>JAYESD010000008.1:90141574-90741574 GCA_036927565.1 Tuctoria greenei
TGGGGGAGTTTGTTGACGGCTGTTATACACCAATTTCACGCGTCAATGTAACTCAATTATGTAAAGGAATTGTCATTTCTTGCACACATCACCTTTCTATTTAACCTATTTCCAATTGTCCTTGGAGAAAGTAGTGGCAGGGATTCTATGCAGAAATGAAGTGAAACAAGGGGATGGTTCCTATAAAATATCATTCTAGCCAATCAAGTGATGACACGTGGCAACACAAGGATCAAATGGCCCACAAACAGAAGTATCCTAGTACATCCAACAGTGTAGCACCCATATAAAGCAATGGGACCCACCTGGCAGAGACCTGGAGGAAGCACAATTCCAACGAGGCCAAGACCAGGTTGGCGGACCCCCCTAGTCGGCCAACTAGGTCTTGGCGCCAAACGCGGTCAAACGCCACGTGTTGGCTCCTCCCGGCTTGAATAGGTCATGGGTGACTGATTCCCGTGCTTTTGGTGGCGGGAACCAACCCTTCTCCCAGCTATAAATAGGACCTCTCACCCTCACTTCAACACACACCACTTGAGTATTCATCCATTGTATTCACTACTCTCCATAGGTTTAGAGGAGTATAGGTTGTAGAGATGAGAGTCTCTAGTCCATAGTCCAAGTAGGAGAGGAGTAGGAGTCTCTTCCCAATTGGGAAAGGTATGTCTCCCATATTCCTATTTGTATTTATAACTTTATTGATAATAAAGATGATATCTTTAGTCTACTATTGTTCATATACTTGGATGAAGCATTTCTTGTTTGATTGTGGATTCCATGTATGTGGTAGATCATGATTGTGCTATATCATTCTTATTACATTATCATAAACACTATAAACCTCCACTATAGTCTAATTAGCTATGATATGACTATGTTAATATGAATCATTTATGCTATAAATTAACATTGGTTCAATGATGATTTAGTTCATTGCCTTAGGATGGCTTGTGCCTAGGCTCTTAAGCTAATTACTTAATATGCTAGCATGGTGCTAGGATAGAGAGTAGCGTTGAATGTCTCGTAGACCCACGGGTTGAAGAGGTAGGCAGTAGGTGGTGACAGTTCTATCTGTCCTTTGTAATCCTCCACGTTCGGCTATGCCACATGCTCTTGGCGGGAGTCGCCTAGTGTTGCTAGGGGTAAACCCGTGCCCGATGCGTTAATCCACTTAACATGAGAATTCATAATTAACATGATCATTAGTAACTAACTTAGGCTATGTATATGTACATTAGAAGCATAATAGGAGTATCTACCTAACACTTAGCCTAGTCCCTCTATTACCCCATTCATCCCCTTATGATAGGATGCTCTTGTGTGTGTCACACTACCTCCACTTATCAATTAACCCATCCTTGCTAGAACCCTACCTAGACCAACCTAGCCTCTCCATTTGATGATTGATTTGCTTCCATCTAGCCTTCCTTTGAGAAAATATAAATGACACCTTTTGGGAATACTCTTTAAAGGAGAAATGCTACATCTATAGTTTCCGTGCGCTTGCATACATTCATATGAGAATTAAAACCTACCAACAAGCATTTCTGGCACCACTGCTAGGGATGAATTGTTAGTAATGCGTAGGAAATATCAACAAGCATTTCTGGCGCCGTTGCCGGGGAAGGCAGCCGAAGTATTGCATGATTTAGTGAATAGGATAGGATCCTGGTAGGTTTTAGTAGGATTACCCTTCTTTGTTTCCGCATTATATGTGAAAATAGGGTAGTGTATGGCTGGTTTCCACTTGTCGAATTTTTTTTGTTAAAGATCCCAGATCCCTTATGAGAGATCGACCTTGTGTCATTACTCCTCAGAAGCTTCGAGCGGCAAAGCAAACTAGCACAACCGCACCAACAACTGAAACACCAATGGCCCTGAAGACCCTTCGTGAGTTTTCGGCTCCTTCTGCTAACAATGTGCCTGTTGGGCCCACTGTTAACACGGGAGACCTAAACTTCGAAATCAAGACTGACCTTATTACTATGGTGCAAGCCAACTCATTTTGTGGGAAGGCTAACGAGGATGCAAGTGCTCACCTGCAACAGTTCCTTGAGATCTGTAGCACTTTTAAGATTAAGGATGTATCCCCTGATGTTGTTCGTCTTAGACTGTTCCTGTTCTCTCTTCTTGGGAGAGCTAAACAGTGGTTCTACGCAAACCGAAGTGATGTAGATAATTAGGAGAAATGTTCTACGGCATTCCTCGCCATGTTTTTCCCGTTGGGCAAGACCAATGCCCTACGTGGAAGAATTTCCAGCTTCCAGCAAGATGCCAAGGAATCTATTCCCGAAGCTTGGAAGAGGCTACATGAGTATATCCTAGCCTGTCCCCGCCATGGGATGGATGATTGGCTAATTATCCAAAACTTATACAACGGGCTGATCCCTTCTGCCTGTGACCATGTTGATGCTGCTGCCGGAGGTGCCTTCTTCTCATTAATAGTGCTCAAAGCCAAAGATTTGATTGAGAAGATGGTGTCAAACATGGGTTGGAGCGACAAGCGTCTCCATGCTCGCCAGCGAGGCATGCACACCTTGAAGGAGGTTGACATGATCATTGCTAAACTGGCCTCCTTATGATGAAAATTGATGGACAAGGCAATGGTGAAGTATGAGGCAATGCCTATGCCTTAGACTCTCAAATCACTTGTGAAGTCTGTGGAAACACGAGCCATTTGGGCAATGACTGCCCAGAAACCCGTGAGGATGCCTTATACGTAGCCAACAATGGAAACAACAATGGCTATCGTCTAGGAGGTCATGGGTGGGTCCAACCACGCCCATTCTTTCAAAGAGGGTACAACAACAATGGCAACAACGGAAATCAGTCCAACTTGAGAGAACTTGCCATTGGCCAGCTGAAGATCAATGAGGCTATATCCAAGAAGTTGTCAGCCAATGACAAGACCCTAGAGAGCATCCATGCCAAGATTGAAGGACTATCCTCAACCTTCAAGAATCAATTGAGTTTCAACAAGATGTTGGAAACTCAATTGACTCAAGTGGCTGTAGTTCTTCCTCCAATGGAGAAAGTGAGTGCGGTGGCTACAAGAGGTGGCAAGACCACTCGTGACCCACCATATCCCACACAAGAGAAGAGGACAACTACAAAGGAGAAGGAGGATGTCCCAGTTGGCATAAGTGAACCACTTAGTGAGAGAATGGCCAAGCACTTTGAGGACACCAGCTTATTGTCATTCCCTCACACGCAAAGGAAGCCAACAGTGGATGAGCAATTCAACTGCTTTGTTGAGATCATCCAAAAAATCCACATCAATGTGCCCTTGATTGATGCGATGCAAGTACCCACTTATGCTCGCTATCTCAAGGACATTGAATAACAAGCGGCCATTGCCCACCACTGAGGTTGTCAAGCTTACGGAAGACTGCAGTGCAACCATCCTCAATAGGCTTCCAGAAAAGAAGAAGGACCCCAGATGACCTACAATTCCATGCTCAATTGGGGCACATCACTTTTATAAGGCCCTTTGTGACCTTGGAGCAAGTGTGAGTGTGATGCCCAAGGTCGTTTTCGACCAACTGAACTTCACAGAACTTACTCCGACACCAATACATCTCCAACTGGCTGATTCCTCAGTCTGTTATCCGGTGGGTATCGCTGAAGATGTCCCGGTGAAAATCCGGAACTTATTCACACTCGTGGATTTCGTGGTGCTCGACATGGAGGTCAAGAAAGATACACCGCTCATTCTTGGGCGTCCATCCCTAAGAACCACGAAGGCTCGCATAGATGTGGGAGCTGGAGAAATCCACTTCCATATCAATGGCAAGGAGGAGAAGTTTAACTTTCTCCCAAAGTTAGAGAAATGATCCATGATCTGTATCAAATATGGGTCAAATTTTAAACACATTCAAGAGGTCGAAATCACACCTCCAAAGATGGACCCCCTCAACGCATTCATGAGGAATTTGATCTATGCAGAAAACCCATCTTATCGTCCAAGCCGACACCCAAAGGAGACGGAGAAGTGCGGTCCTCCCCAAAGGCCCAAGTCCACCAAGCCGCCAAAGAAGGAATGGCGGAAGAAGCAAGACAAGTCGTTCGAGCCCGTCTCTCTGGGCCCGGATGTCAAGAAATGAATAAGGAGGAATGTCCATCTAATCGGACGGTGGTGAGACCTAGCCAATAGGTTAAATTGGTAGTTATCCTTTTCTTTGTTTTTCTTTTCTATTTATTTGATTTTCCCCACTTAGTGATTTTCCCCACTGCATGTTTGGTTTTTCTTAGCAAGTTGAGAATCTTATATTCTCAACTATCATTTTTATTTATTTATTTTTCACAAAAGAAATGTTGGGTTTTGAGAAAAAGAGTTTTTATTCGAATTTTTTCTGAGTTGCAAAAGTAGTAATTCACCAATGGGCTTATTCCATAGCTGTTGGGGATCCACATGCCAAAAGAGGGAATAGGGTGGCCCACCTCTCAGGTCGGCCGACCCCCCTGTTTGGCTGACTAGGGGAAGGAGCCAATTTGTCTCTCTCTCTCCTCCGACGGTTACGTTTGGTTCCCTAGTGACCGTTGGGGATTGCACACTATAAATGGTGGCCGTTATGAGCTCTTCTCCTTACACTTCACCTTATTTCATACATCCCCAAAGTTAGTCTTGGTCACATGTGGGGACCAGAGTCTACACTTTCCAGGAATCGCATTGGGTGGTGCCGTGCGATGCAACACCCAACAACACACATGTAAAGGAACACATATTACATAAATCATTTGCTGAAATTTACAAAGATATTCAGTTTACAAATAGTTTATAAAAATAAACTACAGCGGAAGATAAGATTACAACTCTCATACTCCAGTCTAATAAGCTAAAGAGAAGCCGTCCAGCCCACGGACGCTCCTCACTAGCCACGAAAACCAAACAACAGCGGCATGGTTCCCACATGAGTATATTACTCGGAGAGTCCCGAGTCTCATCGGACAACCATAATCATAAGCATAGAGGTTAGTACCTGCAAAACAACTTATATAGCAACCGTGAGCATGAAGGCCTAGCAAGACTTAACCGTCTCACCTAAACATGAAACTCTACATGAGGGTAAAGACATAAACATATGGCAGATTTGCATAATGGACTTGCCTAAATGTGGGTCCTTATTTTCAGATTTATAGCAGCATCTTAAACCTTGTGCGGGAAAACATCGTAACTCCACAATCAAACAAGAAATGATTCATCACGATGCTGCATGCCCAAGGTGGAAATTAAATTTAGTGAGCCCTATACCAATACATACAACATAGCAATACCATGATAATATAATGTTCATAACAGCAGCAATTAATTCTCATCTCAAGTGCAAGTATTTAGCTAAGTGAACAAGTGGTACTCATAACCGCGAGGGACAGTGATTCAAATCAAAGATACCCAGAATACATGACACGTACGCCCATACTGGAAGTTACATCGGTGCACTCCACGGACGTCGTACGTAGCCACCTTTCTCATGTTTCGCCCAAGTTGAATCGGCTCAATCGTCTAGGACAATATCCCCACTCATGGTGCACCCTTCCACTGTGAAAATGTCATGAGCGAGTTTCCGTCTACTGTGTTGCGGCTGAAAGCCTTAGGCGATCGAAAAAGTCTCAACAAAAGCTTCCCAAGGTACATTGGTTTCCTGGACCCCATATATCCAGTATGACTCCGGTACAATTCAAACTTGCTCAGCAGGGCGGCATACGGATCGGTCCTTTACCAACACAGACAGGGCTACGCACCCAAGACCACGTCTTGCTGCATCCACGCCCCTGCCCGGTCTCATTTTCAGATTACTACTCCACTTCTCTGAACCATTCCCGTGTGAAAAAGTCCTAGCCATGCGAGTAGATTCCAACTACTCGACTTCTACCGAATCCTATACAACATTTAGCATAGCATAGTCTACACGATGACTTGACAACTATCCAAATACTCCATGGTTGATCTGGTCATGCAAGTGGGTTTTCAATCACCTTAGCCCTAATGCACAATACTCACCCTAGACATATGCAAAGAATTATGCAAGTTAATCAATACCGGTATTATGATACAGTTTAATGGAAAGACAGTTAAGTATATTAATTTAAGCCCAATGGTTCTGGAAATTCTACAGGGGACACTAGGTACTATGGGGAAGATCTGGACCAAAAATTGGAGATGTTCAAGGAAGCTTGTTGTCTCTAAAATTCCAACAAGTAAAAGCCTTATCTGAATTTTAGTTGTAATTTTGGAGGTCTATCATGGCTACCAGTGGTTGTACCATACAGAGGGGTTCTCACTGGTTCTAGGAAAAACAATTTCATAAATTTCTAAGCTTCTTATTGGGAGATATTGAATTAGAAGTTTGGATAAATTTCTGAAATAGTTCTGATGTTTTTGGGAATTCTATGACCTGTTAGGAAAATCTCCAGATTGAACTAGGTTATTAAAGTCCAATTAAGCTGAAATTGTTACAGGAATTCATAAACTTACTAATGAACATTTTTGAAAATTTTCATAGTTTTCTATGAAGTTAATTATCAGATAAAAATCAAACATTATTTTGCTTTAAAGGGCTCTACAGGAAAATCTAGGGATTTCCATGAATATTGGGTTGTAGTTCTGGTGAGTGTGGATAAAGATCAAACCAACAAAATTGGTTTGACAAATTTTTAAGATTTATACTGAGAGTTATTCAATTTAGAAGTTTGCACAAGTTTATGTCCAAACTCTAAATAAATTTGACTATTTTTATGTGCATAGAGAATACACAGGTGATAAGACCATGTAAATGAAGTATAATGACCCTGAAAGTTTTTACTGGAGTTCAAGGATATTCGAGTGAAGGTTCTGGAAAAATTTGGTATTTTTCCAAAGAGCGGAACTATAGTAATTAATTCTATAAGCATTTTGCTTATTTAAATTATGGAGAAATTCATATGGACTTTCATACAAATCCAAGTGCCCCACTGGAAAGTACTCTTCATTTTGGTTCTTACAAAATTTATTTGGGAATTTTTGGACAAGTATCTTAGGAGTTATATATTTTCCAAGTTGGGGCAAAATCTAAAATAAATTTCAAATGGGAAATGTTTGAACAATCCAGGGGGCCCACGGGTTTAAAATGGACCAATCGCTGAGCAGCAACACGGAGGGTTACTGGGTTAACTGCGTGGTCACAAACGATCCCTGAGCCGCAGCTGATCCGGGCACGCCACTTCTTTGGCTGACAGTCGGGGCCCGCGGGGTTCATCTTCTACCTCGTGACACCATCGGTACTAACGGTGCGCGGCGGCGCCCGACGGCCGCTCCTCACCACAGCCTGCTCCAGGGCACGGCGGCACTCCAATCTCGCCGCCCCCACCTAAAATCAGACGAGGAACACAGTGGTGCAGTCCTAGACGGCGATAGGTGGCCGGAATTGGCAGCGCGACGGCGGCGGTGGCGATTAGGGTTTCGGCCATGCTGGCCGAGCCCTACGGTGGGTGAAACTGATCGGGGAGACCTCGGGAAGATTCATGGAAGCATGGGGAATAAGAATCTAGCCATAGGAAGGAGAGAAATGGCTTGGAGAATAGTAGCGCCGATGGACCGAGGAGGGAAGGACCGGTGGTTGGGGAAAAATTGTATTCCGGCGTGAATACTCAATGAAACTCGATGGATCTTCTTTGAGGTGATGCGCCTGGCCATATAGAACAACGTAGCACAAGTGCACAAGGAATAATTAATTGTATAAAAGGAATTTCACGTGCGAAGCAACTCTACTCATAAACGAAGTTTGTCAGAAGAAATGGAAATACGGGGGCTAGGAAGCATGGCATGGGCTGAAACTTTACAAGCATGTTCTACACATAAGTGCGCACCTTTTCCCTTCAAGGACCGAGGGGAGATGATGCTTGCATCGCTGGGGCGTCGAGGGATAGAGGATGGCAAGAATAGAGGAGCACGCCGGCGGTCCAAAAATCTTCAAACCCGTTGATGGGGAACCTCAAACTGTGAAGGAGAATGATCTAGGAGCTGCGCAAGAGGTTGAGGAATAACCCGGGGCGAAGAAACTTGAGCCATACCGTTGTTCCTTGGTGGATTTCGAAGGGGAGGGAAAGAACTCACCGAGATGAAGTTTCTGCGCCGAGCTAAACAACAGAGAAGAAAGGCCCAACTTGGGGACTGAGGAGGTGATAAGGAGGACTCAGGGCGAGCTGGGGGCAGCTGGAGGCGACCTCCGTAGTGCAAGCAGCTCTGTGGCAGTTGCATGCCTGGAGGTGGCACCCTGGGAAGAGCAGGGGCGAATTTGACCGACCGACCAGTGGGTCCCACCTCTCAATTCATCTCTATCTTCTCTGGACACTGAATTCTCCCACCCACTCATGTCCAAAAATTCTAGATATTATATGGTAGACAAATTTGGAGGTGTCGGTACTCTGCGTACCGAATACCCCTGGGAACCGTGAGGAGTGCAGAGGAACTCCACCTATCTGAGTTGAAGACCTTCGAAGGCCCCATGTGTCATATGGAACCGGACCTACCTCCCTTCTATGGTTAGTCCCAGTGCCGCCACGTGTATCGTTAAACCGGAGCTACATTCCATACATGGGAAAGCTCCGGACTAGATACCTGTGTGGCACCCCCAGACCTAACCCCTGATAGAGGGAAGCTCTGGTACCTACACGTGTACAACAGCACCGGACCTACTCGTCCAAGACAGTAAGCTCCGGAGCTGCCACGCGTCCAACCGCCGGACCTTCAACCTCAACAGGCAGATTGGTGGACTTCCAATGACTTGAACCTTCAAGGAACATTAAAAACCTCAAGACCCGATTAAGTGTCATTAATACTAATGACTCACAATCGGAGGGCCCTTAATACCAGTAATGCCACTGTCAAGGTGCGTTATCGCCCTATTAAGGGTAATTAAGCACATTAATTGTGTATTAAGCATCAGTAACCGCCAGGGCCACATGTCAGGCCAGGATAATGATGTAACTGCCAGTCCTTGTACTATAAAAGGACTGGCCGAGCGATACACGGGGACGGAGTCTTCCATACGCGCTCAAGGCACTCTAGTCTCTGACACTCTAGCGCTCAGATGCTCAATACAACAGCAACACACCCGTGGAGTAGGGTATTACGCTCAGGCGGCCGGAACCACGTAAATACTTGTGTAAAATCGCTACCTTCTTCTGAATCTCCGCGTGCACACAACCGAACTAAGAACTCTGCGGGCTATCAACAGTAGTACCAGGAGAATTGCCGGAATCACCCTCCGACAGTTGGCGCGCCAGGTAGGGGCGTCTGAGATTCAAGGATGGTGAATTTTGCTGCTTGATCGTACAACGGCAACCATGCTACGCAACCTGCTAGAGACAACCCCTCCAACATGCAGCAACCAGCAGGTGTTGTGGCTCCAGCAGGAGTCATGCCACCACCGCCACCGTCCGCACTGGCGAATCAAGCTGGACAGCGAGATGGGGCGCCCGCGTCGGTCACTGCACCGGCGAACAACAACCCCGAACACGCGCTCCATGTTGCGTGTGCTCTTCTCCAACGTCCACCGCCTCCAGGAGCATCCTAGGGTGCAATGGAGAAGTGGAGAGCTGATGTGGATCATTTGGTGGCAACAGCAGCCGATTGCATCAGCAATCAAATTCCTCCCCCCTCAGGGCGGGCCCAATCGCAGCATCGGACCTTGTCAGGCAGACTCGGTCCGCACGCTTCGCAACACAGGAGGCGTGCTGCATCTCAACAGGTGACGTTGCTACCTTCCGGGGCGCGACGTACCCATACGATAACGAGGCTTTCAACTCATGACCTTCGAGCTGAGCTCGATCATCGTTAGTGTCAACAAGACGGTCGTGTCCACATCGAGCGTGCTCGTGAGAGGCGAGAGGCTCGCGACAGCCCTGCTACTGAAGGAGTAGGAGGAGGATGTTTTGCCTTGGCTATGCACCTACGCATGGTCAGATGGATGCAGAAATTCCGGCCTCAACAGCCGGAGAAATTTGATGGGACTGTTAATCCCGCCGAATTTCTTCAAATATACTCCACCACTATCCTTGCGGCTGGGGGAAATGAGGCCGTGATGGCCAATTATTTCCCTGTGGCTTTGACTGGGACCGCCAGGTCTTGGTTAATGAGCCTTCTGCCTGAATCCATCAATAGTTGGGCGGAGTTGTGCCAACAGTTCACCGCCAATTTCGGGAGTTCATACACCCGACCAGACACGAAAATGGACCTTTTTGTTGTCAAGCAGAAGGGGGGAGAGCCCCTGCGATCTTTCATCCAGAGGTTCTCCCAGGTACGAAATACCATTCCTTCTATCTCAAGCGCTTCTATTATTGTAGCATTCAGACAGGGCGTTCGAGATAAGAAGATGCTGGAGAAGCTGGCGACCAAGGAAGTCACCAGCGTCACAGAACTCTTCATCTTGGCATACAAGTGTGCCAAGGCTACGGAGGGCCGTGAAATGCACTCCCAACCACCTCCGGAGGCCAAAAAAAAGTCCTCCAAAGGTGAAGCCATTACCTCCGGGAGTGGCAAGAAGAAGAAAAAGTCCAACAACAAGAAGAAGCCGTCAGCCAACACACCTACAGTCGCTGCTGCCGCAGCTCTAGGTGGCCGGGGGCCACGCCCCGAGAAACGACCTTGGTCGTCGTCCGAAGACGGTGACAACTCCAAGATGTGGTGTCCCATACACAAGACGAACAACCACAACCTGGAAGGCTGCCGACACGTCCAAAACCTCGCCGAGCGCTACAACAAGCACCGGGAAGAAGCTCCTTTCCGTCAAAGGGAAGGAAAACAAAAAGTTGACGAAGCTCCGGCTAAAGAGGAGTTAGGTTTTTAGGACCCCAAAAAGGTCTTAAAGGCTGTTTACACCTCCGTCGATGACGTCTCCGACGTCTCTGACAACGAGCGTCAGAAGACCATGAACACCATCTTTGGTGGTTCATGGGACATCACCTCCCGTCGTGTCCTCAAAACCATGCGACGAGACATGGCCTATGTAGCTCCCACTGCCAAGGCGGAGCCTCATCGGAAGTGGATAGATACAGCCATCACTTTCGATGCTTCGGACTGCCCGCGGAACATGATCGGAGCTAGTCAACTTCCTTTGATGGTATCTCCAACCATCAACAACATCCAGCTCCACCACGTGATGGTGGACGGAGGTTTGGGGCTGAACCTCATAAGCTTCAAAGCCTTCGTCAAGCTTCAGCTCTGACCTTCGGATCTCTGTCTCTCACGACCTTTCTTTGGAGTAGGTTCGGGGGCCATCACTCCACTCGGTGCCATTACGCTCCCGGTGACCTTCGAGACTCGGGAAAATTACAGGACCGAGAAGTTGGTCTTCGACGTAGCACAGATCAACATACCATTCAACACCATCTTGGGCAGGCCAGCCTTGTACAAATTCATGGCTGTTGCTCATTATGGCTACTTGGTGTTGAAGATGCCAACATCCTCAGGTGTTCTCCGGATCCGCAAAGATTGCACCGCCAGAGTTACTACTCTGGAAGAACTCTACGCGTTTGCTACAACGCAGGAGGAAGAATCCGGAAAGGAACAAGATCAGAAGCCCCCGAGCATTCGTCATCGAGGCTCAACCTCCGCACCTCATGTGCAACCAAGCAGCGACACCAAAATTCCTGTCAAAGTCATCCAAATTAGTTCTGACATCGCTCAGACCACCCGTATATCGGGAGATCTGAACAACAAATAGGAACTCGCGCTCATTACTTTCCTCTGGGCTAATGTTGACGTGTTTGCCAGGCAACCGTCACAAATGCCTGGGATCCCTAGGGAAGTGATTGAGCACAATCTTAAGATTTATCCCGACGCTCGGCCTGTACATCAGAAGCCTCGGAAGCAATCAGTAGAGCGACAGAACTTCATACGTCAAGAAGTGAAGAAGTTGCTCGAAGCTGGATTCATCCGAGAAGTCTTCCACTCAAAATGGCTGGCAAACCCAGTCATTGTACCAAAGGCCGGCGGGAAACTTCGGATGTGTATCGACTATACTACACTAAATAAGGCATGTCAAAAGGATCCATTCCCACTACCTAGAGTAGATCAGATAGTGGATTCCACCTCCGGGTGTGAATTACTGTGATTCCTAGACGCATATTCTGGGTATCATCAAATCAGAATGTCTAGGGAAGATGAAGAGAATACTTCCTTCGTCACAATAGATGGATTATACTGTTACGTTGCCATGCCATTCGGTCTTAAAAACGTTGCTTCAATGTTTGTACGAGCTATGTACAAAACTTTTGGAGAGCTCATAGATGTAGTGGAAGTGTACATCGATGACATCGTCATCAGGATCAAGAACAAGGAGTCATTCCTTGACACCTTGTAAGCTGTCTTCGAAAAATTGTGAATCACACGCACGAAGCTGAACCAGGACAAGTGTGTTTTCACGGTTAGCTCCGGAAAGCTTCTTGGATTCTTGGTGAACCACCGAGGAATAGAAGCGAATCCAGCGAAGATTAAAGCTATTGAAGACATGCAGCCACCAGCCTGCATCAAGGACGTCCAGAAGCTGACTGGATGTCTAGCTGCCCTTAGTCGGTTCATCTCAAGACTGGCGGAATGGGCACTACCCTTCTTCAAATTATTGAGGAAGTCCGGACCATTCCAATGGTCTGAAGAAGCAGAAAAGGCTTTCCAAGAGTTAAAGCAGCTCCTCACCACTCTACCAACTTTGGTAGCTCCGAATCCTGGTGAGCCACTTCTGCTTTACATTTCAGCGACTGATGAAGTTGTCAGCATGGTCCTGGATGCGGAAAGACCAGAACCATCTCCAGTTTAGGGTGCTAGACCCCTATGGGAGGGTCCGAAGCTACCTGAATGCGAGTCTGGGTCCCAGCCCCCAGACCAGGATCCTCAAGGAGAGATGCCAGAGGATCAACCTCCTTCAAGTGGAGGAGTCACTGTTGCGGAACAAGAAGATCCGGACCCTTCTGGGAAGGTCTGGGTCACTTCAAAAGAAGCTCCAGACGTCCCCAAACAAGGTCTGGACCCCTCCGGGAGGGTCTGGGTTGATGAGGAGGAAGCTCCGGGCCCCTCTGGGAGGGTCCGGACAGTCCAACGCCCAGTGTACTTCATCAGTGAAGTACTTCATGACGCCAAGACTCGGTACTTAGAGGTGCATAAGCTGCTCTACGCAGTACTTATTGCCTCTAGGAAGCTTCATCACTACTTCCAAGCTCACAAGATTTCAGGGGTAACCTCTTATCCACTGCGAGCAATCTTGCATAACCCCAACTCTACTGGGAATATTGCAAAGTGAGCAGCGGAATTGGCAGAGTTTGATTTGAATTCGTCCCAAGACATGCGATCAAGAGTCAAGCATTGGCGGACTTTGTGGCGGAATGGACCCTTTCTCCATCAAATCCTGGGGGCCCCAGTGAGCAGTAGTCGGAACCCAAGGTTCCGGTCTTCACTGAGCCTCACTGGACTCTCTACGTCGATAGATCCGTGCAGAAGCAGGGGGCCGGAGATGGAAACCTTCTCCTCGCTCCGACCAGGGAGAAGGTCAAATACATGGTTCACCTTGACTTCAAGGTGACCAACAACATGGCGGAGTATGAAGCATTAATCTATGGGCTCAAGGTGGCACTATCATATGGTGTCAAGCAGCTGGTGGTAAAGGGTGATTCACAACTCATTATAAAACAAGTTAAAGGTGAATGTTGCTGCAACAACCCTCAATTAGCTGCATACCTAATTGAAGTCCAGAAGCTTCAGAAGGACTTCGAAGTCCTGGATCTTTGCCATGTCCAGCGTCTCAACAACGCTGAAGCTGATGAACTCTCGACGAAAGCTTCAACCGGAGCTCCAGTTCCTGATGGAATCTTCGTTCGGAGATTGTCAAGACCAATAGCTCAGCGTGCCAAACTGAGCGAAGGGGGCGAGACTAGCACCTCAAAGCTGGCGGTCTCGATGGCCCTGTTACCATGGCGTCCATCAAGGGTCGTAGGTGCTACAGGAAGCTCCGAGCAACCCAGCACTCAAGACTCAAATGCTCAAGTTAGCTCCGATGCATGGATCTCGGAGATCCAGAGCTACTTGAAAGACAACATCCTTCCTGAAGATAATGTATCTTCTGACCAGATAGTCAGATTGGCTTAAAGATACACACTGGTAGAAGGGGATCTCTACCGGCGTGGTGCCAACGGCGTCCTTACGCGGTGCATTACAAGGGAAGAACGCTGTGAGCTCCTCTCAGAAATCCATGGAGGCTGTCGGTGGTTTGGATCTGGCAGATCTCCCGACACTACTAAAGTGTTAGAGGAGTTTGTGGTTCGGTGTGGGCGCACGGAGATTCAAGAAGGTGAATTGTAAATGGCGCAGGAGACACAAGAATTTACGTGGTTTGGGTCACCTGAGCGTAATACCCTACTCAACAGGGTGTGTTGATGTTATATTGGATGTAGCGCGTGTGTCAGCGTGTCTGAACGTGTGTGTAAACGTCGTCGGCCTGTCCTTTTATAGTACAAGGGCAGGCCGTTACAAATTAGCCTGGCCTGACATGTGGCCCTGGCGGTTACTAGTATTGATACTTATTCAACACGTTTAATTGCCCTTAATGACCGGGTAATGGGCTTTGACGGCACCGTTACGGGTAATTAAGGTCGTCCGATCAGGTGTCATTAATATGGTATTAATGACACTTAATCGGGTCTTGAAGTCCTTGATTACCCTTTGATGATCCGGAGCCATTGTGGAGTCTTCCGGAGGTTAGAGGCTGAAGATCCGACGGTTGGACACGTGGCAGCATCGGAGCACACTGTGGAGAACAGATGGCTCCGGTGTTACCCGACACGTGTCAGCACCGGAGCTTCCCTCGGTCTGGGGTTAGGTCCGGGGGTGCCACTTTGGTACGTAGCCCGGAGCTTCCCCCTTTGCGGGTGGTAGCTCCGGTTTGATAGTACACGTGGCGACCCTGGGGCTAACCATGTTAGAGAAGCGGGTCCGGACATGTCTTACATGTGGGCCTCCGAAGGTCTTCAAATCAAGTAGATGACTTTCCCTTGAGATCTTTGCAATCCCAAGGGGTATATGGTGCCCAGGGTACCGACAGTGGCCCCCTAAGCCCACCTCCGGGGAAGACACCTTGGGTGAAGTCATTCCGCCGGAGGTGGGTCCATCCTTCGACTTTTGAACTGAGTCTTCAAAGGTCTTCAAATGTGCCGTTGGCGATGGTCCGGAGTTAAATCCTCGCCGCGTGGCGTATCCCGTGTGCGGCAGGTGAGATCTTTGGCGTGCGGATCTCACGCAATTGAAGGTCGCCGGTTCCCAATACGAAAATCGTATCAGTTCCGCGCACCTTGTCAGGCCGCCGCCTTCGAGATTCCCGCCTGATGATGGCAACCGTTCGCCTGGGTAAGAACCTCGACTTGATCGTTGGGGTAGTCCCGGGCCCTCTTGTCGTCGGCTGGGTGGAATTTTTGAGTGGTATCTTCGACTTCCTTGCGGTTTCCATCCAAGCGTCGCAAGGGCTTACTTAAGAAGGAAAGCGTGCACCATTTGGGGTTCTTTACGCCTCTCATCTGATCTTGCGCTCAAACTCCCAACTTGTGCTTCGCTTTTCTTCTCTTGCCTTGCCGTGCCGCGATGGAGTTGGGTCTCCGCGAGAGTCGTTTGAAGACCGACGGCGACCTGAAGAAGGTCCGGGCCCTCATGGGATGGTCCTCGAACTTCTTCAACCGCTCGGTCCGCGCCGGTGGAGAGCTCCCATTTGAGAAGGAGCACGCCGACGAAATGGTGTACTTCTCCTCGTACGCCATGGTGGGGTTGATCCCACCTTTTTCCTCCTTTTTCTTGATGCTGCTAGACTTCTATGGTCTGCAGCTGTATCACCTTGCCCCCCACTCCGTTCTTCTTGTGTCTATCTTCGTCCACTTCTGTGAGATGTGGGTGGGCATCCCCCCTGCATTGAACTCTTCCGGACCTTCTTCACCGTCGATACCACCAGCAGGAGCAATGAGTACCTTGGCTTCTACTACTTCGTGAAGCGCAAGAAGTGCCCATTCAAGTACCTCCGGTCGTTTCCCTCTGGGAAGTGGGATGACAGGAAGAAGGACTGGATAGTCATCCGGGTGGAGGAGCACGAGAAGCTGGAGCTGCCCGAAGGCCTCCCCAACATCGACACGACAATCTGGAGTGAGGCTCCGGTGCTGGCGGAAGCCTTCAACCCTACTTTGACCAGGATCCGCCAATGCGTGGAGGGAGGATTGACTCCTCAGGCGGTGTTTTGCAACTTCCTGGTCAACAGGTGGGCACCACTGAAGAGGAGATAAAAACTCGCTTGGGCCCTCAACAGCGTGATGGACGACGACCGGGTCGAGACCGGGCTGAAGTCCAACATGGTGGGGAAAACTTTGGAGTTCCACCTCAAGAAGTTCCAGCACGGCATCGACGTCGAGGGTGACGACTTGACTCCGCCATCAGCTTTTCTCCCTCTGAACGTGGAAGTAGAGTTCAACAGGGAGCTCCGGCAGAAGATGCCTGTGCTTGACGACCTTGGTGTCATCGAGAGAAGATCAACCACTAGGGTGGCGATCCCTGGAGCTTCTGAGGGTGGCTCCGACCCTACCCCGAAGCCAAGGGCTGAGGTCGTCGGCAAGGGTAAGGAGCCAGCGGAAGAACCCTTGAGCCGGAAGAGGAAGCTGCATTACGCCGACAGAAGGTCCGTCAGGCCCGCTACCTCTTCGTCGGCTCGTTCTCCCTAGAGGGGGAGGTCTTCTACAACCGCGGCGACTGTACCCGCAGCGGGGTCTTCCTGGGGTGCTAGCTCCGGGCATGCGACTCGAGCACCGGGGCCGGTGGAGGCCTCTAGGTCCGGAGGTCCTTCCCGATCGAGGGGGCCTTGACTAGGGAAACGCCCGTGGCCGCAACGAGTTCCAGGGGGCCTTCCGGAGCTTCCACGCTGGCTATGACCAGCCCAGAACGCCCGGGAAAAAGGTTCTGCGCAAGCTGGTGCGGAAGCCTCCCAAGGTAATTTTTAATCTTTACCTTGGATAGTTGTTTAATTGTAGTAACTATTTTTTAAGTTTCTTCGTCCATCATCTACATAGTTCCCAAGAAGAGGAGTGAGGCTACACCCTCAGCCACAGCTGCTGAAGCTGTGAGGGCGGAAGCTTCTGCTCCTGTCCCGGTGCCACCCCAAGTGGTGGCTGAAGCTGCGACAGCTCCGGCTCCCATGGTAGCGCCGGACCGCGGGAGTGAAGATGCGCCAGCGGCACCTGTCCCGGAGGTTGAAGCTCCAGGTCCTGGTGCTGAGATGATGGAAGCTCCGGCCGTTGAGCCGGAGGACGCTGTAATTCCGGCCCTAGAGCCGGAAATTGTCGAAGCTCCGGCGGTCGAGCCGGAGGTGATTGAAGTCCCGGCGTGCGCGCCGGATGTTGAGGAAGTCCTGGCGGTTAGGCCGGCTACCTCAGAAGCACCGGCCGCAGAGCCGGTAGTTGTTGGAGCTCCGACCGCAGGGCCGATTGAGGATGAAGATCTTCCGGCTCCCGAGCCGGTGGTTGCAGAGGCGTCGGAGCTCGAGCCCCCATCGGAGGAGGTGCCCAGACCGGAGCCAGAAGCAGCCCCTGCTCTGGAAGTGACGACGTTAGAGGTACCCGCGGCTGAGCCGGAGTGCCCTGGTAAGTCGCTGGCCCCCTGTCTGAGGGGGTGAATGAAGACCTCGCGGCGGGGCCTTCCTCGATGGCGACTGAGGCCATCCCGGAGGACGGCCCTAGTGCCATGGAGACCCAGGGGACCACTCTTGTGGAGTGGGACTCAATTTTTGTTTCTGAAAACCCGCTGGAACCAGCGGAGGAGACCCCAGCAGGTCCGGAACCTATCCCGTTGTCACTGTCTATTGACAACGCATGTTCCAGTCTGCGTCAAGTTCAACTGGCCTTCTTCCACGACAGCAAGGCTCTTGAAGAGGAGCGCCAAACCCTTAGGAGGTGGCGTAACCGGCTCTACTTCGAGACCAAGCTGGCGCAGTCGAGGCTAGCGGATGACAAAGAGTGGATCAAGCGGGATAAGATCCGCCTGGAATACTGGGGCAAATTATTGGATGACAGGGAGAGTATGACTCGCGCCCTCGACGCTCAATCCCGGGAGATCTATGAGCAGGCCAAAGCAGCTAACAGTGCGGCCGATGAACGCCACGAAAGGCTTGAGGCCATTAACACTACACTCATCAAGCGCCGAGAGGCACTTGAAGAGAGGGAGAAACGGCTCGAAGATGAAGAGCAGAAACTCCTGGAGCTGCGGGATGACGTCCTGAGGAGGGAGGAGGAGCTCTCCGAGAAGGTGGCTCTGGCTGACAAGGGCCTTAAGGAGCGCGCCAAGAAATTGGAAGAGCGTTGCATTGAGGAGGAGAAGAAGGCCTGGGTGCGAGGGCAGGAGCTCCACGAGCGGGAGTGTGCCCTTGTTGCCAAGGAAAAGAAAGTGAGGGGCAGGGAGAAGGACCTGGTTGACCGCCGGAACAAGATCCACCTCCGGGAGGAGGAGCTCAGAAAACTCGAGAAGCGGGTTGCTGAAAAGATTCAGCAAAATGCCAAAGAAGTTGAGCGCCTCGACCGCGAGAATTCTGAACTGGTGGCGGCCAGAAGATCCCTGGAGGAATTAAAGGGCTTGAGGACCGCGGACTCCCTACAGATTTGGGAGTTCCTAGGCAAGGCTAACGACACGCTAACACCGTTGGGCTTCAGTCCCGTGCGTCCAGATGATCCGGAGCCGGAGCCGGACCTGGCGTTGCAGGCGTTGAGCTCGGCAGGTAGCAAGCTCTCCAAGGTGGGCGATGTCATCGCGGACCAATTGGAGGTTGATGGGCAATCCCTGGCGAAGAACGTCGCAGAGTATGTGGTGACGTGCTACGCCAGCTGGAACTCCCAATTTCCTCTGGACCCGGTGCTTGAAGGTCCCGTTGAAGGAGAAGGCGAAGTTGCCTGTGCCAACGTGTCAGAGGATGCCCAGAAGGTCGCCCAATTATTCCATAGGGTCTAGGACCATCTCTGTAGTTCCCACTTGTATTCTCTCTTCTTCTTCCTCAATTTTGTAATCCCTTGTCTCCAGATGAATGAAATCAATGAAATCCCCAAGTTTTTGTGAATTTCACTTTTTGTCTTCAACACTTTTGTCTTCACTTGGCCCCATGGTAGATGTACACAATTTGATTGTGAACATGTACCAAGAGGATATAATGTTTTGTTGAAGACTCATTTGCTTCGAACTTGTAGAGTGTAGGTCCGAAGTTTTCGATAGTGAAGGCCCCCTGAGGTCAAACTGACTACCGTCGAAGCTTAGTAACTCCGGTAATAGTCCCTATCAACACATAGAGCATCGATAGTTAGCCCTCCGGGGTGTCGGAGCTTAGTAGCTCCGGCACTGACCTTTGCCAACACGTAGCATGTCGGCAGCAGACTCCATTTGTGGGGTCTTCTCACCATCTTTTATTTTATGTCGACGGCTGGCCCCCCTAGCTTTACCGGAGCTTGGTTGCTCCGGTGATGCTCATTTTCAATGCTTAACATTGATTACAAGCCATCTAGTGGAGTCGGAGCTTTGTTAGCTCCGGTTTTTCTCTATCAACGTGGATTTTATTTTTCCTGCACACTGAAGCCAAGTAAAATTCATTTCTTGCCTATAACTTCGTCGCAGCTTACGATTCTCGATAAAATTTTAGGTCAAACGCGATTCTAAACACAATCAAATGCGTTGCCTTTTCTTCCAGATTCAATTGTACTTGGACCCGCCTTACTTCGGCCTGCCGGGGTGTAGGTAGAGTGGTGTACTTAGGGTGCTTGACCAGTCTAAGTCGATAGCACACTCTGGCCCTAGATTGGCTTGGCGGCATTCAGGCGAGTGGGCCATGAACAATATTTGAATCCAAAAGAATCGACAGTACACCTCGAATCGTATATGAACCGGTTGAACTAAAATTTCTTAAGAATTGCACGTCTTTGTTATAAACAAGAAAGTGAAAAATAAAAAAGAATGCTGAGCCTGTACAAAATAAATGCACGTGGAGTCTGTTTTACCTGAAAATGTCTTTCATTATAGGTCCGGGGTACAGGGGAAACAAGTACACTCTTAGGGTACTGTACCAGGCTAAGCGTGTTTATTTTCTCGTTTGACCCAGGGTAGCTAGCCACACTTTTAGTTCTGGGACTGTGACAAGTGTTGCATGAACTTTGCGGACCTTTCGGGGAAGGTCCGACTGTTCTTTCGGAGGAACTACCCGACTCTGTACAATGACTCTATAACATACACCTCAAGTTACTAAAGACTCACCTCCGTGATATTAAGTGTAGAACTTACGGAGGTGCTCGATGTTCCAAGGATTTGGGAGTGGTGTCCCATCCTCGGTAGCCAAGCAAATGCTTCCGGGACGGGATACTTTAATCACTCGGAAGGGTCCCTCCCAGCTGGGGGAGTGTTTGTTTAACCCTTCTCTGGATTGTATTCTCCGTAGCACCAGATCGCCTTCCTCGAGCTGTCGGTTGTGTACATGCCGTTGATGATAGTGCTGAAGGGCTTGGCGGTATCGGGCATTCCGAACAGCTGCTTGGCACCTTCCCTCCTCAAGGAGGTCTAGGTCTTCACGCCGGAGCTGGTCCTGCGTGGCTTCGTCGAAGGTCCAGACCCAGAGTGACCCCAAGGTGATTTCCGGAGGAAGGATTGCTTCAGCTCCGTACACAAGGAAGAAGGGTGTCTCTCCAGTTGACCGGTTTGGAGATGTCCTGTTGGCCCATAAAGTGGGCGAAAGTTCTTCAATCCAGTTGGCTCCATGTTTTTTCAAGTGCTCATAAGTGCGCGTTTTGAGTCCATTAAGGATTTCGTCATTTGCTCTCTCGGCTTGGCCATTGCTTGCTGGGTGAGCTAAGGAGGCGTAGTAAACTTGTATGCCAAGGTCTTCGCAATATCCTTGAAATGCAGAGCTTGTGAATTGAGTCCCATTATCAGTGATGATTTTGTTTGGGACTCCAAATATGCATACAATGGACTGCAAAAAGTTGATAGCAGATTGCTTGTTGATTGTCACAACTGAAGTTGGTTCCGGCCACTTGGTGAACTTGTCAATGGCGACGTACAGGAACTTGTAACCTCCGACGGCTCTTGGTAAAGGTCCCAAGATGTCCATCCCCCACACAGCGAAGGGCCATGTAGGAGGTATCATTTGTAGGGGCTGAGCCGGTGTGTGAATTTGCTTTGCATGAAATTGACATGCTTCGCATTTATTCACCAGCTCAGTTGCATCCTGGAGTGCTGTAGGCCAGTAGAAGCCATGCCGAAAGGCTTTACCAACCAGTGTGCGGGAAGACGCGTGGTTCCCACACTCGCCTCCATGGATTTCCGCGAGGAGTTCGCAGCCTTCTTCCCTTGTGATGCACCGCATTAGGATGCCATTGGCACTGCGCTGGTAGAGATCCCCTTCTACCAACGTGTATCTTTTAGCCAATCTGACTACCCGGTCAGCGGATACATCATCATCAGGAAGGATGTTGTCTTTCAAGTAGTTCCGGATCTCCGAGATCCATGCATCGGAACTAGCTTGAGCATTTGAGTCTTGCGTGCTGGGTTGCTCGGAGCTTTCGGCAGCACCTACGACCCTTGATGGCTGCCATGGTAATAGGGCCATCGGGACCATCAGCTTCGGGATGCTAATCTCGCCCCCTTCGCTCAGTTCGGCAGGCTGAGCTGTTGGTTTTGACAACCTCCGGACAAAAGTTCCGTCAGGCGCCAGAGCTCCGATTGACGCTTTCATCGAGAGTTCGTCAGCTTTAGCGTTATGGGCACACTGAACATGGTGGAGATCTAGGACTTCGAAGTCCTTCTGAAGCCGCTGGACTTCAAGGAGGTAAGCAGCTAGCTGGAGATTGTTGCAGGAGCATTCACCCTTCACTTGCTTAATGATGAGCTGCGAATCTCCCTTGACCAGCAGTTGCTTGACACCATATGACAGTGCCACCTTTAGTCCGTAGATGAGTGCTTCGTACTCCACCATGTTGTTGGTCGCCTTGAAGTCAAGGTGTACCATGTATTTTACCTTCTCCCTGGTTGGTGCAAGGAGAAGGATTCCAGCTCCGGCCCCCTGCTTCTGCATGGAGCCGTCGAAGTAGAGGGTCTAGTGAGGCTCGGTGAAGGCTGGAGCTTGATGTTCCGGCTTCTGCTCACTGGGGCCCCCAGGGTTTGATGGAGAGGGAGTCCATTCCGCCACGAAGTGTGCCAAGGCTTGACTCTTGACTGCTTGCCTTGAAATGAATTCAAGATCAAATTCGGCCAATTCCGCTGCCCACTTTGCGATATTCCCAGTTGAATTGGGATTATGCAAGATTTCTCGAAGTGGGTAAGAAGTCACCAATGAGATCTTGTGAGCTTGGAAATAATGGCAAAGCTTCCTGGAGGGAATAAGAACTTCATAGAGCAGCTTATGCACCTCTAGGTATCGAGTCTTGGCATCATGTAGTACTTCACTGATGAAGTACACCGGGCGCTGAATGGTCTGGACCTTCTGGGAGGGGCCTGGAGCTTCCTCTCCACTGACCCGGATCCTCGCGGAGGGATCCGGATTTTCTTCGAAGACCTCCGGGTCCTGGTTGGAGGAACCTGGAGCTTCTTCAGAAGTGACCTGGACCCTCCCGGAGGGGTGTGGGTCTTCTGAAGTAACTTCTTGCGGATTCGAGTCTGGGAGCTGGGACCCAGACTCACTTTCAGGGACCTCTGGACCCTCCCGAAGGGGTCTGGATTCCTGAGTATGGGGTAGTTCTGGTCTCTCCGCAACCAGAACCATACTGACGACTTCGTCAGTTGCTGAAATGTAAAGCAACAAAGGCTCACCAGGGTTCGGAGCTACCAGAATTGGTAGGGTGGTGAGGAACTGTTTCAGCTCCTGGAATGCCTTCTCCGCTTCTTCAGACCATTGGAATGGTCCGGACTTCCTCAATAACTTGAAGAAGGGGAGTGCCTGTTCCGCCAGTCTTGAAATGAACTGGCTGAGGGCTGCTAGACATCCAGTTAGCTTTTGGACATCTTTGATGCGGGTTGGTGGCCGCATGTCTTCAATGGCCTTGATCTTCGCCGGATTAGCTTCTATGCCCTGGTGACTTACCAGGAAACCGAGAAGTTTTCCAGAGCTAACCGCGAAGACACACTTGTCTGGGTTTAGCTTTGTGCAGGTGTCCCGCAGCTTGTCGAAGACAGCTTGTAGGGTGTTAAGGAGTGACTCCTTGTTCTTGACCTTGACCACGATGTCATCGACGTACACTTCCACTATGTCTCTAATGAGTTCTTCAAAAGTTTTGTACATAGCTCGTACAAAAGTTGAAGCTGCATTCTTGAGACCGAATGGCATGGCTGTATAACAGTACAATCCATCTACTGTGATGAATGAGGTATGCTCTTCATCTTCCCTAGACATTCTGATTTGATGATACCCAGAATATGCGTCTAGGAAACACAGTAATTCACACCCGGAGGTGGAATCCACTATCTGATCTATTCTTGTTAGTGGGAATGGATCTTTTGGACATGCCTTATTTAGTGTGGTGTATTCGATACACATCCGAAGCTTCCCGCCGGCCTTGGGTACAACGACTGGGTTTGCCAGCCATTTTGGATGGAAGACTTCTCGGATGAATCCATCTTCGAGCAACTTCTTCACTTCTTGTCGGATGAAGTTCTGTTGTTCTACGGATTGCTTCCGAGGCTTCTGATGCACAGGTCAGGCGTCGGGGTAGATCTTCAGATTGTGCTCAATCACTTCCCTGGGGATCCCAGGCATTTGTGATGGTTTCCAGGCAAACACGTCGACATTAGCCCGGAGGAAAGTGATGAGCGCGAGTTCCTATTTGTCGTTCAATCCCCCCGATATACAGGTGGTCTGAGCGGCATCGGAACCAATTTGGACGACTTTGACGGGAATGTCAGTGTCGCCGCTTGGCTGCACATGAGGTGCAGAAGTCGAGCCTCGTTGACGAATGCTCGGGGGTTTTGGAGCTTGCTCCTGTGTGGAGTCCTCTTCTTGCGCCGTGGTGAGTGCATGGAGTTCTTTCAGAGCAGTTACTCCGGCAGTACGATCTCCGCGGATCCGGAGAACGCCCACTGGTGTTGGCATCTTTAACACCAGGTAACCATAATGAGCAGCTGCCATGAATTTGTACAGGGCAGGCCTACCCAAGATGGCGTTGAAGGGTAAGTTGATCTGAGCGACGTCGAAGACCAAATTCTCAGTGCGATACTTCTACCGTGTCCCGAAGGTAACGAGGAGAGTAATAGATCCGAGTGGGGTAATGGCCCCCGGACCTACTCCGGAGAAAGGTCGGGAGGGGTGGAGATCCGAAGGTCGGAGCTGAAGCTTGGTAAAAGCTTTGAAGCTTATGAGGTTAAGCCCCGAACCTCCGTCTACCATTACGTGGTGGAGCTGGATGTTATTGATGGTAGGAGATACCATCAAAGGTAACTGACCTGCTCCAACCATGCTCTGAGGGTAGTCCGAAGCATCAAAAGTGATGGCTGTGTCCATCCACTTCCGATGAGGTTCCGGCCTGACTGTAGGAGCTACAGCAGCCATATCCTGACGCATAGTCTTGATGACGCGGCGGGAGGTGATGTCCCATGATCCACCAAAATGGTGTTCATGGTCTTCTGATGCTCGTTGTTAGAGATGTCAGAATCATCATCGACGGAGGTGTAGACGGCCTTCAAGACCTTTTTGGGATCCTGAAAACCTAACTCCTCTTCGGTCGGAGCTTCATCGACTTTTTGCTTTCCTTCCCTCTGTCGGAAAGGAGATTCTTCCCGGCGCTTATTGTAGCGCTCGGCAAGGTTTTGGACCTCCCGGCAGTCTTCCAAACTGTGGCTGCCCGTTTTGTGAATTGGGCACCACACCTTGGGCTTTCCACCGTCTTCAGAAGACGGTCGAGGTCGCTTCTCGGGGCATGGCCCCCGGCCACCCGGAGCTGCAGCAGTTGCAACATTGGATGTACCGGCCGATGGCTTCTTCTTGCCGTTGGTCTTTTTCTTCTTCTTGCCATTCCCGGAGGTAGCAGCTTCTTCTTTGGAGGATTTCTTGTGATCCCCCGGAGTTGGTTTGGAGTGCATCTCACGGCCCTCCGCAGCTCTGGCACATTTGTCGGCCAAACTGAAGAGTTCTGTGACACTGGTAATCTCCTTGATCGCCAGTTTTTCCAGCATCTTCTTGTCCCGTACACCCTGTCTGAATGCCACAATGACAGAGGCGCTAGAGATAGAAGGGATAGTGTTTCATACCTAAGAGAACCTCTGGATGAATGATCGCAGGGATTCTCCCCCTTTTTGCACGACTACAAAAAGGTCCAGTTCAGTGCCTGGTCGGGTGTATGAACTCCCGAAGTTGGCGGTGAACTGCCGGCACAGCTCCTCCCAACTGTTGATGGAGTTGGGTGGAAGGCTCATAAACCAGGACCTGGCAGTCCCAGTTAAAGCCACTGGAAAATAATTGGCCATTACGCCCTCATTTCCTCCGGCTGCAAAAATTGCAGTGGAGTAAATCTGATGGAATTCGACAGGATTGACGGTCCCGTCGAACTTCTCCGGTAGGTGAGGCCGGAACTTCTGTGGCCACCTGACCATACGTAGATGCATGGCCAGAGTTGAACAGCCGCCTCCTACTCCTTCAGGAGCAGGAACGTCTTGAGCTTCTCGTCTTTCACGAGCACGCTAAATATGGACTCGGCCGTCCTGTTGGCGGTATCGGCGATCAAGCTCCGCCCGGAGGTCATGAGTTGAAAGCCTGGATACCGTGTGAGTACGTTGTGCCCCGGAGGGCAATGACATCACTTGCTGTGATGCAACACGTCTCCTGTTGTTGGAAACGAGCGGACCAAGTCTACCAGACAAGGTCCGCCACTGTGACGGGGCCCGTACTGAAGGAGGAGGACCCTGGTTGCTGATGCGTTCGACTACTGCTGCAACCAAATGTTCCACATCAGCCCTCCACTGCTCCAGTGCATCCCGGGATGCATCCGGAGGTGGTGGGCGTTGGAGAAGAGCACGCGCTGCATGGAGCGCGTGTTCCGGGTTGTCATGATTTGCCGATGCAGTGATTGACGCCGGTGCACCATCGCGTTGCCCAACTTGATTTGCTGGTGGAGGCGGTGGTGGTGGGAGTGTGACTCCTGCTGGTGCTGAGGCTCCTGCTGGTGGCTGCATATTGGAGGGATTGCCCCCAACAGCTTGAGCAGCAGGTTGACTGTTGGATGATCCAACAACTGAGTTCACCATTTTCGAAATCTCAGGCGCCCCTACCTGGCGCGCCAACTGTCGGTGGTTTGGATCCGGCAGATCTCCCGACACTACTAAAGTGTTAGAGGAGTTTGTGGTTCGGTGTGGGCACGCGGAGATTCAAGAAGGTGAATTGTAAATGGCGCAGGAGACACAAGAATTTACGTGGTTCGGGCCGCCTGAGTGTAATACCCTACTGCACGGGGTGTGTTGATGTTGTATTGGATGTAGCACATGTGTCAGCGTGTCTGAACGTGTGTGTAAACGTCATCGGCCTATCCTTTTATAGTACAAGGGCAGGCCGTTACAAATTAGCCTGGCCCGACATGTGGCCCCGGCGGTTACTAGTATTGATACTTATTCAACACACTTAATTGCCCTTAATGACCGGGTAATGGGCTTTGACCGCACCGTTACTAGTAATTAAGGTTGTCCGATCAGGTGTCATTAATATGGTATTAATGACACTTAATCGGGTCTTGAAGTCCTTGATTCCCCTTTGAAGAACCAGAGCCGTTGTGGAGTCTTCCGGAGGTTAGAGGCTGAAGATCCGACGGTTGGACACGTGGCAGCATCGGAGCACACTGTGGAGAACAGATGGCTCCGGTGTTACCCGACACGTGTCAGCACCGGAGCTTCCCTCGGTCTGGGGTTAGGTCCGGGGGTGCCACTTCGGTACGTAGCCCGGAGCTTCCCCCTTTGCGGGTGGTAGCCCCGGTTTGATAGTACACGTGGCGAGCCTGGGGCTAACTATGTTGGAGAAGCGGGTCCGGACATGTCTGACATGTGGGCCTCCGAAGGTCTTCAAATCAAGTAGATGACTTTCCCTTGAGATCCTTGCAATCCCAAGGGGTATAAGGTGCCCAGGGTACCGACAGAGGCGAGTGTGGGAACCACACGTCTTCCCACACGTTGGTCGGTAAAGCCTTCTGGCATGGTTTTTACTGGCCTACAACACTCTAGGATGCAACCGAGCTAGTGAAGAAATGCGAAGCATGCCAATTTCATGCGAAGCAAATTCACACACCAGCTCAACCCTTACAAATGATACCTCCTACATGGCCATTCGCTGTGTGGGGGGTGGATATCTTGGGACCTTTCTCAATAGCCGTCGGAGGTTACAAGTTCCTGTACATTGCCATCGACAAGTTCACCAAGTGGCCGGAAGCAACTCCAATTGTGACAATAAACAAGCAATCAGCTATCAACTTCTTGCAGTCCATAGTATGCAGATTTGGAGTACCAAACAAGATCATAACTGATAACGGGACCCAATTCACAAGCTCTGCATTCCAAGGATATTGTGAAGACCTCAGCATCCAAGTCTGCTACGCTTCCGTAGCTCACTCGACAAGCAATGGCCAAGCTGAGAGAGCAAATGCAGAAATCCTAAAAGGACTCAAGACGCGCACATATGAGCACCTGAAAAAACATGGAGCCAACTGGATTGAAGAGCTTCCACCCACCTTGTGGGCAAACAGGACAACTCCAAACCGGTCAACTGGAGAGACACCCTTCTTCCTGGTGTACGGAGCTGAAGCAGTCCTTCCGCCGGAAATCACCTTGGGGTCACTCCAGGTCCGGACCTTCGACGAAGTCACACAGGACTAGCTCCGGCGTGAAGACCTTGACCTCGTTGAAGAGGGAAGGTGCGAAGCAGCTGTTCGAAATGCACGATACCGCCAAACGCTCTGGCGTTATCACCAAAGGCATGTGCATAATTGACAGCTCGAGGAAGGCGATCTGATGCTACGGAGAATACAAACTCAAAATGACTCTTTCGAGTGATCAAAGTATCCCGTCCCGGATGCGTTCGCTTGGCAACTGAGGATGGGACACCCCTCTCTAATCCTTGGAACATTGAGCACCTCCGTAAGTTCTACGTTTAATATCACGGAGGTGAGTCTGTAGTTACATATGATGTATATTATAGCGTCATTGTACAGAGTCGGGTAGCTCCTCCAGGAGAACAGCCGGACCTTTCCTGGAAGGTCCGCAAGGTTCAGGCAACACTTGACACAGTCTCAGAACTAAATGTGTAGCTAGTTACCCTGGGTCAAACAAGAAATGTAACACACTTAGCTTGGTTCCGTACCCTAAGAGTGTACTTGTTCCCCTATACCCCGGACCTATAATGAAAGACATCATTATGTGAAAACAGACTCCACGTGCATTTATTGTGTACAAGCACAATATTTTTCTCTTTCTTGTATATAACAAAGTTGTGCAATTCTCAAGAAACTTTAGCTCGAACAATTCATGTATAATTCAAGTCGCTTTGTTAATTCTTTCGGGTCTTAACATTGTTAAATGGCCTACTCGCTTGAACGCGAAGTCAATCTAGGTCCGGAGTGTGCTATCGACTTAGCCTAGTCTTGCACCCTAAGTACACCACTCTACCTACACCCCGGTAGGCATGAGTAAGGTGGGTCCAGAAAACGATTGGGCCTAGGGAAGATAAGAAAATGCACTTGATTGTATATGGAATTACGGTCGACCTAAAGATTTATTTCGGGAATAGTAAGCCGCAAATGAGTTATAGATAAGAAATGGATTTTACTGTTTTTCTTGACTTCAGTGTGTAGGAAAAATAAAGATCTCATGATGATGGTGGATGATGTCGGAGCTATCAAAGCTTCGACATCCCCTAAGGTGGCCCGCTGTCGATGATTTAAACATTGATAGTAGGCGTCACCGGAGCTACCAAGCTCCGGCAAATCCAAGGGTCCAGCAATCAACGTGAAGAAAAGATGATAGAAGGACACCCTAATGGGGTCCACTGTCGATGCTCTACGTGTTGACAGTGGACGCTGCTGGAGCTACTAAGCTCCAACAACCCAAGAGGACCAGCTGTCAACGTTCTGCACATTGATAAAGGTCGCTGCCAGAGCTACTAAGGTCCGACAACCTCAGGGGGCCCTGCTATCGACGACTTCAGACCTATACTCTACAAGTTCGAAGCACTCAAGTCTTCAACAAAATTCTACGTCCTTTTGGTACATGTTCACAATCAAATTGTGTACATCTACCAAGGGGGCCAAGTGAGACTAAGACGTTGAAGACAAAAAATGAAATTCATAAATTTATTGGATTTCATTCATCTGAGGACAAGAGATTACAAAATTGGGGAAAAGAAGAGAAGATACAAGTGGGAGATACAAGGAGAAAGTCCTAGATCCTACAGAAGAACGAGGTGACCTTCCAACCTCTGACATGTTGGCCTTGGCGGCATCTCCCTCTCCGTCGATGGGACATTCAAGCATCGGTAGTGGGAAGTGAGGATCCCAGCTGTGTAGCATGTCAGCATGTACTCTGCGATGTTCTTCGCCAGGGATTGTCCTTTAGTTTCCAACTGGTCCACGATGACATCACCCATCTTGTTGAGCTTGTTGCCCGCCGAGCTCAACGCCTGGTCCAGCTCCGGCTCCGGATCGTCCGGACGCACAGGACTAAAGCCCAGCGGCATCAGCGCGTCATTGGATTTGCCCAAGAAGTCCCATACTTGTTGGGACTCCGTAGCCCTTGAGCCTCGCACCTCTTCCAAGGACCTCTTGGTCGCCGCAAGCTCTGAACCCTCCCGGGCAAGGCGCTCGACCTCTTTGGCGTGCTGCTGAATCTTTTCAGCAACATGCCTTTCGAGTTTCGCAAGCTCCTCTTCCCGGATGTGGATCTTGTTCCAACGTCGACTAGGTCTTTCTCCCAGCCCCACACTTTCTTTTCCCTGGCAGCAATTTCATTCTCCCTCTTGGTGAGGTCCTGTCCCCGCTGCCAGGCCTTCTTCTCCTTGCTCTCGTAGCGCTCCTCCAGCTTCTTGGTGTGCTCCGCGAGGCTCTTGTCACCCAGAGCCAGCCTCTGAGCAAGCTCTGCCTCCCTCTTCACGAGGTCATCCCGCAGCTCCAGGAGTTTTTGATCTTCATCTTCGAGGTTTTCCTCCCACTCCTCAAGAGCCTCTCGGCGCTTGACGAGGCTGTCATGGATGGCACTGAGCTTCTCCTGGCGATCATTTGCTGCTTCATTAGCAGCGACGACCTGTTCGTGGATGGACTGGGACTGGTTGTCGAGGGATCGCACCATGCTTTCCCTCTTGTCCAGTAGCTGGCCCCAGTACTCCATCCAGGCCTTCTCCCTTTTCACCAACTCCTTGTCGTCGGCCAGCCTCGTGTTCGCCAGCTTGGTCTCGAATCGGAGCTGGTTGCGCCACCTCCTAAGGGTTTGGCTCTCCTCCTAGATGGCCTTGCTGTCGTGGTAAAAGGCAAGCTGAACCTGACGAAGGCTGGAGCAGGCGTTGTCGATGGACAACGACAAGGGGATTGGCTCCGGACCTGCCGGGGTCCTCTCCGCTGGCTCCAGCAGGTTCTCTATAACAAAAATCGGGTCCCACTCTACAAGAGCGGTCCCCTGAGCTTCCGAGGCACTAGGCCGCCCTCCAGGATAGCCTCGGTCGCCACCGAGGAAGGTCCTGCAACGGAAGTTCCTGCCTCCAGAGTCGGCTCTGAAGGTCACGCCGCCAGGGCATCAACAATTGGTCCCTTTGGCAAAGGACCGGTCGCTTTGTCTGGGCACCCTAGCTCGGGCACGGGTACCTCCGGAACCACCACCTCCGGGGCAGGCGTTGAAGATTCGACCGGAGCTGAGGCCACTTTCGGCTCTGGTGCTGGTGCCTCCTCTGCCGCCGGTTCAGGCGCCGGCGCTTCGACCTCTACTGGTTCGGGGATCAGCACCTCTGCGACAACCGGCTTAGGCACCGAAACTTCATCAACCACTGACTCCACTGTTGGGGCTTCAACAACATCCGGCTCTAAGGCCAGAACTGCAGCTACCTCCGGCTCTTAGGCTGGAGCGTCTGTCATTACAGCATCCAAAACCGGAGCTTCAACCTCCAGAGCTGGTGCCGTTGGTACATCTTCATTCTCGTGGTCCGACGCTACCACGGGAGCTTCAGGAGATGACTCGAGATCAAGGACCACGACAGCTGGTGCCGGAGCTGCCGCAACCTCAGTCACCACCTGGGGTGGCGCTGGAACTAGAGCCGGAGCCTCCGCCAACACGGCATCTGCTGTTGTTGCAGGAACCGGAGCTTCAACCCCTTTCTTGGATACCCTATGGATGAAGGACGAAGAAACTCAAAATATGATTACAACAAAAAATAACCAACTAAGGTAAAAAAGAAAATTTACCTTGGGAGACTTCCGCTCCAGCTAGCGCGGAACCTCTTCGTCGAACGCTCAGAGCCCGACCCAGTCGCAACTGGGGTAGTAGCTCTGGAAGGCCCTCTGGAGCTTGCTGCTACCGCCAGCAACATCTTAGTTGAGGCCCCCCTTGACTAAGAAGGACCCTCGAACCTAGAGCCCTTAGCTGGCTCCAGCGCTGGAGTCAACTGGGCGGAGCTGGCGTCCCGGGGAGACGTCGATGCTGGAGTGGTTGTCACCGTCGAAGACCTCCCCCGCCGGGGAGAAGGAGCTATCATGGAAGGAGCAGGTCTGACGTACCTCCCGTCAGAGTGCTTCAACTTCCTCTTATGGCCCGAGGGCTCGACCAACTCTTTTCCCTTGCCCACGACTTCAACTCTCTATCTCGGGGCAGGAATAGGGCCGCCCTCGGAAGCTCCGAGGATCGCCATCTTGGTGGTCGGACGCCTCTCAAATTCACTGAGGTCATCAAGCACTGGCATCTTCCGCGGAGCTCCCTGTTGAACTCCGCCTCCATGTTTAGAGGGAGGAAAGCCGCAGGCGGAGTCAAGTCATCGCCCTCGACGTCGATGCCGTGCTAGAACTTCTTGAGATGTAGCTCCAAAGCTACGCCTTCCACGTTGGACTTCAAACCGGTCTCAATCCGGTCATCGTCCATCACCCTATTGAGGGCCCAGGCGAGCTTCTCCATCTTCTTCAATGGAGCCCACCTGTTAACCAGGAAGTTGCAGAAGACCGCCTGGGGAGTCACCCCTCCTTCCACACATTGGCGGATCCTGGTCAGGGCAGGGTTGAAGGCGTCTGACAGCACCAGAACTTCGTTCTAGGCCTCAGTGTCGATGTTGGGAAGCCCTTTGGGCAGTTCCAGCTTCTCGTGCTCCTCTGCCGTGACGACAATCCAGTCCTTCTTCCAGTTGTCCCACTTGCCGGAAGGGAACGACCTCAAGTACCTGTAAGGGAACTTCTTGCGCTTCACAAAGTAGTAGAAGCCAAGATACTCATCGCTCTTGCTGGTAGGGTGGATGGTGAAGAAGGTACGGAAAAGCTCGACGCAGGGGGGAATACCCACCCACATCTCGCAGAAGTGGACGAATGTGTACACAAGAAGAATGGAGTGGGGGCCAAGGTGGTACAGCTGCAGGCCATAGAAGTCTAGCAGCATTAAGAGAAAAGTGGAGAAGGGTGGGATCAGTCCCACCATGGCGTACGCGGAAAAGTACACCATGTCACCGGCGCGCTCCTTCTTGAACGGGAGCTTGCCAGCTCGCACCAGGTGGTTGAAGGTGTCACTGGACCACCCCATGTAGGTCCGGACCTTCTTCAAATCGCCATCGGTCGTGAGTTGGCTCTTGCGGAGACCCAACTCCATTGCAGCACGGCGGGGCGAGAGAGGAAAAGCAAGCAAAAGTTTGGAGGATTCTAGCGCAAGTTCAAATGAAGGTGTAAGGAATCCCCAAATAGTGCACGCTTTCCTTCTTAAGTAAGCCCCCGCAACACTTGGATGGAAACCGCAGAGGAGCCGTCGATACAGTTCAAAAACATCACCCTGCCAATGACAAGGGGGCCCGGGGCCGCCCAGGCGATCAAGCCGAGGTCCTTACCCCAGGCGAACAGTTGTCATCATGAGAGGCGGGAAACCCAAGGGCGGCGGCCTGACAGGGCGCGTGGAACCGATATGGTTTTCGTATTGGGAACTGACGACCTTCAATTGCGTGAGATCCGCACGTGCATATCTCACCTGCCGCATCCTGAAGGCGCCACGCATGGTTTAACTACGAACCACCACCTCAACGGCACAGCCAAAGACCCTTGAAGATACGGCTCAAAAATCAAAATATGGACCCACCTCCGGCAGAACGACTTAATCCAAAAGGTCTCTCCCAGAGGTGGGCCCAGGGGGCCACTGTCGGTACCATGCGTACCAAATACCCCTAGGAACTGCGAGGAGTGCAGAAGAACTCCACCTATCTGAGTTGAAGACCTCCGAACACCCCACGTGTCATACAGAACCGGACCTGCCTCCCTTCTATGGTTATTCCTAGTGCCGCCACGTGTATCGTTAAACCGGAGGTACATTCCATAAATTGGGAAAGCTCCATACTAGATACCTGTGTGGCACCCCCGGACCTAACCCCCAACAGAGGGAAGCTCCGGTACCGACACGTGTACAAAAGCACCGGACCTACTCGTCCAAGACAGTAAGCTCCAGAGCTGCCACGCGTCCAACCGCCGGACCTTCAACCTCAACAGGCAGATTTGTGGACTTCCAACTGCTCGGACCTTCAAGGAACATTAAAGACCTCAAGACCCGATTAAGTGTCATTAATACTATCTTAATGACTCACAATCGGAGGGCCCTTAATACCCGTAATGCCACTGTCAAGGTGCGTTACCACACTATTAAGGGTAATTAAGCACATTAATTGTGTATTAAGCATCAGGAACTGCCAAGGACACATGTCGGGCCTGGCTAATGATGTAACAGCCAGTCCTTGTACTATAAAAGGACTGGTCGAGCGATACACGAGGACGGAGGCTTCCATACGTGCTCAAGGCACTCTAGTCTCTGACACTCCAGCGCTCAGACACTCAATACAACAGCAACACACCGTGGAGTAGGGTATTACGCTCAGGCGACCCGAACCATGTAAATACTTGTGTCAAATCTCCACCTTCTTTTGAATCTTCGCGCAACCACAACTGAACTAAGAACTCTACGGGCTATCAACGGTAGTACCGGGAGAATTGCCGGAATCACCCTCTGACAGGAGGTGTAGAAATTGATTATGGAATCAGATTGTTAATTTGACAAAGTTTCATTTGAATTCAAATATGAATTTGAGTTGAATTCAATTAAGCTATTGAATTAAATAGCAAACTTGTTTCAAAAATTATGAAACTTTGCAAGGATGCTATTTGGGATATTTGGAATCCATTGGTCAACTCAAATCTTCATGTTAACGTCATTTGAACATTAGTTAACTTTATTTTTTTTAATTCCCTCATTTGGAGTTGAATAAATTTGTTTTTCTCATTTCCTTTTTAATTCTTTTTACCATTCAAGATTTTTTTAGTCCAAGCTGAATTTTGCATTATGGAAATTAGGGCATTTACATTCCTCCCCCTTAAAAGAATCTCGTCCCGAGATTACAACAAAGAGACGAAAGTAGGAGAGAAATTACCGGACATGAGACAATAAGAAATCCGGATAGTTGGAGCGGAGATATTCTTCGGATTCCCATGTTGCTTCTTCATCAGTATGGTTGCTCCATAACACTTTATAGAACCACAGCGTGCGGTTCCGCGTTGTTTGAGTCTTCTCATCGAGAATCTGAACCGGATGTTCGGAGTACGTCAAATCCGGTTGCAATTCACCGATTTCGTCGGTGTGGACTGCAACAGTGAACTTGAGACATTTCTGGAGCTGAGATATGTGGAAAATGTCGTGTATACCAGAGAGAGATGCCGGTAATTCCAATCAATAAGCCACAGGTCCGCACTTCTCCGTAATAGAAAATGGGCCAATAAACCAGGGAGCTAGCTTTCCTTTCACCCCAAACCGGTGAATTCCTTTCATCGGAACACGCGGAGGTACATGTGATCTCCGACATCAAAGTGCAGCGGTCGATGCCGCTTGTCCGCATAATTATTCTGTCGAGATTGAGCTGCTCTTAGATTTGCTTGAATGATCCTAACTTGTTCCTCGGCTTCGTTGAATAGATCAATCCCGAATGTCACCCTCTTGCCGGACTCACACCAACTCAGCGGTGTGCGGCATCTCCGGCCGTATAGAGCTTCGTATGGTGCCATCTTGATAATCGCCCGATAACCGTTGTTGTACAAGCATTCTGCCAATGGTAAATGATCATCCAAAATTTTACCCTGGTGGATGGCACACGCTCGCAACATGTCTTCAAGTACTTGATTCACCCGCTCAGTTTGTCCATCGGTCTGTGGGTGATAGGCGGAGCTTCTAATCAGTTTAGTACCCAATGAGGCGTGCAGCTGCTCCCAGAAACGAGCAACAAACAGTGAGCCTCGATCTGAAATAATTGTGCGAGGAATGCCATGTAAACACACAATTCTTGATATGTACAACTTCACATATTTCTTGGCATTGAATCCGACATTTACCGGAATGAAGTGTCCTGATTTGGTTAGTCGGTCGACTATCACCCAAATCGAATCATGCTTCCAGAATGTGAGTGGCAATCTGACTATGAAATCCATACTCACATCCTTCCATTTTCATGCCGGAATATTCAGCGGTTGCAGCTGTCCTGCTTTCTGCTTGTGGTCGGCCTTCACTCGCCAACACGTATCACACTCGGATACGTACTTCGCTATTTCCCGCTTCATCCGTGTCCACCAAAACTTGGTCTTTAAATCTTGATACATTTTATTGCTGCCTGGATGAATATAAAATTTTGACATGTGAGCTTCATCCAATATTTTCTTCCGGAGCTTAACATCTCGGGGTACAACTATACGGTCCTTGAACCATAATGTACCGTGATCATCTTTTAGGAAACATTTTACCTCCCCGCTGTCCACTCTTTCTTGTATGTGTGACATGCCCTTGTCCTTCTTTTGGGCTTCAATAATTTCCTCTCGGATGGTGGGAATGAGAGCAAGATTATTGAGAGCCCCATAGAATCACATATAGACTTGGTTCCTCATCTTCCTTTTCATCCATGGTGATGTTGTGGACATGGGATTTCCGACTAAGCGCAACGGCAACCACGTTTGCTTTACCGGGGTGGTAGTGAATTTCAATTTCATAATCTTTGATCAGCTCTAACCACCTTCGTTGTCTCATATTCAGTTCCTTCTGCGTGAAAATATATTTCAAAATCTTGTGGTCAGTGTAGAGGTGTACAAGATTTCCAAGCTAGTAATGCCTCCACATTTTTAATGCCAATACCACGGCAGCGAGCTCAAGGTCATGGGTCAGATAGTGCTGCTTGTGGTTTTGGAGTTGTCGAGATCCATATACGACCACACATCCTTCTTGCATAAGAACACAGCCAAGTCCGATGCCAGATGCATCGCAATAAATGTCAAATGGCTTTGTCGTGTCCGGCTGAGCAAGAATCGGGGCTGTTGTAAGGTGATGTACTAATGTCTTGAACGCTTCTTCACAATCTGAGCTCCAAATATATTTGGTGCCCTTTTTCAGCAGCTCTGTCACTGGTTTAGCGATTTTTGAGAAGCTCGGGATGAACCTCCGATAATATCCCGCTAGACCGAGGAAACTTCGGACTTCATGTACGGCCTTAGGAGATTGCCATTTCAGCACTTGAACAATTTTACTTGGATCCACAACGATGCCCTCAGCTGAAATAATGTGCCCCAAGAATGGCACTTGGCTGATCCAAAATTCACACTTGCTGAATTTTGCATATAACTTGTGATCCTTCAACCGTTGTAACACAATGTGCAAATGTTCAGCATGCTCTTCCTCTGACTTGGAATAAACCAATATGTCGTTGATGAAGACCACGACGAAATACCGAATTCATAAGATACATAAAGTGAGCTGGAGCATTGGTGAGACCAAAAGACATGACAAGATACTCGCATAATCAATATCTCTTCGATAATGCCGTCTTTGGTATATCCTCCGGTCGGATTTTGATTTGATGATATCCAGACCGAAGATCCATCTTCGAGAACACACTCGCACCAACAAGTTGATCGAATAAAATGTCGATGCGGGGCAGCTGGTACTTGTTCTTTATAGTCACGGCGTTGAGCGGTCGATAATCCACGCGTAACCGCGATGTTTCATCCTTCTTCTTGACAAACAGTGCCGAGCAGGCCCAAGGTGACGAGCTTGGGCGAATAAAACCCTTGTCCAAAACGTCTTTCAAATGCTCCTTTAATTCAGCTAGCTCATTAGGTGCCATTCGATACGGTCTTCGAGAGATCGGTGTGGTTCCCGGTACAAGTTCAATCTTGAACTCCACGTCCCGTTTGGGCGGCATGCCCGGTAAGTCATCAGGAAACACGTCGGGATACTCACGGACCACCGGAATATCTTCAAGTTTAATTGCCTCCGTGTAATATGCAGCAGCACTGTCCTGCTCCAAACTGTCCAAAAACAGCTCGTGTTGTCTGTGCATCGGAGAGTCAATTTGGATAGTCCGGGTACCGATATTAAGAACGGCACCGTGATGGTTGAACCATGACATCCCCAATATTACGTTGATCTTCTGTCCATCCAATATAATCAGCGACGTTGGATATATTTTGCCCCCCAAACATAAAGCTGCTCGGGGAACAATCTGACTAGCCGAGATACTTCCATCCGGTGAGCTTATAAGATAACTTTTCTTGGGAGTATTGGTGGATAATTGGTGCTGATCCACACATGATTTACTGATAAAATTGTAGGTAGCACTGGAATCAAAGAGTATGAGGACGGGTATGTCTTTGATAGCAAACATGCCCGCTAACACCGGTGCTCCCTCCGGAACACTCTCGATTGCTATGTGTTGAACACATCTGGTTTGCCATGCTGTCTTCTCTGGTTGAATACGGACTGAATACACCGTTGTACTGGTACTTGCCTGCTGCTCAAGATCTTCTCTGGGCAATCCTTGGTATAGTGCCAAACACGGTCACATGTGGAACACCTATACTGATTCAACGTCCCAGTGACTTGAGGCTTGAATTGTCCTGCATCTCGTTGCGAGATAAATGCCCCTGGAACAATTTGGGACGGTTCTTGCTGTTGATGTACTGCTGGTTGGAAATTTGATACTTCAAATGGCCGACTCCGATACGAACTCGGTTGTGCAGCCGGCTGCCATATCTGACCGAACGGTGATCGGTACACCATACAGTATTTCTGAGGAACATTATGTGTGCTGTCCTGCACAACAAGTCTCTTCTTTGACTCCTCCATGATCCGCTCACGTGTGGCATCCTCTTGCGTAATCGCGACATTAAGCATAGCGTTGAACGAACCGTGATTGAACAATGCAAGCTTGTCTCTCAACATGGGGCTTAGACCCCGATAGATGTACTTTCGCTTTTGATCCTCTGTTCCTACATACTCCGACGCATATTGTGCTATATTAAAAAAGACTTTGGAGTATTCTTGAGCAATTATTTCTCCTTGCTTCAAATCAAGGAATTTCTGAAGCTTCCTTCTCATAATGGCAGGAGGAACATGATAGGCGTGGAATGCCTTCCGGAACTCTAACCAAGTGACTTGTTGTCCGGCGGCCAAGGAGGCAATGTGGTTCGCCCACCAAGCACCGGCGATGCCATGAAGTTGTTGAGCTGCATATAAAACCTTCATAGGGTCACTGCACTGCAGCAGTCTGAACTTAGCTTCAATGGTGCGGAGCCAATGGACCGCATCTAGAGGTTCACCATCACCTCTGAACACGAGGGGTGCAGTCGCCAAGAATTCTGGATATGTTGCTTGCTGAGGTTGATGATTGCCTTCGGCTTGGCGTCCCCCCTAATTGGACGTAATTTGCATGATGGTTCGCAGCAGTTCGGTCCGCTCGTCGCGCGAACCCAGCATGGCTGCGATATCATCCGCCAATGTAAGCGGAGACAGAGGTGGCGGTTGCGCCGGCTGTTCTGGCTCTCGGGAGTCATCCCCTCCCTGACTTGAACCACCGACCTCGTAAGTTGTGCGAGTGCGCACCATTCTGCAGTTATAGTCATTAATGTAACATGAGACGTGATATTGCAAGATCACACTAGGATGAAAACAATAGTGTGTGTATTGATAACCAAATTTGCATAACGGTCATATATTGATAAAGTATAAACTTTATACACAATACATCATCCCTGGACCAATATTACAATAGCGAGCTCCAAAATAATGATCTCCATGGATCGAAGTTCATTTCGACTATCGTTGGTCATGACGGGATGTTATGCGCGTTATCGTGTGAATACACACTTTATTTTTAATATGACACAAACATGGTCATAAAAGAAAAGAGGTTCGAGTGGGTCAAACACTCAATTCCACTGGTAAATGGTTGAGTATTGACAACTGGTCCGTTATGACACTTCTTGATGAGGACATCACTTTTATGGATACAAACAACACTCCATTGAACATACATGACACAATCAATAGAGTTCACACACAACAATTAATTTCAGGGGTGAGCTTGTTCTTATATGTTTCCTTATATGTTTTTGAGAGTAGATTGCTACCTAATGATATATATGTGATTAGGATCCATGGAGAGGTTCAATGAGTACTTGGAGGAAGTCTTAGAGACGTGGAGGACCAGAGAATACGTTCAAAGAAGATGGAAACTTAGCCCAACTCAAAATCGTGTCCAACTCGGAGTCCAGGAGCAGTCCGCACTAAAACAGATGCCCATGACGCATACGAACTCCGTTTTGGACGTTCTACATATGCACGGAAAGAGAGGATAAAATTTCCAATGGTGCTGGTCCCATGTCAAAATTCGTTCGGAGTCGACAGGAATCGTCGAAACAAAATCGAGTCCAGAATCTGTCAGGGTGTTGCGCCACCCTATTGGGCCATTGGGCCTTGTATCAAGTCTAAGTACATTATTTTCGTGTCTTAGGGTTAGGTCACGACCCAACACCCCCTTGGACGTCCTCCCACCTATATATACTCCATAGTAGCCGCCATAAACAATCAGGTTTTGCTTAGATCAATAATATCGCCGTTCTACGGTTTGTGAGACCCCAACTTCGCGATTTCAGATCGTGTCTTCTACGTTCTTGCTTGTGTTCTCGGTTGCACTTGCGGGGATTAGCCTTCTTGGCGAGGTCAATCGTGTGCAGCCCGGTTGATAACCAGCGGAGCGGTGGTGTAGTGATTGCAGGGGTTTTTCATGTTCTACTCAAGAGCTTCGAATCATCAACGTCAAGATCTCCACATCAATCGACTTATCCATTACCTTTCGAAAGATCGGGACTCATATTTCCTTATCAATTGGTATTAGAGCGAGGTTGCCCGTTAGGTAATTCATCTATCCATTACATTAGTTTTGTTTTTCATACCTAGAGTCCACAAAAAAGCCACCAAAAACTTGCAGTTTAGTAGATTTGTTCATTACTTTGTCCAAACCACCATTGAGCCTTTGCAACTTTCATTTTCAGTTTGGTTTTGTTGAGTTTGTGTCTGTTGTTGAGTCATATTGCTGGTTTATAAAGTGTTTTTTTATCTTAGTTTGAGTTTTGCATTGTGTTGATTTATCCTCTTGAATCACGTCCAGATTAGATTCATCTCTGTACAGTTCAGTATTTTCATCATATCTTGCTCATATTAAATCGGATTTTGATGTTCTTGTACTTCCTGGAAATCTTAAGAAGTTCTCTATAATTTTAGTATTCACTAGTTTCCCAGAAAATAGAGTTATCAAGGTCGAAATTGCATTAGATCCGAATCTGTTACTGACATAGAAATTCTGAACAATCTGTATTTCGGGGGCAGTATCTCCTACTGTTCTGATCCAAAATAGGTCTTCCATATACTGAAATTAAACAGGAGAGATTGATATATAATCTTGATGTTGAAAGTTTTTAGGTTTGAAGTCTCTAAGTGTGCCTATTTGTCCTTGGACCATTGAGCAGAAAATATGTGACATACTCATGAGATATCTTTGATTGCTTTTCATTGTGTTCTTCTTTTGCAGCACATTCTAAAAAAAGGAAGAAAAAAGAAAAAGGCAAGTGCAAAACAAGATTCAAAAGCCACACAAAAAAGAGAAAAAACAACAACAACAAAAAAACAGAAGTGTTTGCATTCTTTGTGTCATCTAGTTTTGTCTCATGTCTTGGTAGCTTGAACTAACAGGAACACATTTAGGCCAGCAACTTTGACAAGTACTTTGGACACTTATTCAACTTTACTATCTGATTTCATTGTTGCTAATCCTTGCTACATATAAAGTGCCATCCAAGCTACACTTTACTCTTGAGCAGAATCGATACACCTTTGCAATCATCCCACGCTTCATTGGTTTCTTCATACTGGCCACCGTTTGCCACCTGCAGTGTCGGTAAGAACACTTGTAAGAGCGTGGTAAGATGCTTGAGGGTGTGTGATTCCACTTTCACATTGCCATTATCCTTTGTAGTTGATAGGGATAACATATTATTTTGTTGTCTTCTGTTTGCTACTAACAATGTCAAGTAAAAGCAAGAATCATGCATTATATGCCGAGATGATTGACATGATGAAGACGGCAATGGAGTTGCTCGCTAAGAATCAAACATCAACCAAGGTTTCACATGACATTCAGACCATCTTTACAACTCCTTCCACATAAAGTAATTATATTCTTCCATCTCTTCCTTCTTATGATGGTTTTGGTTACGATGAATATATTGCTTGGGAAATAGAGTTGGATAAAATTTTTGGACAATGTCATATGTGTGAGAGGAGAAAAATTAGAAATGTTGCAAGTGCATTAGTAGGTTGTGCATTAACTTGGTGGAACAATTTAAATGATTTAAGAAAACCTCGAACATGGAAGGTATGAAAATTTGTATGCAAGAAATTTTTATGAATTTATCTAATTGCAAAGATGAAGTGCATAAATTTGTGGAGAAATTTCTTGTTGTACCTTCTTTTGTGGGTAACGTTTTGCAGGACAATATAGAAAATAATATAGATGATGCAAAAGAGAACGAGGCTTTCGACAATACTTGTGAAATTTTAGATGGATCAACTCATAATGCACTCGAAATAACTGCTGAAAATGGTAAGGCAAAACATTCTACAAATACAGAAGGTGAGAAGTTTTTGGATGTTCTGAATTTTTCCACCAATCATGCTATTTTTGAGGAGCAACTATTAGAATCGTTTATTTATACACCATTATCACATGTTGATTTTCCTGTTGATCATTGCACTAAGAAAGAGTTGTGTGATAATTATATTGTACCTATGCTAGAACAATCAAATGAATTTGATACTTTATCACTCACCTGTGCTGAAATTAAGCATTTGATTCCAATTACATGTGAAAGGCATGAGCTGAAATTGTTGTCTTCTCTAAATACTTTGGGTTATATTGAATTTGACACTCTTTGTGATCTAGATATCGTAGAGAAGAGAATATTTCTCCAATCTGAATTTTCTTTGTTAAGTAGAAATATTTTTCATGCTATAGGCAAATATGAACATAGTGGTATGTTTATGGTGCATAAAGTTTACATATGTTCAAATGCGAAAACTTCTTTTGTGCTGCAACAACATGGTGAAACGAATGGATGCACTAACACTAATAATTATTTGTCAAGTTTTTCTAGTATTTTTTTCATGCAGCAGGGACAACATTTAATAGAGGAGCATTGTTCGGTGTGGTTGTGCAATATGGACAACGCTCATTCTACCCCCAAATCAAGCCTCTTTGCTGGACATACGAGCAAGCCGAGGACGACTTGTCATAAAGAAGGGGAGAATGATAAGATCATGCACATTATCATTGCACGAATAAACATAGCACAATGTTTATTTGTTTGGGATTCTGGTTCAAGTGAATGGTCATACTTATTTGATGGAGAACATGGAGATGGTACACTATATCGTCCACCACCTTGGCCTCCTCCTTTGATGCACACAAGAGGATTTGATAGCGTTGCACATATGGACCCACACATGAGAGAAGATGAACTTGAGTCGAGGACGACTCCAATTCAAGAAGGGGAGGATGATGAGGACATCACTTCTATGGATACAAACAACACTCCATTGAACATACATGATGCAATCAATAGAGTTCGCACACAACAATTAATTTCAGAGGTGAGCTCGTTCTTATATGTTTCCTTATATGTTTTTGAGAATAGATTGCTACCTAATGATATAATTGTGATTAGGATCCATGGAGAGGTTCAAGGAGTACTTGTAGGAAGTCTTAGGGATGTGGAGGACCAGAGAATACGTTCAAAGAAGATGGAAACCGAGCCCAACTCAAAATCGTGTCCAACTCGGAGTCCAGGAGCAGTCCGCACTAAAATGGACACCCAGGACGCATGCGAACTCCATTTTGGACGTTGTACATATGCACAGAAAGAGTAGAGGATAAACTTTCCAATGCTGCTGGTCCCATGTCAAAATTTGTTCGGAGTCGACAGGAATCGTCGAAACAAAATCGAGTCCAGAATCTGTTAGGGTGTTGCGCCACCCTATTGGGGCATTGGGCCTTGTTCAAGTCTAAGTACATTATTTTCGTGTCTTACGGTTAGGTCACGGCCCCAACACCCCCTTGGACGTCCTCCCACCAATATATACTCCATAGTAGCCACCGTAAACAATTGGGTTTCGCTTAGATCAATAATGTCGCTGTTCTATGGTTTGTGAGACCCCAACTTCGCGATTTCAGATCGTGTCTTCTACGTTCTTGCTTGTGTTCTTGGTTGCACTTGCAAGGATTAGCCTTCTTGGTGAGGTCAATCGTGTGCAGCCCGGTTGATAACCAACGGAGCGGTGGTGTAGTGATTGCAGGGGTTTTTCGTGTTCTACTCGAGAGCCTCGTATCATCAACGTCGAGATCTCCACATCAATCGACTTATACATTACCTTTCGGAAGATCGGGACTCATCTTTCCTTATCACTTCTCGAAGTGAATTCGAGGACTAGATTCATAACAAGACCAAATTGTGTCAAACCGATAATGTTTCTGTTGAAACCTGACCAGTTTGTACCAAAACACAAATTTAACCCAGTAAATGGCAGAATCAGATCTTGAGGTGAACTACAAAGTTGAATTAAACTTCAAGGCCTTTCCAAAAAGTATTGGTTTGCCTCCAGATAGTTTCTGGTTGAGAAGATATGGTATTGTAAACCTGACAGTTTTTCTGGAAAATTTTGACAGCATCTCCTTTGTTTATGCTGAATTTGGGCCACAATTTCCAGATATAAAACAGCAGAATTGACAAAAGACACAAACTACAAATTTGTAATAAATATTACAAGGATTCCAGAAATGTCTTGCACGACCCAGTTCGAATTTTATGGAGTGAGATATGGTGAAAACAGTCAGGAGTCCAGAGAGGGTTCCAGTTTCTGTCCAGTTTGGCAGATTTCGGAACTTTGAAATTTTGAACAGGTTAGAGAGAAATTAAGTTCTAGAGTTCAACGTAACAGTTTAAAAGGACTTTCTAAACTTTCCATCCATGTATGATACACCTTCATTGGAGTTATCTACTGGTAGATATGGTTTCTCAAAATCAGGTCTTTTTTTGGGAGAAAACAGAACACTCTGTTTTTGAATTGGTGACTTCAAAGCCTACTCCAAGTTTGAAAACTTAGTTCAAGCTCAGAGCTTGATAGCTAATATAAGTAGTTTTACATCTTCTCGGTTCCATTTTACAGTAAAAGGGGTCAATGCGTCAATGGAATATATGTCGGTACTACGTGCCTCACAAAGTAAAAATTCTAAGCCGGTATTCTGGCATACGTCTCTACGGTGGCACTTAATGATGTTCACTCGCAAACGATTTCTAACGCAATACGATCACATGATCAGTGTACCTGTTACTACACACAAACTACTGATCAATCATATGGTGTCGTACAACACAGCCCGCACAGGTATACAATTCACAATAATATATATGAAAGTAAAAACATCCGTCCCGTATCATTCCATACGGGCCGCCCCGAGCTAAGCCACGCCTCGAGGTACATGACCGGGTTTTCTACCACCCGACGGGGTCCCACGTCTTTGCATAGTACTGCACCAGTAGGAGGCGCATCGGGTTATGTCCCACCCGACGGGGGCTCCCACTAACTTTGAAGCATGCTGGGGTACCGCATGTCATATGTTCTCAGAAACATGGAAAGTTTCAGAGACTCATATTGACATTTCCGTGCCATGCCACGGAAACAATCACATGCTACCTCTCGCATGATGAGCTTACCGCAATTGATCCACTTGCGGTGGCATACCTTACCTCTTACCTGACGTCGGAGCGTCGTTACAGAATATAATAACACATAAGTTAGTTTTGCCACCTTAATACCTTATGCTAATATAGTCCTTATGTGGGCCTAGTATCGTATCCTCACTGTATCCTATGTTTTTTTAGAATACGATCCTTTATAAGAGTGCTATTCCCAATGCGGCTCTGATACCATGTTTGTGGGGACCGGAGTCCACACTTTCCAGGAATTGCATTGGGTGGTGCCGTGCAATGCGACACCCAACATCACACATGTAAAGGAATGTGTATTACATAAATCATTTGCTGAAACTTACAAAGATATTCAGTTTACAAATAGTTTATAAAAATAAACTACAGCGGAAGATAAGATTACAACTCTCGTACTCCAGTCTAATAAGCAAAAGAGAAGCCGTCCCGCCCACAGACGTTCCTCACTAGTCACGAAAACCAAACAGCAGCAGCATGGTTCCCACATGAGTATATTACTCGGAGAGTCCCGAGTCTCATCGGACAACCATAATCATAAGCATAGAGGTTAGTACCTGCAAAACAACTTATATAGCAACCGTGAGCATGAAGGCTCAGCAAGACTTAACTGTCTCACCTAAACATGAAACTCTACATGAGGGTAAATACATAAACATATGATGGCAGATTTGCATAATGGACTCGCCTAAATTTGGGTCCTTATTTCAGATTTATAGCAGCAGCTTAAACCTTGTGCGGGGCAACATCGTAACTCCACAATGAAACAAGAAACGCTTCATCACGATGCTGCATGCCCAAGGTGGAAATTAAATTTAGTGAGCCCTATACCAATACATACAACATAGCAATACCATGATAATATAATGTTCATAATAGCAGCAATTAATTCTCATCTCAAGTGCAAGTATTAAGCTACGTCACAACTCAGTGAACAAGTGGTACTCATAACTGCGAGGGACGATAATTCGAATCAAAGATACCCGGAATACACGACACGTACGCCTGTACTAGAAGTCACATCGGTGCACTCCATGAACGTTGTACGCAACCACCTTTCTCAAGTTCCACCCAAGTTGAATCGATTCAATCGTCTAGGATAGTATCCCTACTCACGGTGCACCCTTCCGCTGTGAAGATGTCGTGAGCGAGTTTCCGTCTACTGTGCTGCGGCTAAAAGCTTGAGGCGATCGAAAAAGTCTCAACAAAAGCTTCCCAAGGTATATCGGTTTCCTGGACCCCATATATCCAGTATGACTCCGGTACAGTTCAAACTTGCTCAGCTGGGCGGCATACGGATTGGTACTTAACTGACACAGATAGGGCTACGCACCCAAGACCACGTCTTGCTGCATCCACGCCCCTGCCCGGTCTCATTTTCAGATTACTACTCCACTTCTCTGAACCATTCCCGTGTGAAAAAGTCCTAGCCATGCGAGTAGATTCCAACTACTCAACTTCTACCGAATCCTATACAACATTTAGCATAGCATAGTCTACACGATGACTTGACAACTATCCAAATACTCCATGGTTGATCTGGTCATGCAAGTGGGTTTTCAATCACCTTAGCCCTAATGCACAATACTCACCCTAGACATAGGTGATACAAATCAAAATTTTGTAATAGCGCTTAAATGCAAACCGGGGCTTGCCTGGTTGCGAGACATTGTCAAAGTTAATCTCCAAAGGGATGACTTCAAGTTGCTCCGGGTTCCTCTTGAGCTCGGCAACTAATCAATATGCAAAGAATTATGCAAGTTAATCAATACCGGTATTATGATATAGTTTAATGGAAAGACAGTTAAGTATATTAATTTAAGCCCAATGGTTCTGGAAATTTTACAGGGGACACTAGGTACTATGGGGAAGATCTGGACCAAAAATTGGAGATGTTCAAGGAAGCTTGTTGTCTCTAAAATTCCAATGAATAAAAGCTTCTCTGAATTTTGGTTGTAATTCTGGAGGTCTATCATGGCTACCAGTTGCTGTACCATATAGAGGGGTTCTCACTGGTTCTAGGAAAATTTGTTTCATAAATTTCTAAGCTTCCTATTGGGAGATATTGAATTTAGAAGCTTGGATGAATTTCTGAAATAGTTCTGATGTTTTTGGGCATTCTATGACCTGTTAGGAAAATCTCCAGTTTGAACTAGGTTATTAATATACAATGAAGCTGAAATTTTTACAGGAATTAAGAAACTTACAAAACAACATTTTGGCAAAATTTCATAGTTTTCTATGAAGTGAATTATCAGATAAAAATCAAACATGATGTTTTTAAAGGGCTCTACAGGGAATTCTAGGGATTTTCATGAAGATTGGGTTGTAGTTATGGTGAGTGTGGATAAAGAGCAAACCAAAAAAATTGGTTTGACAAATTTTGAAGCTTTATACTGAGAGTTATTCAATTCAAAAGTTTGCACAAGTTTCTGTCCAAACTCTAAATGAATTTGACTATTTTTATGTGCATAGAGAATACACAGGTGATAAGACCATGTAAATGAAGTCTAATGACCCTTAATTTTGTACTTGTTTTAAAGGATATTCGATTGAAGGTTCTGGAAAAATTTGGTATTTTTCCAAAGAGCAGAACTATAGGAATTAATTCTATAAGCATTTTTCTTATTTGAATTATGGAGAAATTAATATGGACTTTCATACAAATCCAAGTGCACCACTGGAAATTACTCTTCATGCTGGTTCTAACAAAATTTATTTGGGAATTTTTGGACAAGTATCCTAGGAGTTATATATTTTCCATGTTGGGCTAAAATCTGAAATAAATTTCAAATGGGAAATGTTTGAATAATCCAGGGGGCCCACGGGTTTAAAATGGACCAATCACTGGGCGGCAACACGGAGGGTTACTGGGTTAACGCGTGGTCACAAACGATCCCCGAGCGGCAGCTGATCCGGGTGCGCTGCTTCTTTGGCTGACAGCCGGGGCCCGCGGGGTTCATCTTCTACCTCGCGACACCGTCGGTACCGATGGTGCGCGGCGGCGCCCGACGGCAGCCCCTTGCCGCAGCCTGCTCCAGGGAATGGCGGCACTCCAATCTCGCTTCCCCCACCTAAAATCAGATGAGGAACACGGTGGTGCAGTCCTAGACGGCGATAGGTGGCCGGAATTGGAAGCGCGACGGCGGCGGTGGCAATTAGGGTTTCGGCCATGCTGGCCGAGCCCTATGGTAGGTGAAACTAATCGGGAAGACCTCGGGAAGATTCATGGAAGCACGGAGAACAAGAATCTGGCCATAGGAAGGAGAGACATGGCTTGGAGAATGGTAGCGTCGATGGACCGAGGAGGGAAGGACCAACGGTTGGGGAAAAATTGTATTCCGGCGTGAATACTCGATGAAACTCGATGGATCTTCATTGAGGTGATGCGCCTGGCCATATAGAACAATGTAGCACAAGTGCACAAGGAATAATCAATTGTATAAATGGAATTTCACGCGCGAAGCAACTCTACTCATAAACGAAGTTCGTCGGAAGAAATGGAAATACGGGGGCTAGGAAGCATGGCATGGGCTGAAACTTTACGAGCATGTTGTACATGTAAGTGCGCACCTTTTTCCTTCAAGGACCAAGGGGAGATGATTCTTGCATCGCCGGGGCATCGAGGGACAGAGGGCGGCAAGAACAGAGGAGCATGCCGGCGGTTCGAAAATCTTCAAACCCATCGATGGGGAGCCTCAAACTGTGAAGGAGAATGATCAAGGAGCTGCACAAGAGGTTGAGGAATAACCCAGGGCGAAGAAATTGGAGCCATACTGTTGGTACCCTCCGTACTGTATACCTCTTGGGACTACAAAAAGACGAAAAAGACTTCACCTATCTGAGTTAAAGTCCTGCGAAGGCCTCACGTGTCATACGGGACCGGACCTGCCTCCCATCTATGGTTAGTCCTGGTGCAGCCACGTGTATACATCAAACGTACCTACATCCCACACATGGGATAGCTCCGGGCTAAACACTTGAGCGGCACCCCCGGACCTAACCCTCGACAGAGGGAAGCTCCGGTACTGACATGTGTACATCTACACCGGACCTACCCGTCCCAAGATAGACAGCTCCGATGCTGCCACGTGTCCAACCGCCGGACCTTCAGCCTCAACAATCAGACTGGTGGACCCCCAATGGCTTGGACCTTCAAGGAGCAATCAAAGACTTCAAGACCCGACTAAGTGTCGTTAATACCATATTAATGACACACTATCGGAAGGCTCTTTATACCAGTAACGGCACTGTCAAGGCCCGTTACCACGCTATTAAGGGTAATTAATCTCATTAATTGTGTATTAAGCATCAGTAACCGCCAAGGCCACATGTCGGGTCAGGCTAACGATGTAACGACTGGTCCTTGTACTATAAAAGGACTGGTCGAAGATACACAAGGGACGGCTCTCTTGGACCCTCCCATAGACAGCTTTGATACCCAATACAACAACTACACACCCCGTGGAGTAGGGTATTATGCTTAGGCAGCCCGAACCACGTAAATCCTTGTGTCCATTTAACATCGTCTTTTGAATCTCTGCGCGCCCAATACCGAACTACAAACTCCACAAGCTACCAACGGTAGTACCGGGAGAACTACCGGATCAACACTCCGACAGCTGGCGCGCAAGGTAGGGACGCCCGAGATTCGAAGATGGTGAACTCTGCTGCTGGATCATCCAATGGCAACCCTGCAGTGCAACCTGCTGGAGGCAATCCCTCCAATGTATAACAGCCGGCAGGTGCTGTGGCTCCAGCAGGAGTCATGCCTCCACCGCTGCCATCCGCACCGGCAAATCAAGCTAGACAGCGGGATGGGGCATCTGCGTCGGTCATAGCGTCAGCAAATAACAACCCTGAACACGCACTCCAAGCTGCGCGTGCTCTTCTCCAATGCCCACCACCTCCAGGTGCATCCCAGGGTGCAATGGAGCAGTGGAGGGCTGATGTGGAACATCTGGTTGCAGTAGCAGCCAATCGCATCAGCAACCAAGGTCCTCCCCCCTTGGGGCGGGCCCCATCGCAGCATCGGACTGTGTCAGGTAGACTTGGTCCGCACACTTCCCTGCATAGGAGGCATGCTGCATTTCAACAAGTGACGTCGCTGCCTTCCGGGGTGCGACGCACTCATACGGTAACCAGGCTTTCAACTCACGACCTCCGGGCGGAGCTTGATCGCTGTTACCATCAACAGGATGGCCGTGTCCATATCGAGCGCGCTCGCGAAAGGCGAGAAGCTCGGGACAGTCCTGCTCCTGAGGGAGTAGGAGGAGGCTGTTCTGCTCTGGCCATGCACCTACGCATGGTCAGATGGCCACAAAAGTTCCGGCCTCACCTGCCGGAGAAATTTGACGGGACTGTCAATCCCGCCGAGTTTCTCCAGATTTACTCTACCGCAATTCTTGCGGCTGGAGGCAACGAGGCTGTAATGGCCAACTACTTCCCCGTGGCTTTGACTGGGACCGCCAGGTCCTAGATCATGAGCCTTCCGCCCGACTCCATCAACTGTTGGGCAGAATTATGCCAACAGTTCACCGCCAATTTCGGGAGTTCATACACCCGACCAGGCACCGAACTGGACCTTTTTGCTGTCAAGCAGAAGGGGGGAGAATCCCTGCGATCCTTCATCCAGAGGTTCTCCCAGGTACAAAAAACTATTCCTTCTATCTCTAGCGCCTCTGTTATTATAGCATTTAGGCAGGATGTACGAGACAAGAAGATGCTGGAGAAGCTGGCGACCAAGGAGATCACCAGCGTCATGGAGCTCTTTAGCTTGGTAGACAAATGCGCCAAAGCTGCGGAGGGCCGTGAAATGCACTCCCAACCACCTCCGGAGGACAACAAAAAGTCCTCCAAGGGTGAAGCCACTACCTCTGGGAGTGGTAAGAAGAAGAAAAAGTCCTACGGCAAGAAGAAGCCGTCGGCTAGCACACCTACAGCCGCAGCTGCTGCAGCTCCAGGTGGCCGGGGGCCACTTCTTGAAAAACAACTCGGCCGTCATCTGAAGATGGAGGCAGCTCCAAGATGTGGTGTCCTATACACAAGTCAAACAACCACAACTTGGAAGGCTACTGTGAGGTCCAGAACCTTGCCGAGCGCTACAACAAGCGCTGGGAAGACGTTCCTTTCCATCAAAGGGAAGGAAAATAGAAAGTCGACAAAGCTCTGGCTGAAGAGGAGTTAGGCTTCCAGGACCCTAAAAAAGTCTTGAAGGCTGTTTACACCTCCGTCAACGATGATTCCGACGTCTCCAACAACGAACGTCAGAAAATCATGAACACCATCTTTGGTGGTTCGTAGGACATCACATCCCGTCGGGTCCTCAAGACCATGCGGCGGGACATGGCCTCAGTAGCTCCCTCTGCCAGGGCGGAGCAACACCAGAAGTGGATTGACACTGCCATCACTTTCAATGCTTCGGACTGCCCTCGGAATATGATCAGAGCTAGCCAACTTCCATTGATGGTATCTCCGTCCATCAACAACATCCAAATCCACCATGTAATGGTAGATGGAGGTTCGGGGCTGAACCTCATAAGCTTCGAAGATTTCGTCAAGCTTCAGCTCCGACATTTGGACCTTCACCCCTCCCGACCTTTCTCCGGAGTAGGTCCGGGGGCCATAACCCCACTTGGTGCCATTACTCTCCCCGTAACCTTCAGGACTTGGGAGAATTATCGCACTGAGAAGTTGGTCTTCGACGTTGCTCAGATCAACTTACCCTTCAATGCCATTCTGGGCAGACCAGCCTTATACAAGTTCATGGCTGCTGCTCACTATGGCTACTTGGTGTTGAAAATGCCAACACCAGCTGGTGTTCTCCGAATCCGTGAAGATCGCACCGCCGGAGTGACAGCTCTAGAAGAACTCCATGCGCTTGCTACGGCGCAGGAGGAGGAATCCGGAAAGGAGCAAGCTCCAAAACCCCCGAGCATTCATCATCGAGGCTCAACCTCCGCACCTCGTGCGTAACCAAGCGGCGACATCGACATTCCCGTCAAAGTCGTCCAAATCGGTTCCGACGCCACTCAGACCACCCGTATGTCGGGAGGTCTGAGTGACAAATAGGAACTCGCGCTCGTCGCTTTCCTTCGGGCCAACGTCGACGTGTTTGCCTGGCAACCGTCACAAATGCCTGGGATCCCTAGGGAAGTGATCGAGCACAATCTGAAGATCTATCCTGACGCTCGCCATGTACATTAGAAGCCTCAGAAGCAATCACTAGAGCGACATAACTTCATACGTCAAGAAGTGAAGAAGTTGCTTGAATCTGGATTCATCCGAGAAGTCTTCCAACCAAAATGGCTGGCAAACCCAGTTGTTGTACCTAAGGTCGGCGAAAATCTTCGGATGTGTATCGACGACACTACAATGTATAAGGCATGTCCAAAAGATCCATTCCCACTACCTAGAATAGATCAGATAGTGGATTCCACCTTCGGGTGCGAATTACTGTGTTTCCTAGAGGCATATTCTGGGTACCATCAAATCAGAATGTCCAGGGAAGATGAAGAGCATAGCTCATTCATCACGGTAGATGAATTATATTGCTATATTGCCATGCCATTCGGTCTCAAGAATGCTGCTTCAACATTGGTACGAGCTATGTACAAAACTTTTGAAGAGCTTATCAGAGACGTAGTGGAAGTGTATGTCGATGACATCGTCGTCAAGATTAAAAACAAGGAGTCGTTCCTTGACACCTTGCAAGCTGTCTTCGACAAGTTGCGAGTCACTCGCACGAAGCTGAACCCGGACAAGTTTTTCTTCGGGGTTAGCTCCGGAAAACTTCTTGGTTTCTTGGTGAATCACCGAGGAATAGAAGCAAACCCGGCGAAGATAAAAGCCATTGAAGACATGCGGCCACCAGCCCACATCAAGGACGTCCAAAAGCTGACTGGATGTCTAGCTGCCCTCAGCCGGTTCATCTCAAGACTGGCGGAACGGGCACTACCCTTCTTCAAGATGTTGAGGAAGTCCGGGCCATTCCAATGGTTTGAAGAAGCAAAGAAGGTATTCCAGGAGCTGAAGCAGCTCCTCACCACCCTACCAACCTTGGTAGCTCCGAACCCTGGTGAGCCACTCTTGCTTTACATTTCAGCAATTGACGAAGTTATCAGCATGGTCCTGGTTGCAGAAAGGCCAGAACCATCTCTAGTTCAGGGATCTAGACCCCTTCGGGAGGGTCCAGAGCTACCTGAAGTCGAGTCTAGGTCCCAGCTCCCAGACCCATATCCTCAAGGAGAGACTCCGGAGGATCCCTCTCCTTCAAATGAAGGAGTCACTGCTGCTGAGCAACAAGATCCGGATCCCTCCGGGAAGGTCCGGGTCACTTCACAAGAAGCTCCAGGTACCTCCAACCGGCACCTGGAAGTCCCCGAACAAGGTCCGGACCCCTCCGGGAGGGTCCGGGTAGATGAGGAGGAAGCTCCGGGCCCCTTCGGGAGGATCCAGATGGTCCAGCGCCTGGTGTACTTTATCAGTGAAGTACTCCATGATGCCAAGACTCGGTATCTAGAGGTGCATAAGCTGCTCTACGCAGTTCTTATTGCCTCCAGGAAGCTTCAACACTACTTCCAAGCTCACAAGATTTCAGTGGTAGCTTCTTATCCGCTGTGTGCAATCTTACATAATCCCAACTCTACAAGGAATATTGCAAAGTGGGCGGCCGAACTGGCCGAGTTCGATCTGGAATTCGTCCCAAGGCAAGCGATCAAGAGTCAAGCTCTGGCGGACTTCATGGCGGAATGGACGGCCTCTCCATCAAATCTTGGGGGCCCCAGTGAGCAGAAGTCAGAACCCAAGGTTTCGGTCTTAACTGAGCCTCACTGGACTCTATACTTCGACGGCTCCGTGCAGAAGTAGGGGGCCAAAGCTGGAGTCCTTCTCCTCGCTCTGACCGGGGAGAAGGTTAAATACATGGTGCACCTTGACTTCAAGGCAACCAACAACATGGCGGAGTATGAAGCACTAATTTATGGATTCAAGGTGGCACTATCATATGGTGTCAAGCAGCTGTTAGTAAAGGGTGGTTCACAACTTGTTGTAAAACAAGTCAAAGGTGAATGTTGCTGCAACAACCCTCAACTAGCGGCATACCTACTTGAGGTCCAGAAGCTTCAGAAGGACTTCGACGTCCTAGATCTTTGCCATGTCCAGCGTCTCAACAACGCTGAAGCTAACGAACTCTTGACGAAAGCTTCAACCAGGGCTCCGGCTCCCGACGGAACCTTCATCCAGAGGTTGTCTAATCCTATAGCTCAACTTGCCGAATTGAGCGAAGGGGGCGAGACCAGCACCTCGAAGCTGGCGGTCCCGATGGCCATGTTACCATGGCATCCATCAAGGGTCGTAGGTGCTGCAGGAAGCTCCAAGCAACCCAGCACGCAAGACTCAAATCCTCAAGCTAGTTCTGATGCATGGATCTCGGAGATCCGGAGATACTTGAAAACATTTTCCTTCCTGAAGATAATGTATCCGCTGACTGGATAGTCAGATTGGCTAAAAGATACACACTGGTAGAAGGGGATCTCTACCGGCGCGGTGCCAATGGCGTCCTAATGCGGTGCATTACAAGGGAAGAAGGCCGCTGGATACTCGCGAAAATCCATGGAGGTGAGTGTGGTAAACACGCGTCTTCCCGCATGCTGGTTGGTAAAGCCTTCTGGCATGGCTTCTACTGGCCTAAAGCGCTCCAGGATGCAACTGAGCTAGTGAAGAAATGCGAAGCATGCCAGTTTCATGCAAAGTAAATTCACACACCAGCTCAACCTCTACAAATGATACCTCCTACATGGCTATTCACCGTGTGGGGGATGGATATCTTGGGACCTTTCCCAAGAGTCGTTGGAGGTTACAAGTTTCTGTACGTTGCCATTGACAAATTCACCAAATGGCCGGAAGCAACTCCAGTTGTGACAATAAACAAGCAATCAGCTATCAACTTCTTGCAGTCCATCGTATGCAGATTTGGAGTCCCAAATAAAATCATAACTGATAATGGGACCCAGTTCAAAAGCTCTGCATTCCAAGGATATTGCAAAGACCTCGACATCCAAGTCAGCTACGCTTCTGTAGCTCACCCGGCAAGCAATGGCCAGACCGATAGAGCAAATGCAGAAATCCTAAAAGGACTCAAGACGCGCACATATGAGCGCTTGAAAAAACATGGAGCCAACTGGATCGAAGAGCTTCCGCCCACTCTATGGGCCAACAGGACAACTCCAAACCGGTCAACTGGAGAGACACCATTCTTCCCGTTGTACGGAGCTGAAGCAGTCCTTCCTCCGGAAATCACCTTTGGGTCACTCCGGGTCCGAACCTTCGATGATGCCACACAAGACCAGCTCCGGCATGAAGACCTTGACCTCCTTGAAGAGGGAAGGTGCTGAGCAGCTGTTCGGAATGCCCGATACCGCCAAGCTCTTTGGCGCTATCACCAACGGCATGTTCACAGCCGACAGCTTGAGGAAGGCGATCTGGTGCTACGGAGAATACAATCCAGAGAAGGGTTAAACAAACTTTCCCCCAGCTGGGAAGGACCCTTCCGAGTGATCAAAGTATCCCGTCTCGGATGCGTTCGCTTGGCAACCGAGGATGGGACACCTCTCCCAAATCCTTGGAACATTGAGCACCTCCGTAAGTTCTACGCTTAATATCACTGAGGTGAGTCTGTAGTTACGTGTGATGTATGTTATAGAGTCATTGTACAGAGTTGGGTAGCTCCTCTGAGAGAACAGCCGGACCTTCCACGGAAGGTCCGCAAAGTTCAGGCAACACTTGTCACAGTCTCAGAACTAAAAGTGTGGCTAGCTACCTTGGGTCAAACGAGAAACAAAACACACTTAGCCTGGTTCCGTACCCTAGGAGTGTACTTGTTTCCCCTGTACCCCGGACCTATAATGAAAGACATCATTGTGTGAAAACAGACTCCACGTGCATTTATTTTGTACAGGCTCAATATTTTTTATTTTTCTCTTTCTTGTCTATAACAAAGTTGTGCAATTCTTCAGAAACTTTAGCTCGACCAGTTCATGTACAATTCGAGTTGCATCGTCTATTCTTCCAAGTCCAAACATTGTTAATGGTCTACTCGCCTGAATGCCGCCAAGCCAATCTAGGGCCGGAGTGTGCTATCAACTTAGCCTGGTCATGCACCCTAAGTACGCCACACTACCTACACCCCGGCAAGCCGAAGTAAGATGAGTCCGGAAACGATTGGACCTGAAGGAAACAAGGCAGTGCACTTGATTGTATTTAAAATTGTGTTCGACCTAAGACTTTCTCGGGAATAGTAAGTCGCAGTGGAGTTATAGATAGAAAATGGATTTTACTATTTTTCTTGGCTTCAGTGTGCAGGAAAAATAAAGGTTCTATGATGATGGTGGATAAAGCCGGAGCTACCAAAGCTCCGACACCCCCCAAGATGGTCTGCTGTCGATGTTCCAAACATTGACAGTAGACATTGCTGGAGCTACAATGTTCTAGCAGATCTAGGGGGCCAGCCGTCAACATGAACAAAAGATGGTGGGAAGACTCTACAGTAGGGTCTGCTGTCGACACACCGCGTGGGAACCTCCGGGATCAAATTGTGTACATCTACTAGGGGCCAAGTGGGACAAAGGAGTTGAAGACAAAAAATTAAATTCATAAAAATTTGGATTTCATTCATCTGGATACAAGAGATTACAAAATTGGAGAAAAAGAAGAGAGAATACAAGCGGGAGCTACAAAGAGTAAGTCCTAGACCCGATGGAAGAACGAGGCGACCTTCTGGGCAACCTCTGACACGCTGGCTTGGGTGGCTTCTCCCTCTCTGTCGATGGGGCCTTCAAGCACCGGGTCCAGGGGGAATTGAGGGTCCCGGCTTGTGTAGCACGTCAGCACGAATTCTGCGACGCTCTTTGCTGCCCCTCAGTTTCTAGCTGGTCCGCTATGACATCGCCCATCTTGGTAAACTTGCCTGCCGAACTCAACGCCTGCAACGCCTGGTCCAGCTCCGGCTCCGGATCATCCTGACGCACGGGACTAAAACCCATTGGCATCAGCGCATCGTTGGATTTTCTTAGGAAATCCCAAACTTGTTGGGACTCCACATCCCTCGAGTTCTGCATCTCTCCAAGAATCTTCTGGCCGACGCAAGCTCCGAATTTTCCCGAGCGAGGCGCTCGACCTCTTTGGCATTCTGCTGAATCTTTTCAGCAACCTGCCTTTCGAGTTTGTTGAGGTCCTCCTCCCAGAGGTGGATCTTGTTCCAGCGGTCGACCAGGTCCTTCTCCTGGCCCCGCACTTTCTTCTCCTTGGCAGCAATTTCATCCTCCCTCTTGTGGAGGTCCTGTCCTCGCTGCCAGGCCTTCTTCTCCTCTTTCTCGCAGCACTCATCCAACTTCTTGGTGCGCTCCGTGAGACTTTTGTCACCCAGAGTCACCCTCTGAGCAAGCTCTTCCTCCCTCTTCATGAGGTCATCCCGCAGCTCCAGGAGTTTTTGCTCTTCATCTTCGAGCTTTTTCTCCCACTCCTCAAGGGCCTCCCGGCTCTTGACAAGGCTATCGTGGATAGCGTTGAGCTTCTCCCCGTGATCATTCACTGCGTTATTGGCAGCTATGGCCTGTTCGTGGATGGCCCGGGATTGGTTGTCAAGGGATCGCACCATGCTTTTTCTCTCGTCCAGCAGCTTACCCCAGTACTCCAACCGGACCTTCTCCTTCATCACCCACTCCTTGTCGTCAGCCAGCCTTGACTGTGCCAGCTTGGTCTCGAATTGGATACGATTGCACCACCTCCTATGAGTTTGGCGCTCCTCCTCGGGGGCCTTGCTGTCGTGGTAGAAAGCCAGATGGACTTGATGATAGCTGGAGCAGGCTTTGTCAATAGAAAATGACAGGGGGATTGGGTCCGGACCTGCCGGGGTCCTCTCCGCTGGCTCCAGCGGGTTCTCCGTGACAAAAATCGGGTCCCACTCTACAAGAGCGGTCCCCTGAGCTTCAACGGCACTAGGGCCGTCCTCCCGGATAGCCTCGGCCGCCGTCGAGGAAGGTCCTGCTATAGAAGTTTCGACCCCCGGAGTTGGCTCCGAAGGTCCCGCCGCTAGGTCATGAACAACTAGCCCCTCAGGCGGGGAGCCGACAGCTTCATCTTGGAACCCTGGCTCAGGCGTGGGAACCTCCAGGACCACTGCCTCCGGGCAGGCGTTGAAGATTCTACCGGAGCTGAAGCCACTTCCAGCTCAAATGCTGGCGCCTCCTTCGCCACCGGCTCAGGCGCTGGCACATCGACCATCCGGGGCTCGAGCACCGGCACCTCTGCAGCAACCAGCTTAGGCGCCAGAACTTCTTCGACGACCGGCTCGAGTGCCGAAACTTCATCAGCCACCGGCTCTATCGCCGGGACTTCATCAACCACCGGCTCTGCTGCCGGGGCTTCAACGACATCTTGCTCTAGAGACAGAATCGCAGCTACTTCCGGCTCTGGGGCCAGAGCGTCCGTCATCTCAACATCCAAACCCAGAGCTTCAACATCCGGGGCTGGGGCCGCTGGTACATCTTCATTCCCGTGGTCCGGCGCTATCACAGGAGCTTCTGGGGATGAATCGAGGTCCAGGATCACGACAGCCGGCGCCGGAGCTGCCGCAACCTCAGCCACCTCTTGGGGCGGCGCTGGAATTGGAACCGGAGCTTCCGTCTCCACAACATCAGTTGCTGTCGCAGGAGCCGGAGCTTCAGTCCTTCTCTTGGGGACACTGCAGATGAAGGATGAAGAAACTCAAGACGCAATTACAACCAAAAAACAACCAACTGAGGTAAAAAACAAAATTTACCTCGGAAGGCTTCTACTCCAGCTAGCGCGGAACCTCTTCTCCGGATGCTCGGTGCCACGCCCCTAGTGTGCCAGCTCTGGAAGGTTCCCCAAAGCTCGCTGCTGCTGCCGGTGTCACTTTGGTTGAGGTCCCCCCCTTGACTGGGAAGGACCTACGGACCCATAGCCCTCAGCTGGTACTGGAGCCATATGGCCAGGGCTAGCACCCCGGGGAGATGCTGATGCTGGAGTGGATGCCGCCGTTGAAGACCTTCCCCTCCAGGGAGAAGGAGCCGCTGTGGAAGGAGCAGGTCTGACGAACCTCCCATCAGAGTGCTTCAGCTTCCTTTTATGGTTCGAGGGCTCGGCCAACTCCTTGCCCTTGCCCACGACTTCAACTCTCTGTCTCGGGGCGGAAGGGGGACCACCCTCGGAAGCTCTAGGGATCGCCAACCCGGTGGTCGGACGCCTCTCGACTTCGCCAAGGTCTTCAAGCACCGACATCTTCCGCCGAAGATCCCTGCTGAACTCCGCCTCCATGTTCAGAGGGAGGAAAGCCGCCGGCGGAGTCAAGTCGTCACCCTCGATGTTGATGCCGTGCTAGAACTTCTTGAGGTGAAACTCCAAAGTTGCACCTTCCATGTTGGACTTCAAACCAGTTTCGATCCGGTCGTCGTCCATCACACTATTGAGGGCCCAGACAAGCTTCTCCCTCTTATTCAGCGGAGCCCATCTGTTAACTAGGAAGTTGCAAAATACTGCCTGAGGAGTCACCCCTCCTTCCATGCATTGGTGGATCCTGGTGAGAGCAGGGTTGAAGGCGTCTGATAACACCGGAACTTCGCTCCAAGCTTCAGTGTCGATGTTGGGGAGGCCTTCGGGTAGCTCCAGCTTCTCATGCTCCCCCACCCTGATGACGATCCAATCCTTCTTCCAGTCGTCCCACTTCCCAGAAGGGAACGTCCGCAAGTACTTGTACGGGCACTTCTTGCACTTCACAAAATAATAGAAGCCAAGGTACTCATCACTCTTGCCAGTGGTGTGGATGGTGAAGAAGGTGCGGAATAGCTCGACGCAGGGGGGAATGCCCACCCACATCTCGCAGAAGTGGACAAAAATCGACACCAGAAGAATGGAGTGGGGGCCGAGGTGGTACAGCTGCAGACCATAGAAGTCTAGCAGCATCAAGAGAAAAGTGGAGAAGGGTGGGATCAGTCCCACAGTGGCGTACGCGGAGAAGTACACCATATCGCCGGCATGTTCCTTTTTGAACGGAAGCTTGCCGGCGCGGACCTGATGGTTGAAGAAGTCACTGGACCACCCCATGAGGGCCCGAACCTTCTTCAACTCACTGTCCATCTTCAGTCGGCTCTTGCAGAGACCCAACTCCATCGCAGCACAGCGTGGCGAGATAAGAAAAGCAAGCGAAAGTTTGGAGGATTTGAGCGCAAGTTTGAATGAAAGCGTAAAGAATCCCCAAACGGTGCGCGCTTTCCTTCTTAAGTAAGCCACCGCAACGCTTGGACGGAAACTACGGAGGACCCGATGATACAATTCAAAAACTTCACCCTGCCAATGACAAGGGGGCCCGGGGCCACCCCGACGATCAAGTCGAGGTTCTTATCCTAGGCGAACGGTTGTCATCATGAAAGGCGGGAAGCCCGTGGGTGGCGGCCTGATAGGGCGCGCGGAACCAATACGATTTTTGTATGGGGAACCGGCGACCTTCAATTGCGTGAGATCCGCACGCTCAAATCTCACCCTCCGCATCCTGGATATGCCACGCAGTGTTGGTTTAACTGCGAACTACCGCCAATGGCACATCCGAAAACCAAAGGATGGACCCACCTCCGACAGAACGACATCATCCAAAAGGTCTCTCCTAGAGGTGGGCCCAGGGGGCCAATGTCGGTACCCTACGTACCGTATACCCCTTGGAACTACAAAAAGACCAAAGGGACTTTACCTGTCTGAGTTGAAGACCTGCGAAGGCCCCATGTGTCATACGGGACCGGACCTGCCTCCCATCTATGGTTAGTCCTGGTGCAGCCATGTGTATACAGCAAGCGGGCCTACATCCCATACATGGGATAGCTCCGGGCTAAACACATGAGCGTCACCCTTGGACCTAACCCTCGACAGAGGGAAGCTCCGGTACTGACATGCGTACATCTACACCAGACCTACTCGTCCCAAGACAGACAGCTCCGATGCTGCCACACGTCCAACCGCTGGACCTTCAGCCTCAACAATCAGACTGGTGGACCCCCAACGACTCGGACCTTCAAGGGGCAATCAAAGACTTCAAGACCCGATTAAGTGTCGTTAGTACCATATTAATGACACACTATCGGAAGGCTCTTAATACCAGTAACGACACTGTCAAGGCCCATTACCACGCTATTAAGGGTAATTAATCTCATTAATTGTGTATTAAGCATCAGTAACCACCAGGGCCACATGTCGGGCTAGGCTAACGATGTAACGACTGGTCCTTGTACTATAAAAGGACTTGACCACGATACACAAGGGACGGCTCTCTTGGACCCTCCCATAGACAGCTTTGATACCCAATACAACAACTACACACCCCGTGGAGTAGGGTACGCTCAGGCGGCCCGAACCACGTAAATCCTTTTGTCCATTTGACATCATCTTTTGAATCTCTGCGTGCCCAATACCGAACTACAAACTCCACGCGGGCTACCAACGGTAGTACCGGGAGAACCGCCGGATCAACACTTCGACACATACCGTTTCTCCTTGGTGGATTTCGAGGGGGAGGGAAAGAACTCGCTGGGATGAAGTTTCTGCGCCCAGCTGAAGAACAGAGAAGAAAGGCTCGACTTGGGGACTGAGGAGGTGATAAGAAGGATTTCAGGGCGAGCTGGGGGCAGCTGGAGGCGACCTCCACAGTGCAAGCAGCTCTATGGCAGTTGCATGTCAGGAGGTGGCGCCCTGGGAAGAGCAGGAGCGAATTTGACCCACTGACCAGTGGGTCCCACCTCTCAATTCATCTCTATCTTCTCTAGACACTGAATTCTCCCACCCACTCGTGTCCAAAAATTCTAGATATTTTATGGTAGACAAATTTGGAGGTGTAGATTTATTCTGGAATCAGATTGTTAATTTGACAATGATTCATTTGAATTCAAATATGAATTTGAATTTGAGTTGAATTCAATGAAGCTACTGAATTAAATAGCAAACTTGCTTCAAAAATTATGAAACTTTGCAGGGATGCTTTTTCGAATATTTGAAATCCATTGGTCAACTCAAAGCTTCATGTTAACTTCATTTGAAAATTAGTTAACTTTATTTTTTTAATTCCCTCATTTGGAATTTGAATAAATTTGTTTTTTTCATTTCCTTTTTAATTCTGTTTACCATTCAAAATTTTTTTAGTCCAAGCTGAAATTTGCATTATGGAAATTAGGGCTTTTACATCACATTGTTTTTCTTGCTCTTCATTGAAGTGCTCTTGATCAATTCCCAACTAAAAAGATTTTCTTTTGTTTGCATTTGCAATTTGCTCTCAAGTTCTTCAAGGGAAATTCACCGGGCTTTTGTTTTCACTAACATCACCTATTTCGAGTTTTTGCCTTGTTGTGTTCTTTTTTGTTGTGGCCATGAAAGGAGTGAAGAGGTTGTTTGGAAAGAGGAAGGAGGCTGCAAGCTCAAGCCATGGTGGAGACTCAAGTGCACGCCCCACTTCCATTGCTTCACCAAGTTGACGAAGGAGGAGTGTAGGAGAGGACACTTCCATGGGTGAGAGGAGCAACCCTCACCAACTTCTTCAAGACGACGACCTCGACATCCAAAGTGAAGTTGAAGATCAAGCACGCAAGCTCCTCCAAGATCGTGAGTTTTCTTATACGAAAGCTTATGATTCGGATTTGATCTCCAAAATAGGCATGGATTCCGAATTCTTTTCCATTTGGCGTGCATTAGGATGGGAAAATTTTGTTCACATAGAAGAGAAAGGTTCACGCCTTCTCTCCATACAATTCCTTTGCACATTCAAAATAGGATTTGATGGTATTACTTTTAGATTATTTCAAAAAGAATACAACATCCTATGGAAAGAATTAAGTGAAATCCTAGGCTTCCATAGACGTTGTTTGCTAGATTTAGATGCTTTGCCTAAGTTTAACAAACAAAGTTTTTGGCAAAATTTAACTGGTGAGGTCAGATGTAGTGCACTTAGGAATAGCCACTTGCACAACCCTACTTCACGCTTAATGCATAGATGGGTGGCTATGACTATGTTCCCTAGGAGAGATGTAAGGATAGTGCGTGATGATGAGCAGAAAATTTTATTTGCCATGATTAAAAAGATAAAAGTTGCTCTAGTTATTGCCATGATGACACAATGATTAGATTACATCCCAAGGGTAGGGCCAATTGAATGTACTTCATTGATCACCCACATTGCTACTAAGGTAGGAGCACTAGAATATTCTTCATTTGAGTATATTGAAAATGAAAGATAATTAATTGATGAAGAATATTTAGTGCAAGGACATACCCTTAAGCATGATCAAGATAGCTCTTTATATTTTATTATCCCAGTTTTGTCAATGAAATTCAGTTACCTAACCCGGATTATTATTTGTACAAATGCCGGAGGCTAACCATTGACCTCCTTCCCATCGAGGAAGCTGGAAGAAGTAATATCTCTGGCAGGGTAACTAGAAGCCGCACAAGGAGAGCAGCCATGCCCCCGACAGCCACGGTCCATGAGTATGAAGAGGAAGAGAATCCAACGAGTGATGGACCCAGATGGACTCAAACTCCATCGTATGAGACCGAAGGTCCGTCTTGGCATGGATGTGCTGGTGCTACATGGGAGGCACCCCTATCCACTTCAAGCTCTAGTAGATTGCCTCCGACATCTATGAGAAGATGTCATTCCACTCCGGCTAGAAGTTATCGTGACTATAGCCAAGGAATGATGGACCTCTCAAGACGTATGGAGGAGCTTGAAGTAAGGACGGGTGACATCTACAACACTCTCCAAGGGCATGTCCAAGGTACCCAAGGCTGGCAACAACACGTGGATGCTCACTTCACCAACTTCAACTCCATGCTACAACAACAACAAGCCGATCTCGCGGCATACTACTGTCATCAAGGGTTTAACCCTCGACACGGAGGTGAGTGAGGAACAAGATTGGGGGAGGACCCCCACTTGAGGTAAATTGTATCAACCCCTTGCATATTTATTTTCCACTTACCCATCATCCACCTTGCATTAAAAAAGGATAGATTTTATTTTTAAATAAAATAAAAGATGTGCGGTAAGAATAACTTTGTAACACCCTCATTTTCATCCATCATGCATTGTATACATTCATATACATGTTTAATATTAACCCATATAAAAAGAAATAAGTTTAAAATGAATTTAGAGTAAAACTGCACTCAAAAGTTCTGAGAAGTGCGGACTAGTCCAGATTTTGGTGCGGACTAGTCTGATTTCTGTCTGACCTCACTCGGATATGTACGTTTTCGTGCGGACTATTCTATTTTTTGCCTCTGGATGGCTTTGAACTTGTCCGGTCCATTGCGGACTAGTCCGGTGTTCCAGGAATACTTGAAATTTTGCTGAGTCCCTGGACTTGTCTGGTATTCCAGCGGACTTGTACGTTTTTCCTCTCACTAAAATCGGACTTGTTCGGTTTTGGCCAGACTTGTCTGATTTCTCTCTGACCAAGTTCGAACTTGTTCGATATAGTGCAAACTTGTCCATTTTCGCCTTTGTCAATCTTTGGACTAGTCTGGCCTTCTGCGAACTTGTTCGGTAAATCGCGATTCCAAGTTGATGTTCTGTTCCACGACTTGTTTTTTGGTCTTACCTTAAGTGGGCCTAAGGACGTCGTGTCTAACTCTTTTTGGAGCCCATGTGGGACCCCAAACCATCCTATACCCATCTTAAACTCGAATTCCATCAAACCCTAGCCTTCACCTCTATATAAACAACCCCACCCCTTGACTTTACATCCTTTTGCCTCAATGGAAGTCCACCCAAGCCCTAGTTTGTGGGTAGCCGCCATCAAGGAGGGAGAAAGAGATCCCTAGCAAGAAGAAGAAGAGGAGGAAACGAAAGAGGATCAAGTAATCAAGATCTTCATCAAGTTTGCATTCTTCGTTGCCAATTCACCTTCATCTCTTCATCACCAACCCTAGATTGTGAACATCCATGTGTTGCCTCCAAAACTCTTGATTCATTGGAGTTCTAAACACCTGTATACCTTCCACTCTCTATTTCTCACATGAATTCAACTCCATTTCTCCAAATTCACGTCGATCTAGAAAACCCTAATTCGCTATTCCTGCGAAGGGTGGACTAGTCCGGTCCCAAGTGGACTTGTCCGATTTTGCGATCTATTTCCTATTGAATTAAATCTAAATTGGTTCGAATCAATTCCAAACCTATCCAAACTTATTAAAAGCTATTAGAACTAGTTACTAAACATCATTAACAACTCATTAACTAGTTTTTCTTTGCATTTGCATTAATCATGCATGTCATGACTTATTGAGTAATATATGTGCACTTATTGATTATGTTTCTCGTCTTGTATGTTATTGTGCGGTTTAGACGGATTTGTGCTAGAGGGTACTGCAGAGGATCTTCACCACTAGGATTTTGAAGTCTTTGATCCCAACCGAGCTCAAGAGCAAGGCAAGTGTCCTTGAACATATTGATCCTGTTTCTAAAATAAATGTTTTGTTTGCAAAACTGCATGCTTGTGTCACTTTGATGGGAATTCCTATGATAGGAAGTTTACTAGCTTTGTTTAACCACCCTTGTCACCTAGAATATATGGTAGAGAGTTGGGAAGGGCTTTTTACCTTTTTGCTTCGCTTAATTAATTGGGATGGGAAAACAACTATATCATTTAATTATGCATTAATGAGATTATGGTTAATATGAAATGGTCAATATGATATGGTAATGGGTGATCTAATCAAGCATGGTATGTGGATGGGTTGGATGTGATGGTGGTTTGCTTGCTTTAGATCTAAGGACCGATGCATGCGAGAATAAGCCAGGACTACAGTGCCACCATGAGGCCAAGTATGGGTGCAGCGCAGCTGATTAATTAGGGTATTGCTAGTATTGCATGGATCATTTGGCGCACCGAGGAAGGGGAGTCGGATTGGGTTTGGATATGGTTGACAGGACTCCTTGGGATCCGAACGGCACAAGAGGGGGCCCTTGGTTGAAGATGTGCTCAGTTGGAGACATCGCCACCATTGAAACCTCAGTGGGTCCGTACATGCTAGTAGTACCTTTGTAAAGGCTATTTTGTGATCTCTTGGCCATATACCTATGGTAGTGTTTTGGCATAATGGAGGTTTCCCTTAGTCGCCGATAGGTGATGAAATCACAAACATGTGGGTAAAGTGGTACAAACTCTACAGAGTATTAAAACTATCATGATAGCCGTGCTCCTGGTTATGAGCAACCTGCACAACTTCCATGATTAGAGGGGTTTTGGTTATGAATATGAGTTGGTATGGTTATGGGTTGATACTGGTTATGATTGGTAATATGGTTATGGCTGGATATGGATGAAATTCTGGTATTGAATATGGTTAATGGTATTGATGGAATCTGGTATATGGTGGTGGATATGGAATATGGACTGGTATTATGATAACTACATGGTTTATGAAGGGTTTACTTCACATACATATAATATATTGATTTTCCAATGTTTTAATGTACATTGCAGCACTTAGCCTTTATTATATTCGTCATTTGAATCAGCTACATGTCATACTTTCCACACTTGCTGAGTATGACATGTACTCACCCTTGCAATTCCCCCACCAACAGTTGCAGGTCAGGCTTGGGAGTATAACGATGATAATGTGAAGTCTAAGCCGTGTCTGCCGTCAGCTTTGCCTTTGGTGTTGTTTGGAGCTGCGCTATCCCTTATTCTTATTTGCTTAGTTTGCTTAGTTGCTTAATTAGTTTATTTCCACTGCATTAGTTCAAACTTGTCATTAATGTTTCACTAGAGCTTGTATTCGAGGATTTTATGAATTCTGTAATAAGAGAGGTTAACTAATCTTGTTCTGTGGTAATTATCTTGTGAATGCACTCGTGTATGTGTTGAACGTCCTGGGAACACATATGAGTTCACTTGGTTCATTTTCAGAACCGGGTGTCACAAACTTGGAATTCACATAGATGAAATGATGAATAATTGCTCTGTTTTAATTTTCCTAAGTCCCTAGTTTACAACTTCCTACTCTCCAACATATTGCTCTCAATGGCTAAAATTGCTTTTGCCTTGATTTGGAAATTGTGGGTAGCAAAAGCTTAAACCATTCTAAGCTGTTGTGAGATATGATATAGTTATAGGGCTGCCATTCCTAGTTTGATAGTGAAACTTAGATTTCCGTAAAAATTCTAAAAGGGTTTAAGTTATCCCCATTTGATTGGAAATACCTACCAAAGTCATATGATACATTATATTGATAGACCTTATGCATATGCTATTTGCCTTCACATTGAGCTTTGTCAAACTAGTATAGACCTATGTGAGATTTCATTCATTACTTTTTGAATTCAATACTTCACTTGCACATGCTATGCTTCTACACTAGAAGTAAGCAAATTATAACATATCACCATTCCACAATAAAAAGAGAAACTCCATATCCTTCATGCTCAAGTGCTCTCTCCAAAATTCATTGCATAAAAAGGGAGTAGAAGACATGGCTACAAAAAAAGAAAAAGAAAATGCATTCTTACATCATAAGCATGAGAAAAAAAGGTAGCCATGTTTCATCCCTGCAAAATAAGAGAGTCCACTCAAAAAGGAGTCATCTCAAGATCCACATCCACTCCATTCCATCACACATGCACAAGTCTTGAATCAAATTGTTTTGAATTGATTTCTCCTAAGGCTTACTCTTTCAACCTAGCAATATTATGTGTTGCAAATATGCCTACTATATTCCCTACCAAGCTCCACATACAAGCCTTATATAGAGGTAGGATGAATTTAGGCAAAATGCTTTGGTGAGGATATATTTCTTCTACACAAAAAGGAAAGACTTGAGAGAATCAAATTGAGGCACTTAAAATCTAAACTAAACTCTCCAAAATTTGAGTGGAACTTAATTTCTGTGGTACGTGTGCTCCATTTGCTGTTCTATCTATCAACCACCCATGAATAGGAGAAGGCATAAGCCCCATAATGACTTGAGATGGGTGAAGTGCCGTGCCAATTTTTGCAATACGAGGTAGAATATTTTGTTGTGCACATGGTACTTTTGAAAAATAGAACATAGTAGCAACTTCTGATGACACCCTTTGGGAATACTCTTTAAAGGGGAAATGCTACATTGATAGTTTCCGTGCGCTTGCGGACGTTCATCTGAGAATTAAAACCTACCAACAAGCATTTATGGCACCACTGCTAGGGACGAATTGTTAGTAGTGCGTAGGAAATATAAACACTATGATGAGTTCATAATTTTAGATGAGTATGATGGGAGAATCCACGTAGTTTTTGGGGCTGCAAATCAAGCAAACCAAGGAAGGTACCTTTGTGCATTAAACAAAGTATACAAGAGACCTTCTTAAGTGCTTCAACATGGACAAAAGCAAGCCTCTTAGGACACCAATGGGTACAACAACGAAACTTGAACTTGATGAAGATGGTGAACCCGTGGATCAAAAAGAATATAGAAGCATGATCGGATCACTTTTGTACCTCACGACATCAAGACCGGACATACAATTCAGCGTATGTCTTTGTGCAGGGTTTCAAGATTCCCCACGTGCTTCACATCGTCAAGCTGTCAAAAGAATTCTTAGGTACTTACATGGAACTCAAGAATTTGGCATTTTTATTCCTTCTTCCTCAAGCATTACTTTGAAAGCCTATTCGGATGCTGATTTTGGGGGTTGTAGGATTGATTGGAAAAGTACTTCGAGTGCTTGTCATTTTCTTGGTAATTCTCTTGTTGCTTGGTCCTCTAGAAAACAAAGTTCAATTGCACAATCCACAACCGAATATGAATATGTAGCTGTTGCTAGCACTTGCTCACAAATTCTTTGGATTGATCAAACACTTAAGGACTATGAGGTTGATCTAGATAGTGTTCCACTATTTTGTGATGACACTAGTGCCATTTGCATTGCTAAAAACCTCGTGCAACATTCGAGAACAAAGCACATTGACATTAGGTATCAGTTTCTCCGTGACAATGTTGAAAAAGGAAATATTGTGCTTCACCATGTCAATATCGAACAACAATTGGCTGACATTTTGACAAAATCTTTGGATTTTACTCGTTTTTGTTTCATTCATAGTAAAATAGGGGTTATGCATCCTCACGGCTTAAATTGAGGGGGAGTTTTGAAACTTGGGAAGTATATATGTGAATATGAATTTAAAATAATATGAGCATAGTATTTCATACATATATGACTTTGTGATTCCTTTTACATGCTGAAAGTTCTTACTACATTACTTACGGTATACATTTTGTAGCATTTGCCATGACTAGTAATAGGAATAATTACTTAAACTAAATCTGGTCATGATCAAACTTCCCTGTTGTTTTGAACTTGTTGGATGCTCACAAGTGCATAATAGTGAATAATTAATCAAGTAATCAACTCACATGTTGAGTTTTTATGTTCAAATGAAAAATTGAGAAAAGATCAAGAGAATATGCATGCATCGCACTTCTTCTTTTGAGATGGCTTATCATTGCACTTAGATATGAACTTAGAAGAAGTTGTGTATGACTAAAACCATATCCTTAAGCTTCTGATTGTCAAATGACATAGGCTTGGCTTGGTTGGTTAGAATAAGGCAGATGCGGCATATAATATCTTGCAAATGTTATATGATCCGAATTTGTGCCTTAGATAATATTGAAAAATGAAAATTGCAGCAACAAGTGTCATGCTTTCAGGTTTTGAAATAGTTAAGTTTGTGAGATCATGACTTGCTTAAATTTAAAATTACATTTGATCTCTAGCATGGCTTACACTACTTTATGTTTTTTATTGATGTGATAGTGTAAGTTACTTGATAGTATGACATGGATGAACTTTATTTTATATGTATATGTTATATTATGCTCATAACAAATTAAATTTTCTCTTTTGTACCTTGCTTAATACATTGTCAAAGGGGGGGGAAATTGATCACAAATTGCACACATTCACAAGTGTTTTGGCACGATTCTTCTCAGGGGCAATGTACATCCTTAGGGGGAGATTTTTTGTTTTTCTTCTCATTTTATTTCTGATTTACAAAGGGGGAGAAATATTTTGGGGGAGAAAATTGTTTTCAAAAATTTTCATGTGAATAAGTCAATGTTCGGATTTTAAGTGGTGTTGCCAATGCATTCATCAAGGGGGATATTGTGAGACCTATGTGTGCTAAATACATTGGCTATGACGATAAAAGTTTTGAATACTTCCAAAACGCCCTTTTAACAAGGTCAGACTCTAGGTCCGAGCTCCTGCAAGGTCTGACGATAGGTCCGGCTTGTTTTGGGTTGCTTTCGACCGTGTTGCACACCTCCGATGTGCATACGATGTGTGGAAGGCACTTTGTGACTACCACGAAGGATCCAACACGATCAAGGAGGTAAGGCAAGACATGTTCAAGAAAGAATACATGCACTTCGAGATGCAACCCAGTGAGTCTATTGATGATCTTTTTGCTGGCTTTAATAAAATTCTCAGCAACGTGCGTAGTGTCAATGTTAATTTTTCATATGCTAAAAATGCTAGACAATTGTTAAGTGCATTAGATATGTCAATTTGGAAGATGAAAGTCACATCTATTCGTGAATCTACTGTCATGAGTACACTTACCTTAGATGTGCTATATTCCAAGTTAAAAACTCATGAAATTGACATAATATCACGTAAGAACCCCAACAAGTCTATTGCTTTTGTTTCTCAACGTGACATGCCTAGCTCCGGTCAATCTTCATCCTGTGGTACACTTGCTTTGTTGTCCTCTCTAACCCTTTAACAGATTGAGGAGTTTCCAGAGGAGGAGCTAGTACTTCTCTCTACTAGGTTCTCAAAAGCATTGCAAAATGTGAGAACTAGAAGGAGAGGAAGCTCCGGACCTCAACGATGTTTCGAATGTGGTAAGACAGGACATTTTTGTTTAGATTGCCCTAACCTTTCAGGTCCTACTTCCCGGGATGAAAAGCAAACAAGGACGAAGCACTCCTCTGCAAAAGATACAAATAAAAAGAAGGATTTTACAGGACGTCAATTGGTGAGCAGTTTTATCTCCGCACTTCAAGAACTTGGCTCAAGCGATGTGGACATTGGAAGTGACGAACGTGGAGATGATTTGGCAAACTTGTGCTTCATGGCGGGCAAGTCAAGATCAAGTATGGAGGAGGCTGAACACAACAACGACAATGAAGTGGTATGTACTACTTGTGAAGAAATGTGTGATGCTATTTCTTGTGCCACTGTTATAGTTAAGAAAAAAGAAAAAAAAGCTTAGGGACAATGTTGTTAAAATTGAGTCACTAGAATCTGAAATTAATTGTTTGAAATCTTTGATTCCTAGTGACGATTCTTGTTCCTCATATGAATTAAATATATGAACAATTTTCCTCATTAAGAAGTGCGCACACCTCCACAGTTGATAAACTTGAGTTAGAAATTAAAAAGAACAAAGAGCTTGCTGCACTTAATGATAAAAACTTGAAAGATGCTAGCTGTTCTACAATTGATTTGCATTGTTCTACTTGTGATGATCTTAATAAGAAACTACAAGATGCTATGAGTGAAATCTCTATATTGAACAATGCTTTACGTTCTCATGAAGTTAAATATTGTTCCAATTGCAATTTAAAAGGAAAAAATTCATGTGAAAATTGCCTTGATCTGTCCAATAAACTTGATGACATGCATATGACATTAGATCGGTTTTATAATGGAAATAAGAACCTAAACTTGCTGCTGAATTCTTCCAAGTCTTGCAATGATAAAACTGGTTTTGGTTTTGATTCTCATGCTCATGCTAAGGCTCATCCACCTAAAAGTTTTAAAGTCATTAGGAAGTGGTTTGATTCAAACAGTTCCTAAACAAAAAGAAGTGGTTTTCAAATCTGCAGGAGTGCTGTCTCATTCGGTTTCAAATAAAAATGTTGCTTGCTCATCTAGATATGAACACAAAGTTAAATTTCATTGTACCTACTGTGATAGAGATGGTCATGTCATAGATTTTTGTTATAAACTAGCTAAACAACAGAAAAAGGAAAGAATGATTGCTAGATCTCATAACTTTCATGCAAAATTTGCTGCACATGTTAAACCGAATGATAGGAACATGCAACCTGCTGTAATGAGTCGAAAACTTGCAAAGTTTGCTCTCAAACCTACTGTGTTTCGTTCTACACATGTAACATCTGATAAGTTAGTAGTTGGGTACAAAAGTTCTCAAATGTTGGCTCATAAACCTTCTGTTTTGTCTCAGCTTTCGCGTATTATTCCTGCTGGACGTCGTGTGACTCAGTACTGGATTCCTAAATGCCTTTTGACTAACCCCGGTATTGAGTCATCGACGTATTGTGCTTCTATGTAGGTTACACGCTTGAGGAAGGAGAACTTTTGGATTGTGGATTCAGGTTGCTCACGCCACATGACCGGTAACAAAGAATGGTTCTCCTCCCTCTCTTTTGTGTCACGTGTAGAGAATGTTACTTTTGCCGATAATTCTTCAACTCCTATAATTGCTAAGGATTCGGTTAGAGTAAATGATCACTACACTTTGAATGATGTGGCACTTGTTAAAAATTTGAAATACAACTTCCTTTCAGTTTCACAACTGCTAGATGAAATTCCGGAAATTATTTTCTCTAAAAATTGCTATAAAGTTGTAAATTCAAATAGTGAGCTTATTTTTAACATGTCACGGTTTGGAAGAGCTTTTAAAGCTGATTTTGATATGTCTTCCCCTAAGAATAGGTGTCTAGTTGCTAATGATTCAAAGGACTTATATTTTTGGCATCGTAGACTTGGTCACATAGGCTTTGATTATCTAACGCGTGTTAGTGCTCTTGATCGCATACGTGGGCTGCCTGAGCTTAAAGGGGACAAAAAAATTGTGTTCTCTTCTTGTAGACATGCTAAGATGGTTGCAGGTTCACATACTCCTCTCACAATGATCATGACAACTAAACCGGGTCAACTTTTGCACCTTGACACCGTAGGACCTTCACGTGTTCAATCCTTCAGAGGTAAATGGTATGTTCTTGTGACTGTTGATGATTATTCTAGATACTCTTGGGTTTACTTTATGGCATCTAAGAATGAAGCTTTTAGTTACTATAGAACTTTATTTCTTAGATTATCAATTGATCACCCAGGATCTTTAAAAGCAATTATAAGTGATAACGGAACTGAATTTAAAAATCAATCTTTTGATCACTTTTGTGCTGAAAATGGAATAGATCATCAATTTTCTTCCACATATGTACCTCAACAAAATGGTGTTGTAGAAAGAAAGAACAAAACCTTAGTTGAGATGGCTAGGACTATGCTCGATGAATATCAAACTCCTAGGAAATTTTGGGCTGATGCGATTGCAATCGCTTGTTATGTCTCAAATCATGTTTTCTTGCGTGCTAAGCTAGGTAAAACACCATATGAGCTCTGGTTTGAACATAGGCCTAGTGTCGCACACTTTCGAGTCTTTGGTTGCAAATGTTTTGTTAGAAAACATGGTAATCTTGATAAATTTGAACCTAGATCCATTGATGGCATGTTTCTTGGTTATCCATCTCATACTAGAGGCTACCGTGTGTTTTTACTTGACACTAACAAAATTATGGAGACTTGTGAGGTGTATTTTGATGAAGCTAGCCTAGGTACTAGCTCAAACATTGCAGGTCCAGATCCATATCTGCAAGGGGAGAGTATTTTAGTTGAAGAAGAGGAAGAATTGGTGCTACTGCCTGAAAATTTAGTAGCTAATGACATTGTTCCAGCTCCTGATTTTGATTCACAACCAACATCGACGACCACCATTGCTGGTCCAGATCCTCCTCAAGTCACAAGCTCATCGATTTGTGATGAACATGAAGAAGAAGAAGCTTGTGAAGTGTCCACTCTCCTCCGGGTTCTCAAAAGTCATCCTCCACAACAAATTATTGGAAGCTTGCACGAATGAGTCACACGGTCCAGGTTTTGCAATCCAAACTCTCATGCTTATTCTGTTTTTGTTGCTTCTTTTGAACCCAAAGATATATCACACACACTCACTAATGAATCTTGGATTATTGCCATGCAAGATGAGTTAGAAAATTTTGAAAGAAATAATGTTTGGAAACTTGTACCTCCACCTCAAGGTCACCCTTTAATTGGAACTAAACGGGTTTTTAAAAATAAACAAAGTGAGTATGGGGTTGTGGTTAGGAATAAGGCTAGGTTGGTTGCTCAAGGTTTCACTCAAGTTGAAGGTCTAGATTTTGATGAAACTTTTGCTCCTGTTGCTAGATTAGAAGCCATAAGAATTTTGTTAGCTTTTGCTGAATATAAAGGTTTTAAGCTTTATCAAATGGATGTTAAAAGTGCTTTTCTTAGTGGCTACATAGATGAGGAGGTTTATGTCAAACAACCACCGGGTTTTGGAAATTCAGATTTTCCTAATCATGTTTACAAACTGTCCAAAGCCTTGTACGGTCTCAAACAAGCCCCTAGAGCATGGTATGATAGGTTAAAAACATTCTTACTTGAAAAGAGGTTTACCATGGGCACGGTTGATAAAACTCTTTTTGTGCTTAAGCATGGCAATGACTCATTATTTGTTCAAGTGTATGTGGATGATATTATCTTTGGCTGTGCTTCTCATGATCTTGTGTCCAAGTTTTCAGCTATGATGAGTTCAGAATTTGAGATGAGTATGATGGGAGAACTCACGTACTTTTTGGGGCTGCAAATCAAGCAAACCAAGGAGGGTACCTTTGTGCATCAAACGAAGTATACAAAAGACCTCCTAAGGCGCTTCAACATGGACAAAAGCAAGCCTCTTCAGACACCAATGGGAACAGCAACAACACTTGAACTTGATGAAGATGGTGAACTCTGTGGATCAAAAAGAATATAGAAGCATGATCGGATCACTTTTGTACCTCACGACATAAAGACCAGACATACAATTCAGCGTATGTCTTTGTGCACGGTTTCAAGCCTCCCCACGTGCTTCACATCGTCAAGCCCTCAAATGGATTCTCAGGTACTTACATGGAATCCAAGAATTTGGCATTTTTCTTCCTTCTTCCTCAACCGTTACTTGGAAAGCTTTTTCCGATGCAGATTTTGGAGGCTGTAGGATTGATAAGAAAAGTACTTCCAGTGCTTGTCATTTTCTTGGTAATTCACTAGTTGCTTGGTCCTCTAGAAAACAAAACTCAGTTGCACAATCAACAGCCGAATCTAAATATGTAGCTGCTGCTAGTGCTTGCTCACAAATTCTTTGGATTGTTCAAACACTTAAGGACTATGGGGTTGATCTAGAATGTGTTCCACTGTTTTGTGATAACACTAGTGCCATTTGCATTGCTAAAAACCCCGTGCAACATTCTAGAACTAAGCACATTGACATTAGGTATCACTTTCTTCGTGATAATGTTGAAAAAGGAAACATTGTGCTTCACCATGTGGATACCGAAAAACAATTGGCTGACATTTTTACAAAACCTTTGGATTTCACTCGTTTTTGTTTTATTCGTAGTGAAATAAGGGTTATGCATCCTCATGGCTTACATTGAGGGGGAGTTTTGAAACTTGAGAAGTCTATGTGTGAATCTGAAATTAAAATAATATGAGCATAGTATTTCATACATATATGACTTTGTGATTCCTTTTACATGTTGAAAGTTCTTACTACATTACTCGTGTTATACATGTTGTAGTTTTTGCCATGTCTAGTAATTGGAATAATTACTTACACTAAATCTGGTCATGGTCGAACTTTCTTGCTATTTTAAACTTGTTGCATGCTCACAAGTGCTTTTAGTCATAAAGAATTAATCAAGTAATCAACTCACATGTTGAGTTTTTATGAACAAATATAAGTTGAGAAAAGATCAAGAGATTATGCTTGCATCACACTTCTTCTTTTGAAATGGCTTATCATTGCACTTAGATATGAACTTGGAAGAAGTTGTGTATGACTAAAACCATGTCCTTAAGCTTGTGATTGTCAAATGATATAGGCTTGGCTTGGTTGGTTAGAATAAGGAAGATGCTCATATAATCTCTTGCTAATATCATATGATCAAAATTTATGCTTTGAAAAATAATAAAATGCACCAACAAGTGTCATGCTTTCAGGTCTTGAAATAGTTAAGTTTGTGAGATCATGCCTTGCTTTGAAAATTACATTGATGTCTAGCATGGCTTACACTACTTTATGTATCTCATTGATGTGATAGTGTAAGTTACTTGATAGTATGACTTGGATGAGCTTTGTTTTATATGTATATGTTATAATATGCTCATAACAATTAAAATTTCTCTTTTGAACCTTGTTGAATACATTGTCAAAGGGGGAGAGATAATAGATAATATGTGAATTTTTAAATATAAGTGTGCAAGGGGAAGAAATTGATTACACATTGCATATATTCACAATTTTTTTGGCACGATTCTTCTCAGAGGGAGAATTTCTTTTTCTTATTTTATTTCTGTTTTACATAGGGGGAGGAATTGTTTTCAAAACATTTAATGTGAATAAGCCAATGTTCAGATTTTAAATGGTGTTGCCAATGCATTCATCAAGGGGGAGATTGTGAGACCTATGTGTTATGAATACATTGGCTTTGAAAATAAAAGTTTTGAATGCTGCCATAACATCTTTTTAGCAAGGTCTGACTTTAGCTCCGACATGTCTTTGATAGCTCCGGCATGTCTTTGTTAAGCTTCGATATGTTTTTGCTAGGTACGACTTTTGTTGGTTAGCTCCGAAAAGTTTTTCTAGCTCCGGCGCTAGGTTGTACTAGCTTTGTTAAGCTCCGGCTCAAGCTCCGGTTAGTTTTGGCAAGATTCGGAGCTTGATCGCAATGTTCCTGTTTTTTACTGTGAAATGTTTCGAATTTGCTTTACGTTGTTGGAAAGATTGCTTAGTATTCATTTGCTAAGTTTTTGGTGTGTTTTGGTTGATATCATTTTGCTATGGTTTGCAAGATGCTTATGTGAAGTGTTCACGTAAGATGTTGTAGTTTCGGAACTAACGAGAGTCAAGTCGAGGACTTGTGCTTAGAAGTATTGGTTGTTTGTTCATGTGCAGGTGTTGCTTGAGTTCAAGACATGGCTGGTGATGGGATCCATCGAACTAGTCTTAGGGAGAAGATGAGGTTCAACAACCAAGTTCGGGAGGAATTGTGGTTGAGTTGATCGGGAGATCGCGCAACATGTTTGAATCAAGAACAATGCATATGAAGGTATCGTGGACGTCGTTGGAAGATGTTTGCACGTATTCAAGGAGGGCATGGATGTGGCTACATGGTTCCGAGGCCTGATGAAGAGATGTGGACATAAGGAATTGGTCGGAAAGGTCTAACTGACTAGGTTATGGACTCAGGCTGCGGCTGAGTCAAATTTGACTCAAATATGAAAAGGTTTGAGTTGGTTATGTTAGGATTTTATGTGGGTCACGAGTTTGGGTTCTTTTAGGAATGTGGTATACATTCCTTAGGTGTTTGGAAGTCCTAAGATTGATTCTATCTGTGTATAGAAGAGTCTTGAGCAGTTATGGAGTGTTTCGATTCGTGATTTGAGTAGGATTAGTCCTAGTTGAGATTGGGTTGGCCTAAGGGCTGGTTATATAAGCAAGAGGGGTAAAAGCTCGTGGTGCACGACTTTTGGGCTGTTACTCTTGTATTCTATTGAATAAAATTCGTTGTTGAAAGGAACTTTTGTGCCTTGTTCGTCCGACTTGTTCTAGACAAGTTTTACTCGTCGAGTTTCTGCACAGCACTATCTTTCGTCGGTGGTTTTATCATAACTCGAGTTTTAAAAATCCAATTGACATGATTCTTTTTGGGTTGTCTTCAAAACCTGATTATCTATCATCTGTCAAAATTTCACTGTCATTGTATTTGTGGTTTCTGATCTACACGAGTTTCTTTGCAGCGTTCCAAAACTGTTTTTCTCGGGTAGGACAGATTGACCTTTATTCGATTTTTCAATCGTAACTTGAGTTTCTCTCAACGGATTCAAGTGATTCTTGTTATGTCATCTTCGTGACTTGATTATCTCTGATATATATCACATTTGTTATGGTGAAATACGTTTATATTAGTCTCACACACGATTTCTTTAACAGATCGTTTTTCTGCCGAAGGGGTTAGGGGTTTTAATTGTTTCCACTGTGTAAGATTTTTAATCTACCATTCACCCCCTCTGGTAGCTTTTCACGTGCTATTCGATCCTAGACCATCCACTTACGATTAGGTTCCGCCTTGGCAGTGGGAGCAGTAGCAGCTATCTTCCGACGCAAAGTTTTCACTATGCGCCGAGAGGTAATATCCAAGGACCATCCATACATCATATGGAGAGTCTTCCGATGCTCATTGTCCGAGCTGGTGTCTAAGTTGTCAACGTTGTTGTAGACCGCCTTCAACGCCTTTTTGGCATCTTGGAAGCCTAGCTCCTGCTCCGATTGAGCTTCGTCGACCTTCCGTTTGCCTTCCTGCTGGCGGAAAGGCGCATCATCTTGACACTTGTTCTGGGCATGCTCATCGAGCCTCTTGACCTAGCGACAATCTTCAAGGTTGTGGACCGTAGATTTGTGGATCGGGCACCACATCTTGTTTCCGTCATCGGACGTTGGTCGAGGTCGCTTGTCGAGGCGTAGCCGTCGACCACCTGGTGCTGCCACAACAACAATAGTATGTGCGACGACAAGTGACTTGTTCTTGCCACTCGACTTCTTGTTTTTTGCCACTGCCATGGGCAGTAGCTCTGGCCTTGGAGGCAGATGGCACTCCTGCCTCTACATCTAGCATAGAGTGCATCTCATGACCATCTTCATCCCTAATGCATTTATCAGCCAGGCTGAAGAGTTCCATAACAATATTGACGTTCTTAGTGGCCAACTTCTCCAACATCTTCTTGTCTCGAACACCCTGTCGGAATGCAACAACCACAAGGGTGTTGGAGATAGAAGGAATGGTGTTCTGTACCTGGGAGAACTGCTTAATGAGAGAATGCAGTGTTTCTCCTTGCTTCTGGTGTACGGCGAAGAGGTCCAGTTCGGTGCCAGGTCAGGTGTAGGAACTCCCGAAGTTAGAGTCGGGGGGGGGGGGGGGTAAGCTCATGAACCAGGACCTAGCAGTCCCAGTCAAAGCCACTAGGAAGTAGTTGGCCATGACAACCTCATTCCCTCCTGCAATGAGGATGGCAGTGGAGTAGGTCTGCAGGAACTCAACATGGTTGACAGTCCCGTTGTACTTCTCCGACAGATGAGGCTGGAACATGGGTGGCCACTCCACCATGCGGACATGCATGGCAAGTGACGAACAGCCGCCTCCAATCACAAAGGAGAAGGATCTTCATGAGTGCGTCGCCTCTCGCGACTATGCTCTATGGAGACGCGGCCATTATGCTCCATGTACTGGTGTTTGAGTTCTGCTCGGAGATCTCCCGTTGGCAGCCTCGACGCCATATGAGTATGGCGAGTCATCGAAGGGGTGCAACACGTCGCATGTTGCGACAACGCATGTCCCCTCTGTGACGGCCTAGGTCCAAGTCATCCCTACAAGGTCCTGTTGTGTGTAGGTGCCTGCCTGGACTCAGGCTGTGGTAGATTGTTGAGCGTCATGGCTGCGGCGGCGACCAGATGGTCAATGTCGTTGAGCCACTGGTCCAGCATTAATGGAGGTGCATCTCGCGCAGGTGGACACTGAAGAAGAGCCCGCACTACAATCAGCGCGTTCTCGGGGTTGCAGGTCGATTCTTTGACCGACGAGAAGACACCATCCTGCTGTTGACCAGCAACGACTGTTGCTGCAGCAGGTGGTTGTCCGTTGGTTCCAGGCTATTGTCCTTGAGCTCCACCTTGTGGATCAGTGGTAGGATTGCCACCACAATGACGAGAGGTGTCGCCAACTTCATTGCCTCTACCAGCTTGTGTATCCGGGTCGATGGAAGCAACAGTGAAGTTCACCATTGTTTACGTTGAGATTCTTGAAACTCCCCCTACCCGGCGCGCCAAATGTTGAAGTGTGCAATCGACAGTTCCGCCGGTACTACTAAGAAGTTGTCCGTGGAGGTTCATATTTAGGCGGTGTGTAAACTCATGAAGTCAAGAACATAGGTGACACAACGGTTTTACGTGATTCGGGCCGCTTGAGCATAATACCTTACCATGGGCTGTTTGTGTGTTAGATTGCTTTAAGCGAGTATGCTGGTGAGCTAGTCTGAATGACCTTAGACTCAGATGGGATTGGCCTAATCTACCGTGCAACAGTCCTTTTATACACCAAAGACTGGCTGTTACAGTGTGCCGTTGCCCGACAGGTGGCCCCAGCGATATTCACTACGCCGTACATGATCTAAGTGTATAATGGCAGATTATTAGTGTGATAACATGCCTTGATGGCAGCGTTACCAGGCTTGATGGTCCTCTGATCCTACGTCATTAATGAAAAATTAGTTACTCATTAACCAGGTCTTGTAATGACTGATTGATTGCCTTTGAATGTCTGCATTGTTGGTGATCACAGAGTTCTTCCCATTGGAGATGTCGATCCGGACACGTGACACATGGCTGCACCAGAGCTTCTCTTAGCAGGAGGGGCAGGTCGGTGCTACTATACATGTGGCAGCACCAGAGCTTCCTTTAGCAGGGAGGCAGGTCGGACGCCACAGAACACGTGGCAGCATTGGAGCCACCCTAAGGAGGGAGGCAAGTCCGGCAGTGCGGGACACGTTGTATGATCGAAGAGAACGTGAGGGGGGTGAATGGTAGATTAAAACTTTTTCAGCGGAAGCAATGAAAACCCCTCGGCAAAAAATGATCTGTTAAAGAAATCATGTGTGAGACTAATCTAAATGTGTTTCACCGCAACAAAAGTAATAGATATTAGAGATAATCAAGTCACGGAGACGACACAACAAGAATCACTCAAATCCGTCGAGAGAAACTAAAGTTACGCTCGAAAAATCGAACAAAGGTCAATCTGTTCTACCGAGTAAAAATAGATCTGCAATACTACAAAGAAACTCGTGTAGATAAAAAACCGCAAATCCAATGACCGTGAAATTTTGACAGACGATAGGAATAGTCAATTTGTGAAGACAACCCAAAAATAATAATGTCAATTGGATCTGTAAAACTCGAGTTATGATAAAACCATCAAAGAAAGGTAGTGTTGTGCAGAAAACTTGAGGAGAAAAACTTGTATGGAACAAGTCGGACGAATAAGGCACAAAAAATCCTTCAAACTACAAATTTTATTGATCAAACCACCAGAGGAACAACCCCAAATTCGTGCACCACGATCTTTTTCCTCCCTTGATTATATAACTAGCCCTTAGCCCAACCCAAACCTAACTAGGACTCTAATCCTACTGAGTCCACGAATCAAAACTTTCCATAACTGCTCAAGACTCTTCTATACGCAAATAGAAGCAATATTAAGACTTCCAAACACCTTATGAACATATCCCACATTCCTAAAACCATTAAAATTCGTGACCCACATGAAATCCTATCATAACCAACTCAAAACATTCTATATTTGAGTCAAACACGACTCAGCCGCAGCCTGAGTCCATAACCTAGTCGGTTGGACCTTTCTGACCAATTCTTTACGTCCACATCTCTTCATCACGCCTCGGAACCATGTATCCACGTCCCTGCACTCCTTGCATTCGTGCAAACAACTTCCAATGACGTCCACGATATCTTCATATGCACTGTTCTTGATTCAAACATGTTGTGCAACCTCCAGATCAACTCAACCACAATTCCTCCCAAACTTGGTTGTTGAACCTCATCTTCTCCCTAAGACTAGTTCAATGGATACCGTCACCAGCCGTGTATTGAACTCAAGCAACACTTGTACATGAATAAATAACCAATACTTCCGAGCACAAGACCTCGACTTGACTCTCGTTAGTTCCAAAACCACAACACCTTACATGAGCACCTCACATAAGCATGTCGCAACCCATAAAAAGAATCAACCATAACCACCAAAACACACCAAAAACTTAGTAAAAGATTACTAAGCAAACTTTCCATCAATGTAAAGCAAGTACGGATCATTGTAGGTTAAAAGCAGAACCACTGCAATCAAGCTTGGAACCTTGCCAAAGCTAACTGGACGTTGAACCGGAGCTTACCAAAGCTAGTAGGACCTAGCGCCGGAGCTTACCAAAGCTAGCAGGACCTAGCACTGGAGCTTACCAAAGCTAGTCGGACCTAGCCCTGGATCTTACCAAAGCTAGTCGGACCTAGAGCCGGAGCTAACCAAATCTAGTCAGACCTAGACAAAGAAGTCGAACCTAGCCAAAACAAGTCGGACATTACGTCGGACCTCATCGGAGCTACCCAAAACAAGTCGGACCTATCGTCGTACCTAGCTGGAGCTTGGACCTAGAGTCAGACCTTGATGATAATAGTGTTTTGGTAGTATTCAAAACTTTTATTACGGGGACCGGAATCCCGACCTCCAAGGATCTCATTGGGTGGTGTCGTGCAATGCGACACCCAACAATATACAAGAAAAGAACGAGAACAAAATACAATACCAAGTCTTTATTTATAAACACAGCGGAAGTTTTACAATACTAACGAAAAGGAAAGAGAACTATACATCATAGCTACGCTCTCAGCACTAGCTATGCAAAAGCAAAGTCATCCATGCCCTGGATACTTCGCACTAGCAACACCCAACTTACGGCGACGTGCAGGGTTCCCACTCGGCTGTAAACCCTGGAGGGGTTGCAGCCTCGTCATCGAACCCGTCATCATTCGCATAATCTGCAAAAACTTGTTAACTGCAAACGTGAGCTTAAGGCTCAGCAAGACTAACCCGTCTAACTAGACATATGCAGGGATGAATACTAACATAGGTAAGGAATAGCATAGAGAACTCGCCTACAAGTGGATCCTTATAGTCATGTTTTATGTAGCACATGACATTCTTCAGGCACGGCACATCATGGACTTCACAATCAAACAAGAAACACTTTGCCGATGATATGACATGCCCAAAGCACATAATTCTATTACAGGTAAAGTATGGGGGAACTGTAAACTTTTAATTGTACTATCTCTAAGCCATACAAGGTTGCAAAAAAATTATAATTCAATACATCATATTCTCCTGACTTCTTCAGTATTTACTACGTCATGAAACAATGAACAAATGGTACTCCATTACCGTGAGGGGCGGTGATTGCAATTAGGACACACCCGGTCAACACGACACATACGCACTTTCGGAAGTGCCAGCGAGCACTTATAGCAGTACCTACATACCACTTCAGTACTAGTCGTATATGGCCACCTTTCACTAAACACTCGAATGTCGAACTGGTCAATCCGTCATGAGCAGGAGGTCACTACATGAGGCGTACTCTGACGTGCCCACCAGCTGATTTACACCTTGCTGCCCTCAACCTACGCCTATAAAACAGAACGGTATGCCTCGACAAACCAGTATCAAGCTACGTCAGTTTGCTGGAGCCCATTTCTCCAGTATGTCACCGGTACAATTCAAGCTTGTCCAGAGGGGCCGCACACGAAAGGGTCCTCAATCGACACAAGTAGGGCTACGCACGTAAGACCACGTCTCACTGCATCCTACCCGCTGCTCGATCTCAATTTTATATTCATAAGCCATTTCTTCATCAGATCCACCTGTGTGATCAAATCCTATCTCGCGAGTAGATTCCCACTACTCGACTTCTACCAGATTCCTATGAATATAAGCATGGCAGTTACTACACGTGTCTGTGAGCTATTCTAACCACTCCCTGGGTTCTTTGGTCATGCAAGTGGATGTCAAACACCTTAAACGTAATGCACAAACATCTGAAGGCATAAGGTGAATGAAAAATGCAAAGACACTGTAAGGAACTTAAATGTAAATCAGGGCTTGCCTGAATGTGAGTCTGAGTCTATGTTAGTTTCTAGCAGCTGTACTTCCAAAGCTTCCGGCTGCTCCTCGACTTCAGTTACTACACGTTATGCATATACTATATATGAATGACGTTGAAAATAATCAATATTCTTAAGGTCATAAGCTAATATCTTATGATCAAAATAGGATAATGATCTTAATTGGCCTTGGGACTTTTATGGTAGACACTAGTGACCATAGTGAAGACTCTTGCAAAGAACAGGAGATGATCAAGGAAGTTTGTTGTTCCTAAAAATTATGGTAGCAATAACCTTCTCTATTTTTTGGTTGAAATCTTGGAGATCTATCATGGATACCAGTGTCTTTACCATGTATAGGGGGTATCACTGGTTCTAGGAAAATTTGTTTCACAATTTTCTAAGCTTCCCACAGAGAGAAACTGATTTTACAAGTTTGGGGAAATTTCTGAAATTGATTTTAGTATTTTTCTCAATTTATAACTACATAGAGATTTGGAACACTGATCAACCCGGTAAATGATGTCCAATGAACTTGAAATTTTTACTGGAGATCAAGTGAATTTTGGAGAGTCCCTGCCCAAATTTGGGAATTTTCTAAAAAGCAGAACTATAGGAATGAATTCTATAAGCATTTTTCTTATCTGAATTATGGAGAAATTTCTATGTACTTTTATACAAATGCAAGTGCACCACTGGAAATTAATATTCATTTTGGTTCTAACAGAATTTATTTGGGAATTTTTTGAAAGTTCTACAAGGAGTTATGGATTTTCCATTTGGGGCAAAATCTGGAACAAAATTTCAATTGGAAATTATTTGAATAAAGGGTTGGGCCCACGGATTTGAAATGGGCCAATCGGGTAGAAGCCGCACGGGGGCCACAAAATCAACCCTCGTAGCCACACTGGATCCGTGTCCACAGCTGATCCGCACGCTCGTACGCGTCACCGACACATGGGGGCCGTGGTCTTCGTCTTCCTCGCGACGCGGCGGCGTTCCTCGCCGGACTCGCGGCGGCGCTTCACCGGACTAGGTTGCGTCGACCTCCTCCCAGCCTCGCCTTGACCGCTCAACCATAAAATCGACTGCGCAAGCCGATGGTGGGGTCCAATCAAGGCGGCGATGGCCGGAGACGGTGGTGCGACGGCGGCGGTGGAGCTAGGGTTTCGGCGATCGTCGGAAACGCTCAAAAATGGCGTAATAAGCTCAAAAAAAGGCCGGGAACATTCCTAGGAGCATGAGGGTGACGATTTTCACGTTAGGAAGGGGTGACATCACCGGCAAGGTTGACTTTGTCGATGGACCGATGGGTTTCTATTGGCGGTGGGGAAAACTTGAATATCTCAAGCTTCATTCGATAGCGCCTACTGATTTTTTGGTAGGGGGTGCGCTAGGAGGTACTAAATATAATACTTAACTGGATTTAAGAATTATTACATGCATAAATGGAATTAAACTGAGGAGTGAGCTAGTTCAATGGCAAAGGCCGAAAGAAAAACTGGAAGATACTGCTCGATACTGAATGAAAAGAGGAACGACTTCTACCGTGAGAAAAAGCTCGGGATGGCGATCCTTTTTGCTGTTGAGGTTGAGTTGTGGCGCCGCTTGTTGAGGACTAGTGATGATGGAGCAGAGGTGGCGTTCGTCCTCAACTTCGGTGGTGTCCGCAGAACTCCAAACTACGGCCAACACAATGAGCAAAACGTAAAGCGAGTTGGCGTAGAAAACAAAACACATACTTGGCGCCAACTTTGCTGTTTGCATCGAAGGAAATAGAGGTAATACCGAGGTGCTTACCGGGAGGAAATGGAAACGGCGGTGTTGGGCGACCGCTACGCGAAGCTGAGATGTAGCTCGACGCAGACGGCCAGGGGACGGGTATTTATAGGACAGGGGGTGTTTAGGCCACACAGCTGCCTGCTTGCATGCGGTGTCGCGGTGGCGAGCGCTCCCGGAGTCGATTGGCGGGGACAGCCGTATACAGAGCACGTCCGTCGGTTCAGCCAAGTGTGTGAGGCTGACAGTAGGTCCCACCGCCCCTTATCCTCTTCCCCTCTCTGCAACTTTAAATCTCATACCAGACTTCATCCAAAAACTGTAGATTTTTGTGGGGAAGCTCAAATAAATATCTGAAACATGATTCTGAGACTGGATTTCAAATTTGGTCAAGTTTCATTTGAATTTCAAATTTGAATTTGAAATTGAATGAAATTCAATGGGGTCACTGAATAAATAGCAAAGAAGTTTCAAAAATTGTGAAACTTTAGGAATAAGTCAAGGAAGTTATGCTGACCATGATGGTGTGTTCAAATCTTGATGTTCAAATGAGTTGAATAGAATTCAAAATTTGAACTCTAAGCAAGGCTTGAATTTGCTAAGCGTCTCAAATAAAATAGCAAATTGAATTCAAAAATCTTGAAACTTGGTAGGAAGTCTATTTGGAATATTATGAGGTCATGGAAAAATTTGTAGCCTCAGATTTGAATATTTTGGCAGGGCCTAAATGTAAAGTGCTATATTCAAATTAATTTGAATATATTAGTACTGCATAGTAATTTGCCCTAGAAATTTTTATTCAATGGCTTCCTAAATTTGTAGAAAAGTCACTTAATTTATTCTAAGGACATTTGTGAAGTTCATTTCTTCTGTTCTAAAATTTCAGTAGGAGTGAAAGAAAGATTATTGATGATATCAAGTTTATGTGTACAACCATAATTGATCTTTACTATGGTTGACAAGCCACTCGTACTGAACTTGATGATAAGGAAAAACTGGGATTTTACATTCCTTCCCCCTTAAAAGAATCTCGTCCCCAGATTACAAAAGGAAGGATAGAAGAAAAAGACCTAACGAACAGATGCCGCTAAGAAGTCCGGATAGTTTGTTCTAAGATATTCCTCGCTTTTCCCACGTTGCTTCTTCAGTGGTGTGGTTGCCCCAAAAGACCTTGTAGAAATGCAAGGTGCGACTTCTCGTGGTGCGAGTCTTCTCATCGATTATCTGGGTTGGATGCTTAGAGTAAGTAAGATCTGGTTGGAGAGCTTCCAAATCCTCCATACGGACGTCAGGTGGGGCCTTGAGACATTTCCACAACTGTGAAATGTGAAACACATTGTGGACCCCTGAAAGTGACACTGGCAGCTCTAGCCAATAGGCCACAGGTCCGCATTGTTCAATTTTTGCGAACGGACCAATGAAACGTGGAGCTAGCTTCCCTTTTACTCCAAAACAATGAATTTCTTTCATTGGGGATACACGAAGATAAACGTGATCCCTGACCTTGAAGTGAAGGGGTCGACGCCGTTTGTCCGCATAGCTTTTCTGACGAGACTAAGCAGCTTTGAGGTTGGCTTGAATAACACGTACTCTTTCTTTGGCTCCATTCACCAATTCGATACCATATATCACTCGTTCACCGGATTCACACCAGTTCAAGGGTGTGTGGCACTTCCGGCCGTACAGAGCTTCATATGGTGCCATCTGGATGCTAGCCTGATAACCGTTGTTATATGAAAACTCCGCCAATGGTAGGTGATCATACCAATTCTTACCATGGTGGATGGCACAGGTGCGCAACATATCTTCTAGCACTTGGTTTACTCGCTCCGTTTGACCATCGGTCTAAGGATGGTAAGCTGAGCTTCGAATCAACTTGGTACCCAACGATGTGTCGATCTGCTCCCAAAATCGAGCAACGAATACGGCTCCACGATCTGAGATAATGGTGCGAGGTACTCCATGTAAGCACATTATTCTAGCAATATACAACTTTGCGTACTTCGGGGCATGATAGTTGACATTGACGGGTATAAAATGAGCCGACTTGGTCAATCGATCAACTATCACCCAAATGGAATCATGCTTACGGAATGTGAGAGGCAATCCCACGATGAAATCCATGCTGATGTCCTCCCATTTCCAGGCCGGTATGCTTAAAGGTTGTAGCTGTCAGGCTGTCTTCAGATGGTCAGCTTTTACCCGCCGACACGTATCACATTTGGATATGTACTTCGCTATCTCCCTCTTCATCCGAGTCCACCAAAATTTCTTCTTTAAGTCTTCGTACAATTTGTTACTTCCTGGATGAATAGAATACTTGGAGAAATGAGCTTCGTCCAAAATCTTCTTCTGAAGTCCCACATTGCGGGGCACCACGATTCAGTCTTTGAACCAGATGGTACCGTCATTGTCACATCGGAAACACTTCATTTCCCCCTTCTTCATTCTTCGACGAATATGTGATATGCCATTGTCTTTCATCTGAGCCTCCACAATTTCTTCCCTTATGGTAGGAATGAGAGCTAGATTGTAGAGCGCCCCATATAGAACCAAGTAGAGACTCTGTCGGTATCCTAGAAACCGTACACCCCTTGAGATTATAAAGATCTCAAAGGAAAATCATGTACTTGGTTTGAAGACCCTCGAAGGCCCACATGTCAGACATAACCAGACCCGCTTCTCCAACATGGTTAATCCCTGGGTCGCCACGTGTACTACCAAACCGGAGCTACCGCCCAAAAGGGGGAAGCTCCGGACCATGTACCAAAATGGCACCCCCGGACTTAGCCCCTGACCGAGAGAAGCTCTGGACCTGACACGTGTCGGGTAGTCCTGGAGCAACCTGTTTCCCACAGCAAGCTCCGGAGCTGCCACGTGTCCGATCGTCGGATCTTCAGCTTCTAACCTCCGGAAGACCCCGCAACGGCTCCGGATCTTCAAAGGAGAACCAAGGACTTCAAGACCCGATTAAGTGTCATTAATGCCATATTAATGATACTTAAACGGACGATCTTAACACCAGTAACGGTGCTGTAAAAGCCCGTTACAGGATCATTAAGAGCAATTAAACGTGTATCAATACTAGTAAACGCCGGGGCCACATGTCGGGCCAGGCTAACCTGTAACGGCCTGCCCTTGTACTATAAAAGGACAGGCTGACGATACATAAAAAAAAGGACACACGCGCCTCATACGCTCATCACAAGCTCATACTGCTAATACAACACCAACACACCCGTGGAGTAGGGTATTACGCTCAGGCGGCCTGAACCACGTAAATTCTTGTGTCTCTTGTGTCAATTCTTATTCACCTTCTTGAATCTCCGCGCGCCCACACCGAACATCAAACTCCCCTATCACTTTGATAGTGTAGGGAGATCTGCCGGTTCCAAACCACCGATAGTTGGCGCCCCAGGTAGGGGCGCCTGAGATTTCGAGAATGGTGAACTCTGCTGCTGGATCATCCAACGGCCAACCTGCTGCTCAGGCTGTTGGAGGCAATCCCTCCAATAGGCAGCCACCAGCAGGAGCCTCACCACCAGCAGGAGTCACACTCCCACCACCACCGTCTCCTCCAGCAAATCGTGCTGGGCAGCGTGATGGTGCGCCGACGTCAATCACTGCGTCGGCAAATCATGACAATCCGGAACACGCGCTTCATGCAGCGCGTGCTCTTCTCCAACGCCCACCATCTCCGGATGCATCTCGGGATGCACTGGAGCAGTGGAGGGCCGACGTGGAGCATTTGGTTGCAGCAGCAGCCGAACGCCTCAGCAACCAGGGTCCTCCTCCTTTAGGACGAGCCCCGTCGCAGCGGCGGACTTTGTCTGGAAGACTTGGTCCGCACGTTTCCAATAGCAGGAGACGTGCTGCATCGCAACAAGTTATGTCGTTGCCCTCCAGGGCTCGACGCACTCACACGGTATCCAGGCTTTCAACTCACGACCTCCGGGCGGAGCTTGATCGCCGATACCGCCAGCAGGACGGCCGAGTCCATATTGAGCGTGCCCGAGAAAGACGGGAAGCTCAGGACCTTTCTACTCCTGAAGGAGTAGGAGGAGGCTGTTCAGCCTTGGCCATGCATCTGCGCATAGTTATATGGCCACAGAAGTTCTGGCCTCACCTGCCGGAAAAATTCGACGGGACTGTCAATCCCGCCGAATTTCTTCAGATATACTCCACTGCAATCTTAACAGCCAGAGGAAACGAGGCCGTGATGGCCAATTACTTTCCAGTGGCCTTAACTGGGACTGCCAGGTCCTGGTTTATGAGCCTTCCACCCAACTCTATCAACAGTTGGGAGGAGCTGTGCCATCAGTTCACTGCAAACTTTGGGAGTTCATACACCCGGCAAGGCACTGAACTGGATCTTTTTGCGGTCGTGCAAAAAGGGGGAGAATCCTTGCGGTCATTCATCCAGAGGTTCTCTCAGGTATGAAACACTATCCCTTCTATCTCTAGCGCCTCTGTCATTGTGGCATTTAGACAGGGTGTACGGGACAAGAAGATGTTGTAGAAGCTGGCGATCAAGGAGATCACCAGCGTCACGGAACTCTTCAGCCTGGCAGACAAATGTGCCAGAGCTGCGGAGGGCCATGAAATGCACTCCAAACCAGCCTCGGAGGATCACAAGAAATCCTCCAAAGAAGAAGTCGCTACCTCCGGGAGTGGCATGAAGAAAAAGAAGACCAACGGCAAGAAGAAGCCGTCTGCCGGCACATCCAACGTTGCAGCTGCTGCAGCTCCGGGTGGCCGGGGGCCACGCCCCGAGAAGCGACCTCGACCATCTTCCGAAGACGGTGGCAAACCCAAAGTGTGGTGTACCATTCACAAGACGGGCAGCCACAGTTTGGAAGACTGCCGGGAGGTCCAAAACCTTGCCGAGCGCTACAACAAGCGCCGGGAAGAATCTCCTTTCCGACAGAGGGAAGGAAAGCAAAAGGTCGACGAAGCTCCGGCTGAAGAGGAGTTAGGGTTTCAGGATCCCAAAAAGGTCCTGAAGGCCATCTACACCTCAGTCGACGATGATTCTGACGTCTCTGACAACGAGCGTCGAAAGACCATGAACACCATTTTTGGTGGATCATGGGATATCACCTCTCGTCGCGTCATCAAGACTATGCGACGGGACATGGCCGCTGTAGCCCCTACAGTCAGGCTAGAACCTCATCGGAAGTGGATGGACACCGCCATCACTTTTGATGCTTCGGATTGTCCCCGGAGCATGGTTGGAGCAGGACAGTTACCCTTGATGGTATCTCCTACCATCAACAACATCCAGCTCCACCACGTCATGGTAGACGGAGGTTCGGGGCTTAACCTCATCAGCTTCGAAGCTTTCACTAAGCTTCAGCTCCGACCTTCGGATCTCCATCCCTCTCGACCTGTCTCCGGAGTAGGTCCGGGGGCCATCACCCCACTCAGAGCTATTACTCTCCCTGTTACCTTCGGGACACGGGAGAAGTACTGCACCGAGAAGTTTGTCTTCGACGTCGCTCAGATCAACTTACCCTTCAATGCCATCTTGGGTAGACCTGCCCTGTAAAAATTCATGGCGGCTGCTCATTATGGCTATCTGGTGTTGAAGATGCCGATGCCAGTAGGCGTTCTCTGGATCCGCGGAGATCGCACTGCCGGAGTAACTGCACTGGAAGAACTCCATGCGCTCACCACGGCACAAGAGGAGGACTCCAGGCAGGAGCAAGCTCCAAAACCCCCGAGCATTCGCCACCGAGGCTCGACTTCTGCACCTCGAGTGCAGCCAAGCGGCGACACCGACATTCCCGTCAAAGTATTCCAAATTAGTTCCAATGCCGCTCAAACCACCCGTATATCGGGAGGATTGAACGACAAATAGTAACTCGCGCTCATCACTTTCCTCCGGGCTAACGTCGACGTGTTTGCTTGGCAACCGTCACAAATGCCTAGGATCCCTAGGGAAGTGATTGAGCACAATCTGAAGATCTACCCCGATGCTCGGCCTGTGCATCAGAAGCCTCGGAAGCAATCCATAGAGCGACTGAACTTCATCCGACAAGAAGTAAAGAAGTTGCTCGAAGCTGGATTCATCCGAGAAGTCTTCCATCCAAAATGGCTGGCAAACCCAGTTGTTGTGCCCAAGGCCGGCGGGAAGCTTCGGATGTGCATCGACTACACCACACTAAATAAGGCATGTCCAAAAGATCCATTCCCACTACCTAGAATAGATCAGATAGTGGATTCCACCTCCGGGTGTGAATTACTGTGTTTCCTAGATGCATATTCCGGATATCATCAAATCAGGATGTCTAGGGAAGATGAAGAGCATACTTCATTCATCACAGTACATGGATTGTATTGTTACACAGCTATGCCCTTTGGTCTCAAGAATGCAGCTTCAACTTTTGTACGAGCTATGTACAAAACTTTTGAAGAACTTATTAGAGACATAGTGGAAGTGTACGTCGATGACATCGTGGTCAAGGTCAGGAACAAGGAGTCACTCCTTGACACCTTGCAGGCTGTCTTCGATAAGCTGCGGGCCACCCGCACAAAGCTAAACCCAGACAAGTGTGTCTTCGGGGCTAGCTCCGGAAAACTTCTTGGTTTCCTGGTAAGTCACTGGGGGATAGAAGCTAATCCGGCGAAGATTAAGGCCATTGAAGACATGCGGCCACCAACCCGCATCAAGGACGTCCAAAAATTAACTGGATGTCTAGCAGCCCTCAGCCGGTTCATCTCAAGACTGGCGGAATGGGCACTCCCCTTCTTCAAGTTATTAGGAAGTCCGGACCATTCCAATGGTCCGAAGAAGCAGAAAAGGCATTCCAGGAGCTGAAACAGTTCCTCACCACCCTACCAATCCTGGTAGCTCCGAACCCTGGTGAGCCTTTATTGCTTTATATTTCAGCTACTGACGAAGTCGTCAGCATGGTTCTGGTTGCGGAGAGACCAGAACTACCCCATACTCAGGAATCCAGACCCCTTCGGGAGGGTCCGGAGGTTCCTGAAAGCGAGTCTGGGTCCCAGCTCCCAGATTCAAATCCACAAGAAGTCACTTCAGGAAGTCTAGACCCCTTAGGGAGGGTCCAGGTCATTTCTGAGGAAGCTCCGGGCTCCTCCAGCCAGAACCCGGAGGCCTCTGAAGAAAATCCGGATTCCTCCGAGAGGATCCGAGTCAGTGAAGAGGAAGCTCCGGACATCTCCAAGAGGGTCCGAACCATTCAGCGCCCAGTGTACTTCATTAGTGAAGTACTACATGATGCCAAGACTCGATACCTAGAGGTGCATAAGCTGCTCTATGCAGTTCTTATTGCCACCAGGAAGCTTCGCCATTACTTCCAAGCTCACAAAGTCTCAGTGGTGACCTCTTACCCACTTCGAGCAATTTTGCATAATCCCAATTCAACTGGGAATATTGCAAAGTGGGCAGCGGAATTGGCTGAATTTGATCTTGAATTTATTTCAAGGCAAGCAGTCAAGAGTCAAGCATTGGCAGATTTTGTGACAGAATGGACTCCCTCTCCATCAAACCCTGGGGGCCCCAGTGAGCAGAAGACGGACCCTCTACTTCGATGGCTCCATGCAGAAGCAGGGAGCCGGAGCTGGAATCCTTCTCCTTGCACTAACTGGGGAGAAGGTGAAATACATGGTACACCTTGATTTCAAGGCAACCAACAACATGGCGGAGTATGAAGCACTCATCTACGGACTAAAGGTGGCACTGTCATATGGTGTCAAGCAATTGCTGGTCAAGGGAGATTCACAACTCATCATTAAGCAGGTGAAGGGTGAATGCTCCTGCAATAATCTCCAGTTAGTTGCTTACCTCCTTGAAGTCCAGAGGCTTTAGAAGGACTTTGAAGTCCTAGATCTCCACCATGTTCAGTGTGCCCACAACGCTGAAGCCGACGAACTCTCGACGAAAGCGTCAACCGGAGCTCCGGCTCTTGATGGAAATTTTGTCCGGAGATTGTCAAAACCCACAGCTCAGCCTGTCGAACTGAGCGAAGGGGGCGAGATCAGCATCCCGAAGCTGACGGTCCCGATGGCCCTGTTACCATGGCAGCCATCAAGGGTCGTAGGTGCTGCCGGAAGCTCCGAGCAACCCAGCACGCAAGACTCAAATGCTCAAGTTAGTTCCGATGCATGGATCTCGGAGATCCGGAACTACTTGAAAGACAACATCCTTCCTGACGACGATGTATCTACTGACCGGGTAGTCAGATTGGCTAAAAGACACGCTGGTAGAAGGGGATCTCTACCGGCGCGGTGCCAACGGCATCCTAATGCGGTGCATCACAAGGGAAGAAGGCTGCGAGCTCCTCGCAGGAATCCATGGAGGCGAGTGTGGGAACCACGCGTCTTCCCGCACGCTGGTTTGTAAAGCCTTTCGGCATGGCTTCTACTGGCCTACAACACTCCAGGATGCAACTGAGCTGGTGAAAAAAATGCAAAGCATGTCAATTTCATGCAAAGCAAATTCACACTCCGGCTCAGCTCTTACAAATGATACCTCCTACATGGCCCTTCGCTGTGTGGGGGATGGACATCTTGGGACCTTTCCCAAGAGCCGTCGGAGGTTACAAGTTCCTGTACGTCGCCATTGACAAGTTCACCAAGTGGCCGGAAGCAACTCCAGTTGTGACAATCAACAAGCAATCTGCTATCAACTTTATGCAGTCCATTGTATGCAGATTTGGAGTCCCAAACAAAATCATCACTGATAATGGGACCCAATTCACAAGCTCCGCATTCCAAGGATATTGCGAAGACCTCGACATACAAGTTTGCTACGCCTCCGTGCCTCATCCAGCCAGCAATGGCCAAGCAGAGAGAGCAAATGCTGAAATCCTTAAAGGACTTAAAACGCGCCCTTATGAGTGCTTGAAAAAACATGGAGCCAACTGGATCGAAGAGATTCTGCCCACTCTATGGGCCAACAGGACATCTCCAAACCGGTCAACCGGAGAGACACCCTTCTTTCTGGTGTACGGAGCTGAAGCAATCCTTCCTCCGGAAATCACCTTGGGTTCACTCCGGGTCCGGACCTTCGACGAAGCCACGCAGGACCAGCTCCGGCGTGAAGACCTAGACCTCCTTGAGGAGGGAAGGTGCCAAGCAGCTGTTCGGAATGCCCGATATCGTCAAGTCCTACGGCGTTATCACCAGCGGCATGTACACAACCGACAGCTCGAGGAAGGTGATCTGGTGCTACGGAGAATACAATCCAGAGAAGGGTTAAACAAACTCTCCCCCGACTGGGAGGGGCCCTTCCGAGTGATTAAAGTATCCCGTCCCGGAAGCGTTCGCTTGGCTACCGAGGATGGGACACCTTTCTCGAATTCCCGAATCCTTGGAACATCGGGCACCTCCGTAAGTTCTACACTTAATACCATGGAGGTGAGTCTTGAGTAACTTGAGATGTATGTTATAGAGTCATTGTACAGAGTCGGGTAGTTCCTCTGGGAGAGCAGCCGGACCTTTCCCGAAAGGTCCACAAAGCTCATGCAACGCTTGTCACAGTCTCATGACTAAAAGTGTGGCTAACTACCCTGGGTCAAACGAGAAATGAAACACCCTTAGCCTGGTTCCGTACCCTAAGAGTGTACTTGTTTCCCCTGTACCCCGGACCTATAATGAAAGACATTTTCATGTGAAATAGACTCCACGTGCATTTATTTTGTACAGGCTCAACATTTTTATTTTTCTCTTTCTTGTCTATAACAAAGACGTGCAATTCTTAAGAAATTTTAGTTCGACCGGTTTATATACGATTCGAGTTGTATTGTCAGTTCTTTTGGATTCAAATATCGTTCATGGCCAATTCGTCTGAAAGCCGCCAAGCCAATCTAGGGCTGGAGTGTGCTATCGACTTAGCCTGGTCAAGCACCCTAAGTACGCCACTCTACCTACACCTCGACAGGCCGAAGTAAGGCGGGTCCGTGTACAGTTGGATCTAGAAGAAAAGACAACACATTCGGTTGTATTTACAATTGCGTTTGACTTAAAATCTTCTTGAGAGTCATAAGACGCGACGAAGTTATAGACAATAAACAAATTTTACTATTTTTCTTGGCTTAAGTGTGCAGGAAAAATAAAATCTACGTTGATGGAGAAAAGCCGGAGCTAACTAAGCTCGGACTCCCCTAAGGGGGCCAGCCGTCGATGCTAAATAAAAGATGGTGAGAAGACACCGTAAATGGAGTCTGCTGCCAACAAAATAAGTGTTGGCAAAGGTCACTGCCGGAGCTACTCAGCTCTGAGACCCCAGAGGACTAACTATCGGTGCTCTATGTGTTGATAAAGGCTATTGCCGGAGCTACTAAGCTCCAGCGATAGACAATGCTGGAGCTTCTAAGCTCCGACAACCTCAGGGGGCCTCCACTATCGAAGACTTCGAGCCTAAATTCTACAAGTTCGGAGCAAAAGAGTCTTCAACAATGCACAATATCCTCTTGGTACACATTCACAATCAAATTGTGTACATCTACCAGGGGGCCAAGTGAAGATAAGAGTGTTGAAGACAAAAAGTGAAATTCGCAAAATTTGGGGATTTCATTCATCTGGAGACAAGAGATTACATCTGGAGACAAGGGATTACAAAATTGAGGAAGAAGAAGAGAAAATACAAGTGAGAATTACAGAGATGGTCCTAGACCCTATGGAAGAATTGGGCAACCTTCTGGGCAACCTCCGATACGCTGGCTCGGGTAGCTTCGCCTTCTCCTTCGACGGGGCCTTCAAGCACCGGGTCCAGAGGAAATTGAGAGTTCCGGCTAGTGTAGCATATCAGCACATATTCTGTGACGTTCTTCGCCAGGGATTGCCCCTCAACCTCCAGTTGGTCCGCGATGACATCGCCCACCTTGGAGAGCTTGCTACCTGCTGCGCTCAACGCCTGCAGCGCTAGGTCCAGCTCCGGCTCCGGATCATCCGGGCGCATGGGGCTGAAACCCATCGGTGTCAGTGCGTCGTTGGCCTTGCCCAGGAACTCCCAAATCTGTAGGGAGTCCATAGTCCTCAAGCCCTTCATCTCTTCCAGGGATCTCCTGGCCGCCGTCAGTTCGGAATTCTCACGGGCGAGGCACTCAACTTCTTTGGCGTTTTGCTGAATCTTTTCAGCAACCCGCCTTTTGAGATTTCCGAGCTCCTCCTCCCGGAGGTGGATCTTGTTCCGGCGGTCAACCAGGTCCTTCTCCCTACCCCTCACTTTCTTCTCCCGGGCAACAAGGGCACACTCTTGTTCGTAGAGCTCCTGCCCTCGCACCCAGGTCTTCTCCTCTTCCTCTTGGCAGCTCTCTTCCAATTTCTTGGCGCGCTCCTCAAGGCCCTTGTCAGCTAGAGCCACTTTCTCGCCAAGCTCCTCTTCCCTCCTCAGGACATCATCCTGCAGCTCAAGGAGTTTCTGCTCTTCATCCTCAAGCCGTTTCTCCCTCTCTTCAAGTGCCTCTCGACGCTTGATGAGTGCAGTGTTGATGGCCTCAAGCTGCTCATGGCGTGCATCGGCCGCATTATTGGCTGCTTTGGCCTGATCATAGATCTCCCGGGATTGAGCGTCGAGGGCATGAGTCATACTCTCCCTGTCATCCAGCAACTTTCCCCAGTACTCCAGGCGGATCTTCTCCTGTTTGATCCACTCCTTGTCATCCGCTAGCCTCGACTGCGCCAGCTTGGTCTCGAAGTAGAGCCGGTTACGCCACCACCTAAGGGTTTGGCGCTCCTCTTCAAGAGCCTTGCTGTCGTGGAAGAAGGCCAGTTGGACTTGACGCAGACTGGAACATGCGTTGCCAATGGACAACAACAACGGGATTGGTTCCGGACCTGCTGGGGTCTCCTCCGCAGGTTCCAGCGGGTCTTCGGATACAAAAATTGGGTCCTACTCTACAAGAGTGGTCCCCTGGGTTTCCAAGGCACTAGGGCCGTCCTCCAGGATGGCCTCAGTCGCCATCAAAGAAGGCCCCGCCGCCAAATCTTCGTTCACCCCCTCAGGCTGGGGGCCAGCGACTTTGCTGGGGCACTCCGGCTCGGCCGCAGGTACCTCCGAAGTCATCGCTTCTGGAGCAGGAGCCGCTACTGGCTCCGGTCTGGGCACCTCTTCTGACGGAGGCTCAAGCTCCGTCACCTCTTCAACCACCGGCTCAGGAGCCGGAAGATCTTCAACATCGTCCGGTCCTGTGGCTGGAGCTCCAACAATGACCGGCTCAACGGCCGGTGCTTCAGAGGTAGCCGGCCCAACTACCGGAACTACCTCAGTTTCCGGCTCGCATGTCGGGGCTTTAGTCACCTCCGGCTCAACCGCCGGGGCTTCGACACTTTTCGACTCAGAGGCCGGGATTACTACTTCCTCCGGCTCAACAGCCGGAGCTTCCATCATCGCAGCACCAGGACACGGAGCTTCCACCTCCAGGACAAGTTCCATTGGCATATCTTCACTCCCGTGGTCCGGCGCTACCACAGGAACTTCTGGGGACAAGTCGAGGTCCATGACGACGACAGCCAGCGTCGGAGCTGTCGCAGCCTCAGCCACCACTTGGGGCGGCACCGGGACAGGAGCAGAAGCTCCCACCGTCACGGCCTCAGACACTGTGGCTGAGGGTGGAGCCTCACTCCCCTTCTTGGGGACGCTGCAGACGATGGACGAAGAAAATTAACAAACAGTTGCTACAATTAAAATGATTGTACAAGGTAGAGATTAAAAATTACCTTGGGAGGCTTCCGCACCAACTTGCGCGGAACCTTTTTCTCGGGCGTTCTGGGCTGGCCATAGTCGGTGTAGAAGCTCCGGAAGGCCCCCCGGAACTTGTCGCAGCCACGGGCGTTTCCCTGGTCGAGGCTCTCCTCGATCGGGAAGAACCCCCGGACCTGGAGGCCTCCACCGGCCCAGGTGCCGGAGTCACGCGCCCGGAGCTAACACCCCGAGAGGATCCCACCGCGGGAACAGACGCGCTCCGGGAGGACCCCACTGCAGGAACGGTCACGTTCCGAGAGGACCCCATTACGGGGACAGTCGCCGCGGTGGTAGAAGAACTTCCCCTCCGGGGAGAAGGAACCGAGGTGAAAGTAGCGGGCCTGACGGACCTTCCGTCGGCATGCTGCAGCTTCCTCTTCCGGCTCTCCGGTTCATCCGCCAGCTCCTTGCCCTTGCCGACGACCTCGACCCTTGGCTTTGGGGCAGGGACGGAGCCATCTTCGGGCATTCCGGGGATTGCCACCCGGGTGGTTGATCTTCTCTCGACGACACCAAGGTCGTCAAGTACGGGCATCTTTCGCTGGAGCTCCCTGCTGAACTCCACTTCCACGTTCAGAGGGAGGAAGGCCGACGGGGGAGTCAAGTCATCACCGTCGACGTCTATGCCGTGCTGGAATTTCTTGAGGTCGAACTCCAAGGTTTTCCCCACCATGTTGGACTTCAACCCGGTCTCAACCCGGTCGTCGTCCATCACGCTGTTGAGGGCCCAAGCGAGCTTCTCCCTCCTCTTCAGCAGCGCCCACCTGTTGACCAGGAAATTACAAAATACCGCCTGAGGAGTCAATCCTCCCTCCACGCAATGGCAAATCCTGGTCAGAACAGGGTTGAAGGCATCCGCCAGCACCGGAGCTTCACTCCAGATCGTTGTGTCAATGTTGGGGAGGCCTTCGGGCAGCTCCAGCTTCTCGTGCTCCTCCACCCGGATGACTATCCAGTCCTTCTTCCAGTCGTCCCACTTCCCAGAAGGGAACGACCGAAGGTACTTGAATGGGCACTTCTTGCGCTTCACGAAGTAGTAGAAGCCAAGGTACTCATTGCTCCTACCGGTGGTATGGACGGTAAAGAAGGTCCGGAAGAGCTCGATGCAGGGGGGAATTCCCACCCACATCTCGCAGTAGTGGATGAAAATGGATACGAGGAGAATGGAGTGGGGGCCGAGATGATACAACTGCAGACCATAGAAGTCTAGCAGCATCAAGAAAAAGGAAGAAAAAGGTGGGATCAACCCCACCATGGCGTACGAGGAGAAGTACACCATTTTGCTGGAGTGCTCCTTCTCGAACGGGAGCTCTCCACCGGCGCGGACCGAGCGGTTGAAGAAGTCCGAGGACCACCCCATGAGGGCCCGGACCTTCTTCAAATCGCCATCGGTCTTCAAGCGACTCTCGCGGAGACCCAACTCCATCGCAGCACAACTAGGCAAGAGAAGAAAAGCGAAGCACAAGTTGGGAGTTTGATCGCAAGAACAGATGAGAGGCGTAAAGAACTCCCGATGGTGCGCACTTTCCTTCTTAAGTAAGCCCTCGCGACGCTCGGATGGAAACCGCAAAGAAGTCGAAGGTACCACCCAAAAATTTCACCCAGCCGATGACAAGCGGGCCCGGGACCACCCCGACGATTAAGTTGAGGTTCTTACCCAGGTGAACGGTTGTCATCAAGAGGCGGGAAGCCCAAAGGCGGCAGCCTGACAAGGCGCGCGGAACCGATACGGTTTTCGTATTGGGAACCGGCGTCCTTCAATTGTGTGAGATCCGCACGCCAAAGATCTCATCTGCCGCACGCGGGATACGCCACGTGGTGAGGATTTAATTCCATGTCCTTGCCAACGCCACCCTCAGAGACCCTTGAAGACTTAGTTCAAAGGTCACGAAGATGGACCCACCTCCGGCGGAATGACTTCCCCGGAGGTAGGTCCAGGGGGCCACTGTCGGTATCCTAGAAACCGTACACCCCTTGAGATTATAAAGATCTCAAAGGAAAATCATCTACTTGGTTTGAAGACCCTCGAAGGCCCACATGTCAGACATAACCGGACCTGCTTCTCCAACATGGTTAATCCCTGGGTCGCCACGTGTACTACCAAACCGGAGCTACCGCCCACAAGGGGGAAGCTCCGAACCATGTACCGAAATGGCACCCCCAGACTTAGCCCCTGACCGAGAGAAGCTCCGGACCTGACACGTGTCGGGTAGTCCCGGAGCTACCTGTTTCCCACAGCAAGCTCCGGAGCTGCCACGTGTCTGATCGTCGGATCTTCAGCTTCTAACCTCCGGAAGACCCCGCAACGGCTTCGGATCTTCAAAGGAGAACCAAGGACTTCAAGACCCGATTAAGTGTCATTAATGCCATATTAATGACACTTAAACGGACGATCTTAACACCAGTAACGGTGCTGTCAAAGCCCGTTACAGGATCATTAAGAGCAATTAAACGTGTATCAATACTAGTAACCGCCGGGGCCACATGTCGGGCCAGGCTAACCTGTAACGGCCTGCCCTTGTACTATAAAAGGATAGGCCGACGATACAAAAAAAAAGGACACACCCGCCTCATACGCTCATCACAAGCTCATACTGCTAATACAACACCAACACACCCGTGGAGTAGGGTATTACGCTCAGGCGGCCCGAACCACGTAAATTCTTGTGTCTCTTGTGTCAATTCTTATTCACCTTCTTGAATCTCCGCGCGCCCACACCGAACATCAAACTCCCGTATCACTTTGATAGTGTAGGGAGATCTGCCGGTTCCAAACCACCGACAGACTCGATTCTTCTTCTTCTATTAAGGTGATAGAAATATTATTGATATGGGACTTGCGACTCAGCGCATCTGCAACAACATTCGCCTTGCCAGGATGGTAGGGATCTCAATCTCGTAGTCTTTGATCAATTCCAACCATCTTCGTTGTCGCATATTTAAGTCCTTTTGGGTGAAGATGTACTTCAAGCTTTTATGATAAGTGTAAAGATGCACAAGGTTGCCCAATAAATAGTGTCTCCGCATCTTCAATGCAAGTACCACGACAGCGAGCTCAAGATCATGAGTCAGATAATGCTGCTCGTGGTTCGGAAGTTGCCGTGATCCATAAGCGATCACCCTTCTGTCTTGCATTAATACACAACCCAAACAAATCCCAGATGCATCACAATAAACATCAAATGACTTGGTTGTGTCTGGTTGGGCTAATACTGGCGCTGTTGTGAGGTGTTTCACTAATGCTTGAAAACCTTCCTCACATTCCTTTGTCCATACATACTTCTTCCATTTCTTTATAAGTTCCGTCATTGGTTTAGCTATCTTGGAGAAACTTGGAATGAACCACCGATAATATCCTGCTAAACCTAGGAAACTTCAAACTTCATGCACAAACTTTGAAGACTCCCATTTGAGTACTTGCTTAGTCTTGCTTGGGTCAACTGCAATACCCTCAGCAGAGATGATTTGCCCTAGAAATGGCACTTGGCTGATCCAGAACTCACATTTGCTGAACTTGGCGTACAGCTTGTGGTCTCGCAATCGTTGAAGCATGATGTGCAAATGTCGTGCATGTTCTCCGGATATTGAATACACAAGGATGTCGTCAATGAAGACCACGACAAACTTGTTCAATTCCGGCATGAACACCAAATTCATGAGATACATGAAATGGGCCGGTGCATTGGTCGATCCGAATGACATGACAAGGTACTCATACAATCCATACCTCGTTGAGAATGTCGTCTTAGGTATATCCTTTGGTCGAATCCCGATCTGATGATATCCAGAGCGAAGATCCATCTTTGAAAATACCCTAGCACCCACCAATGGATCGAACAGAATGTCGATGTGAGGTAGTGGATACTTATTCTTGATCGTGACAGCATTGAGTGGACGATAGTCCACACATAGTCTCAACATTTTATCCTTCTTCTCCACGAACAATGCAGAACAACCCCAAGGTGCTGAACTTGGACGAATAAAAACCTTGTCCATAAGTTTCTTCAGCTGCTCCTTCAGTTCTGCAAGTTCCTTAGGTGCCATCTTATACGGCTTCCTCGAGATCGGCACTGTTCCCGGTACAAGTTTAATCTTAAACTCGACATCTCTTTCTGGTGGCATACCAGGAAGATGTTCGGGAAATACATCCGGATACTCACATACCACTGGAATGCCCACAAGTTTACAGGCCACAGTGTTGCAAGTGGTTGGAGTAACTTGGATATTACTCTCATGAGTGAGAGCTTGGGGAGGGTGGAGTGGAGAATTCAGATATATTCTCCGAGGAATGACGTCTATAATAGCACCATTGTGTTGCAACCATGCCATCCCTAAGATGACATCTAGCTTCTGATGCTACAATAATATAAGTGTGACACCCGGTTCCGAATATGAACCAAGCGTAACGCATATGTGTGCCCAGGATGTTCAACACACATACACGAATGATTCACAAATGATAAACAGAATTTAACCACGTCTTAACTAATAAATAAGTACTTTATTACAATAATCCAATAGTTCACGAATAATATAACTCTAAATAATTGCAGCGGAAAATAAACTAAACAGCACGACTCCAATCCACAGGCAATTGACGGCGGTACGCAACCTAGTGCTCCTCGTGATCCTCAGGGTACTCCCAATTGTCTCCAGTAGCTGTTGGGGGGGATTGCAAGGGTGAGTACATGTCGTACTCAGCAAGTGTGGAAAGTATGACATGTGGCTAATTCAAATGACGACAATAATAATGGCTAAGTGCTGAAAAGTACAGTAAAACATTTGAAAAGCATTATACTATGTCTATGTGAAATAAATCCCATCATATTAACAATATCCAATTATTACCAACATTACCATTATCCATGTCCAATTACCATAACTCAATTTCATAACCATTACCAAACCATAACCATCCATAACCATTACCAAACCATAACCATCCCAAATCCCAATTCCAACTCTAATCATGTAGGTCATCCAGGCGCTCATAACCGGGAGCACGGCTATCATGATAGTTTTTAACACTCTGCAGAGGTTGTACCACTTTACCCACATGTTTGTGATTTTATCACCTTTCGATGACTAAGAAACCTCCATTATGCCATCTCACACTTCCGTAGGTGTGTGGCCAAGAGATCACAAAATAGCCTTTCAAAAGGGACTACTAGTATGTACGGCCCCACTAAGGTTTCACCGGCAGGCTTGAACCTCTATTCTCCCACCCACGGGTCCCCTCGTGTGCCATGCGGATCCCAGGGCAGTCCTCCTCGACTCCCATTCCCCGCGCCATCCAATGGTCCATACAATACTAGCAGCGCTCCTAATTATTCAGCTACGCCGCACCCATACTTGGCCTTGTGGTGGCACTGTTGACCTGGCATATTCTCGCATGAACCGGTCCTTAGATCTAAGGCAAGCAAACCACCATAACGACCAACCCATCCACATAACCATGCTTGCTTAGATCACCCATCGTATTGACCAGTTCACATTAACCAGCATATCATTGATGCATAATTAAATGTGTAGTGTTGTTTACCATCCCAATTAATTAAGCGAAGCGATAAGGTAAAAACCCTTCCCGACTCTCTACCATAATTTCCAGGTGACAAGGGTGGTCAAACAAAACTAGTAAACTTCCTACCATAGGATTCCCATCAATTTGACACAAGCATGCAAGTTCGCAAACAAAACATTTAATTTAAAATAGGATCAATATGCTTCAAGGACACTTGCCTTGCTCCGGCGGATGGGGTTGCTCAAGCGCTTCGAAGTCTTGGTTTTGGAAATCCTCGTATGCAACCTCTTGAGCACGTTCCTCTACGCGTGATCATACATACAAGAAAACATATACAATTCAACATAATGCACACAAAATAGTCAACATGCAATGACATGCATGCATGCACAATTTAATAATTAATTTACTATGGTCGTTTAATAATTAGATGTGACTAGTTCATACGTGTTCATATGGGTTTACGGGGGTTTTAGGGTGGATTAATGCTGCTGAAATAAAATTTATGGTGCAACTAAAATTAATTTACGCCTATTAGATTCAATATGATCGCAAAAATTCGCATCGGGAACGGACCCTACCGTAGATCTGACGGCGTGACGGTCGCGGAATAAATGCGACGCGTAGACGAAATAGATGGTGCAGCAGTCCTTCGGCGGCACGACGACGGCGGCGCGATGCCGGCGACGATCTCCGGCGAACGGTGGTGTCCTCCTCTTTTTCTCCCTCTTCTTCTCCTTCTTTTTCTCCTTTTTTCTTCCCTGGGCGCCTCTGTTTTCTCTGTTCCCGTCGGCTGCTTCCGGCGGCTTTTCCTCCTCTGCTGGCGGCTGCTGGTTCGTGGGGAAAAAGAGCCTAGGCCTGGGTCCTATTTATAGAGGCGGTGCTAGGGTACGGCCTTGGTACCGACTCTGGTCGGGACGGGATTCGCGGCAGGGGAGTCGGACGCGGGAGGGAGTCCAGCGGGAGCGGGAGTTTCGGGATGGGACGTTACAGCGCGGGAGAGGGCGGGAGACCGCGAGAGACGCGCGCGGTGGGGAAAGTCGCGTCGTGGGGGGGGGGGGGAGACCGAGGCCCGGCTGCGGCCTCGGGCGGTGCGCGCCGCGCGACAGGGGGGGCGGGCCCGGCTGCGGAGCGTCAGGGGCAGGCGGCGGCGCGTCAGGGGGGCGGGGCCCGGCGCAGCGCTGCGCTGCAGCGGCAGGCGCGAGGGGGCGGGGCCTCGGGGCGAGCGCGCTCGCCCGGGCGACGCGCGTGCGGGCGTGGCCGGCTGCGGCTCGGCCGCTGGCCGGCGGGGGTTTTCCCCCTTTTTTTTTCTTTTTTTTTTACATATTACTTTTTTTATTTATTATTATTTTTACATTATTTATTTTATTCATTTACTTTTATATATATATATATTATTATTCATATTATATATTTATTATTTATTATTTATTATTTTTATAACATATATTATTAATATTTTTTCTATTTTTTTTTCTACTTTTATATATTGCTATATATATTATTTATATATTTATATATATATTTTTACTATTATTTTATATCTATTTCCTATTACAAGTTTTAGCCTATAATTATTGTTTTCTTTTCTTCCTTTGCCACACGTATTTGTATACACATATGTTTTATTATTTTTCTTTTATTCTACTAGTGTTTAATGCATGACCACGTATGCAATGCATGATGCGAAAATTTAGGGTGTTACAATAAGAGAGGTAGGGTATATGTTCCCACCCAGATTAAGAGGTACCCTATGAACCATCTCATTTGCTACTACTCTCCCACCCGGAGAACAAATCATATATGGGGTTTTTGTGGAAATGATAGAAAACTGATATTGAATGACAAAAGACTTGCTAATAAAGTTGTGGGAAGCACCGAAGTCAAAAAGATGACTACAAGATGACCAATGAGAGAGAACGTACCCGTGAGTATGGGTGCGCCTTCCAGAACGTCCTCAATGGTGAGGTGGTGGATGTTGCCGGTTCTGATGGCTGGTTCTTGGGCTGGTTGCGGGGTTGGGTTGCCCCCTGGTACGATGACCATCCTCCGCTCTGCTGGCAGTCTTTGGCGAAGTGCCCCGTACGACCACACGTGAAACACGTGTACGGGGTCTGACCATCATGGAAGGGAGGACGGAATCCCAGTGCACGCGGTGGAGGTGGAAGTGCACGTGGAATCATCCCCTATTGCTGTTGTGGGCGAAAGCCGGCATTATTGAACGGGCGACCACGTAACATCGGTGGTCACGATGGAGGCTGCCACCTCTGGCCGGATGGTGATCGATACACCATTCGGTACTTCTAAGGAGCACCCCCTCTGCTGCCCTGTGGAGCACTCCTTTTCTTCTTGCCAGAGAACAGCTCCCTAGTGGCATCCTCCTGTACGATCGCGACATTGACCATGTTGTTGAAGTTGCCGCTATTGAACAAGGCAAGCTTGTTCTTAATCTTGGGGTTCAAACCCCAATAGAAGCATTCACGCTTCCAGTCATCAATACTCACTTGGTCCGGAGCATATTGGGCCAAGTGGTTGAATTCCTTGGAGTACTCGTAAGCACTCCTTCCTCCTTGCCTCAGCTCCAAGAACTCTTGAAGCTTCCTCCTCATAACACCGAGAGGTATGTGATAGGTGCGAAACGCCTCCCGAAACTCCTCCCATCTCACGGCATAGTCGGTTGGTCGTGCGGCAAGATAATTTGCCCACTACGCACTAGCAGACCTTTGTAACTGTTGGGCCGCGAATAGGGTCTTCTGATGTTTGGTCATTCGTAGCAAACCAAACTTTCCATCGATGGAGCGGAGCCAGTTGTCCGCCTCCAATGGTTCATCATCCTCCATGAAGACCAGCGGGTGCGTTGACATGAAGTCCGAGTACAAACTCAGAGAAGGCTATCGTGGACCCGCATCTGGTGGCCCCCCTTGACGGGACAAATGCTGAATCAAAGTCCGCAGCAACTCGCTTTGCTCGTTGCGCGAGCCGAGCACTATGGCGAGAACCTCCGCTAGACTCCTCGGAAGTTTAGGAGGTGGTGGTGGTGGAACTTGTTGCTGCGCTGTCGCAGCTGGCTCCTGGGTTGGAGATTTGTCCTCACGACCACGACTTGAACCTCCCATTTCGGGCATCGAGCGCGTACGCACCATTCTGCATCCATATGACTTAAAATCAGCACATATTTTTTTTCCTTCATCCATTTCATATTCAGTAGTGTGAATATTGACAAGGGAATAAGTGCGTAACATTTGCATATATTGATAAAGTACAAACTTTATACAAGATATATTATCTCATGACCAAGTTTACAGTAGTGAACTCCATGAAATGACGGACTCCCACTACGGAAGTGCATCTTTACCATACTTGGTCTCCATGAGATGTCATACACATCTTGTCAACTTATACCTTCCCACTGCTATTCTTAACATGACACAAACATGGCCACAAAATAAACACGAGCAACTACTAAACTGTACGTTGCCCCGTGATGGCAGAAGTGCTGCCCCATCCCCCTTCGATACGTCCTATTCGACGTACTCGAGTTCCTCGGGATCTTCTTCTTCCCCTTCACCATTCGAAGGCACTTGTTCACCCATATTCAATGGTATATCATGGGCTGGTGGATACACCACTAGTTGCAATTGTGCTTTGGCCTCAATCACATTATCCTGAAGTTGTTCTGCCTCATACTCCCAATTTTGAGCTGCCTCAATGGCTGTGTCTCGTTCCTTAGTGACTACCAACAGCTGCTCCTGCTGTTGTTGTACCTCTAACTGACTCTGCTTGCAACTCACCACAAGCTTGCTGCAGTTCATTGCGAGTTTTCCATTGTTTGGCACGAGCTTTCCGTAGTCTAATGCGAGCGTAATGCAGATGACTCTCACACTTATTCAGCTGGTGATTTTTTGGAGCTAGGAACGAATGTAGATTTACATTGATATAATAAAGAGTATCTCCCCGTTCAGTCGCTTGCCTCAAGGCTTCGACTTGCTCCTGAATAATTGCACCTTGAGTAAGAACCACCATATTGGATGCAGCCGCATACCTTCCAAGTGTTGTCGAGGTTGTGTCGCCATACGGTGTATAGGCTGCAACCATGCAACGCTGCCACTCAAAAGCAGCCACATCACGGACCGGAATAAGAGCAAATTGAGTCCCAGCCATGGCATCTTGATGAAGCTCGCAAATCTTCATAAGCGCCTCGCCCGCTGCGATTGCCCAAGTATCCTCCAAATTAGCTCCCTCGATAGTAACCGAAAAAGGAGCCCATCCATAACGACGTGGGCTAGCAGGTATGTCGACCAAGATGGTGCATGACAGAATGCCTCTTTCAATCGTTTCTTGACCCCAATAGCATGGCATCTCAATGAAGCCAAACTGTTGATGTACCTCCCGCAGCATACTCGGGAAGCCCGGACGGCTAGCGCAAGTGGAAAATATCCATCCATCCGGTAATAGCATCATCACATCCCCACCTATAAATAAATATTTGAATGGTTCAAATACTCAAATCCAACAAACTGTGTTGAAAATCAGATCATGGATGTAATAAATGAATTATGAAAACGAATTCAAACTCAACTGCCAAAGGAAACAACACCCTGGAACCCCATCACAGTTCTGTTCCAGCTGACCTTCCTGTACAAATTCAACATTTGCATACAGGAAACGTCAGAAACAGATGTTAGGTTGAATAAAAAAGATGTAGTACACTTTACAACCTTTCCATATTGTACTCATACAGCTCCAGGCAAGCTAGGAAATAGAATCTATGCAGGTTTAAATTTGACCCGAGTTTTCTGGAAATTTTGACAGAACCTCCCGCGTATATGTGGTGATTTCCACAATTTATAACAATATATTGAGGTAATGACAAAATAAACATTGTATAACATTAGTTTAACAATCCATAAGTAAAAGATCTCGGCCATGAAACATTTGTTATATAGGTATAGCGTGCTAATTCGAAACTATGTGCAAACTGTTTCAAGTTCTGGTCTGCCAGAACCAAGTTTGCAACCATAGGAATTAAACACAGTTACACCAATATTCAGGCCATATGTGCAACATAAAGTTGATAGAGGACTTCCTAATATTTCCATAAATGTTTATATATGACCATGTCACTATTCTGGATCAAAAGCTAGAGCTATCTAAACTTAACAGATGAACTGACTGTTGTTCAACAGCAGCCCTGCAGTTCACTGTTTTGAGCTCGAAATTTGAATTGCCTAAAATTCCAATCAGGAAAAACTTTAAATAACAAAACTGTAGATATCCTTCTACTCTTTCCAGATATGTATCACAATAAGACAGAAGATTTCTCTACAGATATTTATTGCAAAAATACAGAGACTGGTACAATGGTAGGGTCATCTGGAGCAGTTTAAGCATACCCCGAATTTCAACAGGTTATCAAGCTTTTATGCCTTGATGGTCAACACAAAAGTTGTAGAGGTCTTCGAAAGATTTCCACACATATAGCATCCTCCTGTTTTTATTCCTAACTATCCAAGATTACAACCTGACGAAGTTGAGCAAACTTCAGCCAAAAATCAAGAACCTTGGTTCTAAACCTTTGTCGAGTCGAAACTCATTTTGCGGAGTCCAAACCTACCAGCACCTGATAGTCAGACTTTCCAAAATGTAATGCAACCATTTTGTCGTTGGGGATGGTCAAGTATCAAAGTCGATACTGACGGTACTACGTGCCTCACCAAATAAAATTATACCCGGTATTTCCGGATACTTTATAGGTGGCCCTAGTATCGTTCACTCGCAAACATGTTCTACACGGGTCGCTACCGTAGTCAATTCTGCAGAAGACAAAAAATCCCCTTTTACACCTTCACACCTCAAGGGCGGCATGGGGAAACATGACAGGCAGTCACAATAATAATATATATGAAAGTAAATGCATACGACTCTGGTGTGAGTCGCCCTCGAGCGATGTCATGTCTCGAGGTACATGGTTGTACTACGTTTGTACAGCAAAGACTCCCGCACGAACCGTCTTATACATGCTCGGGCATACATGTTTCGTATGCTCCCATAGAATATGAATAGTTCTAGAGATGCATACTATCGGGTTATATACCACCAGACGGGATCTCCCACTAACTTTGAAGCATGTTGGGGTACCGCATGTCATAGGTTCTTAGAAACATGGAAAGCTTCAGAGACTCCTATTAACATTTCTGTGCCAAGCCACAGAAGACTTTGATGCTACCTCTCGCATGGTGAGCTTACCGCAATTGATCCGCTTACGGTGGCATACCTTACCTCTTACCTGACGTCGGAGCGTCAGGACAGAATTAATAACACATAAGTTAGTTTACCACCTTTATATCTTATACTAATAATACTACTTATAAGGGCATATAGCTAATTACTCACTCATATAACCCTATGTTTTTGAAAATATGCTCTTTTCAAGCACACTGTTACCAATGATGCTCTGATACCATGTCTGTGGGGACCGGAATCCTGACCTCCAAGGATCTCATTCGGTGGTGCCGTGTGATGCGACACACAAAAATATACAAGAGAAGAACGAGAACAAATTACAATACCAAGTCTTTATTTATAAACACAACGGAAGTTTTACAATACTAATGAAAAGGAAAGAACTATATATCATAGCTACGCTCTCAGCACTAGCTATGCAAAAGCAAAGTCATCCATGTCCTGGATACTTCGCACTAGCAACACCCAACTTACGGCGGCGTGCAGGGTTCCCACTCTGCTATAAACCTTGTAGGGGGTGCAGCCTCGTCATCGAACCTGTCATCATTCGCATAATCTGCAAAAACATGTTAACTACAAACGTGAGCTTAAGGCTCAGCAAGACTAACCCGTCTCACTAGACATATGCAGGTATGAATACTAACAAGGAATAGCATAGAGGACTCGCCTACAAGTGGATCCTTATAGTCATGTTTTAAGTAGCACATGACATTCTTCAGGCACGGCACATCGTAGACTCCACAATCAAACAAGAAATGCTTTGCCGATGATATGACATGCCCAAAGCACATAATGCTATTATAGGTAAAGTATGGGGAAACTGTAAACTTTTAATTGTACTATCTCTAAGCCATACAAGGTTTCAAAAACAATTATAATCCAATACATCATATTCTTCCGGCTTAAGTATTCACTACGTCACGACGCAGTGAACAAGTGGTACTCCATTACCGCGAGGGACGGTGATTGCAATCAGGACACAACCGGTCAACCTGACACATACGCACTTTCGGAAGTGCCAGCGAGCACTTACAACAGTATCTACATAGCACTTCAATACTAGTTGTATATGGCCACCTTTCACTAAACACTCGAATGTCGAAACGGCCGATCTGTCACGAGCAGGAGGTCACTACGTGGGGCGTACTCTGACGTGCCCACCAGCTGATTTACACCTTGCTAGCCTCAACCTACGCCTATAAAATGGAACGGTATGCCTCGACAAACCAGTATCAAGCTACGTTAGTTTGCTGGAGCCCATTTCTCCAGTATGTCACCGGTACAATTCAAGCTTGTCCAGCGGGGCCGCACACTAAACGGTCCTCAATCGACACAAGCAGGGCTACGCACATAAGACCATGTCTCACTGCATCCTACTCGATGCTCGGTCTCAATTTTATATTCATAAGCCATTTCTTCATCCAATCCATCCATGTGATCAAATCCTATCTCGCGAGTAGAATCCCACTACTCTACTTCAACCGGATTCTTATGAATATAAGCATGGCAGTTATTACACGAGTTTGTGAGCTATTCTAACCACTCCCTGGGTTCTCTGGTCATGCAAGTGGATGTTAAACACCTTAAACGTAATGCACGAACATCTGAAGACGTAAGGTGAATGAAAACTGCAAAGACACTGTAAGGAACTTAAATGCAAATCGGGGCTTGCCTGAATGTGAGTCTGCGTCTATGTTAGTTTCTGGTAGCTGGACTTCCAAAGCTTCCGGCTGATCCTCGACTTCAGTTAACACACGTTATGCATATACTATATATGAATGACGTTGAAAATAATCAATATGCTTAACGTCATAAGCTAATATCTTATGATCAAAATAATATAATGATCTTAATTGGCCTTGGGACTTTTATGGTAGACACTGGTGACCATAGTGAAGACTCTTGCAAAGAACAGGAGATGATCTAGGAAGTTTGTTGTTCCTAAAAATTATGTTAGCAATAACCTTCTCTAATTTTTGGTTGAAATCTTGGAGATCTATCATGGCTACCAGTGGCTGAACCTGTAGAGGGGGTATCACTGGTTCTAGGAAAATTTGTTTCACGATTTTCTAAGCTTCCTGCAGGGAGAAACTGATTTTACAAGTTTGGGGAAATTTCTGAAATTTATATTGGCATTTTTCTCAATTTATAACTATGTAGAGATTTGGAACACTGATCAACCCAGCAAATGATGTCCAATGAACTTGAAATGTTTACTGGAGATCAAGTGAATTTTGGAGAGTGTCATGCCCAAATTTTGGTATTTTCTAAAAAGCAGAACTGAGGAATGAATTCTATAAAAATTTTGCTTATCTGAATTATGGAGAAATTTCTATGGACTTTCATACAAATCCAAGTGCACCATTGGAATGTATTCTTCATGCTGGTTCTAACAGAATTTATTTGGGAATTTTTGGACAATTGTACTAGGAGTTATGGATTTTCCAAGTTGGGGCAAAATCTGGAATAACATTTCAATTGGAAATTATTTGAATAAAGGGTTGGGCCCACGGATTTGAAATGGGCCAATTGGGTTGAAGTCGCACAGGGGTCACAGAATCAACCCACATAGCCACACTGGATCCGTGTCTACAGCTGATTTGCGCTTGTACGCGTCGCCGACAAGTGGGGCCCGCGCTCTTCGTCTTCCTCGCGACGCGGCGACGTTCCTCGCCGGACTCGCGGTGGCGCTTCGCTGGACTAGGTTGCATATACCTCCTCTCGGCCTTGCCTTGACCGCTCAACCATAAAATCGACTGCGCAAGCCGATGGTGGGGTCCAATCGAGGCAGCGATGGCCGGAGACGGTGGTGCGACGGCGGCGGTGGAGCTAGGGTTTCGGCGATCGTCGAAAATGCTCGTAAATGGCATAATAAGTTCGGAAAAAGATCGGAAACGTTCCTGGGAGCATGAGGGTGATGATTTTGACGTTAGGAAGGGGTGACATCGCCGGCAAGGTCGACTTCGTCGATGGACCGATGGGTTTCTATTGGCGGTGGGGAAAACTTGAATATCTCAAGCTTCATTCGATAGTGCTACTGATTTTTGGCAGGGGGTGCGCTAGGAGGTACTGAATATAATTCTTAACTGGATTGAAGAATTATTACATGTAGAAACAGAATTAAACTGAGGAGTGAACTAGTTCAATGGCAAAGGCTGAAAGAAAAACTGGAAGATACTGCTTGATACTGAATGAAAGAGGCACGACTTTTACCCTGAGAAAAAGCTCAGGATGGTGATCCTTTTTGTTGTTGAGGTTGAGGTTTGGCGCCGCTTGTTGAGGACTGGCGACAGTGGAGCAAAGGCGGCGTTCGTCCTCAACTTTGGTGGTGTCCGCGGAACTCCAAACTACAACCAACACAATGAGCAAAGCGCCAAGCGAGTTGGCGTAGAAGATAGAGTACATACTTGGCGCCAACTTTGCTATTTGCATCGAAGGAAATAGAGGTAAAACTTAGGTGCTTACCGGGAGGAAATGGAAACGGCGGTGTTGGGCTATGGCGGCGCGAAGCTGAGATGTAGCTCGACGCTGACGGCCAGGGGACGGGTATTTATAGGACAGGGGGTGTTTAGGCCACGCAACTGCCTGCTTGCATGCGGTGTCGCAGTGGCGAGCGCTCCCGGCATCGATCGGCGGGGACAACCGTATATAGAGCACGTCCGTCGGTTCAGCCGAGTGTGTGAGGCTGACAGTGGGTCCCACTGCCCCTTATCCTCTTCCCCTCTCTGCAACTTTAATTCTCATAGCAAACTTCATCCAAAAACTCTAGATTTTTGTGGGGAAGCTCAAATAAATATCTGAAACTTGATTCTGAGATTGGATTTTAAATTTGGTCAAGTTTCATTTGAATTTCAAATTGAATGAAATTCAACGGGGTCACTGAAATAAATAGCAAAGAAGTTTCAAAAATTGTGAAACTTTGGGAATAATTCAAGAATGTTATGCTGACCATGATGGTGTGTTCAAATCTTGATGTTCATATGAGTTGAACATAATTCAAAATTGTAACTCTAAACAAGGCTTGAATTTGCTAAGCGTCTCAAATAAAATAGCAAATGAAATTCAAAAATCTTGAAACTTGGTAGGAAGTCTATTTGGAATATTATGAGGTCATGGAAAAATTTATAGCCTCATATTTGAATATTTTGGCAGGGCCTAAATGTACAATGTTATATTCAAATTAATTTGAATATATTAGTACTGGATAGTAATTTGCCCTAGAAATTTTTATTCAATGGCTTCCTAAATTTGTAGAAAAGTCACTTAATTTATTGTAAGGCCATTTGTGAAGTTCATTCCTTCTGTTCTAAAATTTCAGTAGGAGTGAAAGAAAGATTATTGATGATATCATGTTTATGTGTACAACCATAATTGATCTTTACTATGATTGACAACCCACTGGTACTAAACTTGATGATAAGGATAAACTGGGATTTTACATTTATTGCCATAGCCAATGTATTCAACACACATAGGTCTCACAATCTCCCCCTTGATGAATGCATTGGCAACATCACTTAAAATCCGAACATTGGAATGAAAAGTTTTGAAAACAATTTCTCCCCCTTTTGAAAATCAAATGAGATAGAAATAAATTTCTCCCACTATACATATTTCTCCCCCAGAGAAGAATCGTGCAATCGTTCCAAAAACACATGTGAATATGTGCAACGTGTGATCAATTTCTCCCCCTTTGACAATGTATTCAGCAAAGTACAAAAGAGAAATTTTAATTGTTATGAGCATATTATAACATATACATATAAAACAAAGCTCATCCAAGTCATACTATCAAGTAACTTACAACATCACAACAATGAGATACATAATGTAGTGTAAGTCATGCTAGAGATCAAATGTAATTTTCAATTTAAGCAAGTCATGATCTCACAAACTTAACTATTTCAATACCAGAAAGCATGACACTTGTTGCTGCAATTTTTTTCTTTAAAGCACAAATTTTTAAAATATGACATTTGCAAGAGATTATATGCCACATCTGCCTTATTCTAACCAACCAAGCCAAGCCTATGTCATTTGACAATCAGAAGCTTAAAGACATGATTTTAGTCATACACAACTTCTTCCAAGTTCATATCTCAAAAGAAGAAGTGCGATGCATGCATATTCTCCTGATCTTTTCTCATTTACATTTGTTCATAAAAACTCAACATATGAGTTGATTACTTGATTAAATCTTTATGCTTAAAAGCACTTGTGAGCATGCAACAAGTTCAAAGCAGCAAGAAAGTTCGACCATGACCAGATTTAGTGTAAGTAATTATTTCAATTACTAGACATGGCAAAAACTATAAAATGTATAACACGAGTAATGTAGTAAGAACTTTCAGCATGTAAAAGGAATCACAAAGTCATATATGTATGAAATACTATGCTCATATTATTTCAATTTCAAATTCACACATAGACTTCTCAAGTTTGAAAGCTCCCCCTCAATGTAAGCCATGAGGATGCATAACCCCTATTTCACTACGAATGAAACAAAAATGAGTGAAATCCAAAGGTTTTGTAAAAATGTCAGCCAATTGTTGTTCGATATCTACATGGTGAAGCACAATATTTCCTTTTTCAACATTATCACGGAGAAAGTGATACCTAATGTCAATGTGCTTAGTCCTAGAATGTTGCACGGGGTTTTTAGCAATGCAAATGGCACTAGTGTAATCACAAAATAGTGGAACACTATCTAGATCAACACCATAGTCCTTAAGTGTTTGAACAATTCACAGAATTTGTGAGCAAGCACTAGCAGCAGCTACATATTCAGATTCAACTGTGGATTGTGGAACTGAGTTTTGTTTTCTAGAGGACCAAGCAACAAGTGAATTACCAAGAAAATGACAAACACCAGAAGTACTTTTCCTATCAATCCTACAACCCCTAAAATCAGCATCCGAAAAAGCTTTCAAAGTTACAGTTGAGGAAGAAGGAAGAAAAATGCCAAATTCTTGAGTTCCATATAAGTACCTTGGAATCCTTTTGACGGCTTGACAATGTGAAGCACATGGGGAGGCTTGAAACCGTGCACAAAGACATACGCAGAATTGTATGTCCAGTCTTGATGTCGTGAGGTACAAAAGTGATCCGATCATGCCTCTATATTCTTTTTGATCCACGGGTTCACCATCTTCATCAGTTCAAGTGTTGTTGCTATTCCCATTGGTGTCCGAAGAGGATTTCTTTTGTCCATGTTGAAGCTCTTTAGGAGGTCTTTTGTATACTTTGTTTGATGCACAAAGGTACCCTCCTTGGTTTGCTTGATTTGTAGCCCAAAAAAGTACGTGAGTTCTCCCATCATACTCATCTCAAATTCTGAACTTATCATAGCTGAAAACTTGGACACAAGATCATGAGAAGCACAACCAAAGATAATATCATCCACATACACTTGATAGAATAATGAGTCACTGCCATGCTTAAGCACAAAAAGAGTTTTATCAGCCTTGACCATGGTAAACCCCTTTTCAAGTAAGAATGTTTTTAACCTATCATACCATGCTCTAGGGGCTTGTTTGACACCGTACAAGGCTTTGGACAGTTTGTAAACATGATTAGGAAATCTGAATTTTTAAAAACCGGTGGTTGTTTGGCATGAACCTCCTTATCTATGTAGCCATTAAGAAAAGCACTTTTAATATCCATTTGATATAGCTTAAAACCTTTAGATGCAGCATTAGATAACAAAATTCTTATGGCTTCTAATCTAACAACAGGAGCAAAAGTTTCATCAAAATCTAGACCTTCAACTTGAGTGAAACCTTGAGCAACCAACCTAGCATTATTCCAAACCACAACCCCATCCTCACTTTGTTTGTTTTTAAACACCCATTTAGTTCCAATTAAAGTGTGACCTTGAGGTGGAGGTATAAGTTTCCAAACATTATTTCTTTTAGAATTTTCTAACTCTTCTTGCATGGCAATAATCCAGGATTCATTAGTGAGTGCGTGTGATATATCTTTGGCTTCAAAAGAAGCAATAAAAGCAGAATGAGCATGGGAGTTTGGATCACAAAACCTGGACCGTGTGACTCGTTCATGCAAGCTTCCAATAATTTGTTGTGGAGGATGACTTTTGAGAACCCGGAGGGGAGTGGACACTTCACAAGCTTCTTCTTCTTCATGTTCATCACAAATCGATGATCTTGTGACTTGAGGAGGATCTGGACCAGCAATGGTGGTCGTCGGTTCTGGTTATGAATCAAAATCAGGAACTGTAACAATGTCATTAGCTGCTGAATTTTTAGGCAGCAACTCCACCTCTTCCTCATCTTCAACAAAAATGCTCTCCCCCTGCGGATATGGATCCAAACCTGCAATGTTTGAGCTAGTATATGGGCTAGCTTCATCAAAAGACACCTCACAAGTCTCCACAATTTTGTTAGTGTCAAATAAAAGCACACGATAGCCTCTAGTATGAGATGGATAACCAAGAAGCATGCCATCAATGGATCTAGGTTCAAATTTATCAAGATTACCATGTTTCTTAACAACGCATTTGCAACCAAAGACCCGAAAGTGTGTAACACTAGGCCTATGTTCAAACTGGAGCTCATATGGTGTTTTACCTAGCTTAGCGCGCAAGAAAACATGATTTGAGACATAACAAGCAGTTGCAATCGCATCAGCTCAAAATTTCCTACGTATTTGATATTCATCAAGCATAGTCCTAGCCATTTCGACTAAGGTTCTGTTCTTCTTTCTACAACACCGTTTTGTTGAGGTACATATGGTGAAGAAAATTGATGATCTATTCAATTTTCAGCATAAAAGTGACCAAAATATTGATTTTTAAATTCGGTTCCTTTATCACTTCTAATTGCTTTTAAACATCCTGGGTGATCAATTGATAATCTAAGAAATAAAGTTATAAACTGACTAAAAGCTTCATTCTTAGATGCCATAAAGTAAACCAAAGAGTATATAGAATAATCATCAACAATCACAAGAACGTACCATTTACCTCCGAAGGATTGAACACGTGAAGGTCCTACGGTGTCAAGGTGCAAAAGATGACCTGGTTCAGTTGTCATGATCATTGTGAGAGGAGTATGTGAACCTGCAACCATCTTAGCATGTCTACAAGAAGGGCACATAGTTTCTTTGTCCCCTTTAAGCTTAGGCAGCCCACCTACGCGATCAAGAGCACTAACACGCGTTAGATGATCAAAGCCTACGTGACCAAGTCTACGATGCCAAAAATATAAGTCCTTTGAATCATTAGCGACTAGACACTTATGCTTAGAGGAAGACATATCAAAATCAGCTTTAAAAACTCTTCCAAACCGAGACATGTTAAAAATAAGCTCACTATTTGAACCTACAACTCTACAACAGTTTTTATTGAAAATAATATCCAGATTTTCATTTAGCAATTGTGAAATAGAAAGCAAGTTGTATTTCAAATTGTTGACAAGTGCCACATCCTTCAAAGCGTAGTGACCATTTACTCTAACTGAACCTATAGCAATTATAGGAGTTGAAGAATTATCGGCAAAAGTAACTTTCTCTACACGTGACACAAAAGAGAGGAGGAGAACCATTCTTTGTTACCGGTCATGTGGCGTGATCAAATTGAATCCAAAATCCAAATGTTCTCCTTACTCAAGTGTGTAACCTACATAGAAGCACAATACGTCGATGACTCAATACTGGGGTTAGTCAAAAGGCATTTAGGAATTGAGTACTGAGTCATACGACGTCCAGTGGGAATAACACGTGAAAGGTGAGATAAAACAGCAGGTTTATGAGCCAAAGCTTGAGGATTTTTGTACCCATCTACTGTCCTACGAGATGTTACATGTGTAGCAGGAAAAACAGTAGGTTTGGGAGCAAACTTTGAATGTTTTCGACTCATTACAGCAAATTGCATGATCCTATCATTCGGTTTAGCAAGTGCATCAAATTTTGCATGAAAGTTATGAGATCTAGCAATCATTCTTTCCTTTTTCTATTGTTTAGCTAATCTATAACAAAAATTGATGACATGACCATCTCTACCACAGTAGGTACAATGAAATTTAACTTTGTGTTCATGTCTAGATGAGCAAGCAATATTTTTATTTGTAACCGCATGAGACAACACTCCTGCAGATTTGAAAACCACTTCTTTTTGTTTAGGAACTGTTTGAATCAAACCACTTCCTAATGACTTTACAATTTTAGGTGGATGTGACTTAGCATGAGCATGAGAATCAAAACCTAAACCAGTTTTATCATTGCAAGACTTGGAAGAATTCAGTAGCATGTTTAGGTTCTTATTCCCATTACAAAACCGATCTAATGTCCTATGCATGTCATCAAGTTTATTGGACAGATCAAGGAAATTTTCACATGAAATTTTTCCTTTTAATTTGTAATTGGATCAATATTTAACTTCATGAGAATGTAAAGCATTGTTCGATATAGAAATTTCATTCATAGCATCTTGTAGTTTCTTATCAAGATCATTACAAGTAGAACAACACAAATCAATTGAACAACAGCTAGCATCTTTCAAGTTTTTATCATTAAGTGCAGCAAGTTCTCTGTTGTTTTCAATTTCTAACTCAAGTTTATCTAGTGTGGAGGTGTGCACACTTCTTAATGAGGACAATTGTTCATATATTAAATCACGTGAGAAACAAGAATCATCACTAGGAATCAAGAATTTCAAACGATTAATTTCAGATTGTAGTGACTCAATTTTAACAGCATTGACCCTAAGCTTTTTGTCCTTTTTCTTAACTATAACAGTGGCACGAGAAATAGCATCACACATTTCTTCGCAAGTAGGACATACCTCTTCATTGTAGCTGTTGTGTTCAGCCTCCCCCTTACTTGATCTTGACTTGCCCGCCATAAAGCACAAGTTTGCCAAATCATCTTCATCTTTGTCACTTCCAATGTCCACATTGCTTGAGCCAAGTTCTTGAAGTGCATAGATAAAACTGCACACCAATTGACATCCTATAAAACCCTACTTTTATTCGTATCTTTTGCATAGGAGTGCTTCGTCCTTGTTTTCTCTTCATCCCGAGAAGTAGGACCTGAAAGGTTAGGGCAATCTGAATGAAAATGTCCTGTCTTACCACATTCGAAACATCGTTGATGTCCGGAGCTTCCTCTCCTTCTAGTTCTCACATTCTGCAATGCCTCCGAGAACCTAGTAGAGAGAAGTACTAGATCCTCCTATGGAAACTCCTCAATCTGTTCAAGGGTTAGAGAGGACAACAAAGCAAGTGTACCACAAGATGATGATTGGCTGGAGCTTGACATATCATATTGAGAAACAAATGCAAGAGACTTGTTGGGGTTCTTACGTGAGATTATGTCAATTTCATGAGTTTTCAATTTAGAATAAAGAACATCTAATGTAAGTGTACTCATGACAGTAGATTCACGAATGGATGTGACTTTCATCTCCCAAATTGACATGTCTAATTCACTTAGTAATTGCCTAGCATTTTCAGCATCTGAAGAATTAACATTTTTGCTACGCAAGTTGTTGATAATTTTATTAAAGCGAGCAAAGAGGTCATCAATGAACTCACCAGGTTTCATCTCAAAATGCATGTATTCCTTTTGGAACATATCTTGTTTTACCTCCTTGATCGTGTTAGATCCTTCATGGTAGTCGCAAAGTGCTTTCCACACATCGTATGCAGATCGTAGGTGTGCAACACGGTCGAAGTCGCTTTGAGTTAATCCTTATATGATCAAGTTCCGAGCCTTGTTGTTGTTGTCGACATCTCTCAGATTTGTAGTTGTAACTTGATCATTTGATGGAACTTTGTAAGGCTTGTACACCTTCTCCCATATTGCAAAGCCTTGAGCCTGGATGAAGGCTTCCATACGTGCCCTCCGAACCTGAAAATCAATACCACTAAATACACAAGGTTTTGCGGAGTATTTCTCCATGTTGATTAGTCAAAAACACATGCAAATCACAAAGATTAGAGCATTGTGGCTCTAATACAAATTGTAGGATCGAAGAGCACATGAAAAGATAACAGAGGGGATGAATGGTAGATTAAAACTTTTTCAGCGGAAGCAATGAAAACCCCTTGGCAAAAAATGATCTCTTAAAGAAATCGTGTGTGAGACTATTATAAAAATGTTTCACCGTGACAAAAGTAATAGACATCTGAGAGAAGCAAGTCACAAAGACGACACAACAATAATCACTCAAATCCGTTGAGAGAAACTCAAGTTATGATTGAAAGATCGAACAAAGGTCAATCTGTTCTACCGAGTAAAAACAGATCTACAATACTGCAAAGAAACTCGAGTAGATCAAAAACCGCAAATCCAATGACCGTGAAATTTTGAAAGATGATAGATAATCAAGTTTTGAAGACAACTCAAAAAGAATCATGTCAATTGGATCTGTAAAACTCGAGTTCTGATAAAACCACCGAAGAAAGGTAGTGCTGTGCAAAAAAAACGACAAGAAAAACTTCTCTAGAACAAGTCGGACGAACAAGGCACAAAAGTTCCTTCAAACTAGGAACAGCCCCAAAGTCATGCACCACGAGCTCTAGACTCCCTTTCTTATATAACCCGCCCTTAGGCCAACCCAAACCTAACTAGGACTCTAATCCTACTCAGTTCACGAATCAAAACTTTCCATAACTGCTCAAGACTCTTCTATACGCAGATAGAAGCAATCTTAAGACTTCCAAACACCTTCGGAACGTATCCCACATTCCTAAAAAAACTCAAATTCTTGACCCATACGAAATCCTATCATAACCAACTCAAAACATTCCATATTTGGGTCAAACACGACTCAGCCGCAGCCTGAGTCCATAAACTAGTCGGTTGGACCTTTCCGACTAATTTTTTACGTCCACATCTCTTCATCACGCCTCAGAACCATGTAGCCACGTCCATGCACTCCTTGAATATGTGCAAAAATCTTCCAATGATTCCCATGATACCTTCATATGCATTGTTCTTGATTCAAACATGCTATGCAACCTCCTGATCAACTGAACCACAATTCCTCCCGAACTTGGTTGTTGAACCTCATCTTCTCCCTAAGATTAGTTCAATTGATCCCGTCAACAGCCATGTATTGAACTCAAGCAACACCTGCACATGAATAAACAACCAATACTTCTGAGCACAAGTCCTCGACTTGACTCTCGTTAGTTCCGAAACCACAACACCTTACATGAGCACCTCACATAAGCATGTTGCAACCTATAAAAAGAATCAACCATAACCACCAAAGCACACTAAAAACTTAGTAAAAGATTACTAAGCAAACTTTCCATCAATGTAAAGCAAGTACGAATCATTGCGAGTTAACAGCAGAACCACTGCGATCAAGCTCTGAACCTTGCCAAAGCTAATCGGAGCTTACCAAAGCTAGCAGGACCTAGCGCTGGAGCTAACCAAATCTAGTCGGACCTAGCGCCGGAGCTTACCAAAGCTAGTCAGACCTAGAGCCAGAGCTAACCAAAGCTAGTCGGCCTAGACAAAGAAGTCAGACCTACCCAAAGCAAGTCGGACCTTGTGCTGAAGCTACCCAAAAGAAGTCGGACCTTGATGATAAATGTGTTTTGGTAGTATTCAAAACTTTTATCGCCATAGCCAATTTATTCAGCACACATAGGTCAATCTTCCCCTTGATGAATGCATTGGTAACACCACTTAAAATCTGAACATTCGCTTATTCATATGAAAAGTTTTGAAAACAATTTTCCCTCTTTTTTAAAAAATCAAATGAGATAGAAATAAATTTCTCCCCCTTGCATACTTCTCCCCCTTTGACAATGTATTCAGCAAGGTACAAAAGAGAAATTTTAGTTTGTTATGAGCACATTATAACATATACATATACGACAAAGCTCATCTAAGTCATACTATCAAGTAACTTATACTATCACAACAATGGATACATAAAGCAGTGTAAGCCATGCTAGAGATCAAATGTAATTTTTAGTTTAAGCAAGTCATGATCTCACAAACGTAACTATTTCAAAACCTGAAAGCATGACACTTGTTGCTGCATTTTATTATTTTCCAAAGCACAAATTTGGATCATATGATATTTGCAAGAGATTATTTGTGCATCTGCCTTATTCTAGCCAACCAAGCCAAGACTATGTCATTTGACAATCAGAAGCTTAAGGACATGGTTTTAGTCATACATGACCTCTTCCAAGTTCATATCTAAGTGCAATGATAAGCCATCTCAAAAGAATAAGTGCGATGCATGCATATTATCTTGATCTTTTCTCATTTCTTCATTTGAACATAAAAACTCAACATGTGAGTTGCTTACTTGATTAATTCTTTTAAAAGGACTTGTGAGGATGCAACAGTTCAAAACAGCAAGAAAGTTCGTTGCGATGAATCCACGTTTGTTGCAAATAGTATGGTATTGCAACGATTTAACGTATTGCGACGATTTAATGTATTGCAACAAAAATAACGGTGTTGCAACGATGCCACATTCGTGGCAAAAAGTATGGTATTGCAACGACTCCACATTCGTGGCAAATAGTATGGTATTGCAACGGTTTAACGTATTGCGACGATTTAACATATTGCAACGAAAATAACGGTGTTGCAACGATGCCACATTCGTGGCAAAAAGTATGGTATTGCAACGACTCCACGTTCGTGGCAAATAGTATGGTATTGCAACAGTTTAACGTATTCAACGACTTAACGTATTGCAATGAAAATAACGATGTTGCAACGATGCCACATTTGTGGCAAAAATTATGGTATTGCAACGACTCCACGTTCATTGCAAAGAGTATGGTATTGCAACGGTTTAACGTATTGCGACGATTTAACGTATTGCAACAAAAATAACGGTGTTGCAACGATGCCACATTCGTGGCAAAAATTATGGTATTGCAATGACTCCACGTTCGTGGCAAATAGTATGGTATTGCAACGGTTTAACGTATTGCAATGATTTAACCTATTGCAACGAATAGTATGTTATTTGCGACAATTTCACATTTGTGGCGATAAGTACGTTATCGCGACGATTTCATACTTGTGGCGAATAGTATGGTATCGCGACGTTTTCACATTCGCGGCGAATAGTATGGTATTGCAACGATTTCACATCCGTAGTGAATAGTACGGTATGGCGAAGTTTTTAAATTCGTGGCGAATAGTATGGTGTTGCAACGATTTCACATCCGTGGCGAATAGTACGGTATCGCAACGATTTCACACTCGAGGCGAATAATATGGTATCACGACGTTTTCACATCCGCGGCGAATAGTACGGTATCGCGATGATTTCACACTCGTGGCGAATAATATCGTATCACGACATTTTCACATTTGTGGCGAATACTACGGTGTTGCAACGATTTCACTTCCGTGTCGAATAGTACGGTATCGCGACAATTTCACACTTGTGGCGAATAATATGGTATCGCAATGATTTCATAGCCGTGGCCAATAATACGGTATTGCAACGATTTCACGTTCATGGCGAATAGTATAGTATTGCAACGATTTCAGAACCGTGGCAACAGTATTGTATTGCAACGATTTCTGATGTGTGGCAATAGGTTCGTAATGCAACATATTCAAATCTGTTGCAACAGGGTCGTAATGCGACGTTCTCTGGGTGGTGGCAATAGCAGTCTAGTGCAACGCTTTTTTGGTCATAGCCAAATGTTTGTAGTGCAACGTTTTATAATTTGTGGCAATAGCTAGCTTCCTATTGCAATAGTTTATTTTCGTCGCAATAATCTGTCAATGCCACGTTTTATAATTAGCGGCACTAGAATCCTAATGCACCATGTTTGAAAATTAGTGGCAACAGAATCAATTTATTCGCACACGATACGTCTGTCGACTTAACAACAAACATCCAGCAATTGATGCAACGCTCATGGACCCTTGCATCGTTGCGAGACGATGTTATTTACAGTTTTTTCAGTTTGCAACATTGCACCCATTAAAATAGCACCACGACGAGTTGTAGTATTAGGGATAGTTTCTGGAACACCCGGCTTCAACTTGGTGCGAGCAGGAGCCTTTTGTGGAGTTGCTGCTAGCCGTTGTTGATTTTGCAAGGTCTCCATCATTCTGCGCATGTCTGCTAGCTCCTGTTCTTGCCGTGCAGAATTGGCTGCCATCTGAACATGTAAAGCCCAAACTTCCTGGTTGAGCTGATCATTTGACTGGACAAAGACATCCATCTGGGAGGTCATATGATCATTTCTTCCTTCCAACTCTTCCACCTGAGAGCTGAGGTCTTCATTTCTATTTTGCAAGGATCGAACTTGCTGGCCGAGCTGGTCAGACATCTGGATACGCAGTCTTTCAGAAACATTAGGTTTAGCCATAGAACCACGCCCCCGAAACTGTGATCCTCCAGAACCGGCTGCGGATATATAAGTAAGCTGGAAGATGTTGTTTCTTTCCTCATCTGGGATTGGGACTCCCAGCTCAGCTTCCTTGACGTTGATTTGGGCCTGTGCCTGGGTCTATATACAAAAAGAAAAGTCACATGTACATTGCAAATATTTATTTAAATGGGGACTGTTTGAAGTGTTTCTCACATGTACAGCTTCTGCCTGCTCGTTTGCCCATTGACCGTTCTTCACATGGCTTGCCTCCCACAGTTCTATGTCATCATGTTCTTTTCCGGTCTCTGGGTCTCGCTACATCAAATACAAGTAAAATTTGATTGAATGATTGCAGTGCAAAGTAAAAGCATGATTTAGTTTTCATACATTCTCGTAACTAAGTTGGGCCTAGGATTTCGAGCCAAGCAAGTGTTTTGTATTTTGAGTACTTCCATTTCGTGAATTGGTTCTACTTATTGACTGCAATTTTAAGAATTAATTTCACGAATGGGTGTTATCAAATAGTTTTTGTAGGAAGTGAAGGTATTAGAAAGCTAGCTGACCTTGAATCGCTCGGACCCAAAATAGTCCATAAGCGCCAACCAATCAGAATCTCTTACGTCAACAGGCTTGTTTTGTACACGTTCCTCATCGGTCGAATACTTCTTATAGGTGGCATGCAATGTTGATCGCCACCCCTTGTAGCACTCAACAGCAATCTTCAATATTTTTCTTCTGGTATCATCTGTGTCCTCCAAGTCCCATGCATTCTGTACATTGTATATCACACTGTTATAAACGTACAAGATGGAGGTTGCTAGAAAAAAAATACTTATGTGGGGTGTCACAACACTAACCAGAATGTCTCTCACTATTTTGCTCTTCGAAGTATAGCCAACCTCTGCCCACTTCCTTACACCAGTGAGGGGTGCATTTTTTTTGTTGTAATAACCACATCATCGACAAAGTGCCGCTGATTAGTACCAACCGCAGCACCCAACCTATCGGACCACTGAATTTGTAGCTTCTGATTTTGATCATTCTTTCTATTTGCAGATGCTAGATAGCGCAATTTAGCAACCTTAAGTCCTTTAGCCACCCCTCTTCCAAACTTCTTTCCTTCTGTTAGTGTCATTTAAATGGTAAACGCTTAAAGCAAATTAGCAACTGACCAGGCCTAGTATCATGTACAAATAGTGTGAAAGAAGAAGAAGTCTGATGTTTTACCATCTTCAGGACGAGTGCGGCAAATACGAGCGTGGGAACACCGCATCCCAACAGCATTTTGCTCCATATTGGGCGATGCATCAACTTGTTGACTTCTTTGTTGCTTTTCATACCCTACAATCAGGCATCAAGCAGTAGTCAGTGGTGCTACAGCACCCGTAGTACTGCAGGGGATTTTCAGTCGAGCTGCAAAGCAGGCAAGACAGTAGCTGGCGATGCTAGAGAAAGAGAGGGTTCACCGGGTGCTCATCCTCTGCAGTACTGCCTGTTCGGTCTGACCGACATCAACAAGAGCGCGTCTCGAGGAGAATTGGTGGCAGGGCGAGTCATGGACGTCAGTGGTATTAGCAGGTAGAGGATGCAAGACAGATGAGGCGAGCAGCTTGCGACGTTTAACAAAGCTAGGGTTTGGTCTGGCAGTGCAATGACCACATTTAAATCAGAGGATCGACGTCCAGATCACACCGGTGATCTCACGTGACTTACGTTTTTACTGCAGGCGATGCAGTAAAGATCCAACGGTGTGATTCCGTTGGATCTTTACTGCATCGCGTGAAGTAAAAACGTATAAGTCAGGTGACCTGTGTCCATTGATATCACCCCGGAGCAAGTCTCGAGGCTAGGAGGACAGTGTGGCAGATCTAGGAATTAAATTTAGGTGGATTGCATACTTATATTTTGCTCTGCATGTTAGCATCTCGCCCTAAAGTGCTAGAACGGATACATGAATATAATCTTGCGTTAATTACCAGACATCAGCAACGCATTTGGCAGTGTAAAAAATAGAATTGAGATCATATAAGCAGCAATGAACCCTCATGTACATGCATCTCTAAACTATATGATACTAACATTTCTTAGTGGACAGGGGTTAATGATATTGGACTATTTTTTCCAGGGTATGCCATGTCATATGGGGCATAGCATGTAGGAGTAGGTACGCCGTAATGGACAGGGGTTTGCGGGCGGCGGGGTCATCATGGCACGCAAACGATGGGACGTGGAGATGGAGGGAGACGCGTCGGGGAAGACAGTGAAGTGACCACTAGCAGGGTGTGGGCGCCGGCCGGTGCCGGAGTGACCGGCGGCGACATGGGTTTGCGGGCGGCGGGGTCATCATGACACGCGAAGGATGGGACGTGGTGATGGTCGAGGGAGACGCGTTTCTGAGGACACTGAAGTGAGCAGCAGCAAGGCATGGTCGCCGGTGCCAGAGTGGCGGCGGCGAGAGAGCCCAGCATGCACGTGTAGGCATCAATAAATCACACCATCACATATACTCACCAGCAGGGCGTGGGCGCCGGCTGGTGCCGGAGTGACCGGCCGCGACAAGGGTTTGCGGGCGGCGGGGTCATCATGTCACACGAAGGATGGGACGTGGCGATGGTGGAGGGAGATGTGTCGGGGAGGACACTGAAGTGAGCAGCATCAGGGTGTGGTCGCCAGTGCCGGAGTGGCCAACGGCGAGAGAGCCCATCGTGCGTGTGTAGGCATCAATAAATCACGCCATCACATATACTGATTAACTGTTAACTGGGACTAGGAAACTACAATCGCAATGCTAAAATATTTAGTAGAGCCCGGTACATATTTATACTCGTAGTACCAGCATGGGATGACAAATCTCGAGGTTCCTGAGCATCAGGTGCTGCAATATTCTCTGCATACAGTGCAAAGGCATTAACCTGTTATAAATATGTGTATTTTGATAGTAAACACATGTATAGTTATACCAGGTGCTTGTTGCCCATCACGATTACTTGTAGACGACATGACGGTTTGGTGTCTTGTTCCTAAAGTAAAGAGTATATATAGTAAGTAACAGTGATAACGTCAGATTACATGAGGATGTGTATTTTAGATCGGGCGGTGTGGTTGCTATGAACTGAAAATGTTTGTTTTGAAAGGAGGAATTAGAAATGAAGGAGTAGGAAAAAAACCGTACAATCCTAGAAAGAAAAACAAGAAAAATGTGTATAAACCGTGGGAACTGAAAATCTTAGGAATACAAGTTTGGAACACAGGAATGAGAGTACAACATTGGGAGTGGTTGATAAGGTAACCCTGGCGTCATTTACTTCTAAATCAAGAAATTACATAGTACATGCGGTTTTTAATAGTTATCTTTCCTGACATGGAAATGTACTAGAAATACACTACCATAAACTGTCGGAGTGACATTTATTTCGGGGCAGGGGTGTAGTGTATTTTATATATGGAAACAAGTAGAATGCAATCAGATGCTAGGGTAAAATAAAAAGATGAATCGACTGTAGGATGCAAATATAACGATTGAGGATAGTTGATTGCACGATTGCACCATTAATCAGATTTTATACTAGAGATTCATGAAACATAAGAGCATATAAGGAGTTGGGGCGACAACTAGGAATGAACTGGCTGCAGCTGTTGGGACGACAACTAAAGCGATAAGGAGGGAGTAGCTCTATAAAAAGACAGCATGGATCATGTAGAACTTACGTAGCACAAAACTGGAGTCTGTGATGTCGCAGGGCGGGGTCGGCGACAAAGAGGTTCGGTAGAGCCCGTCAAACTTGGTCGCTCGACGTTTGGAACACAGCACTAAGAGGAGAACATGTGTGCTAAGAACGTAAGCCGCTGCGGGATTAGAGGGAGATGCACATTTATATTCGTCGTGGCTAGCTACAAATGGGCGGGACTGGAATTTTGGGCGCACGGAGTGAAGTTTCAATTGTGAAAATCTCATTTGTGCACGCCAAGAAGAACGAAAAATTTTTCGAGGGCGTGCAGAATTTGGCGCCGTGCCCCTCTACATGCATGCAATCGTGATTAAATTCATGTAATGTCGCGACGATTCCTGCACATGGTTTTCTCTTCACCGGTACGTCTACCTAGAGCTAAAGGGGTAGACCTCTTCAGACTGCTGCCTCGCCGTGGGACCGCTACCTGCCCTTCATCTTTGTTTTCATGGAGATGTAAAAGCAGTCATGTGGTAGTGGGACATTCCAAAAAAATACGAACAAAAATATGAATCGCTAAATGTATCATTGTGCTAATGCAAACAACATGCAAATACAGAACACCCAAGTCCACGAAAGGAGGACAGCAAATCCATGGTCTAGTAAAAGGTAAACAATCAACATTTTATATATAACATTCATCGCAATGAAATGATAACATATACAGAGTATATACTACTACTACAAAAAAAAATTTTCCCCTGTGATGTCTAATCTTCACTATTATGTCTTAAAAATTCTAAAACGACTATCTTTGTGGGACGGAGGGAGTAGACTGCCAGCGCGTCGCCGAGGCTATGTGTGTCGGCATAGAGGCACGTGCCGGGGTGTGGACGACAGATCGGATGTCCATCGATCACAAAGTGATGCGAGACGCGCTTAAAGTCATTGTTTGTCTCCTTTAGCTTTGCAATTACAAATCGAGACGAGCTTCAAACCCTAAGATCTTTTGTTTTTATCCAATTTGCTCGGTTCACTTGTGACAGATTAACACATCACTAAACTTAGAGCACATTCACTTGATTGAAATCCAGAAATTCTAACGCACCAGTATTCATTGACACGAATGAACACATATATATTACAAAACACAAGAAATATGTACAAGAACAGAATTGAAGCTAAATATGTACAAGAACTCCTAAAACTACAAAAGAAATATGTACAAGAGCTCCTAAAACTACTCTCCCGGCCCCGCCTCCTCCGCCCTCTCCCCCAACTTCTCAAACCACGACAAGCGGTCCTCCTCCTCCTCTCGTCGTCGCCGTCATCATCGTCGTGGTGGTGGTCGCCGTTGTCATTGCCGTCGTCATCGTCGCCGTCATCATCATCGTCGTCGTCGTCATCATCATCGTCATCGTCGTCGTCGTTGTCATCGTCGTCGTTGTCGTAGTCATCATCCTCCTCCTCCTCCTCCTCCGGCGACGATGCAATAGGAGAGTGGGTCAGCTGCTCCGACTGAGCCGATTGCTCCGACTGCACCGGTGGCTCCGGCTGCACCGGTGGTGGAAACCCGCCGTGACGGAAGTTCCTCTCCGTCGCCGCCACCAGGGCACTATGGCCCTCGACGCCGAGCTCCTAGGCCATCGTCCCGGACAAGATGTCCAAGCAATCGGCCACACCCGTGAGGGCGTAGAGGTAGTGGCCGGTGGTATCCATTCCCGGAAACTCAGGAAGGGTACCAAGACCCAAGGCGTCCAAGGCTAGAGATGTACTGTTGTACGCCTCTCGCACCATAATGAGGCGCTGGTCGTCGTTCACCCTCTCGGGGGAGCTGCAGCATATCCGCTTGTAGCGTGGCTGCCTCGGTGGGCTAGGAGGCGGAAGGTTGGCCATGGCTGTGGTGGTTCGTCGGCGCCGGGCTAGGAGGTGGAACGATGGAAGAAGACGAAAGGAGTGCAAAAGTTTTGTGCTTGTACATAACCGACGACGCGCCTTATATATTGTCTGTGCGGAGTAGACGAGGGAGCGGTTCGTTTCCCGTGCATTGAACTCTTTGCAGACCTCGTGCGGTGCAATTAAACCACTGTGGAAGACGATCTTCAGAGATCCTTTCGTCTCTCTTGTATCCATGTGGAACGTCGCGCACGCGTCCCTGCACCATGGCTTCTTAACTTCTCTGCAGACCTCGTGCGGCGCGTCAATTACATGGCGCACTGGAAAGGCCAGCGGCGAGATCACCAGCGAGCCCCGCCACGGCGGCGCCGCGCGCGCGCCCTCAGCGCGAGGAGGAAGAAAGGGTTTGTGATGTTGGTTCTCTTCTTTCGTGATGTTGTTTTTCTTGTTTTGTAGTATTGTTTTGTGTTAATGAACTCAATGTCATTGTTCCTCTGTTCCATCTGTTATTTTGTTTTCTATCTGTTATTTAATGAACTATCAGTTCTATATATTTGTATTCTCTGTTAATGAATGACCGTTGCGTACGTGCGTTTTTTTGTTGCCAAAGTTGGATTTGATAGGATCATCCATGTTTTTGTATACTGGATCGATCCATGCTAGTTGATGTTTCATTGGATGTACGACGATCAAAAAGTTTTTGTTTCGTAGGTTGGATTGGACCATCCATGTTGATATTTCATATGATAATATTTATTTATATATTAATTCTTTATTTTACTAATGTATATTAATAATATACAAATAATAAATATGACGATCGTTTTTTCAACAAAAAGAGAAAACACTTGTATAACAACATCAATTTAACATGATCGTGGATCAAGGTCTTGCACATGGATGTTACACATAGAACACAAATACGGAGTACGTAGTTCATTAGACAACGGACAGAGAAGAAAATAACATATGTAATAGACGAACAACATTAAATTCAGTAACATAGAACATTACAAAACAAGAGAAATGTCATTATGAAACAAGAAAATCAACATCATAAATCCTCATCAACAAGTGATCAATCATGCATGAAACATGATGGAGACATCGCTGGCTCTCTTTCAAATTAATGCGTGCATGTCCGGCCATCATACATGATCATGACAAAGCATTAATGCTCGAATAGTCGGACGTGTGGCGTACACATGTTAATTTTCTCTTATGCCAATGGTACACGTTGAGCCGTTGGGACCGAGAGGATGCAAACCGCAGTTTGGAGTAAACCGGGGCCACCGACCAGTTCATAAGTGCGGTTTCCTCTAGTGTCCGATCATCTCCACACGCCCGCTTATATGTGTGTTTTCTATTTTTGTTGAAAGATCATATTTTTCGAGGTATGCATGTTAATTTTGTCAAATGTGACTGAGGTCTTTTCTATGTCTAACTTGCATGCACCCCAAACATGTTCAACCAATTAATACGTGTTTAATTTCTCGTTTTGATCATGGATATCATTAAAGTATGAGGCCTTGCCGATGTATGCTATGCCCCAAACATGCATGATCAAGGAGCCTACAACTCTAGACGATATACAACTTCAAAAAGAGGAATTAGTACACATCAAAAGATTAGTACAACTCTAGCTAGCTCGGTTCCTCTCTCCTCTTTCGTGTTTTCTACCCCGCTCGCGCGCCGCCGACCTCACCTTGGAACTCCAATGATAGCTTGCCAACTAGGCAAGGATCGATCGGGAGTCCTGTAGCAAAGTTGTTCACAACTTGCTTGCGCACCTTCTCAACCTTTTGTTTTGGTGTTTCCTCAATCGGTTGGGCGGTATTTCCCAGTTTCCCGACGACCGCGGGTGAAGCTGTCGAGACCTGCCCCTACTCCACCATCGACAAGCCTGAGGAAGCCTCTACAGGCCCCGACTTCTATAAGGGAAAGGTGTGTTATCGCGCCTTAAGCATGCTCACCATGTTTCGAGCCATGTCATGCCTTGTAGCGTCTTTATTGCCAGTTTCCCTGATGATAGTTCATACCTATGTCTCTAGGTCATGGATTTAATTCTATACATCTAATAATTCTTGACCATAGTTAGGGGATAGTTTACCAATCTCCCTGCGAACACTCCGGATCGAAAAGATTTGAAAACCATCGACGAGTGATGACTGATCGAGATAGCCGAGTTTTGGTCGCCGCCTGTGAGAAAGCCGCAATTCACCGTTGAGCTCCTAGTTTCCAGCCGTTTTTCTCCTTTCCTAGTCCTGGTTCATGATACTCAAGGCACAAGAAACTTTTGGAGGAGAAACCAAGTCGTTTGAGCTAGAGATAAGGGAGTTCTACTGATGAGTAGGTTTAGGCCCGATCTTCCGAAAGGTATGTCGATTGGGGTGGAGAACTCGACGTTGATGATCCGCGGCACTCGAGCGGTTCGAGTACCCCTGCAATCACTACACCACGGCTCCGTTGGTTATCAACCGTACTGCACACGCTTGACCTCGCCAAGAAGGCTAATCCCTGCAAGTGCAATCGAGAACACGAGCAAGAACGTAGAAGACACGATCGGAAATCGCGAAATTGGGGTCTCACAAACCGTAGAACGGCGATTTTATTGATCTAAGCAAAACCCAATTATTCATGGTGGCTACTATGGAGTATATATAGGTGGGAGGACGTCCAAGGGGGTGTTGGGGTCGTGACCTAACCCTAACACACGAAAATAATGGACTTAGACTTGATACAAGGCCCAATGGCCCAATATGGTGGCGCAGCACCCTGACAGATTCTGCATTTGATTTTGTTTCGACGATTCCCGTCGACTCCGAAAGAATTTTGACATGGGACAGACGCCATTGGAAAGGTTATCCTCTCTCCTTTCCGTGCATATGTAGAACGTCCAAAACGGAGTTCGTATGCGTCCTGGGCGTCCGTTTTAGTGCGTAATGCTCCTGGACTCCGAGTTGGATACGATTTGGAGTTTGGTTCGGTTTCCATCTTCTTTGAACGAATTCTCTGGTCTTTCACGTCCCTAATACTCCCTCCAAGTACTCCTTGAACCTCTCCATGGATCCTAATCACAAATAAATCATTAAGTAGCAATCTATGCTCAAAAACATATAAGGAAATATATAAGAACGAGTTCACCTCTGAAATTAATTGTTGTGTATGAACTCTATTGATTGCATCTTGTATATTCAGTAGAGTGTTGTTTGTATCCATAGAAGTGATGTCCTCATCATCTACCCTGCCAGAGCTGTGGCCACCGCTGCCGCCATCGCACTACCGTTTCCAGCGGTTGGCAAGCCCCGGGGGCAACACCGACGTGCTCCGCGTGGTGAAAAACCCCCAAGCGGCAAGATTGGCGAAGCTTCGCGCACTGGAAAGGCCAGCGGTGAGATCTCCGGCGAGCCCCGCCACGGCGGCGCCGCGCGCGCGCCCTCATCGCGAGGAGGAAGAAAGGGTCCGTGATGTTGGTTTTCTTGTTTCATGATGTTGTTTTTCTTGTTTTGTAGTATTGTTTTATGTTAATGGACTCAATGTCATTGTTCCTCTGTTCCATCTGTTATTTTGATTTCTGTCTGTTATTTAATGAACTATCGATTCTATATATTTGTACTCTCTGTTAATGAACGACCGTCGCGTATGTGCGTTTTTTTGTTGTCAAAGTTGGGTTCGATAGGATCATCCATGTTTTTGTATACTGGATCTCGATCCATGCTAGTTGATGTTTCATTGGATGTACTAGATGATCAAAAAGTTTTTGTTTCGTAGGTTGGATTGGACCATTCATGTTGATATTTCATATGATAATATTTATCTATATATTAATTCTTTATTTTACTAATGTATATTAATAATATACAAATAATAAATATGACGATCATTTTTTCAACAAAAAGAGAAAATACTTGTATAACACCATCAATTTAACATGATCATGGATCGAGGTCTTGCACATGCATGTTACACATAGAACACAAATACGGAGTACGTAGTTCATTAGACAACGGACAGAGAAGAAAATAACATATGGAATAGACGAACAACATTGAGTTCAGTAACATAGAACATTACAAAACAAGAGAAATATTATCATTAAACAAGAAAATCAACATCAAAAATCCTCATCAACAAGTGATCAATCATGCATGAAACATGATGGAGACCTCGCTGGCTCTCTTTCAAAAGCATGCATGCTTGTCCGGCCATCATACATGACCACGACAAAGCATTAATGCTCGGATAGTCGGACGTATGGCGTACACGTGTTAATTTTCTCTTATGCCGATGGGACACGTCGAGCCGTTGGGACCGAGAGGATGCAAACCATGGTTTGGAGTAAACCGGGGCCACCGACCAGTTCATAAGTGTGGTTTCCTCTAGCGTCCAATCATGTCCACACGCCCGCTTATACGTGTGTTTTCTTTTTTGTTGAAAGATCGTCTTGTTTGAGGTATGCATGTTAATTTTGTCAAACGTCACTGAGGTCTTTTCTATGTCTAACTTGCATGCACCCCAAACATGTTCAACCGATTAATATGTGTTTAATTTCTCGTTTTGATGATGGATATCGTCAAAGTATGAGGCCTTGCCGATGTATGCTACGCCCCAAACATGCATGATCAAGGAGCCTACAACTCTAGACGATATCCAACTTCAAAAAGTGGAATTAGTACACATCAAAAAGTGGAATTAGTACAACTCTAGCTAGCTCGGTTCCTCTCTTCTCTTTCGCGTTTTCTGCCCCGCTCGCGCGCCGCCGACCTCACCTTGGAACTCCAATGATAGCTTGCCAACTAGGCCAGGATCGATCAGGAGTCCTTTAGCAAAGTTGTTCACAACTTGCTTGCGCACCTTCTCAACCTTTTGTTTCGGTGTTTCCTCAACCGGTTGGGCAGTATTTCGCAGTTTCCCGACGACTGCGGGTGAAGCTGCCGAGACCCGCCCCTACTCCAGCGTTGACAAGCCGGAGGAAGCCTCTACAGGCCCCGACTTCTATAAGGGAAAGGTGTGTTATCGCTCCTTAAGCATGCTCACCAAGTTTCAAGCCATGCCATGCCTTGTAGCATCTTTATTGCCAGTTTCCCCGATGATAGTTCATACCTATGTCTCTAGGTCATGGATTTAATTCATTTTATACATCTAATAATTCTTGACCATAGTTAGGGGATAGTTTACCTATCTCCCTACGAACACTCCAGATCGAAAAGATTTGAAAACCATCGATGAGTGATGACCGATCGAGATAGCCGAGGTTTGGTTGCTGCCTGTGAGAAAGCCGCGATTCACCATCGAACTCCTAGTTTCCAGCCGTTTTTCTCCTTTCCTAGTCCTGGTTCATGATCCTCAAGGCACAAGAAAGCTTTTGGAGGAGAAACCAAGTCGTTTGAGCAAGAGATAAGGGAGTTCTACACTGCCAGAGCTGTGGCCACCACCGCCGCCATCGCACCACCGTTTCCAGCCGTCGGCAAGCCCCGGGGGCAACACCGACGTGCTCTGCGTGGTGAAAAACCCCCAAGCGGCAATATTGGCGAAGCTTGGTGCACTTGAAAGGCCAGCGGCGAGATCTCTGGCGGGCCCCGCCACGGCGGCGCCGCGCGCGCGCCCTCTGCGCGAGGAGGAAGAAAGGGTCTGTGATGTTGGTTTTCTTGTTTCGTGATGTTGTTTTTATTGTTTTGTAGTATTGTTTTATGGTAATGAACTCAGTGTCATTGTTCCTCTGTTCTATCTGTTATTTTGTTTTCTGTCTATTATTTAATGAACTATCGGTTCTATATATTTGTATTCTCTGTTAATGAAGGACCGTCGCGTACGTGTGTTTTTTTGTTGTCAAAGTTTGATTCGATAGGATCATCCATGTTTTTGTATATTGGATCTCGATCCATGCTAGTTCATGTTTCATTGGATGTACTGGACGATCAAAATGTTTTTGTTTCGTAGGTTGGATTGGACCATCCATGTTGATATTTCATATGATAATATTTATTTATATATTAATTCTTTATTTTACTAATGTATATTAATAATATACAAATAATAAATATGACGATCGTTTTTTCAACAAAAAGAGAAAATACTTGTATAACACCATCAATTTAACATGATCGTGGATCGAGGTCTTACACATGCATGTTACACATAGAACACAAATACGGAGTACGTAGTTTATTAGAAAACGGACAGAGAAAAAAATAACATATGGAATAGAAGAACAACATTGAGTTCAGTAACATAGAACATTACAAAACAAGAGAAATGTCATCATGAAACAAGAAAATCAACATCACAAATCCTCATCAACAAGTAATCAATCATGCATGAAACATGATGGAGACCTCGATGGCTCTCTTTCAAAAGCATGCATGCATGTCCGGCCATCATACATGATCCTGACAAAGCATTAATGCTCGGATAGTCGGACATGTGGCGTACACGTGTTAATTTTCTCTTATGTCGATGGGACACGTCGAGCTGTTGGGACCGAGAGGATGCAAACCGCGGTTTGGAGTAAACTGGGGCCACTGACCAGTTCATAAGCGCGGTTTCCTCTAGCGTCCGATCATCTCCACACGCCCGCTTATACGTGTGTTTTCTCTTTTTGTTGAAAGATCGTCTTGTTTGAGGTATGCATGTTAATTTTGTCAAACGTGACTGAGGTCTTTTCTATGGCTAACTTGCATGCACCCCAAACATGTTCAACAGATTAATACATGTTTAATTTCTCGTTTGATGATGGATATCGTCAGAGTACGAGGCCTTGCCGATGTATGCTACGCCCCAAACATGCATGATCAAGGAGCCTACAACTCTAGACGATATCCAACTTCAAAAAGAGGAATTAGTACACATCAAAAAGAGGAATTAGTACAACTCTAGCTAGCTCGGTTCCTCTCTTCTATTTTGCGTTTTCTGCCCCGCTCGCGCGCAGCTGACCTCACCTTGGAACTCCAATTATAGCTTGCCAACTAGGCAAGGATCGATCGGGAGTCCTTTAGCAAAGTTGTTCACAAATTGCTTGCACACCTTCTCAACCTTTTGTTTCAGTGTTTCCTCAACCGGTTGGGCGGTATTTTGCAGTTTCCCGACGACCGCGGGTGAAGCCGCCGAGACCTGCCCCTACTCCACCGTCGACAAGCCGGAGAAAGCCTCTACAGGCCCCGACTTCTATAAGGGAAAGGTGTGTTATCACGACTTAAGCATGCTCACCAAGTTTCAAGCCATGCCATGCCTTGTAGCGTCTTTATTGCCAGTTTCCCCGATGATAGTTCATACCTATGTCTCTAGGTCATGGATTTAATTCATTTTATACATCTAATAATTCTTGACCATAGTTAGGGGATAGTTTACCTATCTCCCTGTGAACACTTCGGATCGAAAAGATTTGAAAACCATCGACGAGTGATGATCGATCGAGATAGCCGAGTTTTGGTCGCCGCCTATGAGAAAGCCGAGATTCACCGTCGAGCTCCTAGTTTCCAGCCGTTTTCTCCTTACCCTTAATGCAATAATTCTCGGATAGTCGGATGTGGCATACACGTGTTAATTTTCTCTTATGCCGATGGGACGCGTCGAGCCGTTGGGACCGAGAGGATGAAAACTGCGGTTTGGAGTAAACCAGGGCCACCGACCAGTTCATATTCCTTTAAGCTGGAGGACTCTGTCCATCCGACCATGGAGAACCAAACTGCAAAACAGGAAATCGATTGACGCAGATTAATCCAGTCCTGATGTTGTTTTTCTCTTCTTGTTTTTAATGTTTTTCTTTTCTTGTTTTGTGATGCAACGGCTGGAACCGGCTGGCAGTAGTTATTACCACTGGCCCTATGCCCCTATACGCGGTGTCATCATTACCAAAACTCCCATCGCCCTTGTCGAGCGCACAGTTGCGATACCCGAGAGGATGCAAACAAGAGTTAATTTTCTCTTTTTGTTGAGAGATATATATAGTCATCCAATAATATATATATATATGTATATTATTGTTTGAGGCTCGATGATCATATTTGGGGCGTATATATAGCATGTGAACATGTCATGAAAGACGACCCTCGATCATGTACATGTCGATGTGAATAATATACGCTGGGCCCTTTGCGTGTGAAATTACTCCTAAAAAACTGCCACTGAAGCCGATGGGACGCGTCGAGCCATTTGGACCAAGAGGATGCAAACCGCGATTTCGAGGAAATCGGGGCCACTGACTAGGGTCATTCTGCTCGACGGTGAATCTGCCGAGAACACGATGAGACGTGCGCAGACGCGCAGTGATGGTTATGGCTTCTAAAGTGCACCATTTGGAATGCTACTTACGAAACTACGTACAAATGTCTTTCCCTTCCGTAAGATTCCATTCCTTTAAACTGTCCCATTAGTTTCCTTTGATGCAAACGGGGCTAAACAAAATACGAGCACTGGAGTTATGGCTTTTAAAGTGCAGTTGTACGCTACTTTAGCCGCTGGAGTTGCTAGGAGGCAGGAGATCGCCTACAGTGGGGCCTGCAAAGCGGTCTGTAAAGTAGTACTACTGGAAAACGCAACAGGCCGGTAGCGATGACTTGAAAGAAAAGTGGAGACACTGAACTCCAAAGCGGTCTGTAAAGTAGTAGTACTACTGGAAAACGCAACAAGCCGGTAGCGAAGACTGCAAAGAAAAGTGGAGACAATGAACTCTAGAATATAAAAGAAAGGACGACAAAAATGTTAAAAAAATATAGGAAGTCATCCCTCCATTCCCAAAAGTATGAAGTTTTTAGAACTAGTTCAAAAAACTTCATAATTTTCGGGATGGAGGGAGTATGTAGTGTACGATTTAAGGTATAACAGCGTGGAGACCCGAAATGTGAAATAGGAAATCTTTTCGCGAAACTGATGCGACCGGGTGCACAGAGCCACCGTGCGCGCCAGTAACCGAGGCGAGTAACACGCGCAACACATGCGCGTCCATTGAATTAAATTTGACGCGTCCCCTCCCCTGACCACTGCTACAATGCTATAAGATGGTCACCCGTGCCATCGTCTTTTCCGCACAACCATTCCAACATCCTCTCTTCTCTCCACAAAACCAAGCCGCGGCTAGTATATAGCAAATGCTTTCGAGCTCGAGCAACCCTCCGCCACTGAGCCCGCCGAGGGACCCGGCCGCCGGTAAGCAGCCGCGGCTGGACCCCCCCCCCCTCGCCGCCGCGCGTGAAGGATACCCTCCTGTTCAACATGGCCTGAGATGTATTTATGGATACATCTCACTCCATGGAACGCCTTGGGCTCGGTACCCTTTCACAAAGTACTGGACTGGACACCACGGGCCACTACGTCTTCGGCCTCTCGCACGTGGCCTCTCGTCTCTACTCCCTCTGGGAGACGATGGCGGCCGAGCTCGGTGTCGTGGGTCGTCGCAACCTCGTCGTGGCGGCGGCCTTGAGACTGGGTCACCTTCCGCCGCCGGAGCCCGAGGCGCTAGAGGAGGATCAGGAGCCCGAGGACCCACCCGAGGAGGAGGAGGTGGAGGCTGAGTAGAGTAGTATTTAGGTGTTTTCTTTTCATTTTTTTAGTTGTAGTTTTTCGTTTCATGTTTTTAGTTGTAGTTTTTTGTTTCATGGTTTTAGTTGTAGTTTATCTTTTCTTGTGTTTGTAATATACTCCCTCCATCAAAAGCGACAAGTATTTTGGGACGGAGATACTCCCTCCATCGAAAGGGACAAGTATTTTGGGACGGAGGGAGTAATGTTTTTAAGTTAAATGTACATGGTGTTCTTGTTCATAGATCGCCAAACCCTCCTTGTCCCCAAACTGGTGGAGTTGCCAGGAGATCGCCCGCAGCGGGGCCCGCAATGCGATCTGTAAAGTAGTAGTAACAGGAAAATGCAACAGGCCGGTAGATAGGACAGGAAAGAAAAAAGTGAATACAATATGAGGAAGAAAATGTTTGAAAAAAGGAAGGACAACCGAAATGTTAAACAGGAAATCTTTTCACGGAAATTAATCCAATCGTAATCCTCTCAAACATAGGCTCCCTTTGAAGGATAGGATTTTTAGTTTCCATAGGAAATGTAACACATGAGCTAGGACACTTTGGTAGCCATACTAAAAGAGCTGCTTATCCGCCTCATCCACTTCCCCACGCCGCTAGTAGAATCTCTTCGGCCGCGGGAAGGTGTCCCTCAAAGAGTTCGAGGACACCGAGGAGTGTCCGTCAGAAGAGTCGCCTGATGATGAGGAGGCCGGGGAGTTGGGGTGGACCGCGGCGTATAGTCGAGGTAGTGATCCAGGTGGATGATGAGCTCTGTCGTGAGTCCGCCAGGACGGACTACTGTGGCATGGTTGAAAGGTTCCGCCGGCGGCCCGCCGTCACTCCCAGTCCGGCCATCACTTCCTGCAAAGAAGGTGGCCATTTTGGCCCGAGGCAGGATGCTTGGGTCTTTCATCCACCCAACGATTGTGCACAGGTCAGCACGCTCCCGGTGGTAAGTGGAAGCATCAAAGTGATCAAAGAGGAAGACGTCACCCAGAACCTGTCTGATGCCCTCCGCAGACCAGACATGCAGAGGGAGGTTCTCGATGACAACCTGCACGTGGAAGAACCACCCGACGATTGGCACACCGACACCAAAGATCCATGGCCGGAAGTAGTGATTATCATCTGGCATGGAGATGATTGCCGTCTCGATGGCGAGCTCCCGATAGTCATCACGGGTGAACCGCACCAGGAACTCATCATCCCCAAACATGGACACGGTGAAAGACAAATGTGGGATTTCAAGTTGGTGATGGATGGCAAGGGTGATCTCCATGGGCGTCGCCTCGCTGCGACCTCCTCAGGGTCCCAGAACACCTGCTTGGCGGCGCAAACGGATAAACTCCATCGTCATGAGGTGGTTGTTGACCACCGTGCATTGCCCCTCACGATGGCGCAGGGACGGTGAGCCTGCAGGTACCTGCTCGTGCCTAACATGTTTGCGAGGCATGGCGTTGTGACAACAGAGGCAAAGGACTTCTCAGGCAACACACGGGAGCATGGATGGGAATCAGTCGGGAACTTGAGCCTGGAAGCAATGGGGGGGGGGGTTTAAGAAGGCGAGGATGAAGAGGCCTCTTGCCATCTGGCCCTTTGGGCACATGTCACCAACTGGAGTGGTGACCAGAGAAGTAGCAGGCCGACTTTAATTGTGAAAGGGCCCGTGGGCTGACCAGTCCCAGACGCGGCAGGTCACAGCACGCTGCCGCAATGTGGCCATGCGCCAATCATCGGAAGCAGCGTCCCTTGAGGATCTCACGAAAATCCAGTGATAGGACCGGACCGTTCGAGCCCTTCGGCTCTGTGCAAGCGTCATGAATGCGCTAAGGCCCAGCTTGAATATAAAGTGAATCAGCGCAGTTTCAGCCCACAAATAACAAGCGGCCCAGCTCTTTCGTCCTGCCTGCCTGCCTGCCCCCGGCGGGAAATTTTTGTCACGCCGAATGAAGAAGGAAAATAAGAAATGAAAATAATATTTTATTATAGTACCCTTCAACCTGCAACGCCGGCCCCCTCTCCGCAACGCACTTGTAGGAGCATCCATCGGCCGCCACGATTGTAGGAGCATCCGCCGGCCGCCACGCTTGTAGGAGCATCCGCGCACCACCACGCTTGGAGGAGCATCCGCTGGCTGCCAAGCTTGGAGGAGCATCCGCCCACAGCCACACTTGTAGGAGCATCCGCCAGCCGCCACTCTTGTATGAGCATCTGCCGGCCGCCAAGCTTGGAGGACAATCCGCCGGCCGCCACGCTTGGAGGACCATCCGCTGGCCGCCACGCTTGGAGGACCATCCGCTGGCCGCCAAGCTTGGAGGAGCATCCGCCGGCCGCCACGTTTGTAAGAGCATCCGCCGGCCACCACGCTTGTAGGAGCATCCGCTGGCCGCCAAGCTTGTAGGAAGCGATGTCAGAAGATAAGACATGGATGGGAAAAGACAGCATACGAGGGAGTGGCAGGATGGAATGAAGTCATTTTTAAATTTTGCATTTCAGGGCACTCGTGAAGGACAAAATATGCCTTGTCCTTGCATGAGATGTCGTAATATTTGCCACAACACACACAAGGGAGTTCATTTACACCTGCTCAGAAATGGGATGTTATTGGATTATACTTGTTGGATACACCATGGAGAAATACGAGTTCAGGAAAGTATTGCTGAGGAATCAGCAAATAATGAGGAGATAATTTCTGATGATGGTGCTATGCAAAATATGTTGTCCAGTCTACTTAGAGGCACTGATCATGGTGGTACTTCAGCAGATGATGATCAAGAAAATGCTATAAACCACCAGGAGCCAACTGGGGATGCAAAGAAATTCTATGACTTATTAACTGATGCCAAAAAGGAGTTGTATCCAGGTTTTCGCAGCTGACCCAATTATCCTACATTGTCAGGTTCTACTTGATAAAGTGTTTAACTGGTATGAGCAAAGTAGCTTGTGAGATGTTACTTGAACTATTCTCATTTGCGCTTCCAATGGTGGTACTTCAGAAGGTTGTTCGTGACCTCGGGCTGGACTACCAAAAGATCGATGCATGTGTCAATGACTGTGTGTTATTCCAGAAGGACTATTCTCTGCTGAATAGTTGCCCAAAATGTGGTGAATTAAGATGGAAAAATAGTACTACTAGGGATGCAAGAGAGGCTTTACCTTGTGGAAAATCCAAGAAGCTTGTAGCACGCAAGATTCTACGTTACTACCCTCTTATTCCCCGTCTACAAAGGTTTTATATGGGAGAATCAACGGCATCAAACATGCGCTGGCACAAAGAAGGTCGTGCTGATGATGGAATATTACGCCATCCCGCCGATTCGAAAGCATGGAAGCATTTTGATAGCATTCACCCAAATTTCTCATCTTATCCTCACAACATAAGACTTGGGCTAGCATCTGATGGTTTCAATCTTTTTGGAGTAATGAATGTTTCTTACAGTACATGGCCTGTGATTCTAATCCCTTATAATCTACCACCTTGGTTGTGTATGAAGCAGTCTTATTGGGTGACGTCAATGATAATTCCTTGGCCAAATTCACCTGGAAACAACATTGATGTGTATCTGCAGCCTTTGATTGATGAGCTACTGAAATTATAGTCTGATGGTGTTGAAACATATGACAGTTTAAAGAAAGAGACATTTGTCATGCGGGCTTCTTTATTATGGACAATAAATGATTTTCCAGCATATGCAATGCTATGTGGATGGAGCACAAAAGGGAAGCTAGCTTGTCTATACTGCCATATAAACACTGACGCCTTCTGGTTGAAATATGGACGAAAGCATTATTACATGGGTCATCGTCGTTTCCTACCTCAGGATCACAGATGGCGTCGAAACTAAGGTTCTTTCAACAACAAGGCAGAGAATAGAGAGGCTCCAACATCACTCTCTGGTGACGAAGTACTCCAACAATACGAGTGTTTTGATCAAGTGAGTTTTGGACCGACGAATAATACGAGAAAGCACACCAAGGTAAATAGATGGCATAATTGGAAGAAGAAAAGTATATTTTTCGACCTCCCTTATTGGAAGACATTGCTAATAAGGCATAACTTGGATGTCATGCACATTGAGAAAAACATTTGTGATAGCATATTAGGGACATTGCTTGCTATGGATGGTAAAACAAAAGATAGTCTACAAGCTCGTCTTGATATGAAGGATATGGGTATACGGCCAGATCAACATCCGAAGTTCATAACGAGCAAGTACACATTTCCACCAACATTATATACTTTGGGCAAGGATGAGAAGACCACCTTGTGCAAGTTTTGGGGGAATGTGAAGGTGCCTGATGGTTATGCCTCAAACATCAAGAGATGTGTGGACATAAAAGCATGTAAGGTATCGGGTCTAAAAACTCATGACTTCCATATTATATTTCAGAAGCTCCTTCCTATTGCAATACGTAATATATTGCCTGAAAAGGTTGTTGCACCTTTAATTGAGTTTAGCACATTCTTTTCTGGAATTTGTTCTAAAGAATTGGCGGAACCAGATTTGGACAAGATGAGCAAAGAAATTCCTGAAACAATTTGTAAGCTTGAGATGTTGTTTCCTCCCGCTTTCTTTGATATCATGGTACATCTTCCAACCCATCTTGCCGAAGAAGCACGGTTGGGTGGACCTGTTTCTTACAGATGGATGTATCCAATTGAGAGGTACCTTGGTACATTGAAGAGGTATGTACGTAATAAAGCTCACCCGGAGGGTTCTATAGCTAAGGGATATATTGCCGAAGAGTGTATGACTTTTTGTAGTCAGTTTTTGGATAACATCAGCACCAAGCGTAATAGGCCAGAACGTCATGAAGCTGCAGCTACAAATGAACCTTCTGTTGATAATTCTAACATATTTACAAAAGTTGATAATTCTAAAAAAGGGTGTAAATGGGACCAACTTACTATGGTGGAACTACATAACATCAGGCATTATCTTATTACTAACGTTGACAAGGCCGCTCCATAGATCAAGTAATAATGTATAACTCAGATGTTGTATACTATATATATGGCTTATTGTAGATGGCTAATTTAATTTTGTACCCTTTTCAGTGAGCCTATTGAAGAACTGAAAAGATTCATTCTTGTGATGTTGATAAACGCCATAGAGATGAGTTTGTTGATTGGTTTGAGAAACGAGTAAGTACATGCAAGTTTGTGTAAGACCTATGTGTGCTTAATACATTGGCTTGTAGTGAATACACTTGCTTTGACGATAAAAGTTTTGAATATCACCAAAACACTTTTTTATCAAGGTCCGACTTTAGCACTGAGCTACAGCAATGTCCGACGGTAGGTTCAACTTGTTTTGGGTAGCTCCGGCTACGTTAGATGCGAGGTCCGACTTGTTGGTAAGGTTCGACTAGTTTTGGTTAGCTCCGGTGAGTTTTGTCTTTAGCTTCGACATGTCTTTGATAGCTCCAGCGTGTTTTTGCTAAAGCTCCGAGTTGATTTTTCTAGCTCCAGATTTTGGGTTTACTAGTTCCGACTAGCTTTTGTTAGCTCCGGCTCAAGGTCCGGGTTGCTCTGGCAAGGTCCGGAACTTGACCGCAATGCTTCTGTTTTTCATTTGCAATGTTTCGTACTTGCTTTACATCTCTGGAAAGATTGCTTAGTATTCATTTGCGAAGTCTTTGGTGCGTTTTTGGTTGACATGGATGATATCGTGTTACTGTGGTTTTGCAACATGCTTATGTGAGGTTCTCACGTAAGGTGTTGTGTTTGGAACTAACTTGAGTCAATTCGAGGACTTGGGCTCGTATGGATTGGTTGTTTATTCATGTGCAGGGTTGCTTGAGTTCAAGACATGGCTGGTGATGGGATCCATTGGACTAGTCTCAGGGAGGAGATGAGGTTCCAACAACCAAATTCAGGAGGAATTGTGGTTGAGCTGATTAGGAGATTGTGCAGCATGATTGAATCAAGAACAATGCATGTGAAGGTATCATGGACGTCATTGGAAGATGTTTGCACCTGTACAAGGAGTGCATGGACGTGGCTACATGGGTCCGAGATGTGATGAAGAGATGTGGACGTAAAGAGTTGGTCGGAAAGGTCCAACCGACTAGGTTATGGACTTAGGCTACAGCTGAGTCGGGTTTGACTCAAATATGGAAAGATTTGAGTTGGTTATGATAGGATTTCGTGTGGGTCACGAATTTGAGTTGTTTAGAAATATGGGATACATTCCTAAGGTGTTTGGAAGTCTTAAGATTGCTTCTATCTGCGTATAGAAGAATCCTAAGCAGTTATAGAAAGTTACAATTCGTGAACGGAGTAGGATTAGGTTCCTGATTTGAGTTGAGTTGGCTTTCGAGCTAGTTATATAAGCAAGGGAGCCCAGAGCTCGTGGTGCACGACTTTGGGGCTGTTCCTCTTGTGTTCTATTAAATAAAATTCGTAGTTTGAAGGAACTTTTGTGCCTTGTTCGTCCTACTTGTTCCAGACAAGTTTTACTCTCGAGTTTCTAGACAGCACTACCTTTCGTCGGTGGTTTTATCATAACTCGAGTTTTACAGATCCAATTGATGGGATTCTTTTTGGTTTGTCTTCACAACTTGATTATCTAACATCTGTCAAAATTTCACGGTCATTGGATTTATGTTCTATGATCTACACGAGTTTCTTTGCAGCATTCCAGAACTGTTTTTTTCTCAGGTAGGGCAGATTGACCTTTGGTTGATCTTTCGATCATAACTTGAGTTTTTCTCGACAGATTTGAGTGATTCTTTTTGTTTTGTCTTCATGACTTGATTCTCTCTGATATCTATCACTTTTTTAATGGTGAAACACGTTTAGATTAGTCTCACACACAGTTTCTTTAACAGATCATTTTTCTGTCGAAGGGGTTGGGGTTTAATTGTTTCCGCTGCGTAAGATTTTTAAATCTACCATTCACCCCCCTCTGGTAGCTTTTCACATGCTCTTCGATCCTACAATTGGTGTCACAGCCACGGTGCTCTAATCTTTGTGATTTGCGCATGTTTTTGACTAATCATCATGGAGAAGTACTCTGCCAAACCTTGTATGTTCGCTGGTATTGATTTTCAGGTTTGGAACGCACGCATGGAGGCTTTCATCCAGGCACAAGGCTTTGCAATATGGGAGAAGGTATACAAGCCTTACGAAGTGCCATCAAATGATCAAGTTACAACTACAAATCTGTGAGATGTCGACAACAACAACAAGGCTCAGAACTTGATCATACAAGGATTAACACAAAGCGACTTCGACCGTGTTGCACACCTCCGATCTGCATACGATGTGTGGAAAGCACTTTGTGACTACCACGAAGGATCCAACACGATCAAAGAGGTAAGGCAAGACATGTTCAAGAAAGAATACATGCGCTTCGATATGCAACCCATTGAGTCTATTGATGATCTTTTTGCTCGCTTTAATAAGATTCTCAGTGACTTGCGTTGTGTCAATGTTAATTTTTCAGATGCTGAAAATGCTAGGCAATTGCTAAGTGCATTAGATATGTCAATTTTGGAGATGAAAGTCACATCTATTCGTGAGTCTACTGTCATGAGTTCACTTACTTTAGATGTGCAATATTCCATGTTAAAAACTCATGAAATTGACATAATATCACGTAAGAACCCCAACAAGTCTATTGCTTTTGTTTCTCAATGTGACATGCCTAGTTCCGGTCAAACATCATCTTGTGGTACACTTGCTTTGCTGTCCTCTCTAACCCTTGAACAGATCGAGGAGTTTCCAGAGGAGGAGCTAGCGCTCATCTCTACCCGGTTCTCAAAAGCATTGCAAAATGTGAGAACTAGAAGGAGAGGAAACTCCGGACCTCAACGATGCTTTGAATGTGGTAAGACAGGACATTTTCGTTCAGATTGCCCTAACCTTTCATGTCCTACTTCCCGGGATGAAAAGAAAACAAGAACGAAGCACTCCTCTGTAAAAGATATAAAGAAAAAGAAGGGTTTTACAGGACGTCAATTGGTGAGCAGTTTTATCTCGCACTCCAGGAACTTGGCTCAAGCGACGTGGACATTGGAAGTGATGAAGATGAAGATGATTTGGCAAACTTGTGCTTCATGGCGGGCAAGTCAAGATCAAGTATGGAGGAGGCAGAACACAACAACGACAATGAAGAGGTATGTCCTACTTGCGAAGAAATGTGTGATGCTATTTCTCGTGCCACTGTTATTGTTAAGAAAAAGGACAAAAAGCTTAGGGACAATGTTGTTAAAATTGAGTCACTAGAATCTGAAATTAATCGTTTGAAATCATTGATTCCTAGTGATGATTCTTGTTCCTCATGTGACTTAATATATGAAAAATTGTCCTCCCTAAGAAGTGCACATACCTCCACACTTGATAAACTTGAACTTGAAATTGAAAAGAATAAAAAGCTTGCTTCACTTAATATTGGAAACTTAAAAGATGCTTCTTGTTCTACAATTGATTTGCATTGTTCTAGTTGTGATGATCTTGATAAGAAACTGCAAGATGCTATGAATGAAATCTCTATATGGAACAATGCTTTACGTTGTCATGAAGTTAAATATTGTTCCAATTGCAAATTAAAAGGAAAAACTTCATGTGAAAATTGCCTTGATCTGTCCAATAAACTTGATAACATGCATAAGACATTTGATCGGTTTTGTAATGGGAATAAGAACCTAAACTTACTGCTGAATTCATCCAAGTCTTGCAATGATAAAACTGGTTTAGGTTTTGATTCTCATGCTCATTCTAAGGCACATCCACCTAAAATTGTAAAGTCATTAGGAAGTGGTTTGATTCAAACAGTTCCTATACAAAAAGAAGTGGTTTTCAAATCTGCAGGAGTATTGTCTCATTCGGATTCAAATAAAAATGTTGTTTGCTCATCTAGACATGAACACAAATTTAATTTCATTGTACCTACTGTGGTAGAGATGGTCATGTCATAGATTTTTGTTATAGACTAGCTAAACAACAGAAAAGGGAAAGAATGGTTGCAAGATCTCATAACTTTCATGCAAAATTTGCTGCACATATTGAACCGAATGTACAACATATTGTTTTGAGTCAAAAACATTCAAAGTTTACCGCTGGACCTTCTGTTTTTGCCTCCGGAGCTACTGATTTTTGTGCTACACAAGTAACACCTTATAGGTCAGTAGTTAAGAATAAAAAATCTTAAAATTTGACTCATAAACCTGCTGTTTTGTCTCAGCTTTTGCGTGTTTTTCCTGCTGCACGTCGCGTGACTCAGTACTGGATTCCTAAAGGCCTTTTGACTAACCCCAGTATTGAGTCATCGACGTATTGTGCTTTTATGTAGGTTACACGTTTGAGGAAGGAGAACATTTGGCTTGTGGATTTAGGTTGCTCACGCCACATGACCGGTAACAAAGATTGGTTCTCCTCCCTCTCTTTTTTGTCATGTGTAGAGAATGTCACTTTTGCCAATAATTCTTTAACTCCTATAATTGCTAAGGGTTCGGTTAGATTAAATGATCACTACACAAGGATGTGGAACTTGTCAAAAATTTGAAATACAACTTGCTTTATGTTTCACAATTGCTAGATGAAAATCTGGAAATTATTTTCAATAAAAACTGCTGCAAAGTTGTAAGTTCAAATAGTGAGCTTATTTTTAACATGTCTCGGTTTGGAAGAGTTTTTAAAGCTGATTTTGATATGTCTTCCTCTAAGCATAGGTATCTAGTTGCTAATGATTCAAAGGACCTATATTTTTGGCATCGTAGACTTGGTCACGTAGGCTTTGATCACCTAACGCGTGTTAGTGCTCTTGATCGCATACGTGGGCTGCCTAAGCTTAATGGGGACAAAGAAATTGTGTGCTCTTCTTGTAGACATGATAAGATGGTTGCAGGTTCACATACTCCTCTCACAATGATCATGACAACTGAACCATGTCAACTTTTGCATCTTGACACCGTAGGACCTTCACGTGTTCAATCCTTCGGAGGCAAATGGTATGTACGTGTGATTGTTGATGATTATTCTTGATACTCTTGGGTTTACTTTATGGCATATAAGAATGAAGTTTTTAGTCACTTTAGAACTTTATTTCTTAGATTATCAATTGATTACCTAGGATCTTTAAAAGAAATTAGAAGTGATAATGGAACTGAATTTTAAAATCAATCTTTTGATCACTTTTGTGCTGAAAATAGAATAGATCATCAATTTTCTTCACCATATGTACCTCAACAAACGGTGTTGTAGAAAGAAAGAATAGAACCTTAGTTGAGATGGCTAGGACTATGCTTGATGAATATCAAACTCCTAGGAAATTTGGGCTGATGCGTTAGCAACTGCTTGTTATGTCTCAAATCGTGTTTTCTTGCGTGCTAAGCTAGGTAAAACACCATATGAGCTCCAGTTTGGACATAGGCCTAGTGTTACACACTTTCGGGTCTTTGATTGCAAATGCTTTGTTAAGAAACATGATAATCTTGATAAATTTGAACCTAGATCCATTGATAGCATGTTTCTTGGTTATCCATCTCATACTAGAGGCTACCGTGTGCTTTTACCTGACACTAACAAAATTGTGGAGACTTGTGAAGTGTATTTTGATGAAGCTAGCCCAGGTACTAGCTCAAACATTGCAGGTCCAGATACATATCCGCAGGGGGGAGCATTTTTGTTGAAGATGAGGAAGAATTAGAACTCCTGCCTGAAAATTCAGCAGCTAAAGACTTTGGTTCAGCTCCAGATGTTAATTCTCAACCAGCACCGACAACCATCAATGCTGATTCAAATCATCCTCAAGTCACAAGCTCATCGATTTGTGATGAACATGAAGAAGAAGAAGCTTGTGAGACATTTGTTCCCCTACGGTTTTACAAAGATCATTCCCCACAACAGATGATTGGAAGCTTGCACGAACGAGTCACACGGTCCAGGTTTTGCGATCCAAACTCTTATGCTCATTCTGCTTTTGTTGCTTCTTTTGAACCCAAATATATATCACACGCACTCACTAATGAATCTTGGATTATTGCCATGCAAGAAGAGTTAGAAAATTTTGAAAGAAATAATGTTTGGAAACTTGTACCTCCACCTCAAGTTCACACTTTAATTGGAACTAAATGGGTATTTAAAAATAAACAAAGTGAGGATGGGGTTGTGGTTAGGAATAAGGCTAGGTTGGTTGCTCAAGGTTTCACTCAAGTTGAAGTTCTAGATTTTGATGAAACTTTTGCTCCCGTTGCTAGATTAGAAGCCATAAGAATTTTGTTAGCTTTTGCAGCATCTAAAGGTTTTAAGCTATATCAAATGGATGTTAAAAGTGCTTTTCTTAATGGATACATAGATGAGGAGGTTTATGTCAAACAACCACCAGGTTTTGAAAATCCGGATTTTCCTAATCAGGTTTACAAACTGTCCAAAGCCTTATACGGTCTCAAACAAGCCCCTAGAGCATTGGTATGATAGGTTAAAAAAATTCTTATTTGAAAAGGGGTTTACCATGGGCAAGGTTGATAAAACTCTTTTTGTCCTTAAACATGGTAATGACTCATTATTCGTTCAAGTGTATGTGGATGATATTGTCTTTGGTTGTGCTTCTCATGATCTTGTGTCCAAGTTTTCAGCAATGATGAGTTCCGAATTTGAAATGAGTATGATGGGTGAACTCACTTACTTTTTGGGGCTGCAAATAAAGCAAACAAAGGAGGGTACCTTTGTGCATCAAACGAAGTATACAAAAGATCTCCTAAGGCGCTTCAACATGGACAAAAGCAAGCCTCTTCGGACACCAATGGGAACAGCAACAACACTTGGACTTGATGAAGATGGTGAACTCGTGGATCAAAAAGAATATAGAAGCATGATCGGATCACTTTTTTACCTCACAACATCAAGACCAGACATACAATTCAGCGTATGTCTTTGTGCACGGTTTCAAGCCTCCCCACGTGCTTCACATCGTCAAGCCGTCAAAAGGATTTTTAGGTACTTACATGGAACTCAAGAATTTGGAATTTTTCTTCCTTCTGCCTCAATCGTTACTTTGAAAGCTTTTTCGGATGCTGATTTTGGGGGTTGTAGGATTGATAGGAAAAGTACTTTCGGTGCTTGTCATTTTCTTGGTAATTCTCTTGTTGCTTGGTCCTCTAGAAAACAAAATTCAGTTGCACAATCCACAGCCGAATCTGAATATGTAGCTGCTGCTAGTGCTTGCTCACAAATTCTTTGGATTGTTCAAACACTTAAGGACTATGGGGTTGATCTAGATAGTGTTCCACTATTCTGTGATAACACTAGTGCCATTTGCATTGCTAAAAACCCCGTGCAACATTCTAGAACTAAGCACATTGACATTAGGTATCACTTTCTCTGAGATAATGTTGAAAAAGGAAACATTGTGCTTCACCATGTAGATACTGAACAACAATTGGCTGACATTTTTACAAAACCTTTGGATTTTACTCGTTTTTTTTACATTCGTAGTGAAATAGGGGTTATGCATCCTCATGGCTTAAATTGAGGGGGAGTTTTGAAACTTTGGAAGTCTATGTGTGAATCTGAAATTAAAATAATATGAGCATAGTATTTCATACATATATGACTTTGTGATTCCTTTTACATGCTGAAAGTTCTTACTACATTACTCGTGTTATACATTTTGTAGTTTTTGCCATGTCTAGTAATTGGAATAATTACTTATACTAAAACTGGTCATGGTCGAACTTTCTTGCTGTTTTGAACTTGTTACATGTTCACAAGTGCTTTTAATCATTAAGAATTAATCAAGTAATCAACTCACATGTTGAGTTTTTATGAATAAATATAAATTGAGAAAAGATTAAGAGAATATGCATGCATCCCACTTCTTCTTTTGAGATGGCTTATCATTGCACTTAGATATGAACTTGGAAGAAGTTGTGTATAACTAAAACCATGTCCTTAAGCTTCTGATTATCAAATGACATAGGCTTGGCTTGGTTGGCTAGAATAAGGCAGATGCACATATAATCTCTTGCAAATATCATATGATCTAATTTATGCTTTGAAAAATAATAAAATGCAGCAACAAGTTTCATGCTTTCAGGTATTGAAATAGTTAAGTTTGTGAGATCATGACCTGCTTAAATTGAAAATTACATTTGATCTCTAGCATGGCTTACACTACTTTATGTATTTCATTGATGTGATAATGTATGGTACTTGATAGTATGACTTGGATGAGCTTTACTTATATGTATATGTTATAATATGCTCATAACAACTAAAGGGGGAGAGATAATTTGTTTATATGCTCATGACTTGCTGAATACATTGTCAAAGGGGGAGAGATAACCATCAAGAGAAAGAGAATATGTGCATAAGGAGAGATAATAAAGGGGGAGAGATAATATGGGAGAATTTTTGGATTTTCTTCTCATTTTACTTTTGATTTACAAAGGGGGAGAAATTGCCTTCAAAACTTTTATGTGCATAAGCCAATGTTTGGATTTTAAATGGTGTTGCCAATGCATTCATCAAGGGGGAGATTGTAAGACCTATGTGTGCTGAATACATTGGCTTGTACTGAATACACTTGCATTGACGATAAAAGTTTTGAATATCATCAAAACACCTTTTTATCAAGTTTCGACTCTAGAACCGAGCTACAGCAAGGTCCGACGGTAGGTTCGACTTGTTTTGGGTAGCTCCGTCTACGTTAGATGCTAGGTCCAACTTGTTGGTAAGGTCCGACTAGTTTTGGTTAGCCTCGGTGAGTTTTGTCTTTAGCTTCGACATGTCTTTGATAGCTCCGGCGTGTTTTTGCTAAAGCTCCAAGTTGATTTTACTAGCTCCGGCTTTTGGGTTTACTAGTTCTGACTAGCATTTGTTAGCTCCAGCTCAAGGTCTGGGTTGCTCTGGCAAGGTCCGGAACTTGACCGCAATGCTTCTGTTTTTCATTTGCAATGTTTCGTACTTGCTTTACATATCTGGAAAGATTGCTTAGTATTCATTTGTTGAGTCTTTGGTGCGTTTTTGGTTAACATGGATGATATCGTGTTACTGTGGTTTTGCAACATGCTTATGTGAGGTTCTCACGTAAGGTGTTGTGTTCGGAACTAACATGAGTCATGTCGAGGACTTGGGCTCATATGGATTGGTTGTTTATTCATGTGCAGGTGTTGCTTGAGTTCAAGACATGGCTGGTGATTGGATCCATTGGACTAGTCTCAGGGAGGAGATGAGGTTCCAACAACCAAATTCAGGAGGAATTGTGGTTGAGCTGATCAGGAGGTTGCGTAGCATGATTGAATCAAGAACAATGCATGTGAAGGTATCATGGACGTCATTGGAAGATGTTTGCACGTGTGCAAGGAGTGCATGGACGTGGCTACATGGTTCCGAGACGTGATGAAGAGATGTGGACGTAAAGAGTTGGTCGGAAAGGTCCAACCGACTACGTTATGGACTTAGGCTACGGCTGAGTCGGGTTTGACTTAAATATAGAAAGATTTGAGTTGGTTATGATAGGATTTCGTGTGGGTCATGAATTTTAGTTGTGTAGGAATGTGTGATACGTTCCTAAGGTGTTTGGAAGTCTTAAGATTGCTTCTATCTACGTATAGAAGAATCCTAAGTAGTTATGGAAAGTTACGATTCATGAACAAAGTAGGATTAGGTTCCTGATTTGAGTTGAGTTGGCTTTCGAGCAGGTTAAATAATCAAGGGAGCCCAGAGCTTGTGGTGCACGACTTTGGGGTTGTTCCTCTTGTGTTCTATTGAATAAAATTCGTAGTTTGAAGGAACTTTTGTGCCTTGTTCGTCCGACTTGTTCCAGACAAGTTTTACTCATCGAGTTTCTGGACAGCACTACCTTTCATCGGTGGTTTTATCATAAGTTGAGTTTTACAGATCCAATTGACGTGATTCTTTTTGGGTTGTCTTCACAACTTGATTATCTATCATATGTAAAAAATTTACGGTCATTGTATTTATGGTATATGATATACACGAGTTTCTTTGCAGCGTTCTAGAACTGTTTTTTTCTCGGGTAGGGCAGATTGACCTTTGTTTGATCTTTCGATCATAACTTGAGTTTTTCTCAACGGATTTGAGTGATTCTCTTTGTGTTGTCTTCGTGACTTGATTCTCTCTGATATCTATCACTTTTGTCATGGGGAAACACGTTTAGATTAGTCTCACACACGATTTCTTTAATAGATCGTTTTTCTGCCGAAGGGGTTGGGGTTTAATTATTTCCGCTGCATAAGATTTTTAAATCTACCATTCACCCCCCCCTCTGGTAGCTTTTCACATGCTCTTCGATCCTACAGTTTGCACTTTGATGAAATATTGAACAAATATGTGTTCTGAAATTGGTTTGTCGTCGATAAACCCTGTTATACTAATGTGTACAGATTACGACATTACACAATGAAGGCAAAGCAACCGATTATCTGTATGCATTATCAAGAGGACCTGATCTTCGGGCACGTTTTTTTAGTCGGTTATTCATCAATGGCTTCTTCTTTCAAACTGCAGATGTGGAAAAAGATTTACGGACCCAAAACAGTGGTATTGTTCTTCGGGGCACTGATCATGATTGGTTTGGAGTAATCAAGAAAATCATTGCTGTTGATTTTGAAAAAAAAAATCAAGAGGTTCTGTTATTTCAGTGTGAATGGTTTGATCGGCCTTTTGGAAGCAGTCAGAACCAAAGCAGAGGCTACAAAAAGGATCAATACAGAATGATAGATGTTGACACTACTCTATTTCGATTCCAGTATGAGCCTTACATTCTAGCCATCCAAGAAGAACAATTTTTTTATGTTCCAAGTGTGAAGCATCCTAAATGGGCTACAGTTGTTAAAACGAAGCCACGGAACCTTTTTTCCACGCCCCTGGAGACAGTGAAAATAATGTGATTGAGATGATGGAGGCTGAGACAGTTCATGATGATCTGCTTACTGATGATATCAATATGATGCCATACATTAATGAGGATACGACTGCGTGGGCTAGTAATGATATTGAGGGGGCCAGCGGCGATGCTTCCACTCTTATAATGACAGCGTCAGGTGATCGGTTTGAGGTAGATGGAGTTGCAGAAAATAAAGACAACGACGACGACGATACATATACCAATGATGGTCATGTAGCTCCATTGTGGGGGGGGGCGACAGCGAAGATGATGAATTTTAGTATAATTAAGTACGTACGCACTGCATCTATACGTGTGTGAGCTATGAACTGGAGTACTATTTGTGACGATAGGCTAATATATGGAAGTGTGACTAATTAATCATTTATTACATGTGGGACTAATCATTTATTACATCCCCACTGTTGCATTAATTTGTGGGTGCTTATCTCAATCGTTTTTGTGTCAGCACCCTCGGCTGCCTTGGACCCCTTTGCCTTTGGCGCACGAACCACTGAATAGTGGCATTAGAACTTAATGCAACGATTGCGTTTCGTTGCATTAGTATCCTGACGCCACGAAACAGTGAATCGTGGCCACACATCCCAATTGCAACGATTGGGGTCCGTGGCGACAGATCCTAATGCCACGAACTAGTGAATCGTGGCAACACATCCTAATGCAACGATTGTGGTCCGTGGCGATAGATCCTGACGTCACAAAAAAGTGAATCGTGGCAAAACATCCTAATGCAACGATTGTGGTCCCGTGGCAATAGATCCTAACGCCACGAACCAGTGAATCGTGGCAAGACATCCTAATGCAATGATTGTGTTTCGTTGCATTAGCATCCTGATGCCACGAAAAAGTGAATCATGGCCAGACATCCTAATTGCTACGATTGTGGTTCGTGGCCATTGATACTAATGCCACTAACTAGAGTATTGTGGCAACACATCCTAATGCAACGATTCTGTTTCGTTGCATTATGGTCCGATTCGTGGCAACAGATCCTAATGCAATGATTGTGTTCCGTGGCAATAAAGCTGTAACGCCACGAACCAGTAATTCGTGGCAACAAATCCTAATGCAACGATTGTGTTCTATGGCAATAAAGTTGTAATGCCACGAACCAGTAATTTGTGGCAACAGATCGTAATGCAACGATTGTGGTCTGTTGCATTAGCATCCTGATGCCACGAACCAGTGAATCGTTGCATCCTAATGCAACGAACCAGTAATTCATTGCATTAGCATCCTGACGCCATGAAAAAGTGAATCGTGGCCACACATCCTCATTGCTACGATTGGGGTCGGTCGCCATTGATACTAACACCACGAACCAGAGTATCGTGGCAACACATCCTAATGCAACGATTCTGTTTCGTTGCATTATAGTCCAAATGCAACTATTTGCTGATTCGTGGCAACAGATCTTAATGCAACGATTGTGTTCTGTGGCAATAAAGTTGTAACGCCACAAACCAGTAATTCGTGGCAACATATCCTATTGCAACGATTGTGTTCTGTGGCGATAGATCCTTTAACGCCATGAACTAGTGATTCATGGCAACAGATCCTAATGCAACGATTGTGTTCTGTGGCGATAGATCCTAGTGCCACGAACTAGTGAATTGTGGCAAGAAGCCGAGCTTACTGCAACGATTTAGTATTCATTGCAGTACAATCGTTGCAACAGGTCAGAATCCTTGTAGTGACAACCACCAAAACACACCAAAAACTTAGTAATATAAAACTAAGCAAACTTTTCATAATCCAAAAAGAAAGTTTGAAACATTCAAAATAAAAAACAGAACCACTGCAATCAAGCTCCGAACATTGCCATAGCTGACCGGACCTTGAACCAGAGCTTACCAAAACTAACAGGATCTAGCGCCGGAACTTACCAAAGCTAGCAAGACCTAGCACCAAAGCTAACCAAAGCTAGTCGAACCTAGCGCCAGAGCTTACCAAAGCTAGTCGTACCTAGAGACGGAGCTAACCAAAGCTAGTCGGACCTAGACAAAGAAGTCGGACCTAGCAAAAGAAAGTCATACCTTACGTCAGACCTTGCCGGATCTACCAAAAACAAGTTGGACCTATCGTCGGACCTTGATGATAAAGGTGTTTTAGTAGTATTCAAAACTTTTATCGCCATAGCTAATGTATTCATCACACATAGGTCTCACACTCATCCTTATGGGGCTCCTCACCCTCATGTGCTTCACCCTAATCTTCCACGTGTGACTCTTCTTCATCTTCATCATCACCATAAAGCTCCACCTCTTAAGGATCTTCCTCCGTCGTGTTGGAGTGCTCATGCTCAACCTCCTTTGCGTGGGAGCTCACTTCCTCCTCTTCTTGGGTTGGTTCCCTCGGTGGTTCCTTGTAAGGTCTAAGCTTGCTTCCAAGAGGCGACAGATGAGCTTTCTTGCGAGCCGTCATTTTAGTGTGAGGCATCTACGAGAAACATGAGAGTATTAGAGGAAATTGTAAATGTGATGCTGAAACTGCAGCAGTCATAAAACAAGGTGAGAGGATGTGCAATTGCTCAAAAAGATGGAAAAGAGGTAAAATTTTGCAGCATCAGCAACATCACATATTTTTCCAACAAAATATAATTAGTAGAAGGCAAAATAGTGCAAAACAGGTAAGTTTTAAAAGGAAAGGAGTCCTAAGTGATCTGTGGTGTCTATTCTACCTAGGCTTGCGTCCTACGGTCAAACCTGTCTTTGATACCAATTTGTCGCACCCGATTTCGAGAACGAACAAAGTGTGTCACATAGGTGTGTCCAGGATGTTTAACACACATACACGAGTGCATCACAAACGATATTCAGATAATAACCATGTTTCGAATAATAAATAGTACCTTATTACAATATCCAAATAGCCTCGAATACAAGTTCTAATAACACTGCACAGAAAACCTAAGCACTTGTAGACCCCATCTCCACAGGCATTTGACGGTAACACGCACGCCTAGTACTTCTCATAATCCTCCAGATACTCCAAATTATCACATATTACTGAATTAATGTGGGAATAGCAAGAGTGAGTAAATGGCGCACTCAACAAGTGTGGGAAAGTATGACATGTAGCTTAAACAAGGATAGAATAAATGGTTTTTTTGCGGAAAAGTACATTTCATTCATGAAAACAAGAAAATGCAACTTATGATTACTATGTGAGGTCAAATCCCATAATAAACCAAATACCAACAATACCATGTCCAATACCATCAATTCAATGTAATTAACCATAATAATCCATAATTATCCATAACCATCCATATTCAACTCATCATAACCAAACCTATATCCCAATCCCAATTCCAACCATTATTCAATACTCAGGTCCATAATTCTAATCATTTGAGGGTCCAAGTGACTCATAACCGGGAGCACGGCTATCATGAACTTTTTACACTCTGCAGCGGTGGCACCACTTTACCCACAAGTTTGTGATTTCATCACCTTTTGATGACTAAAAACCTCCATTATGCCGTCTCACACTTTCGTCATGTGCGGCCAAGAGATCACAAAATAGCCTTTACAAAGTGACTACCAGCATGTTGTGGACCCACTAAGGTTTCACCGGAGGTGATGTCTCCAACTGAGCACATCCATTCAAGGGACCCCTCTTTTGCCGTTCGAATACCAGGGTAGTCCCGCCACTATTGCAAACCCAACCGACTCTCATTCCCTGAGCCTTCCATATGATCCGAACGATGCTAGCAATACACTAATTAATTGGTTAAGGCACACCCATACATGGCCATGTGGTGGCATTGTTATCCTGGGTGGTTGCTCTACAACCGGTCCTTAGATTTAAAGCAAGCAAAACCACCAAATCATCCAACTCATTCCACATAACCCGCTTGCCTAGATCCCTAGGTTCCATGTTGCTAAAGGGTCAATACCATCAATTCACATAGTTCATAAGTTCAGTATTTCATAATTAAATCATTTGGTTATTCCCAATCCCAATTAAGTAAAGTGGAGCAAAAGTGTAAAAGCAGATGAACATACAAGTCTAGTAAACACCTATTATGGGTTTTCCCAACAATTTGACACAAGCATGCAAGTTTGAAATAAAACATTTTAAAGACGGGATCAAAATGTTCAAGGGCACTTGCCTTGCTTTGGCGCGTGGTTTGGATCGAGAGCTTCAAAGTTTTGGTGCTGATTGTCCTCGTAAGCATTTTCTACAACATTTTCTTCTATTCCATGCGATAAACATGGAAAACAAGCATTACAATCAATAAATGCTCATATACTACACAATATGCCATGATATGCATGAATGATGCAATTATGATGTAGTACATGTTATTAGGTTACTGCTATTGCTTACTAACTAGTTACAATTGAGTTTTATGTGTTTGAGCAATATTTGAGCCATTTTTGAAAAACTAGGAAAGTTTCAGGAATTAAGAGGTCGGACTAGTCCACAAAATGGGTCGGACATGTCCGCTCTAGACCGGACAAGTCCGCTATGGTCCAGGGTTTTGCAAACATCCCAAGGGCATGGTTTGAATCAAGGGTGGGATTGAAATCAACGTGGAAAGTTGGATCTAAGGTAGTTACAATGAAAGTAATGGTTCAGTGGTTGAAGATTGGGCGTAACGCGCGAAACTTGATGTCTAGATCCGCTGACAATGAATAAGCAGCAAGACATAGCAGAAGAACGTTGACATCGAGGAGTTGATGAAGAAGAATGCAGCAACGGCGACGATTCTACTTGATCCTTCCTTTTCCTCCTTCTTCTTCCTCTTCCTTCTCCTCCCTTCCTCTTCCTTGCAGCAAGAGTTTCTCTCCTTGGACGTGCCTCATGACGAGAGGCAGGGCGATGGGGTTTCTTCCTCTTACGTGGGTAGGGTGATAGGTGGGATGTGGGTTGTTTATATAGGTTGAGGAGAGGTGGGGTTAGGGTGGAATCCTAGTATAAGTCGGTGGGGTTGGACAGGAGCCTTGGTGGGCTCCCACTTGGGCTCCTTGGGGGTGAGGCACGACATTCTAGGGCCCAAATATGTCATTCACCTAATAACTTGTCGTGGAGGAAAATAGGAATCTGAGTCAAAATCCTAAAAATCGGTCTAGTCCCTTGTTTAAGAGGACAAGTCTGCTGTTCCACAACGAAAAAGGGAATCACGGACTAAAATGCAATCATCCGAACAAGTCCGGGGCTTTACAGTTTCAAAACTGTATTAGTCTATGAATATTAACAAACAAGTGTAGAAGAGAACATAAGCAAAATCGGACTAGTCCGTACCAAATAGCGGACAAGTCTGTTGCCCCGAAATAAACCAAATCAAGCCAGAGCAGACGGGTATACCGGACTAGTCCGGGGTGAGGATTGGACAAGTCCGTACCCAAGCCTGATTTTAATTGTTCTTTTACCTCTAATTAGTTTTAATCTTGTTCCTTTTTGTTTTGCATTATGTTAAACATGTATGGGAAGGAATGAATTGCATGATGAATGAAAATGAGGGTGTTACAAAGACCGAGGTTGACGCGAAGAAAAGTTCGGTTGAACATGGGGTCCGACCGACCTGGTTAGTGCCTCATTTATCGTGGGCTTTCTCCAGGTCATTGACTGGTGGGTCCCATTGACTGATATGGGTGAGACACTGTTGGATTTCCTTGGATACGACTGTTTTTGGGCCATTTGATTCATGTGATGCCATGCGGCATCGCTTGGTTCGATGGAATCCATGTTTTTATGGATTACTCCAAGCATGTTTTGGTATTTTTGGGTATTATTTCATCTGCATACAAATAGACACTATTACATGTGGAATTGATTAGTATTTAACCCTACCACTATGTTATGTTTCTCTTTTGTGCACATTATGAGGTGAATTGATGATCTGAATATGGCACTTAGGCACCGACAACAAACTCCCCAACACTTAGTCTGTTGCTCGTCCTCGAGTGAAGGCGAGAAGAAGAACTAAAGTGTTCTCATAAATTGGTTGTTTATTCAGGTGCAGGCGTTGCTTGAGGTTGTAGGATCGAAGAGCACGTGAAAAGCTACCAGAGGGGGGGTGAATGGTAGATTACAACTTTTTTAGCGGAAGCAACAAAAACCCCTCGGTAGAAAATTGATTTGTGAAAGAAATCGTAAGTGCGACTAATCTAAACATGATCAATTGTGACAAAACCAGTATAGTTTGTGGAGAATCAAGTCACGAAGACATCACAACAAGAAACACGAAAATCCGTCGAGAAAAACTCAAGTTACGATCGAAAGATCAAACAAAGGTCAATTTGTTCTACCCGAGAAAAAAAAGATCTGCAACACGAAGCAAGGTAGTGTTGTGTAGAAACTCGACGAGAAAAACTTGTCTGAAACAAGTCAGACGAACAAGGCACAAAAGTTCCTTTAAGCTACAATCTTTATTCAATAGAACACAAGAGGAACAGCCCAAAATCCGTGCACCATGAGCTCTGGCCTCCCTTGCTTATATAACCAGCCATGAGGCCAACCCAAACCAAACTAGAACTCGTATCCTACTCAGTTTCCACCGAAACTTTCCATAACTTCTCAAGACTGTTCTATATGCAGATAGAAGCAATCTTAAGACTTTCAAACAGCTTAGGAACGTATCCCACATTCCGAAAAATAACTCAACTTTGTGACCCACACGAAAACCTATCATAACCAACTCAAATATTTCGATATTTGAGTCAAACACGACTCCGCCGCAGCTTGAGTCCATAACCTAGTTGGTTGGACCTTTCCAACCAATTCCTTACGTCCACTTCTCTTCATCACGCCTTGGAACCATGTTGCCACGTCCATGCACTCCTTGCGCACGTGCAAACATCTTCCAACAACGTCCATGATACCTTCATATGGATTGTTCTTGATTCAAACATACTATGCGACATCCTGATCAACTCAACCACAATTCCTCCCGAACATGGTTGTTGAACCTCATCTTCTCCCTAAGACTAGTTCAATGGATCCTGTCACCAGCCATGTCTTGAACTCAAGCAACACCTGCACATGAATAAACAACCAATACTTCTGAGCACAAGCCCTCGACTTGACTCACGTTAGTTTCGAAACCACAACACTTTACATGAGCACCTCACATAGGAATGTTGCAAACCATAGCAATATAATCGATAACAGCCAAAATGCATCAAAAACTTAGTAAAAGAATACTAAGCAAACTTTCCATAAGTGTAAAACAAGTTTGAAACATTTCAAGGTAAAAGCAGAACCATTGCAGACTAGCACCAGACCTTGCCAAAGCTAACCGGACCTTGAGCTGGAGCTTACCAAAGCTAGCAGGACCTAGCGCTGGAGCTTATAAAATCTAGGCGGCCTAGCGCCGAAGCTAACCAAAGCTAGTCGAACCTAGCGCTGTAGCTAACCAAAGTTAGTAAAACCTTGCGCCGGACCTAGCAAAAACATTCCGGACCTAGCCATAGTAAGTCAGACCTAGCCAAAACATGTTGGACCTAGACAAAGTAAGTCGGATCTAGCCAAAGCAAGTCGGACCCTACGTCGGACCTTGCCGGAGCTACCCAAAACAAGTCGGACCTATCATCAGATGTTGCAGGAACTCGAACCTAGAGTTGGACCTTGTTAAAAGGGTGTTTTGGCAGTATTCAAAACTTTTATCATCATAGCCAATGTATCCAGCACTCATAGGTCTCACAGAGGTCAAGACATGGCTGGTGATGGGATCCATTGAACTAGTCTTAAGGAGAAGACGAGGTTCAACAACCAAGTTCAGAAGGAATTGTGGTTGAGTTGATCGGGAGGTCACACAACATGTTTGGGTCAAGAACAATGCTTATGAAGGCATCATGAATATTGTTGGAAGGTGTTTGCACATGTGAAAGGAGTGCATGTATGTGCAAACATTGTTCCAAGGCTTGAGGAAGACATATGGACGTGAAGATATGCCTGGAAAGGTCCAACCGGTTGGTTTATGCCTCAGGCTGCGGCTGAGGTGGTTATGGTTCGTTTATGAAAGGTGTAGAGTTGTTTTGGTTAGATTTCATGGTGATCATGAAGTTGAGTTGTTTTAGAAATGTTTAGTATGTTCCTAAGGTGTTTGTAAGCCTTAAGATTACTTATATCTGCGTATGGAAGAGTCTTGAGCAGTTATTGAAAGTTTCGGTTGAAACTAAGTAGGATTAGAGTCCTAGTTAGGATTGGGTTGGCCAAAGGGTTGGTTATATAAGTAAGGGAGGCTAGAGCTCATAGTAAGACGACTTTGGACTATTCCTCTTGTGTTCTACTGAATAATGATCGTAGTTTTAGAGGAGCTTTTGTGCCTTGTTCGTCCGACTTGTTTCACACAAGTATTTCTCGCCGAGTTTCTGGACAGATCAATGTTACTTTGGTATTTCGATCATTACTCATGTTTTACAGATTCAATTGACGTGACTTTTGTGTTATCTCTAGATCTTGATTCACTGTCATTTGTGAAAACTTCACAGTCATTAGATTTGTTGTTTTTGATCTACACGAGTTTCTTTGCAGCGTTGTTGATCAGTTTTTAAACCGGGTAGAACATATTGACCTTTGTCTAGTCTTTTGATCATATTTATTGTCTACTTAGTGTTTCATATGATTATTGTTGCATTATTTCCATGAATTGATTCTCTACAATCTGCACTTGTTTTTTTACGGTTGGACATGTTGAAAACAGATTACACACACGTTTCTTTACAAATTGATTTTTTACCGAGGGGTTTCTTTTCTTCCCCTCCTCTGGTAGCTTTTCATGTGCTTTCGATCCTACAATTGGTATCAGAGGCGTGGTGCTCTAATTTTGTGATTTTCACGTGTTTTGATTAATCGATGTGAAGAAATACTCCGCAAAACCTTGCGTGTTCGATGGCATTTATTTTCAGGTTTGGAAGGCTCGTATGGAGGCCTACATACAAGCGCAAGGCTTCGCTATATGGGAAAATGTCTGCAAGTATTTCGACGTGCCACAAAACGATCAAGTTACAGCTGCAAACATGAGAGATGTCGACAATAATAACAAGGCTCGCAACATGATCATACAAGGATTGACTCAAAGAGACTTTGATCGTGTTGCACACCTCCGATCAGCGTACGATGTGTGGAAGACACTTCGCGACTACCATGAAGGATCCAACACGATCAAGGAGGTAATGCAAGATATGTTCAAAAAAGAATATATGTGCTTTGAGATGCAACCAGGTAAGTCCATCGATGATTTATTTGCTTGCTTTAATAAAATTCTTAGCAACTTGCGTAGTGTCAATGTTAGTTTTTCAGATGCTGAAAATGCTAGGCAGTTGTTAAGTGCATTAGACATGTCGATTTGGGAGATGAAAGTTACATCTATTCGTGACTGTCATGAGTACACTTACTTTAGATGTTCTATATTCTAAATTGAAAATTCAAGAACTTGACATAATATCACGTAAGAACCCCAACAAGTCTCTTGCATTTGTTTTACAATGTGACAAGTCTAGCTCTGGCCAATCTTCATCATCTGGTACACTTGCTTTGTTGTCCTCTCTAACCCTTAAACAGATGGAAGAGTTTCCAAAGGTGGAACTAGCACTTATTTCTATTTGATTCTCAAAAGCATTACAAAATTTGTGAACTCAAAGAAAAGGAAGTGGTGGTTCTCCACGGTGCTTCGAATGCGGTGATTTTGGACATTTTTGTATAAATTGCCATAATCTTTCAGGTTCTACTCCCCGTAATGAGAAGCGAACAAAATTCAAGTCCTCATCTACAGTCAACAACAAGAAGAAAAAGGGTTTTACAGGTCGCCAACTAGTAAATAGTTTTGTCTCCGCACTTCAAGAACTTGGCTCGAGCGATGTGGACATCAAAAGTGATGAAGATAACGAGAATTTGGCAAATATGTGCTTCATGGCGGGTAACTCAAGATCAAGTATGGAGGAGACAGAATACAACAACGACGATGAAGAGGTATGTCCAACTTGCGAAGAAACGTGTGATGTTATTTCTCGTGCCACTGTTATACTTAAAAAGGACAAAAAACTTGGGGACAATGTTGTTAAAATTGAATCACTAGAATCTAAAATTAATCGTTTAAAATCTTTGATTCCTATTGATGATTTTTGTTTCTCATGTGAATTAATATATGAACAATTGTCCTCTTGAAGGAGTGCGCACACCTCCACACTTGATAAACTTGAGCTTGAAATTGAAAAGAACAAAAAGCTTGTTGCACTTAACGATAAAAACATGAAAGATGCTACTGTTCTACAATTGACTTGCATTGTTCTACTTGTGATGATCTTAAGAAGAAGCTACTTGATGCTATGAATGAGATTTCTGTTTTGAATAATACTTTACGTTTTCATGAAGTTAAATACTGTTCTAATTGCAAATTAAAGGGAAAAACTTCATGTGAAAATTGCCTTGATCTGTCCAATAAACTTGATGACATGCATATGACACTAGATCTGCTTTGTAATGCAAATAAGAACTTAAACTTGTTGTTGAACTCTTCCAAGTCTTGCAATGATGAAACTAGTTTAGGTTTTGATTCTCATGCTCATGCTAAAGCACATCCACCTAAGATTGTAATTTCATTAGGAAATGGTTTGATTTAAACAGTTTCTAAATAAAAAAGAAGTGGTTTTCAAATCTGTAGAAGTGTTGTCTCATTAGGTTTCTAATAAACATGTTGCTTGCTTATCTAGACATGAACATAAGGTTACTTTTCATTTTACCTACTGTGGTAGAGATGGTCATGTCATAGATTTTTTAAAAGACTAGCTAAACAACAGAAAAAGGAAAGAATGATTGCTATATCACATAACAACCGATCAAAACGTGTTGCGCATGCTGAAATGAATGTTAGGAACATGCAACCAGCTGTAATGAGTCATAAAAATGCAAAGTTTTCTCCCAAATCTAGTGTTTTTCGTGCTACACATAACACACTTCATAAAACAGTAGTTGGGAATAAGAATTCTCAAGATTTGGCTCATAAATCTGTTGTATTTTCTCAGTTTTCGTGTGTTATTCCTACTGGACATCGTGTGACTTAGTACTGGATTCCTAAATGCCTTTGGACTAACTCTAGTATTGAGTCATCGATGTTTTGTGCTTCTATATAGGTTACACGCTTGAGGAAGAAGAACATTTGGATTGTGGATTCAGGTTGCTCACGCCACATCACCTCCCTCTCTCTTGTGTCATGTGTAGAAAATGTTACTTTTTGCCTATAATTCTTAAATTCCTATAATTGCTATGGTTTCGGTTCGAGTAAATAATCACTACACTTTGAGGTATGTTACACTTGTTAAAAATTTGAAATACGATTTGTTTTCTGTTTCATAATTACTAGATGAAAATCTAGAAGTTAACTTCACTAAAAATTGCTGCAAGATTGTAGATTCTAATAGTGAGCTTATGTTTAATATGTCTTGTTTCGGAAGAGTTTCTAAAGCTGATTTTGATATGTTATCCTCTAAGCACAGGTGTCTAGTTGCTAATGATCATCTCACGCGTGTTAGTGGTCTTGATCACATTCGTGGGCTACCTAAGCTTAAAGGAGACAACGATGTTGTGTGCTCTTCTTGTAGACATGCTAAGATGGGTGCAGGTTCACATCCTCCTCTCACAATAATAATAACAATTGAACCGGGACAACTTTTGCACCTTGATACCATAGGTCCTTCACGTGTTCAATCTTTTGGAGGTAAATGGTATGTGATTGTAATTTTTTATGACTATTCTAGATACACTTGGGTTTACTTTATGGCGTATAAGAATGAAGCTTTTAGTCACTTTAGAACTTTATTTCTTAGATTATCAATTGATCACACAGGATCTTTAAAAGCAATTAGAAGTGATAATGGAACCGAATTTAAAATCAATCGTTTGATCACTTTTGTGCTGAAAAAGGAATAGATCATCAATTTTCTTTACCATATGTACCTCGACAAAACGCTGATTTTGGGAGTTGTAGGATTGATAGGAAAAGTATTTCGGGTGCTTGTCATTTTCTTGGTAATTCACTTGTTGCTTGGTCCCCTAAAAAACAAAATTCGGTTGCACAATCCACGACCGAATTTGAATATGTAGCTGCTACTAGCGCTTGCTCACAAATTCTTTAGGTTGTTCAAACACTTAAGGGTTATAGGGTTGATCTAGATAGTGTTCCACTGTTTTGTGATAACATTAGTACATTTTGCATTGTTAAAAACCCCGTGCAACATTATAGAACAAAGCACATTCATATTAGGTTTCACTTTCCCATGATAATGTTCAAAAAGGAAACATTGTGTTTCACTGTGTAGATACTGAATAACAATTGGCTGACATTTTTACAAAACCTTTGGATTTCACTTGTTTTTGTTTCATTCGTAGTGAAATAGGGGTTATGCATCCTCATGACTTAGATTGAGGGGGAGTTTTGAAAATTGGTAAGTCTATGTGTGAATCTTAATTTAAAATAATATGAGTATAGTATTTTATACATATACGACTTTGTGATTCCTTTTACATGCTGAAAGGTCGTACTAGGTTACTCGTGTTATACATTTTGTAGTTTTTGCCACGACTAGTAATTGGAATAGTTACTTACACTAAATCTGATCATGCTAAACTTTCTTGCTGTTTTGAACTTGTTGCATGCTCACGAGTGCTTTAAATAATAAAAATTAATCAATCAACTATTCACCTGTTGAGCTTCTATGATCAAATAAAAAAATGAGAAAAACAAAGAGAATACGCATGCATCGCGCTTCTTGTTTTGAGACTGCTTATCATTGCACTTTGATATGAACTTGGAAGAAGTTGTGTATGACTAAAACCATGTCCTTAAGCTTCTAATTGTCAAATGACATAGGCTTGGCTTGGTTAGTTAGGATAAGGCTGATGCGGCATATAATCTTTTTGCAAATATCATACGATCAAAATTATGCTTTAATAATAATGAAAAATGAAAAATGCAGCAACATGTGTCATGCTTTCAGATTTTGAAATAGTTAAGTTTGTGAGATCATGACTTGCTTAAATTGAAAAATTACACTTGATATCTAGCATCGCTTACACTACTTTATGTATCTCATTGATGTGATAGTGTAAGTTACTTGATAGTTTGACTTGGAAGAGCTTTATTTTTTATGTATATATTATAATATGCTAATAACAATTAAGATCTCTTTTGAACCTTGCTGAATACATTGTCAAATGGGGGACCAATAAATCACACATCGTTGCAAATTCACAAGTTTTTACACGTTCTTCTCATGGGGAGAATTTGTTTTTGAAATTTCTTTCTTATTTGATTTCTTATTTTCAAAAGGGGGAGAAAATTGTTTTCAAAACTTTTCATGTGAATAAGCCAATGTTTGGATTTTAAGTGGTGTTGCCAATGCATTCATCAAAGGGGAGATTGTGAGACATATTTGTGCTGAATACATTGGCAATTAGAATAAAAGCGAGGGTTAACACGCAAAGTTTTGAATATTGCTGAAAAGCCCACTTAGGATTGTCCGAACTTGTGGGTATCTATTTTGCACTGTTTGAACTTCATCGCACGTGAGTTGCACGTGTTTCACGCTTAGGAGTGTCCGAACATTTCTCACTTGACTTGCACATGTTCGACACTTAGGATTATCCAAACTTTCACACACGTGAGATGCACGTGAGTCGACAAGGGTCGAACTTTTGAATGTGTTTTTAGAAGTAATCTTAACCTTAATGGTTTAGGACTGTCCGAACTTTCTTAATGCATTTCGGGAGTAACATTTTTTCTTTACTTGTTTAGGACTGTCCGAACTTTCTCAATGCATTTCGGGAGTAACATTTACTCTTTAATTGGTTAAGATTGTCCGAACTTTAGGTCACATGATTTGCATGTGAATTTTGGATTAGAATGTTCGATCTTTTTCCTTTACATTGCAGCGCCGCTTTTGGTCGATTCGATAATTTTATTTGCTGAAATAATTGTGCGGTGGATCTGTTTTTAACTTGCAATGTTTCAAACTTGCTTTCTGGCTTATGGATTATTTGCTTAGTACTCTCTTTCTATGTTTTTGGTGTGTTATGGCTGATTATGGTGGTTAAACATTGCAATGATTTGCAACATGCTTATGTGAGGTGCTCACATAAGGTGTTGTGGTTATCGGACTAATGTGAGTCAAGTATAGGACTTGTGATCGAAAGAATTGGTTGTTTATTCATGTGCAGGTGTTGCTTGAGGTCAAGACATGGCTGGTGAGGGTATCCATTGAACTAGTTCTAGGGATAAGATGAGTTTCAACAACCATGTTCAAAGAGGAATTGTGGTTGAGTTGATCGGGAGGTCGCGCAACATGTTTGAGTCAAGAACAATGCATGTGAAGGTACCATGAACGTTGTTGGAAGGTGTTTGCATGTGTGTAAGGAGAGCATGGACATGGAAACATTGTTCCAAGGTGTGATGAAGAGATATGGATGTGAAGATGTGGCCGAAAAGGTCCAATCGGCTGGTTTATGTCTCAAGTTGCGGTTGAGGTGGTTATGGTTCATTTATGGAAGGTTTAGAGTTTGTTTTGGTTACATTTCATGGTGAGCAAGAAGTTGAGTTAATTTAGGAATGGTTGGTACGTTCCTAAGGTGTTTGGAAGTCTTAAGATTGCTTCTATATGCGTATGGAAGAGTCTTGAGCTGTTGTAGAAAGTTTTGGTTGAAACCAAGAAGAATTAAAGTCCTAGTTAGGATTGGGTTGGCCTAAGGGTTGGTTATATAAGCAAGGTAGGTAGGAGCTCGTGGTAAGACAAGTTTGTGATGTTCCTCTTGTGTTCTATTGAGTAAATATTGTAGTTTTAGAGGAGCTTTGTGTCTTGTTTGTCTGACTTGTTTCAGACAAGTTTTTCTCGCCGAGTTTCTTGACAGATCGATGTTGCTTTGGTATTTCGATCATTACCCGCGTTTTAAAGATCCGATTGACGTGATTATATTGAGTTGTATTCACAACTTAATTCTCTATCATCTATGAAAATTTCACGGTCATTGGATTTGTGGTTTATGATCTACACGAGTTTCTTTGCAGCGTTGCTAGTCTGTTTTTAAATCAGGTAGAACAGGTTGACCTTCGTCTAGTCTTTTGATCATATATCAACTTATACTTACTGTTTTCACGTGATTCTTGTTGAATTAGTTCCGTGACTTGATTCTCTACAATATTCACTTGTTTTTTACATGGTTGGAGACATTGAAAACAGATTACACACAAGGTTTATTAACGGATTTATTTTCTGTCGAGCAGTTTTTGTTGCTTCCGCTAAAAAAGTTTAAATCTACCATTCACCCCCCTGGTATCTTTTCACGTGTTCTTCGATCCTATAATGCACCCTTAAGCCACTAAGCCAGACAACTTCTTGTTGTCCAAACGGAGAGAAGCCAACTCCTTAGAAAGTTGTGCTACTTTAGGGGCATGAGGATATTTCTCGTCACCGTCCTAAAACTAACAAGGTGGTTTGTTGATGACAGGTGGCGAGAGATGTCGCCTAATACTGGAGGACGACAAGCCTGTCGACTCCTCCATCACCAGATTATCCACACGCTTAAATAGGCCTTTTGCATAGCCTCCGTCAGGTTTGCGCACTCCGTGGATAATTAGCCGGTCTTCCATGCGTTCCGGCGAGGTACGAGTAGGTGACTTGTAGTGGTGACTCACTACATCACCCTTCTTTGTCTTCAGTGTGTGCAAGTACTCATCAACGGGCAGCAATGTAGGGAGAAACTCGTCTTTCCAATTGAAAAGACATGTCTTGACTGGTTTAAGATCAGTGTTGACGGCTATTATATACAAATTTCACCCGTCAATATAACTTAATTATGTAAAGGATATATCATTTCTTGCACACATCACCTTTATACTTGACCTATTCCAACTTTTCCTTGGAAAAATAGTGCATGCAAACTTTTTATACAGGAATTGAGGCAAAGTATGGGGAGCAATCCTAAAAAAGTACAATCCTAGCCAATCAGGCGACGACACGTGGACTCACATGGATCAAATGGCTCACAAACAGACGTATCTGAGGAGATCCAATGATGTATCACCCACATCAGCCAAGAGGACCCACCTGGAAGCCACCTCGAGAAAGCAAAGGTCGTTTGGAGACAAGACCAAGTCGATCGACCTGGTGGCTCGGCCGACCTCATAGCTCCTCTAAACTCGGTCTTCTTCCATGGGTTGACTCTCTGTGGTGTCCTCATAATGATGAAGACTTATTCACGTGCTAATTGTGGTGGGAATCCACCCTTCTCCAACAATAAATATGACTCCCTACCCCTCACTTCAACACACACCACTTGAGCATCTTTCTATTGTATACACTACTTTTCTTAGTCCTTAGAGGAGTTAGGCTGTAGAGAGGAGAGTCTCTAGTCCCAAGTCCAAATTGGGACAGGAGTAGAGGGAGTCTCTCTTCCCAATACCAAATTGGGAAAGGTATGGCTCATGCATTCTTTCTTGTATTTTTGACTTCATGCATAATAATGATATTATCTTTAGTCTTCCATTATACATATGTTTGGATGAAATGTTTCTTGTTTCATTGTGGATTTCATGTATGTGGTAGGAATAGTCTTTATGATCATGCCTTAATGTTAATATATTATCATCATAAACACTATAAACCCCACTATAGTCTATGTAGTTATGATATGATCATGTTAATATGAATAAATATGCTATGTATCAACATTGGTTTCAACGATGATTTAATTCACTGCTTTAGGATGGCTTGTGCCATGGCTCCTAAGGTATTTGCTTAGTATGCTAGCATGGTGCTAGGACAGCTAAGTAGCGTTGAATGTCTCATAGACCCACAGATTGAAGAAATAGGTAGTACGTGGTGACAGCCTACCTGTCCTTTGTAATCCTCCACATTCGGCTATGCCACAACCTCTTAGCGGGAGTTGTCCTAGTACTGCTAGGGGTAAACCCGTGCCTGATGTATTGAACAACTTAGCATAAGGATTAACCATTGACATGCTCATTAGTACCTAACTTAGGATATCTATATGTATACTAGAAGCATTGTAGGAGCAACTCACCAACTCTTTGTCTAATCTTCACTAGGACCTATTTACCCTTTTAGAATAGATTGCTTAGGTGGGTGTCACACTACCCATATTATCAACTTACCCCTGTCATGATAACTGATTAGTCTCCCATAGCTTGATCATAAGAGTAGTGTGTACTTTACTCCATTGCCTTCTTTTGGTATCAATACGATACCCTTGAGAATACTCTTGGGTGAAATGCTACAACGGTATCTTCCGTGCACTTGTAGACCTCATCTCTTACTAGAGATGATCTGTGGTGTTAAGAAATACCAACAAGCATTGTTGGCACCATTGTCAAGGAAGGCAAAGGAAGTGAAAGATAGCTATCACTTGTGATTAAGCTATAGGTACTAATAGTTATTAGAAAGGATTAGCCTTGCTTGTTTTCTCCTTTTGTGTGAAAACAGGGTAGTGTTGTCTAACCCATTTTATGGGATGGACAATGAGGACGCAAGTGCTCAACTGCAAGATGATTCAAGGCGTACTTCATCAAATGTCTGCTAGACAACCCCATTGCCCTTCGCGGAAGAATTTCAGCCTCCAGCAGGAGCCAAAGTGAATGTGTCCTAGAGGGGGGGGGGGGTGAATTGGCTTCAAAAATTTCTTGCACACTTAATCAAATTGTCAAATACTTGAGTGACTAGACTTGTTCAGTTTGGGTGCGGACTAGTCCGGTGTGGTAATGTGTGGCGAATTAATTAAGTGTTCATTCAGGAATTAAATGTTAGATCAACGGAAATTGAACAACTATCACGTGAATTGACAATAAATATTGCAAAGTTACATGTGGAAAGCAATTGTAATTCAAGTTACAAGATCGATCAACTTAATGCCTTAAGTAATGATGATGCAAAAATTGACAAGCACACAGGACATGAATTTTTACCGAGGTTCGATCTCACCAAAGAGATCTACTCCTCGTTTAGGAAGCCCACACAGAGCCAGTCTCTTCAAACCCTTTACCTCGTCAAGTCACCACAACAAGGCCACCTTGATTCCACTATCACGGGTAATCACCGAGTTTATGTGGCAACCTCACACTTTGAGGGCTCCCACAAGAATTACAACAAAAATATGACCAAATACACTCGAAAAGATTACAAGAAAATGCACAAGTGTAAAGAGATCAAACCCTGAGAGCTCAATGAAGTGTAGACAACGATCTCCCAATCCCAAATCTGAATACTCAAAGATTTGCACTTTCGAGGACCTTAGATGTGTCGGGGAGATGTGTTTTCGTGCTCTTGGGACAAGTGACGGTGCTAGGGTTTGAGTTGTGAACAGTAGAATACATGTATTGTGTTTGTGGGGTCGTGGATCTCCTATTTATAGTGTTTCCAAAATTGTTACCGTTAGGAATTTCGACGACCGTACTAGTCCGTACAGGGTACCAGACTTGTCCGTTGTGCTGTGTAAAAACGGCGTGAAATGTGCAGCACACTAGAAACCCTAAATTATATGAGGTATACCGGACTAATATGGTAGGTGCCCGGACTTGTCCGGTGCTCTTTGTATTTGAGTTCCAGAGAGTTTAAAGGACTAGTACGGTCCACGAGCGGATTTGTCCGGTGCTATGTGTTATAGAGCATCAGAGAGTTCAACGGACTAGTCCAGTCCTATGGACGGACTTGTTCTGTGCACAACGCAATAGGTTTACAGAAAGATAAATGGACTAGTCCGGTCCATGAACGGACTAATCCGGTGCACTGTGAAATGTGGTTCGAGAAAGTTGATCGGACTAGTCCGGTCCATGAGCGGACTAGTCCGGTGCACTGTGAATTTGGACAACAGAGAGTTAAACGGACTAGTCCAGTCCATGAACGGACTAGTCTGGTGCTCAGTGAATTTTTAGGTTGATTTTAAGCCCTTACCCCTACGCAAAGACTTGAGATCTTGGGATGTGTATCTCACACACATCCTATACATTTAATTCTACTTTGCACTTTAGTCATCAGTTGGGCTTTTCTCTTTTCCTTCACCACTTCATTTTTCACTTTTTGAGTGCGCAAAACTATCTCATTTAAATTGACTTGCAGTCATCTCAACAAGTTTATTGGAATCTCATTTGTTTGTCATGAATCGTCCAAAACCCACAAGGGATTGCCTAGATGCAGTTTCAATCTCCCCCCTTTTTGGTGATTGATGAAAACCAATTGAGATTTCACAATTAGAAGTAAAAATTGATTTTCATTAAGTGTGCAAATATGAGAATGATAGATGAGTAACAAAAACTTTTCACATATATGCACTCTTTATGGTGGGGTGCCTAAAGAGTGTGTGATCAAAAGATGTGATGACCAAAAGATAATAACTTAACAATTATCGCAAAAATCATCACATTACCATTAAAATAGGCATCACACATTAAGTAAAGTAAGCACATCCAAAATAAATTACAACAGTTTGAAATCGAGATACATGTCCTTGATCACAAGTCCTTAATGGTTACAAAATAGACTACTAGTCTCAATCTCTCCCCCTTTGGCACCAAGGAACCGAAAAGGGAATAATTGAGTAGAATCACTCATCGCCACTGCCTCCCTCACTCTCGGTCCTATCGTCATCCTCTTCTGCATCTTTAGGTGCTTGCGGAGGAGGAGGAGGAGCAGGGGCACTAGCCAATCCAAATGAAGCCAACTCTTGCTCCGAGAGAGGGTGCCATCTCTGTGATATCTTCTTCAGAATCTTCTGAGATCTGAGATGACTCCACTGGCTCCATCTCCAGCTTCTCACAGATAGCTTTGATGTTGGCCTTTCACATATTGTTGATGCTTCTACGTGGCCAGACTCTCCTTGTGCTGCTTAATTTCCACTTTGCGACAGGATGCAAAGATGGATGAGAGCATCTTTAGCACACCACTGGAGGACTCTCTAGGAGGTGGAGGAGCAGGAGTATAAGCTTCATGTCTTGTGCCTTCATGATCCCTCTTAGATCTTTCTTCCTCTGCGGGTGAGGAAGGAGCAGAGGGGACAGTGTAAATTGTACGCTTATGAGGCCTGAGACCAGTGTGAGGAACATCGTTTACAAACTCAAGCCTTGTCACCTTCTCAATAATATACATGATATAGGGTGCATAGCCATAGGACCCGTTAGGAGTGATGGAGATGTTCACAATATCATTATAAATGTACTCAAATACATTGAAGGTCCTTCTCCTGCTGATCACCTTCGTCAATGTCCTGAGTGTCCCATGGATAGTCTCTGCATCTCCCTCCTTAGGAGCTATGGTCTTCCTCATGATTCTATTGAGCACTGCAAAGAAAGGCTTCAAGTATTTGGTAGTTGGAGACTTGTATGGCATTCTTGTATCATAGATAAAGTCAAGCTCATTTTTCTCCAGAGGCTTTAGGTTGTGAATGATGATGTCATTCTCAAAGAATCTTCAAGTTGAAGATTTCTGGCAAATTCATCATATGTGACACTGTACATTGCTCCATGTGTCCTCCATATCATTTTTCCTCTGTCATCACGAGAAAAGTAAAGAGTGGAATAGAATTGAGTGATGACCTCAATGTTCCAGTCCCACTGGAAAGAGACAAGATCCTTTAGTCCATGTTGCTCCAATGTCTCTAGGACCTCTTGATAAGCTTGGCATCTCTTGGACTGGAGGTAGGTGATATCCACCCACTGACTTTAAATCACTGGGTTCCTCATCCTCAAGTAGACATGCCCATAATAGTCAGCATGGAAGGTTCTCCAGAATCTAGGGTCAGCTGACTGTTTTGGCTGTTCATGGACTTCCAGCTTTCTGAACTTGTCAGCCAATTCATTCCCTTTTCTTATAAAGTCATCACTAGAGAGCTGCCTATTGCGATGAATAGGAGCCTTCATCTTCAATGGGCCAATAGGACCATTGGCCAGTCCTTTGCCCTTGTTGAGAGTTCTCTTGGGCGCTCATGAATTCCCAACACCTTCCTTGCTTATTGGTTTCTTCACCACCACTCTCCTCTTCTTGGGAAGTACATCATCGGGAGGAAAGGAGTGACCATTGTGGTCATGTATTTTCTTCATCACCCTCTCTTTGGCTCTTTGCACTCTAGCATGGTTACACTCCTCATCCTAATCAAAAGAGGTGTCCTCGGAACCTGAAGACATCGTGTCTGACAAAGGAATTCAAGGATTGATAAGAATTGATTTGAGACTATGTACAAATAAGAATTTAGAGGTTCAGATTGTCAGGTATCGGACTTGTCCATTTTCAGGGTGCGTACTTGTCTGGAGTATCGAACTTGTCCACACTTGAACACCAGACTAGTCCGATCTGGCATAAGAACCCTAATTTCCTATTTTCAACAAATCTAGCTCAAATTGATACACAATGAGAGTGAAACAGTAGGAGTACATATAGAGGAGAAATGTATGCCCTAGAAATCAAGAAAAATAAGCAAGAATTAATAAAAGATGAGACCTAGGGTTTGAGTGAGATTTTACCAGAAAATTGAACATTTGAGTTGAAGGAGCGGAGTAAGGTCCGGATTCGTCCAGAGTGTACAAGCTTCGCGCCGAGGAGAGGATTTCCCTTGGAGAAATCTGCGATTTTGATGGCTGAAAGTGGAAAGCGCCTTTGGAGCTCACGGTTGAAGAGAGAGAAAGAGAGAGAGAGAGAGAGAGAGAGAGAGAGAGAGAGAGAGAGCAAAAGAGATTATGAGATGTGGTGGATGAGCTCCTGGCGGCGGGCTAGGGTTAACCCCAATATATACGGACTAGTCCGGTAGACACCGGACAAGTCCAGTATGTTGGACCAGGGCCGGACTAGTCTGAGGCAACGGACAAGTCCGGTGCTAACGTCGGACTAGTCCGGTGTTAGCAGGACAGAACAGAATTGAACAACTTGATTTTGGTCTTTGATCTAATAGTGATCTAAAGGACATCATTTCACAAATAATACTGATGAATATGACCAGTAAGCATTCTACAATCATACAATGGCCATAATTCACCAAGATTCACTAATTTAAATAGTTTTCAGGAGAAAATCGAGATAAGGGACAAATTTTTGCAAAAAATGAGTAAATTTTGAAATCACAATCAGGTATGTAGTGTTTCTAGCCACATTTCGAGACTCAAGTATATTTATCTCATTTCTTAGCTCACAAAATCTCTTTTCATCTAATGGCTTGGTGAAAATGCCTGCAAGTTGTTTTTCAGTCCTAACCTGTGAGATTACAATGTCACCTTTTAATGAATGATCTCTTAAGAAATGGTAACGGATATCTATGTGCTTAGTTCTTGAGTGCTTTACTGGGTTGTGTGCAATTTTTATAGCAGTCTCATTATCACATAGGAGTGGAATATGGTTCAGATTGTAACAATAATCCCTTAGAGTTTGTCGCATCGAAAGTAGTTGTGCAGAATAACTACCAGCTACAACATACTCTGCTTCGGCTATGGAAAGAGCAATGGAGATTTACATTTTAGATGATAATAAAACTACGGATCTGCCAAGAAATTGGCATGTCCCAGATGTGCTCTTTCTATTGACTTTGCATCCTGCATAGTCGTCATCAGAGTAACCTATCAGGTTAAACTTGGATCCTTTGGGATACCAAAGGCCCAAGTTTGGTGTGTGCACAAGGTATCTTAATATTCTTTTTACAGCTATTAAATGACACTCTTTAGGTGCGACTTGAAACCTTGCGCACATACACACACTAAGCATAATATCTGGCCTAGATGCACATAAATAGAGTAATGAGCCAATCATAGACCGATATACCTTTTGGTCCACATTCGGACCATCTTCGTTGAGATCAAGATGTCCATTAGTTGCCATGGGTGTCTTGATGGGCTTGGCCTTGTCCATATTGAACTTCTTGAGGATGTGATGCGTGTACTTTGTCTGGCTTATGAATGTGCCTTCTCTTAATTGCTTCACTTGGAATCCCAAGAAAAACTTTAATTCGCCCATCATCGACATCTCGAATCTGTCTGTCATAATCTTGCTAAATTGTTCACAAAAAGACTTATTAGTAGAACCAAAGATGATATCATCAACATAGATTTGACATACAAGTAGATGATCATCAAAGTGTTTTGTGAACAAAGTATAATAAGCTTTTCCAATTTTAAAACCATTTTTATTTAGAAAATCTCTAATGCACTCATACCAAGCTCGAGGATCTTGTTTGAGGTCATAGAGAGCCTTACACAGTTTATACACATGGTTGGGGTACTCTTGATCTTCAAATCCCGGTGGCAGCTCCACGTACACTTCCTACTTAATTGGACCATTGAGGAAGGCACTTTTGACACCCATTTGATACAGCTTGAAATTATAGTGAGTAGCATATGCCAATAAAATACGAATTGACTCAAGTCTAGCTACAGGAGCAAAAGTTTTGTCGAAGTCCAAACCTTCGACTTGCGAGTAACCTTTTGCCATAAGTCACGCCTTATTTCTTGTTACCACTCCATGTTCATCTTGTTTGTTCCGAAACACCCATTTGGTTCCAATGTTCTTCGCCTTTGGTTTTTCCACAAGTCCCCATACTTCATTCTCTTGAAGTTTTTTAGCTCCTTTTTCATTGCAATCACCCAATCTGGATCCTTTAGTGCTTCTTCTACCCTGTATGGTTCCAGAAAAGAGACAACAGAGTAGTATTCACAAAAATTTTCTATGTGGGATCTAGTGGTTACTCCCTTAGCAATATCTCCAATGATGTTGTTGACGGGATGATCTTTTTGTATACTCTGATGTACTCTTGGGTGAGGAACTTGTGAAGTTATTTGCACTTCATTTTCATCATTGTCAATGTCTCCCTCTAGATCATTGCTTCCTTGATTGTGTTGATCTTCTTGATCTTCCTGATCTTGATCTTGTGCATGAGCTCCCCCTTGATCATTTTTTTCTTGTTGAGGTTCATCTTGTGCACTTAAATCTTGTGGTTGTTCTTGAAGTCGAATATCACCAGGTGCCATCCTCCTCAACGCTTGACTTGGGGATTCTTCTTGATCTAGCACACACTTATCAAATTTCTTCACTTGGGAGCCGTTAGTTTCATCGAACACTACATCACGTGCAACCTCAACAAGGCCAGATACTTTGTTGAATACACAATAGGCGTAGGAGTGCGAATCATAACCAAGCAAGAACCATTTATCAGATTTCGAAGTGAACTTTGAAGTCCTTAGTTTCTTGTTCAAGATAAAAAAAATTACATCCAAATACTTTGAAATATGAAACATTCGGTCTGTTACTGGTGAGGAGCTCATATGGCGTCGTCTTCAAAAGTCGGTGAAGATATAGCTGGTTTGTGGTGTGACAAGCGGTGTTCACCGCTTCAGCCTAAAACCGGTCATCTTGTAATTCATCCAGCATTGTCCTAGCCATCTCGGTGAACGTCCCGTTCTTCCTTTTGGCCACCCCATTTTGTTTAGGGGAGTAGGGTGCTGAAAATTCATGCTTTATTCCTTCTTCTTCTAGGTACTCCTCAACTTGTGTATTCTTGAACTCCGTTCCATTGTCACTTCTAATGTTCTTCACGGTTGAGGAGAATTCATTTTGTGCCCCTTTTCAGAAATCTCTTGAGGATTCCCTGAGTTTCTAATTTATCATACAAGAAAAATACCCAGGTAAATCTAGAAAAATCATCAATAATGACCATCCATATTTGTTACCGCCGATGCTTATATAAGCAATTGGAACAAAGAGGTCCATGTGTAGAAGTTCCAGTGGTCTTGAGGTAGACATCATGTTCTTGGCGGGATGTGGTGATCCAACTTGTTTTTCCGCCTGGCAAGCGCTGCACGGCCTGTCTTTCTCAAAAAAACATCCTTTAAACCTCGGATGTGACCACCTTTTAGAAGTTTCTGCATATTTCTCATCCCAACATGGTCTAGCTGTCTATGCCACAGCCATCACATGTTAGCTTTAGCAACCAAGCAAATGTCGAGTTCAGCTTTATCTTTGTTGAAGTCAACAAGATAAATCTTTCCTTTCAACATTCCCTTGAATGCAATCGAGCCATCAGTTCTTCTAAAAATGGTCACACCCTCATCAGTGAATAAACAGTTATAACCTTTGTCGCACAACTGAGATATGGACAAGAGGTTATAATCTAAAGACTACATGCAAAACATTTGAGAGAGTATGTTGGGAAGATATTTCAATTTTACCACTACCAAGGACCTTTCATTGGCTATTGTCTCCAAAATATATCTCTTCACTTGGATCCGCATTGCGCTCATACTCCATGAACATACTCCTCTCTCCGGTCATGTGATCAGTACATCCACTGTCTAGCACCCATTTTGATCCACTGGAGGAGTAGGCTTGCAAAACAGAATTATTTCTTGGTTTTAGGTACCCAAGCTTGCTTGTGTCCTCGCAGGTTAGTCACAAGAGTCTTGGGCACCCACACACAAGTTTTTGAGTTCTTGTGGCGTGGCCCTGCATATTTAGCAAAAACATGTCCAAAGATGTCATTCATGAGTACATAGGAAACATCAAAAGTACGGAATAGTATTTGCAATTCATATTCATGTGATGTTTCCTTGACAAAAGTAATTTGTTTCTTAACTTTAACATTAGTGGACATGTGTTTATTCCTAGTAAACCCAAGACCATCTTTGACGTTAGGAGGTCTTGTGACCATATATGCACTACGTGAAAATTTAATCTTTTCCTTGTCAAAGATGCCACTTTGGGATGGATGTTTAGTCTGAAAAGTAGGGGGATCAAGTTTAACAACATTTTTCATAATGGAACATGCACGAGTCACAATTGTTGTTGGACCAACTTTGGAAGGTGAGCGTTTGGAGGAGGAGGGGTCACTTTTCTTGAGTGACTCAACTTTCACTTCAAGGATTTTGTTAACTTTTGACAAGTTAGCAAGTTCTTCCTTGATTGCAACATGTGATTCCTCTAGTTTTCAGTAAGTTTCCTTACTCAAGGCTAGCTCATGCTCAAGTGACCTGCTCTTCTCCCTCTCAAGCTCAAGGAGTTTATCAACCTCTTGATATATCTTCCTTTCACGGATGAGCATATCCTCTTGTCGGTTGACAAGCTCCTCCTTCTCCAAAATTTCATCTGACAACAATTTCATTTTCCTTAAAGTAGTTTTACTTAATCCTATAAACATATCCTCATTTTCACTAGAGCTATCAAAATCATCAATAGAGGAATTAATCAAGTGTAAAATCCCACTTTTTCCTTTCATGTGAAGTTCATCCTTATCTACCGCGGTGAAGGCTATAAATTCACCCCCGTCGACCGAAGTCCGTCACCGTTTCACCTTTCATCGCGCCGTGTCATTTCCTCGCCGCCGCGATCACCCCCGTGCCGCCCGACGCCGCTCAGCCTCACCGTCGATACAAGCATCACCATCCTTTGCAGTCTATAGCAAAAAGGTGCACAACGCTCTCGTGCAGCTTCTGGTTAAGTTTGAATTCCTATCGTGCATCCTAGCTTCTGTATTCTGTAAATTCCCGACGCACTTTTATAGCTTCGAGGCTAGTTCGTAGGTTTAATTCCAATTGTATGCACAAAATTTCTTTGATCCAGTTAGACGACATGATCTATGTATCCTGGCGCACCTTCCCTCCAAAAATCAGAAAGAATCATCGACTAATTAGCAAGTTCTTTGATTTTTCCCCTTCCGCCATTGATGGAGCTCGGTTCACCGTCGACCTCGGTGTTGCCGGCTATGGCACGAGCGCTAGCCCCTCCTAAACACTTTCCCATGCATCCACGATGCTTCCCGAGCTTTCAAACGAGAGATTTTGCAAGGGAATCGAGGGTCTCCACATCACTGAAACCCTAACACCCGCCGCCGCCGTCGGGAATGGTTTTCCGATCACCCCTCGCCGTCGGGAGTTGGTCCAGCGTGTTCCCCATGCGAAAATATGGTGGGGCAGCGAGTACCGAGGCCTCCCGTTGGCCGGAAGCCATCGCCGGCGAAAGCGTCGCCGCGCGCCGGCGAGAGCGCCGCCGCCCGAGCCGTGGCCCGAGGTGGAAGAAGACCGGGACGCGAGTCCCACTTGCCAGCGAGAGCAAAGGCGCTAGATCAGTTTGTGTCCAGGGATTTAGTGCGGTCACGTGGGAATCTTGATGGCCCCCGGTGTGGCTAGCCCCTGATTGGCTGGTTTTAAATCCAGTGGGCCCTGGCGCCAAATTTAAAAGCTGAAATTTCTTATTTTGTGCAGAACCATTTCCAAAGTATAAAAATCAATATCTCTCTGTAGACTACTCCAAAAATATTCAAACAAATTTTGTTTGAAACCCTTGATCTCTAGTTTCTGTCAGTACTAATTAGGTTCTGTGAAACTCACAGTTAAATTCTGTAGAAAACAATGTTTCCAAATGCAAATACAATTTTTCTAGGTGAACTTGCCACTAGAAAAATCCCCAAAATTCACATAAAATACATTGTCCTGTTCTAGACTACCAGAAAATGTTTGGGAGCCATTGCCCCTGTATAACCCTCAGTATAGTTCAATTACCTTTTTTAGTTATTGAATTTTTACAGATGTTCAGGTTCTTTATTATGTCCCAAAAGTGGCCTGATCCTTCCTTTAGTCATACATTTGTTCTTGTAAAAATCTCGGATTTAATTGTCCGAATCTTCTAGTCCTAATTCAGTTGCAAACTGAATATTAATTGAAATGCTAAAAATTCAATTATAAAATAATTCCAGAAATTCTTGCCAACTTTGAAATTCAATAACTCCTTCACCAACACTTAGAAATTTATGAAACAAATTTTGCTAGAACCAGGACAACTTCCTCTATCATGATGATCAATTGGCAGATTTGTTCAAGCTACAATTTCTTCTCTAATATTCTTGGAAGTTTATTGCTTGCCATAATTTTAGAGACAACAAAATACTTTGATCATCTCCTGTTCTTTGCAAGAGCTTCTATCATATTCACTGGTATCTACCATCAAAGTTCCACAGCCAATTAGGTCATTATCATATAATGATCACCATAGATTAAATTATGGTCTTGGTAGTAATTATTTTTCAAAGTCATAAATATACATATTATATGCATATCGTATAGTGACCGAAGTCGAGGAGGAACCAGAGGCCTTGGAAGTACACCTGCCGGATACTAACCCCGACTATGACCTGCAACCAGGCAAGCCCCGGTTTGCATTTAAGTTGTTTATAAAATTTTACTTTATCACTATGATGATTAGCATATGAATTGTGCATTACGTTTAGGATGTTTGAATACTCCAGATGCATGACCCACAATCCCATTGGTTAAATTAGGTAGGTTAATAATTCGACATGTAGAATTTCTATGCTAATGGTGTAGGTAAACCGGTAGAAGTCGAGTAGTTGGAATCTACTCGTGAGATAGAAATTTACACTCATCTACACTGGGATAACCTTTATAGAAAATAACTGTTACATCTAAAACTCGAGAACGGTCAGAGATGGATAGGAAGCGGCAAGACGTGGTCTTGGTCGCATAGCTCTGACTGGTCAGTTAAGGCCCGTCTGTATGCGGCCCCTTCGAACAAGCTTGAATTGTACTGGCGACATAATGGACATATGGAATCCAGTAAACTGACGTAACTCGATAACTGGGGTGTCGAGGACCATTAACTCACCTTCGATAGGGGTGGGTTGAGGACAGTAAGGTGTAAATCGGTCGGCGGACACATGAGGTCTTCCGTGCGGAGACCTTCTGTTCGCGGAGGTGTGACGGGCTCGGCGTTCGGGTTTCTTGTGAAAGGTGGCCATATACGACTAGTACTGAAGTGTTACGTAGGTACTGGTGTACTCGCTGACACTTCCGAACGACGTATGTGTCGTGTTGTCTGGGTGTGTCCTGATTGCAATCATCGTCCCTCGCGGTAATAGAGTACCACTTGTTCACTGCGTCGTGATGTAGTAAATACTAAAGAAGTCAGAAAAATGTGTTGTATTGAATTATAATTTGCTTCGCAACCTTGTATGACTTAGAGATAGTGAAATTAAAGTTTACAGTTTCCCCATACTTTAGCTGTAATAGCATTATGTGCTCTAGGCATGTCATATCATCGGCAAAGTGTTTCTTGTTTGATTGTGGAGTCTATGATGTGCCGTGCTTGGAGAATGTCATTTGCTACTTAAAATATGAATTTAAGGATCCACTTGTAGGCGAGTCATTTTTGCTTCACCTTACCTATGCTTAGTATCCACCCTTGCATATGTCTTGTGAGACGGGTTAGTCTTGTTGAGCCTTATGCTCATGTTTGCCGTTAACGAGTTTTTGCAGGTTATACGATCGATGAAGGGTTTGATGATGAGGTTGCACCCCCTCCAGGGTGTACAGCCGAGTGGGAACCCTGCACGCCGCCGTGATTTGGTTGTTGCTGGTGCGAAGTATCCAGGGCATGGATGACTTTGCTTTTGCATAGCTAGTGCTGAGAGCGTAGCTATGATATATATATATATATATATATATATATGTTTCTTTCCTTCCGCTAGTATTATAAAACTTCCGCTGTATGATAATTAAAAGACTTCGTCTTGTATTTTATTCTCGTTCTGTTCTTGTATACTGTTGGGTGTCGCATCGCACGACACCACCCAATGAGATCCTCGGATGTCGGGATTCCGGTCCACACAGACATGGTATCAGAGCATCATTGGGAATAGTGTACTTGAAAAGAACATATTTTCAAAAAAAATTAGGATTTGAGTGAGGAATTAGCTATATGCCCTTATAAGGAGTATTATTAGTATAAGATATACAAGTGGTAAACTAACTATGTGTTATTATATTCTATAATGACGCCACGATGTCAGGTAAGAGGTAAGGTACGCCACCGAGAGCGCATCAATCTCGGTAAACTCAGCATACGAGAAGTGGTATGTGCAATTTCCGTGGCTTGGCACGGGAAGTTAATAGGATTCTCTGAAGCTTTCAATGTTTCTGAGAACCTATGACACACGATACCCCAGCGTGCTTCAAAGTTAGTGGGAGCCCCCGTCGGGTGGTGTATAACCCGATAGTATGCATCTCTAGAACCATTCATGTTCTATGGGAGCATGCGAAACACGTATGCCCGAGCGTGTATAAGCCGGATCGTACGGGAGTCTTTGTTGTACAGATGTATTTACAGCCATGTACCTCGAGACATGACCTCGCTCGAGGGCGACTCACACCAGAGTCGTATGCATTTATTTTCATATGTATTATTGTGACTGTCTGTCGTGTTTCCCCGTACCGCCCTTGAGGTGTGAAGGTGTGAAAAAGGATTGTTTGTCTTTTGCAGCATTGACTATGGTAGAAGACCGTGTAGAAACCGTTTGCGAGAGAACGATATAGGAACCACCTATAGATGTAACCGGATATACCGGATAGAATTTTCATTGGTGAGGTACGTAGTACCGTCAGTATCAAATATGATACTAGACCATCCCCAATGACAGAATGGATGCATAATGTTTTGGAAGGTCCAAATATCATATGCTGGTAGGTTTGGACTCCGTAAAAAGGGACTCCGACTCGATAGGGTAGATAGAATCAAGATTCTGGATTTCTGGCAGAAGTTGGCTTGACTTCGCCGGGTTGTAATATTGGTTATCGGATAGATAACAAAATGGTATCACATATGGATGGAAATCTCGTGAAGACCTCTAAAACTTTTCTGTTTACCATCAGAGCATAAAAGTTTGATAATCTGGTGAAATTTGGAGTATACTAAAACTGCTCCATATGACCCAACCCTTGTACCAGTTCCAGAAATATTGCCATAACTCCCTGTAGGAACATCTTCTGCCTTATTGTGACATATGTATGGAAAGGGAAGAATCATATCTACAGGTTTGATGTTTAGAGTTTTCCCTAATTCGAATTTGAGTTAAATCAAATTTGGAAGTCAAAACAGTGGATTGCAGGACTGCTGGTGCAAATCAGTCAGTTCAACTGTTTAGTTTGGATAGTTATAACTTTTAATTCAGAATAGTGACATAGTAACATATATACATTTATGGAAATCTTAGGAAGTCCTCTATCAACTTAATTTTGCATTCATGATCTGAATCTGGGTATAGCGGTGTCTAATTCCATTTATCGCAAACTTGGTTCTGGCAGTCCAGAACTTGGAACAGTTTGCACATGTTTGTGAATTCGCGCGCGATACCTGTATAAAAAACTTTTAGGGGGGTAAATCTTTTACTTCTGGATTGTTAACTTGATGTTATACAATGTTTATTTTGTCATTAACTCAAAATATTGTCATGATATCCCTGTATAATTTGTGGACATCACTACATATACAAGGGAGGTTCTGTCAAAATTTCCAGAAAATATGGGTCAACTTAAAACCTGTATAGATTCTATTTCCTAGCTCACCTGTAGCTGTATCAGTACAATCTGGAAAGCTTGGAAAGTATACTACTACTTTGGTATTCAACTTCACCTTTGATTCTGACATTTCCTGTATGAAACGGTGGAATTTATACAGGAAGGTCAGCTGGAACAGACTGTGATTACAGCTCCAGTTTTAAATTTTCTTAAAACTGTTGAGAGTTGGAAACCTTCTCATTGTTCCAGTATTCTCTTTATAGATGACGGATGTAAGGATTCTACTACTGGACGGATGGGTATTTTCCACTTGCGCTAGCCATCCGGGTTTCCCATGTATGCTACGGGAAGTGCTCCAACAGTTTGGCTTCATCGAGATGCCATGCTATTGGGGTAGGGAAACGATCAACAGAGGTGTTCGGTCGTGTACCATCTTGGTAAACATCCCGGCTAGTCCACGTCGATATGGATGGGCTCCTTTCTTGGTTACCAATGAGGGGGCTCAGTTAGAGGACACTTGGGCAATCGCTGCAGGCGAAGCACTTATGAAGCTTTGTGAGCTTCATCAAGATGCCATGGCAGGGACTCAATTTGCCCTTATTCCAGTCCGTGGTATGGCCGGATTTGAGTGGCAACATCGTATGATTGCTGCCTATACACCGCATGGAGACACAACTTCGACGACACTTGGTACATATGCGGCTGCTTCCAATATGGTAGTTGCTACGCAAGGCACCATTATTTTGGAACAAGTCGAAGCCTTGCGGGAAGCGATGGAGCGGGGTGATACCCTTGATTATATCAACGAGTGTCTATGTTCGCTCATAGTTCCAGCGAATCACCGGCTAGATAAGTGCGAGAGTCAGTTGCATTATGCTTGCATTAGGCTACGGAAAGCTCGTGCCGCACAACGACAGACTCGCACTGAACTGCAGCAAGCTCGTGGTGAGCTGCAAGCACATCAGTTGGAGGTGCAACAACAGCAAGAGCAGCTGTTGGTAGTCACTGAAGAGCAGGACACCACCATTGAGACAGCTCAAAATTGGGAGTATGAGGCAGGAGAACTGCAGGATAATGTAATTGAGACCGAGGCACAATTACAACCAGTGGTGTATCCACCGGCCCATAACATACCACTAATTATGGGTGAACAATTGCCTTTGGATGACGAAGAAGAAGAAGAAGATCCCGAGGAACTCGAATATGTCGAGTAGGACGTATTGAAGTGGGATATGGCCGCACTTCTGCCGGCACGGGGCAACATATAGTTTAATAGTTGCTCGTATTTTTCTTTTGTGACCATGTTTGTGTCATATTAAGAGTAGTGGTGGTTATGTCGAATATGACAAGATGTGTACAACATCTCATGGGTACCAAGTATAGTAGAGATGTATTTCCATAGAGGGAGTCCATCAATTTGGAGTTTACTACTGTAAACTTGGTCACGAGATAATATATCTTGTATAAAGTTTGTACTTTATCAATATATATTGATGTTGTATATTATCTGTCGTGGTCTACCGCATTACTATTTATATGGAAGGATGAACTTGAGGCAATGAGACTTATGGTGTGAATCGTTGTATTGCAGCATGGTGCGTACACGTACAGCCCCGGAAGTGGGAGGCTCAAGTAGGGGACAGGGGGATGACACACCACCCCCGGGGCAGAATACGCCCCAGACGCAGCCACCTCCACCACCTCCACCTACACTTCCTAGAAGTCTCGCGGAGGTTCTCGCAGCAGTACTCGGTTTGCGCGACGAGCAAACCGAGTTGTTGCGGACCCTTGTACAGCACTCGTCCTGTCAAGGGGGACGACATGCTGATGGGCCACGTCAGTCATATCCGAGTTCCTACTCGGATTTCACATCGACGCATCCGTCGGTCTTCAGGGAGGCCGACGAACCTTTGGAGGCGGACAACTGGCTCCACACCATTGAAAGGAAGTTCGGTTTACTCGAGATAACCGAACAACAGAAGACTCTGTTTGCAGCTTAGCAACTGCAGGGTTCTGCTGGTGCGTGGTGGGCAAACTACCTCGCCGCACGCCCCGCAGGCTATGTCGTGAGCTGGGCAGAATTCTGGGAGGCGTTCCGCGCCTATCATATCCCTCCCGGGATTATGAGGAGGAAGCTTCAAGAGTTCTTGGAGCTGAAGCAAGGAGGAAGGAGTGCTTACGAGTACTCCAAGACCTTCAACCACTTGGCCCAGTATGCACAGGACCAAGATAACACAGAAGACAGGAAGCGAGAGTGCTTATACCAGGGGTTGAACCCCAAGATGAAGGACAAGCTTGTCTTGTTCAACCGCGGTAGTTTCAACGACATTATCAACGCCGCGATCATGCAAGAGGACGCTACTCGAGAGCTGTCCTCAAACAAGAAGGAGAGGAGTGCTCCGCAAGGTAGCGGAGTTAATGCTTCTCAGAAGTACCGAATGGTGTATCGATCACCATCCGGCCAGAGGTGGTAACCGCCATCACGACCACCAATGTTCAGTGGTCACCAGTTCGGCAATACCAGTTTCCGACTGCAGCAACAGCAGGGGATGATCCCACATGCACTTCCACCTCCACCGCGTGCACCGGGATTCCGTCCTCCCATTCGTACCGGCCAAACACCGTACACGTGTTTCACGTGTGGACGCACGGGGCACTTCACCAAGGACTGTCCACAGAGTAGGCAGGGCGGAGGACAGTCATCATACCAGGGTGCCAACCAACCCCGCAACTAGCCCAAGAAGCCAGTTCCAAGACTCGGCAACGTCCACCACCTCGCCATTGAGGACATTCCGAAAGGCGCACCCGTACTCACGGGTACGTTCTCTATCTTTGATCATCCCATAGTCACACTCTTTGACTCCGGAGCTTCACACAATATCATTAGCAAGTCTTTTATCATTAAAAGTCAATTGCCTATTATCTCCACAAAAACTCCATATGTGATTTGCACTCCGACAGGGAAACAATAACAAATGAGTTGGTTCCTGGGATACCACTTAACCTAGATGGAACTATATATCTTACTTCACTTTTGATACTAGAGAATCAGAAGTTAGATGTCATCTTGGGAATGGCATGGTTACAATACCATGGTGCTTTTCTAGATCTCATTCCTCGAAAAATATATCTAAATTCTCCACTTCATCCTTCCCAAGTCCTCAATCATGAGACAACCATTCTAGTGAATCCATCTACTCATAATACCGACGTTATTGAACTTAAGGATATTCCGGTAGTATGTGAATACCCAGACGTATTTCCCAAATATCTTCCTGGTATGCCCCCATAAAGAGATATAGAGTTCAAGATTGAGCTTGTACCGGGAACAGTGCCGATCTCAAGGCAACCCTACAAGATGGCACCCAAGGAACTTGCAGAACTGAAGGAGCAGTTAACAAAACTTGAGAACAAAGGTTTCATTCGTCCAAGTTCATCACCATGGGGTTGTTCTGCATTATTCGTAGAGAAGAAAGATAATACTTTGAGACTATGTGTCGACTGTCGTCCGCTCAATGTTGTCACTATCAAAAACAAGTATCAACCACCACGCATTGATATTCTTTTCGATCAGCTAGTGGGTGCTAAAATATTTTCGAAGATGGATCTTCGTTCTGGTTATCATCAGATTAGAATCCGACCAGAAGATATACCAAAGACAGCATTCTCAACGAGGTATGGACTGTATGAATACCTTGTTATGTCCTTCGTATTGACCAACGCACCGACTCATTTCATGTATCTCATGAACTCGATGTTCATGCAAGAATTGGACAAGTTTGTCATGGTCTTCATTGACGACATCCTTGTGTATTCAAAATCCGAAGAAGAACATGCTCAACACTTGCGTATTGTGCTTCAACGATTACGGGACCACCAGCTATATGCTAAATTCAGCAAGTGTGAATTCTGGATCAGCCAAGTGCCATTTTTAGGGCACATCATATCAGCAGAAGGGATTGCAGTTGATCCAAGCAAGATAAGGCAAGTACTCAAATGGGAGTCTCCAAAGTCTGTACATGAAGTTCGAAGTTTCCTAGGTTTAGATTCCCAGTTTCTCCAAAATAGCTAAACCAATGATAGAACTCCTGAAGAAGGGGACGAAGTATGTATGGACTGAGGCATGTGAGGGAGGTTTCCAGGCATTGGTAAAACACCTCACAATAGCACCAGTATTAGCTCAACCGGACACAAACAAATCTTTTGACGTGTATTGTGATGCATCAGGAATTGGTTTGGGTTGTGTCTTGATGCAGGACAGACGAGTGATCGCTTATGGATCACGGCAGCTTCAGAACCATGAGCAGCACTATCTGACTCATGATCTAGAGCTCGCTGCCGTGGTACTAGCATTGAAGATGTGGAGACATTATCTACTGGGTAATTTAGTGCATCTCTACACCGATCACAAGAGCCTGAAGTACATCTTCACCCAAAAAGACTTAAATATGCGACAGTGTAGATGGTTGGAATTAATCAAAGATTATGAGATTGAGATCCACTACCATCCAGGCAAGGCGAATGTCGTCGCAGATGCTCTAAGCCGCAAGTCCCATATCAACAATCTTTCCATTCCCTCAATGGAAGAAGAAGAACCGAGTCTCTACTTGGTTCCATATGGGGCACTCTACAACCTAGCTCTCATTCCTACTATCTGGGAGGATATTATGGCAGCTCAGAAGGAGGACAAAGGGATGTCGCACATTCGGCAAAGAATGGAGAAGGGGGAGATGAAATGTTTCCGATGTGATGATGAAGGTACCCTCTGGTTTAAAAACCGCATAGTGGTACCTCGAAACATGGAACTTTGGAAGAAGATACTGGATGAAGCTCATTTATCCAAGTATTCCATTCATCCGGGAAGTAACAAAATGTACCAAGACTTAAGAAAGAAGTTTTGGTGGACTCGGATGAAGAGAGAAGTAGCAACATACGTATCCGAATGTGATATGTGTCGTCGAGTTAAGGCCGACCATATGAAGGCAGCTGGGCAGCTTCAACCTTTAAGCATACCGGCTTGGAAATGGGAGGATATCAGCATGGATTTCATTGTTGGGTTGCCTCCCACTCTCCATAAGCACGACTCAATTTGGGTGATCGTTGACCGGTTGACCAAATTAGCTCATTTCATACCAGTCAGTGTCAAGTATGTTGTAAAGTGGTATGCAGAACTTTATATCTCCAGAATTTTGTGCCTACATGGAGTACCCCGCACTATCATTTCAGATCGTGGATCTATTATTGTTGCTCACTTTTGGGAGCATCTCCATGACGCATTGGGTACCAAACTAATTTGAAGCTCGGCTTATCATCCTCAGACTGATGGACAAACCGAGCGGGTGAACCAAGTGCTAGAGGATATGCTTCGTGCCTGTGCCATCCACCATGGTAGGAATTGGGATGATCATCTACCATTGGCGGAATTTTCGTACAATAACGGTTACCAGGCTAGCATCTAGATGGCGCCATATGAAGCTCTTTATGGCTGGAAGTGTCGCACACCTTTGAACTGTTGCGAATCTGGTGAACGAGTGGTATATGGCATCGACTTGGTAAATGAAGCCGAAGAGCAAGTACATATTATTTAAGAAAATCTCAAAACCGCTCAGTCTCATCAGAAGAGCTATGCGGAGAAACGACGTCGACCTCTTCACTTCGAGGTTGGGGATCAAGTTTATCTCCGGGTATCCCCAATGAAAGGAATTCATCGATTCGGAGTGAAAGGGAAGCTAGCTCCATGTTTCATTGGGCCGTTCGCAATAATCAAAAGATGCGGACCAGTGGCATATCAATTGGAGTTACCACTGTCGCTGGCAGGGGTCCACAATGTGTTTCACATTTTTCAGTTGTGGAAATGTCTCAAAGCCCCAGCGAATGTACGTATTGAGGATTTGGAAGCTCTCCAACCAGATCTTATGTATTCCGAGCATCCAACCCAGATCGTTGATGAGAAAACTCACACCACAAGGAGACACACCTTGCGTTTCTACACGGTCTTGTGGAGCAACCACAGTGCTGAAGAAGCCACGTGGGAAAGCGAGGAATATCTTAAAACGAACTATCCGGACTTGTTAGCGGCACATGTTCAGTAGATCTTTACCTTTTGTCCTTCCTTTGTAATCTCGGGACGAGATTCTTTTAAGGGGGAGGAATGTAAAATCCCACTTTTCCCTTTCAAGTGAAGTTCAACTACAAGTTGTTTATCGAACATAATGGGGGTCAATATAGTTGTGCTCATGAACTTGACCTCACTAAAAAGTTTTCTTTTTACTCATGTTTAATCTTATTAACATAAGGTCTGGACTTCACCCTAATCCTAGAACATTTTAATTAAACCTTTCTGCAAAGTTGGGAATTTAATTGATTGATATGGCTAGAGCAAATTATATTGCAGCAATATAATAATCAAAACAAATGTCATTTGATTATGTTGCTATGCATATTTGGCCCTGCCAAAAAGATTCAAATCCAAGGGTCCAAATTTTTCCTTGGCCTCATAAATATCTCAAATAACTTCTCGGAAAATTTTCAAGATTTTTTAAGTACATCTTCCACTTGTTTGGACACGTACAAGGGATTCATTTCGCGTCGATATCAAATTTAGCTTTGCACTAAACTTTGCCCAAATCAATCCCTAATTTTTCCTAAGACCTTTTATGGTTCAGGGAGCTTTGTCTCAAAGTTTGGAGATTTATGGGCCTTAGCTACTATTTATTTCAATGAGGTTTATAAACATGTTTGAATTCAAATTTGATTTTATATTTGACACAAACTATCTCCAAATTGAAATCTGATTGCAGATTTGGATTCCCCAGATTTTTCTTAGCCTATCTGTAAATTTTGGGAATTTTTGGACAATGTTTGAACTAGAATTTAGAGGAAGGGATAAGGGAGAGCGGTGGGGCCCATAGGTCAGTCGGTGAGACCGTTTAACCGCCCCTGTTTATTTCCTCCGGGCGACACCGCGACGCTGCATGCCGCCAGCGCTGTCGACCGTCGGTCACCTAAAGCTGCCCCCCCAGCATCCTTATCTACCGTGGTGAAGGCTATAAATTCACCCCCATCGACCGAAGTCCCTCACCGTTTCGCCTTTCATCGCACCACGCCATTTCCTCGCGGCCGCGATCACCTCCGTGCCGCCTGACGCCGCTCAGCCTCGCCGTCGATACAAGCATCACCATCCTTTGCAGTCTATAGCAAAAAGGTGTGCAACGACTTGTGCAGCTTCTCGTTAAGTTTGAATTCCTATCGTGCATCCTATCTTCTGTATTCCGTAAATTCCCGGCGCACTTTTATAGCTTCGAGGATAGTTCGTCAGTTTAATTCTGATTGTATGCACAAAATTTCTTTGATCCAGTTAGACGACATGATCTATGTATCCTAGTGCACCTTCCCTCCAAAAATCAGAAAGAATCATCGACTAATTAGCAAGTTCTTCGATTTTTCCCCTTCCGCCATTGATGGAGCTCGGTTCACCGTCGACCTCGGTGTTGCCAGCTATGGCACGAGCTCTAGCCCCTCCTAAACTCTTTCCCATGCATCCACGATGCTTCCCAAGCTTTCAAACGAGAGATTTAGCTAGGGAATCGAGGGTCTCCACATCATCGAAACCCTAACACCCGCCGCTGCCGTTTGGAATGGTTTTCCGGTCACCCCTCGCCGTCGGGAGTTGGTCCAGCGTGTTCCCCGCACGAAAATATGGTGGGGCGGCGAGTACCGAGGCCTCCTGTAGGCCGGAAGCCATCGCCAGCGAAAGCGCCGCCGCGCGCCGGCGAGAGCGCCGCCGCCCGAGCCGTGGCCCGAGGTGGAAGAAGACCAGGACGCGGGTCCCACTTGCCAGCGAGAGCAAAGGCGCTGGATCAGTCTGTGGCCAGGGATTTAGTGCGGTCACGTGGGAATCTTTATGGCTCCCGGTGTGGCTAGCCCCTGATTGGCTAGTTTTAAATCCAGTGGGCCCTGGCGCCAAATTTAAAAGCTGAAATTTCCTATTTTGTGCAGAACCATTTCCAAAGTTTAAAATTCAATATCTCTCTGTAGACTGCTACAAAAATATTCAAACAAATTTTGTTTGAAAGCCCTTGATCTCTAGTTTCTCTCAGTACCAATTAGGTTCTGTGAAACTCACAGTTAAATTCTGTAGAAAACAATCTTTCCAAATGCAAATACAATTTTTCCAGGTGAACTTCCACTGGAATAATCTCCAAAACTCACATAAAATACATTGTCCTACTCTTGACTAATAGAAAAAGTTTGGGAGCCGCACCTGTATAACCCTCTGTATAGTTCAATTATCTTTTTCAGTTATTGAATTTTTACAGATGTTCAGTTGCTTTATCATGTCCCAAATTTGGACTGAACCTTCCTTTAGTCATACACTAGTTCCTGTAAAAATCTTGGATTTAATTGACCAAATCTCCTTATCCTAATTCAGTTGCAAACTGAATATTAATTGAAAAGCTAAAAATTCAATTATAAAATAATTCTAGAAATTCTTGCCAACTTTGAAATTCAATAACCCGTTCATCAAAGCTTAGAAATTTATGAAAATTTTTTTGCTAGAACCAGGACAACTTCCTCTACCATGATTATCAACTGGCAGCTATGTTCAAGCTACAATGTCTTCTCTAAAATTCTTGGAAGTTTATTGCTTGCCGTAATTTTAGAGACAACAAAATACTTTGATCATCTCCTGTTTTATGCAAGAGCTTCTATCATATTCACTGGTATCTACCATCAAAGTTCCACAGCCAATTAGGTCATTATCATATAATGATCACCATAGATTAAATTATGGTCTTGGTAGTAATTATTTTTCAAGGTCATTCATATACATATTATATGCATATCATATAGTGACCGAAGTCGAGGAGGAACTAGAGGCCTTAGAAGTACACCTACCGGATACTAACCCCGACTCTGACCTGCAACCAGGCAAGCCCCGGTTTGCGTTTAAGTCGTTTATAAAATTTTACTTTATCACTATGATGATTAGCATATGAATTGTGCATTACGTTTAGGATGTTTGAATACTCCAGATGCATGACCCACAATCCCATTGGTTAAATTGGGTAGGTTAATAACTCGACATGTAGAATTGCTATACTAATGTTGTAGGTAAACCGGTAGAAGTCGAGTAGTTGGAATCTACTCGCAAGATAGAAATTTACACTCATCTACACTGGGATAACCTTTATAGAAAATAACTGTTACATCTAAAACTCGAGAATGGTCAGAGATGGATAGGAAGTGGAAAGATGTTGTCTTGGTCGTATAGCCCTGACTGGTCAGTTAAGGTCCGTCTATATGCGGCCCCTTCGGACAAGCTTCAATTGTATCGGCAACATAATGGACATATAGAATCCAGTAAACTGACATAACTCGATAACTGGGGTGTCGAGGCCCATTAACTCACCATTGATAGGGGTGGTTTGAGGACAGTAAGGTGTAAATCAGTCAGCGCACACATGAGGTGTTCCGTGCGGAGACCTTCTGTTCGCGGAGGTGAGACGGGCTCGGCGTTCGGGTTTCTTGTGAAAGGTGTCCATATACGACTAGTACTGAAGTGTTACGTAGGTACTGGTGTACTCGCTGACACTTTCAAATGACGTATGTGTCGTGTTGTCTGGGTGTGTCCTGATTGCAATCACCGTCCCTCGCGGTAATAGAGTACCACTTGTTCACTGCGCCGTGATGTAGTAAATACTAAAGAAGTTAGAAAAATGTGTTGTATTGAATTATAATTTGCTTTGCAACCTTTTATGACTTAGAGATAGTGAAATTAAAGTTTACAGTTTCCCCATACTTTAGCTGTAATAGCATTATGTGCTCTGGGCATGTCATATCATCGGCAAAGCATTTCTTGTTTGATTGTGGAGTCTATCATGTGTCGTGCTTGGAGAATGTCATTTGCTACTTAAAATATGAATTTAAGGATCCACTTGTAGGTGAGTCGTTTTTGCTTCACTTTACCTATGCTTAGTATCCACCCTTGCATATGTCTAGTGAGACGGGTTAGTCTTGCTAAGCCTTATGCTCATGTTTGCAGTTAACGAGTTCTTGCAGGTTATACGATCGATGAAGGGTTTGATGATGAGGCTGCACCCCCTCCAGGGTGTACAGCCGAGTGGGAACCCTGCACACCGCCATGATTTGGTTGTTGCTAGTGCGAAGTATCTAGGGCATGGATGACTTTGCTTTTGCATAGCTAGTGCTGAGAGCGTAGCTATGATATATATATATATATATATATATATATATATATATATATATATATATATATATATATATATGTGGTAATGTGTGGTGAATTAATTAAGTGTTGATTCAGCAATTAAATGTTATAACAACGGAAATTGAACAACTATTGAGATCACATGAATTGACATGTGGAAAGCGATTGTAATTCAAGTTACAAGATCGATCAACTTAATGCCCTAAGTAATGATGATGCAAAAATAGAGAAGCACATGGGACACGAAACTTTATCGAGGTTCGATCTTACCAAAGAGATCTACTCCTCGTTGATGAAGCACACACAGAGTCGGGTCTTTTCAAACCCTTTCCCTCATCAAGTCACCACACAAGGCTGACTTGATTCCACTATCATGGGTAATCACCAAGTTTATAGGGCAACCTCACACGTTGAGGGCTCCCACAAGAATTACAATGACAAGATGATCAAATACTCTCGGAAATATTACAAGCAAGTGCACGAGTGTAAAGAGATCAAACCGCAAGAGCTCAATGAAGAGTAGACACTGATCTCCCAATCCCAAATCTGAATACTAAAAGATATTCACTTTTGAGGACCCTAGATGTGTGGGGAGATGTGTTTTCGTGCTCTTGAGACAAGTGGCGGCGCTAGGGTTTGAGTTGTGAACAGTAGAATATATGTATTATGTTTGTGGGGTTGTGGATCGCCTATTTATGGTGTTTCCAAAATTGTTACCGTTGGGGATTTCGACGGCCGGACTAGTCCATACTGGGTACGGACTTGTCCGGTGTGCTATGTAAAAACGGCGTGAAATGTGCAGCACACTAGAAACCCTAAATTGTGTGAGGTATACTGGACTAGTCCGGTAGGTGTCTGAACTTGTCTGGTGCTCTGTGTATCTGAGTTCCAGAGAGTTTAATAGACTAGTCTAGTCCATGAGTGGACTTGTCCGGTGCTATGTATTATAGAATATCACAGAGTTCAACAGACTATTCCGGTCCTATGAACAGACTTGTTCGGTGCAAAACATAATAGGTTTACAGAAAGTTAAACGGACTAGTCCGGTCCATGAACGGACTAGTCCGGTGCACTGTGAAATGTGGTTCCAAAAAGTTGATCAGACTAGTCCGGTCCATAGGAGGACTAGTCCGGTGCACTATGAATTTGGACAACACAGAGTTGAACGGACTAGTCCGGCCCATGAACGGACTAGTCAAGTGCTTAGTGAATTTTTAGGTTGATTTTAATCTCTTACCCCTACGCAAAGACTTGAGCTCTTGGTATGTGTCTCTCACACACATCCTATACATTTAAGTCTACTTTGCACTTCAGTCATCAGTTGGGCTTTTCTCTTTTCCTTCACCACATCATTTTTCACTTTTTGACTTTATAAAACTATCTCATTTAAACTGACCTGCAGTCATCCCAACAAGTTCATTAGGATCTCATTTGTTTGTCATCAATAGTCTAAAACCCACAAGGGATTGTCTAGATGCACTTTCACAAACACATCCATTCCCAAGCTTGGGGGAGGCTCCAAGAGTTCTTATAGGTTTCCCTCCATCATCGGGTGGATAGTTGGATCCTCATCCAACACTCATGTCATGGAATGACTCCACGAATCCATGACTATGTTCATGCTGAATCTGAAGGAGCCCTATTCTCATTCATCATGGATGAGAAGATGGTCTGCACTCAAGGGGTGGATTGAAGAATGCTCTAGTTCCCTTAGCTTGGCATGCACACCACATAACAAGGTGACATGCTAGTTATGGAACTACACCTCCCATTGAAGTAACATGAAGATCAAGCCAATGGAAAAGTGTTCGGATGATCCAAGTCATGGATATTCGCATGATTTGTGAAAATCCATGTCAACATGGGACACTTTGAGAATTATTTCCCAAAGACCCACAGAGATTCTTCCTTTCAAACAACAACTCCAATGGCTACCATTCACAAGGAGGTCAAGGGTGGAATCAACATCACCCTTGTAATCAAGTAGACTATTCGACAATTACTTGTTGGTATCCTACACTTCGACCACACTTGTACAACCTTGGGCAAATGACATTGTGGATGAAGTGTTTCTTGTTTGATTATAATGTCTACATGTCATCATGCCCAAGGAAGCCTTTGGTCTATGATCAAAGTATGGGTTAACTCCATGGAATATCAAGAAGGTCGAAGTGGCACCCCGAAAAAGGACAAGCATCACCATGCTCATAAGAGAATATCTTCAAGAGGAAAAGTCATCGCAACATCAACAAGTCTTCATCAAGGGGACGAAGAGATTAGGGCCAACATGTGCCCACATGTCCGAATGATAGCCAAAGTACTTTTGGCATGTCAAGCAGCAGAAGTTGTCCACATCTTCAACTTCGGGATTGGACAACAAATCATCACACTAAACAGGACGGAGGTAAGTCCCTCTCATCAGACATCAAAAATTTTGTGAGTCCTTGCCAATAGTTTAATTGGTAGTTATCTCATATTTGTTTCCCAATTGCATATTTGAATTTCTCATCAACGGCATTCAGCATGTTTAAATTTCCACACTTGCATGTTGGAAGGTAAAATTTCCAACCATCATAAAACTAAAAACTTTAATTAGGAAAGAAATTTAATAGGATATGAACTATGGGCATCACAACTTAAATTTATTTTTCTTATACGACCCAAAAAGATTTGCTTTATGCCTCATTGCATTCACATGTTGTTTCAAGTTGGGCAAGACTATTTGACAAAAGGGTTCAATTTGCTTTTGGCTAACATAACACGTTTTCGAGTTGTTTTGTTTGTTCTTGATTGAATTGCAATATGACAAAAATTGTAAAGAGGTGGTTTGGCAAGAAAGAGGAGGCCACATCAAGCTCAAGCCACCATTGGGAGGATTTGAGAACACATCTCTCCTTCATACTTATTTTGAGTTTGAGGTAGAGAAATGTTCAAGATGATGACCCGATGGAGGAGTAAGAAGAAGCCTCAACCAAATCCATCGCCAAATCCAACCTTAACCTGGCATTTGATTCAAACATCAAGTCTATGCCAAAATCCAAGGCTGTGAGTTTCTCATACAAAGGCCTTCATCACCAACTGCCCTTCAAATGAGGTATGAGTTTAACATTTTTCATTGTTTGGTTTGCCTTAGAATTGAATATCCTTGCTTACATTTATGAGGAAGGTTGCCACTTCCTCATCATTCAATTCTCATGCATCTTCACAAGAGTAAGTTTCGGTATTTTCTTTTGGATCTCCAAAAGGAAATACCACCTTACATGGAAAAAGCTAAAGCAAGTACCTAGAATCCCTTAGGCATTGTTTTATAGACTTAGTCATTTTTTCCTAGGTTTAGAAAACAAAACTTTTAGGCATAAATTAATGGGTGAATTGGCATGTAGGAACTTAGGCATAGTGATGACCATGATTTTGATTTGTTCTTCATGCATATATGGTGTCACTAGATTTCAAACTCTTAGGAGAATGAGTGATATCTCTTATATTAATTTGAATTTCATGTTTATGTGGAATCTCTAAATTTCAAATTCCTAGAAAAGTTCAGGGGGATAAAGTTGAAAACCTTGTTTGTCATGATCTAAATAATAACATTTGATCTTGTGTAAAAAGCTATGATGGTTAGAAACTGAAAAAGATGAAGGGACTCGTATAGTGTATTTATATCACTTGCATTGATATGAGTAGGAGCTTTACAAAATGTGCTAATTGATTTATCTATAAAGCCCCACTCCTTTCAATGAATAATACATTGCTCATGGATACACTTGAAATTGGAACCAATGCATCTTTGATTTTGTTCATCCCTGTATGTACAAATGAAAATTTGGTTACCTAACCCAAAAATTCATTTGTACAAGTATCGGGAGCTAACCATCCCTCTCTATCAAAGAGAGGAAGTATGCAGGAGTAATATTACTATGCTTGCATTCAAGGAGCTGATTGTTGGAATCCCTAGAGGATTCCATTTCAACATCTCTTGGCCAAAGAATAAATAAGAATGGTTTCTACTTATCGGAATTTAAGACCGAAGGTCAATCATAACTACACGAGGCCAGAGATTTGAAATGGGAATCCTCCATGAGCAACCAATGGGTTGCTATGAATATGTGAGAGCATTATGCTCTCAACTATTTTGAACACTCATTCAAGCTCAAGGGAATTGCCACCATCACTAGGTGTAAGTTATTCCTTTTTGGCTAAAAGGTATGATGTAGCTTAACCAAGGAATGACAAGGTCACACCCAATGTATATTGGGTGCAAGTTGTTCCTATGTGGCTAAATAGTATGTTATACCTTAGTCAAGGAACAACGGATCACACTCAACCAATGTTGAGTGCATTTCATCCCTTTGTGGTTATAGGTATGTTTTACCTTAGCCAAGGAACAACGGATCATACTCAACAAATGTTGGGTATTTGTCACTCCTTTGTGGCTAAAGGTTATCATTACCTTAGCCAAGGAATGATGGATCCCACCCAATGGATGATGGTACAAGTTATTCCTTCGTGGAAAGAAGGAATGTTACACCTTAGCCAAAGAATGATAGAACACACTGAACGCATGTTGAGTGCACATTATTCCTTTGTAACTAAAGGTTATCTTTATCATAGCCAAGGAATAACAAAGTACACCAAACACATGAGAGACCTTGTGATGAGGACATCACAACAGCAGAGACACACATTGAAATGCAAGCACCAATCACAAGAGCACGAGCACGGTTAATAAATCAGCAGGTGAATTCGCTCCTAACTTCTTTTGCATGTGAGTTTGGGAATAGATTGCTATGTGATGATTTAATTGTTATTAGGAATAATGGAGAATATCAACATGTGAAGGAAAGAAGCCTTGGGAGCATGGATAACCAGCTGGGACGTCCATAAGTTGATAGAAACAGTTTACAACTCGGACTCGAGTTCAACTCGGAGTCCAGGAGCAGTCCACATTAAAACGGGCGCCCAGGAGGCATACGGACTATGTTTTCAACGTTCTACATATGCACGGAAAGAGGAGAAGATAACTTTCCAATGGTTCTGGTCCCACCTCAAAATTTCTTCAGAGTCATTGGGAATCGTCAAAACAAATCGAGTCTAGATTTCTGTCTGGTGTTGCGCCACCGAATCGGGCCTTTGGGCCTTGTATCCCGTAAGAGTCCATTAGGGACGCGTCTAATCGTGTTTTGGCCAAACCCTAGCCTTTAAATACTGCAGTCGCCGGTCATATTTGATGGGTTTTGCTTAGAATAATAATTTCGCCGTTCTACATTTTGTGAGACCCCAACTAGATCTTGTCTTCTACGTTCTTGCTCGTGTTCTCGGTTCACTTGTAGGGATTAGCCTTCTTGGAGAGGTCAAGCGTGTGCTGCACGGTGGATAACCAACGGAGCAGTGGTGTAGTGATTGCAGGGGTATTCGAACTGCTCGAGTGCCGCGGATCATCAATGTCGAGTTCTCCACCACAATCAGCTTACCTTTCGGAAGATCGAGCCTAAACCTACTCATCACCTTTCAGTGCGGACAAGCGACATCAACAACACTCTCTTCAACCAGACACATGGAACCCGTGGGAGACAACACAACATTGATACTCAATCCTCCATTGTCAAAGGCACGTTGCAACAAGGATAGGCCAACCTCATGGCCTACCTCTATCGCTAGGGATTCAACCCCTATTGTGAACCTTGATAAAGAATAAGCTTGGGGGAGGACCCCTACTTGAGGTAACTTGTATCAAACCCATTGCATTTATCTTTCATCCATCCATCCACCTTGCATCTAAAAAATAAAAAAAATAGTAACTTAGATTTTCTTTTGATTAATCAAATATAGATGTGTGGTAAGAATGATTTAGATTTCACATAGATGAAATGATGAATAGTTGCTCTGTTTTACTTTTCCTAAGTCCTTAGTATGCAACTTGCTAATCTCCAAATATTGCTTCTATTGGCTAGAATTAACTTTGCCTTGAGAAATTGTGGGTAGCAAAAGCTTAATCCAATTTCTAGGTTGTTGTGAGATTTGAAAGAGTAATAGGGTAGCTATTCCTAGTTTGAAAGTAAAATTTAAATTTCTGGAGAAACTTTAAAGAGAGTTTAAGTTCCCCTCATTTGATTGGAAATATCTACCAAAGCCATATGATGTTTTAGATTGATAAACCTTACGCTTATGCTATTTGCTTTCACATTGAGCCTAGTCAAAGTAGTAGAGTCTTATGTGAGAGTTAATTTATTTCTTTTGAATTCTTCACTTGCACATGCTAAAACTTCTACACTAGAAGTTAGCAAAATCTCATCATATCATCATTCCACAATAAAAAGAGAAACTCCATGCCTTCCATGTTTTACTCTCTTCAAGTTTATTGCATTAAAAGGAGTATAATACATGGCTACAAAAAAGTGCATGCTTACATCATAAGCATGAGAAAAAAGAGAAATGCATGCTTACACCATAAGCATGAGAAAAAAAATAGAGAAAGTAGCCATGTTTCATCCTTGCAATAAAGAGAGTCCACATCAAAAGGAGTTATTTCAACATTTCCACATCCACTTCCACTTACATCACACATGCACAAGTCTTGATTCAAAAGATTGAATTAATTTCTCCTAAGGCTTGCTCTTTTGACTTAGCAAAATTATATGTAGCAAATATGACTACTTACATTCCCTACCAAGCTCCACATATAAGCTATATTTAGTGGTAGGATTAGTATAGGCAAATGCTTTGGTGAGGACATATTTCCACTACACACAAAGGAGTGATTGGGAGAATCAATTGAGGTACTTAGAATCTAAATTGAAACTCTCCAGAATTTAAGTGGAACTTGATATCTAGGCTATGCTTGCTCCATTTACTGTTCTATCTTTCAACTACCCATGAATAGGAGAAGACACAAGCCCCATGATGACTTAAGAAAGGTGAAGTATTGCAATACTAGGTAGAGTATTTTCTTGTGCACTTGGTACTTTTGAAAGGTTAGAACATAGTAGCAACTACTGATCATCAACCTAAAGTTTTGACTTTGCGACTGGATGAGCAAAGGATAAGCTTGGGGGAGTTTGTTGACGGTTGTTATATACCAATTTCACCGGTCAATATAATTCAATTGTGTGAAAGGTATGTCATTTCTTGCAGACATCACCTTTCTACTTGGCCTATTCCACTTGTCCTTGGAGAAATAGTGCATGTACACTTTTTATACAGGAATTAAGGCAGAGTATGGGAGCAATCCTGAAAAGTACCATCCCAGCCAATCAGGCGATGACATGTGGCATCACATGGATCAAATGGCCCACAAACAGATGTATCTGAGGCGATCCAATGCTATATCATCCACATCAGTCTAGAGGACCCACCTGGAAGCCACCTCAAGAAAGCACAGGCCGTTTGGAGCCAAGACCCAAGTCGGCCGACCTGGTGGCTCGGCCGAACTGGTAGCTCCTCCAAACTCGGTCTTCTTCCATGTGTCGACTTCCTGTGGTGTCCTGATAATGATGAAGACTGATTCGGATGCTAATTGAGGCCTACCACTATGTTATGTTTCTCTTTTGTGCACATTATGATGTGAAATTGAAGGTCTGAATATGGCACTTAGGGACCGCCAACAGGCTGCCAACATAAAGGATGTTGACAACAAAAACAAGGCACAAAACTTGATCATACAAGGATTGACTCAAGGTGAATTCGCGTGTGGAACATCTCTGATCAGCATACGACATGTGAAAAGATTTATGTGACTACCACGAAGGATCAAACACAATCAAAGAGGTATGTCAAGATATGTTCAAGAAAGAGTACATGTGTTTTGGGATGCAACTAGGTGAGTCGATCGATGACTTCTTTGCTCGCTTTAATAAAATTCTCAACAACTTACGTAGTTTCGATGTTAATTTTTCATATGCTGAGAATGCTAGGCAATTGTTAATTGCATTAGACAAGTAAATTTGGGAGATAAAAGTTACATATATTTGTCAATCCACTGTCATGAGTACACTTACATTACATGTGCTATATTCCAAGTTAAAAACTCATGAACTTGACGTAATATTAGTAAAAATCCTACAAGTCTATTGCATTTGTTTGACAACGTGACATGCCTAGTTCTAGTCAATCTTCGTCGTGTGTACACTTGTTTTGCTGTCCTCTCTAACCCTTGAACAGATTTGAAGAGTTTCCAGAGGAGGAGCTAGCACTTCTCTCTACTTGGTTGTCAAAAGCATTACAAAATGTAAGAACTAGAAGGGGAGGAAGTGGTGGACCTCAACGGTGCTTCGAATGCGGTGAGTTTAGACATTTTCTTACAAATTTCCCTAACTATAATGTTCTACTCCTCGTGATAAGAAGCAAACAAAGTTCAAGTCTTCCCCTTCAAACAACAAGAAGAAGGATTTTACCGGTCGCCAATTAGTAAACAGTTTTGTCTCTACACTTCAAGAACTTGGCTCGAGCAAAGTGGACATCAGAAGTGACGAAGATGAAGAGAATTTGGCAAATAGGTGCTTCATGGCGGGCAACTCAAGATCAAGTATGGAGGAGGCATAACACAATAGCGACGATGAAGAGGCATGTCCCACATGCGACGAAATGTGTGATGTTATTTCTTGTGCCACTGTTATACTTAAGAAAATGGACAAAAAACATAGGGACAATGTTGTTAAAATTGAATCACTAGAATGTGAAATTAATCATTTAAAATCTTTGATTCCTAGTGATGATTTTGTTCCTCATGTGTAATATATTTACAATTGTCCTCTTTAAGGAGTGCGCACAAATCCACACCTGATAAACTTGAGCTTGAAATTGAAAAGAACAAAAAGCTTGTTGCACTTAACGATAAAAACATGAAAGATGCTAGCTGTTCTACAATTGATTTGCATTATTCTAGTTGTGATGATCTTAATAAGAAACTGCATGATGCTATGAATGAAATTTCTGTTTTGAACAATGCTTTACGTTCTCATGATGTTAATTGTTGTTCTAATTACAAATTAAAAGGAAAAACTTCATGTGAACTCTCCTTCATCTGTCCAATTAACTTGATGACATGCATAGGACACTAGATCGATTTTGTAATGCAAATAAGAACCTAAACTTGCTGTTGAACTGTTCCAAGTCTTGCAATGATAAAACTTGTTTAGGTTTTATCCCCATGCTCATGCTAAGGCACATCCAGCTAAGTTTGTTAAATCATTAGGAAGTGGTTTGATTCAAATGCTTCTTAAACAAAAAGAGGTGGTTTTTAAGTGTTTAGGAATGTTGTCTCATTTGGTTGCTAATAAACATGTTGCTTGCTCATCTAGACATGAACACAAAGTAAAATTTCATTGTACCTACATGTTAGTGCCTTGATAGCATACGTGGGCTGCCTAAGCTTAAAGGGGACAAATAAATAGTTTGCTCTTCTTGTAGATATGCTAAAATGGTTGTAGGTTCACATGCTCCACTTACAATGACAATGACAACAGCACCTACACAACTTTTACACCTTGACATTGTAGGTCCCTCACATGTTCAATCTTTTGGAGTAAGTGGTATGTGCTTGTAATTGTTGATGACTATTCTAGATACTTTTGGGTTTACTTTATGGCATCTAAGAATGAAGCTTTCAATCACTTTAGAAGTTTGGTTCTTAGGCTTTCACTTGACCACCCAGGATCTTTAAAAGCAATTAGAAGTGATAATGGTACTAAATTTAAAAACCAATCACTTGATCACTTTTGTGCTAAAAATGGAATAGATCATTAATTTTCTTCACCATATGTACCTCAACAAAATGGTGTTGTAGAGAGAAAGAACAGAACCTTAGTTGAGATGGCTAGGACAATGCTTGATGAATATCAAACTCCTAGGAAATTTTGTGCCGATGCAATTGCAACCGCTTGTTATGTCTCGAATCAAGTTTTCTTGTGAGCTAAGCTAGGAAAGACCCATATGAGCTGCGGTTTGGACATAGGCCTAGTGTCACACACTTTAGGGTCTTTGGTTGCAAATGCTTTGTTAAGAAACATGATAATATTGATAAATTTTAAGCTAGATCTATTGATGACATGTTTTTTGGTTATCCATCTCATAGTAGATGCTACCGTTTGCTTTTACATGACACTAACAAAATTGTGGAGACTTGTGAGGTTTTTTTTATGAAGCTATCTCAGGTACTAGCTCTAATATTGCAGGTCAAGATGCATATCCACAGGGGGAGAATATTTTCATTTAACATATGGAAGAAGTGTTGTTGCTGCCCAAAATTTTATAAGCTAATGACATTGTTCCTGCTCCTGATTTTGATTCACAACTAGCATCAATGACCACCATTGCTGGTACAGATCGTCCTCAAGTCACAATCTAATCGATTTGTGATGAACATGAAGAAGAAGAAGTTTGTGAAGTGTCTACTCCCCTCCGGATCCTAAAAAGTCATCCTCCACAACAAATTATTGGAAGCTTGCACGAACGAGTCACACAACTTAGGTTTTTTGATCCAAACTCTCATGCTCATTCTACTTTTGTTGCTTCTTTTGAACCTAAAGATATATCACACACACTCACTAATGAATCTTGGATTATTTCCATGCAAGAAGAGTTAGAAATTTTTGAAAGATATAATGTTTGGAAACTTGTACCTCCACCTCATGATACCACTTTAACTGGAACTAAATGGGTGTCTAAAAATAAACAAAGTGAGGATGGGGTTGTGATTAGGAATAAAGCTAGGTTGGTTGCTTAAGGTTTCACACAAGTTGAAGGTCTAGATTTTGATGAAACTTTTGCTCCTGTTGCTAGATTAGAAGCCATAAGAATTTTATTAGAATTTGCTGCATATAAAAGTTTAAAAATAAATCAAATGGTTGCGAAAAGTACTTTTCTTATTGGCTACATAGATGAGAAGGTTTATCTTAAGCAACCACCCAGTTTTGAAAATCCAAATTTTTCTAATCATGTTTACAAATTGTCCAAAGCTTTGTATGGTCTTAAACAAGCCCCTAGAGCATGGTATAATAGGTTACAAACATTTTTACTTGAAAAGGGGTTTACCATGGGTAAAGTAGATAAAACTCTTTTTGTGATTAAGCATGGCAATGACTCATTATTCGTTCAAGTGTATGTGGATGATATTATCTTTGGTTGTGCTTCTCATGATCTTATGTCCAAGTTTTTTAGCTATGATGAGTTTAGAATTCGAGATAAGTATGATGGGAGAACTCGCATACTTTTTGGGCCTGCAAATCAAGCAAACTAAGAAGGGAACCTTTGTGCATCAAATGAAGTGCATGAAAGATCTTCTTAGGCATTTCAACATGGAAAACAACAAGCCTCTTCGGACACCAATGGGAACAACAGCGACACTTGAACTTGATGAAGAGGATGAACCCATTGATCAAAAAGAATATTGAAGCATGATCGGATCACTTTTGTATCTCGCGACATCAAGACCGAATATAAAATTCAACATATGTCTTTGTTCAAGATTTCAAGCTTCTCCACGTGCTTCACAACGTCAAGCCTTCAAAAGATTTCTTAGGTACTTACACGGAACTCAAGAATTTGGCATTTTTCTTCCTTCTTCCTCAATCGTTACTTTGAAAGCTTTTTCGGATGCTGATTTTGGGGGTTGTAGGATTGATAGGAAAAGTACTTCGGGTGCTTGTCATTTTCTTGGTAATTCACTTGTTGCTTGGTCCTCTAGAAAACAAAGTTCAATTGCACAATCCACGGCCTAATTTGAATACGTAGTTGTTGCTAGCGCTTGCTCACAAATTCTTTGGATTGTTCAAACACTCAAGGACTATGGGGTTGATTTAGATAGTGTTTCGCTGTTTTGTGATAACACTAGTGCCATTTGCATTGCTAAAAACCTCGTGCAACATTGTAGAACAATAGGGGTTATGCATCCTCATGGCTTAAATTGAGGGGGGGGGGGGGGTTTGAAACTTAGGAGGTCTATGTGTGAATATGAATTTAAAATAATATGAGCATAGTATTTCATACATATATGACATTGTGATTCCTTTTACATGTTGAAAGTTCTTACTACATTATGTGTGTTATACGTTTTGTAGTTTTTGCCATGACTAATAACTGGAATATTTACTTACACTAAATCTGGTCGTGATTGAACTTTCTTGCTGTTTTGAATTTGTTACATGCTCACAAGTGCTTTTAATCATCAAAATATAATCAATCAATAGCCCACATGTTGAGCTTTTATGATCTAATGAAAAATCTAAAAAGATCAAGAGAATATGCATGCATCTCACTTCATCTTTTGAGATTGCTTATCATTGCACTTCAATATGAACTTGGAAGGAGTTGTGTATGACTAAAACCATGTCCTTAAGCTTTTCATTTTCAAATGACATAGGCTTGGCTTGGTTGGTTAGAATAAGGCATATGTTGCATATAATCTCTTGCAAGGTTCATATGATTCAAATTTGTACTTTGAATGTTAATAAAAAACAGCAACATGTGTCATGCTTTCAAGTTTTGAAATAGTTTAGACAGGGAGATCATGACTTGCTTAAATTGAAATTACGCTTGATCTCTAGGATGGCTTACACTACTTTATGTATCTCATTGATGTGATAGTGTAAGTTACTTGATAGTATGACTTGGATGAGCTCTGTTTTATATGTATATCTCATATTATGCTCATAAAGAATCAATATTTCTCTTTGTACCTTGTTGAATACATTGTCGGGGGGGGGGGGGGGGGGGGATCGGTCACATATTGCACATTCACAAGTTTTTTTGCACGATTCTTATCGGGAGAGTGCAAGATTCTTCTCATTTGATTTATTATCTTCAAAATGGGGGAGAAATTTTCTTTTTTCAAACTTTTCATGAAACGTGAATAAGTCAATGTTCGGTTTCGTAGTGGTGTTGCCAATACATTCATCAAGGGGGGGATTGTGAGACCTATGTGTGTTAAATACATTGGCAATTAGAACAAAAGTGAGGGTTTACATTCAAAGTTTTGAATATCGTTGAAACACCCGTTTTGGATTGTCCGAACTTTTCCTCACATGACTCGCACGTGTTTATCGCTTCGGATTGTCTGAACTTTCAATCACGTGAGTTGCACATGAGTCGACTTGGTTGATCTTTACAAATGTGTTTTTGGAAGTAACATTTACTCTTTACTTTGTTAGGACCGTTTGAACTTTCAGACATGTGATTTGCATGTGAGTTTCGGATTGGAATGCCCGATTTTTTGCCTTTACATTGCAGCGCTGCTTTTGAACTATTCGATATTTCAACTTGCTAAAATAATTGTGCGGCTGTTCTGTTTTTAACATGCAATGTTTTGAACTTGCTTTTGGCTTATTAGAAGGTTTTCTTAGTACTTTTGGTCTAATTTTTTGATGTTTTATGGCTGATCATGATGGTTTTTATCTTGTTATGTTTGCAACATGCTTATTTGAGATGCTCACATAAGGTGTTGAGGTTATCGGACTAATGTGAGTCAAGTCGAGGACTTGTGCTCGGTAGAATTGGTTGTTTATTCATATGCAGGTATTGCTTGAGGTCAAGACATAGATGGTGACGGGATCCATTGAACTAGTATTAGGGAGAAGATGAGGTTCAACAACTAAGTTTTGGAGGAATTGTGGTTGCGTTGATCGGGAGGTCACACAGATGTTTGGGTCAAGAACAATGCATATGAAGGTATTGTGGACGTCGTTGGAAAGTGTTTGCACGTATGCAAGGGGTGCATGGACTTGGCTACATTGTTCCAAGGTGTGATGAAGAGAAGTGGACATGAAGATATGGCCGGAGAGGTCCAATCGGCTAGATTATGCCTCGGACTGTGGCTGATGTGGTTATGGTCCGTTTATGAAAAGTTTCGAGTTTGTTTTGGTTAGATTTTGTATGGGTCACGAAGTTGAGTTGTTTTAGGAATGTTTAAGACATTCCTAAGGTGTTTTAAAGTCTTAAGATTGCTTCTATCTGCGTATGGAAGAGTCTTGACTAGCTATGGAAAGTTTCAATTGAAACTGAGTAGGATAGAGTCCTAGTTAGGATTGGGTTGGCCTTAGGGCTGGTTATATAAGCAAAGGAGGTCAGAGCTCGTGAGAGACGACTTTGGGTCTGTTCCTCTTGTGTTTTGATCAATAAAATATGTAGTTTAGAGGAGCTTTTGTGCCTTTTTCGTCCGACTTGTTTTCGTCAAATCTTTCTCGTAAAGTTTATGCGATGCCCGACCTTTCTGCAGTGTTTTGATCGTAACTCACGTTTTACAGATCCAATTGATGTGATTCTTGTTGTGTTGTCTTCAAAACTTAATACTCTATCATGTGTAAAAAATTTACGATCATTGGATTTTTTTGTGTTACACAAGTTTCTTTGCAGCATAGCATATCGGTTTGCTCTCTATTAGAACAGATTTACCTTTGCTCAAGGTTTTGATCATAACTTGAGTTTTACTTGACGTTTTCTCGTGATATTGTCTTCTTGACTTAATTATCTATGATCTACACTGATTTTTCATGTTTTGAATAGGTTGGAAACACTCGTGCACACGGTTTCTCTATCAGATTGATTTTCTGCCGAGGGGTTTTCATTGCTTCCACTGAAAAAGTTTTGATATACCATTCACCCCCCTTCTGGTAGCTTTGCACGTGCTCTTCGATCCTACATATTTTATTTTATTTAATCCTATCCTAAGTATTTTTGTTTTTTTAGATGCGATGATGTGGAAAAGGGTAAAATGAAATGCAAGGTGGGTTGTGATACAAGTTACCTCAAGTGGAGGTCCTCCCTCAAGGTTGTTCCTTGTCAAGATCTGCAATACGGGTTGAAACAATAATAACAGAGGTAGGCCATGAGGTTGGCCTATCCTTGTTGCGGCATGGCTTCGACATTGGAGGGTTGAGTGTTGATGTTGTGTTGCCTCCCATGGGTGCCATGAGTGTGGTCGAGGAGAGTGTTGTTAATGCCGCTCATTCACACCTCAAGGTCTCTCATGCATTGGGTGTTATTCCTTGATTAAGGTTGTGATGACCTGTAGTCACAAAGGAACAATGCACACCCAACTATGGTGGCAACTAGTTTTAGCTTGAATGAGTGTTTACAATTGTTGGGAACATAGAGATCCCACTTATTCATAGCAGCCTATTGGTTGCTCATAGAAGGTTTTCATGCCAAACCTACAGCCTCGTAAAGCTATGATTGACCCTTGGAATTAGATCCCGATAAGTTTCAACCATGCCCGGTTACTCATTGGCCAAGAGATGTTGAAATGGTACCTCTGAATCTTCCTTCAACAATCAACTTATTGTATGCCTACATAGAAACATTACTCCTGTAAGCTTCCTCTCTTGGATTGAGAGGGATGGTTAGCTTCGGTACTTGTACAATTGAAGCTTCGAGTTAGGTAACCGAAACTCATTTGTACATTCGGAGAAGAAAATCAACAAAGATACATCGTGTCCAATGTTAAGTGTGCCATAAGCAATGTAATATTCATTTACATAAGAGTGGAGCCTTAAAGATTAATCAATCTGCACATTTTCTAAAGCTATTACTTATAGCAAGCAAGTGATAGATATACACTATGGGTTCCTTCATCTTGAAGTTTTCTAACCATGTTTACTTTTTACAAGAGCAAATTTTTTATATTTTCGATCATGGCAAACAAGATTCTCAATTGTATCCTCCTTAACATTTCTAATGTCTTGCCTAGCAATTTGAAATCTAGTGATCCATGAATGCATGATTTTCAAATCAAAATTATGGACATCACTAATCCTAGGTTGCTACATTCCAATTCAATCATTAAGTTATTCAATAAGATTTGTTTACTAAACCTAGGCAGAGAATGACTAAGTCAATTAAACAATGTTTATGAATTTTTAGGTACTTGTTTAAATTTATACCAAGTAAGGCAACATTCCTTTTGAAGAATCAAAAGGCAATACCAACACTTACTCTTGTGAGGATGATGTAGGGTCGAAGAGCACATGAAAAGCTACCAGAGGGGTGTGAACTATAAATTAAAAAAAAATTCAGCGGAAGCAACTAAAACCCCTCAGTATAAAATCAATCTGATAGAGAAACCGTTTGTGCGAGTGTTTACAACGTGTTCAAAATGTGAAAATTTAGTGTAGATTGTAGAGAATCAAGTCATGAAGACGGGACAACAAGAATACCAAGAAAACATTGAGTAAAACTCAAGTTATGATCAAAACCCTGAGTAAAGTTCAATCTGTTCTAATAGAGTGGAAACAGATCTGCTACGTTGCAAAGAAACTCGTGTAACTCAAAACGAGTAAAGAGTAAATGTTACTCCCGAAAACACGTTGAAAAGTTCAAACAGTATAAAACTATCGAAGGTAAAGTTACTCCTAAAACACATTCAAAAGTTTGGATAGCCCTAAGTGAAAAACACGTGTTGCTCACGTGACATTGAGTTCTGACAGTTCAAAATAGATTCCCGCAAGTTCGGACAATCTGAGGTGGGCTTTGCAGCAATATTCAAAACTTTGTGTGTCAATCCTCGCTTTTATTTAAATTGTCAATGTATTCAGCACACATAGGTCTCACAATCTCCCCCTTGATGAATGCATTGGCAACACCACTTAAAATCCAAACATTGGCTCATTCACATGAAAAGTTTTAAAAACAAATTTCTCCCCTTTTTTGAAGTAAAAAATCAAATGAGAAAGAAATCTCAAAACAAAAAAGTATCCCTCTGAATAGTGTGTAAAACTTGTGAATGTGCAACAATGTGTGACATATTTCTCCCCCTTTGAAATTTATTCAGCAAGGTTTAAAAGAGAAATTTCAATTGTTATGAGCATATTATAACATATAAATATAAAACAAAGCTCATCCAAGTCATACTATCAAGTCGCTCACACTATCACATCAATGAGATACATAAAGTAGTGTAAGTCATGATAGAGACCAAGTGTAATTTTTTAATTTAAGCAAGTCATGATCTCACAAACTTAACTATTTCAAAACCTAGCATGACACATGTTGCTGCATTTTTATTATTTTAAAGCACAAATTTGTATCATATGATATTTGCAAGAGATTATATGCCGCATTAGCCTTATTCTAACCAACCAAGCCAAGCCTATGTCATTTGACAATCAGAAGCTTAAGGATATGATTTTAGTCATACACAACTTCTTTCAAGTTCATATCTAAGTGAAATGATAAGACATCTCAAAAGAAGAAGTGGGATGCATGCATATTCTCTTGATCTTTTCTCATTTTTTCACTTGAACATAAAAACTCAACATGTGAGTTGTTTACTTGATTAATTCTTTATGATTAAAAGCACTTGTGAGCATGCAACAAGTTCAAAAATAGTAAGAAAGTTCGAGCATGATCAAATGTAGTGTAAGTTACTAGTCATGGAAAAAACTACAAAACTGAAAGTTGCCTAGAGGGGGCGGGGGTCAATAGGCTAACCGACCTCAAATGACTTAATAAAACGAGGTCAGTATTCAGGGGGCGGACTAGTCCGTTCCAGTGGCGGACTAGTCTGGTCCTCCTGCAGGGAAAGCCTAAAAAGTGTTTCTAACAAGTTTTAGTTCGATTTTTGTAATGCAAAGTATGTTGGAATGACTTAGTGAACCTTAACTAGTTATGGAACAAGTATGAGACTAAGGATCACAATGAAAACAAGAGTGATGAACAAATATGGTAAAGCTAACCCTCGAAGCAATGTGCGATAAGTGAAAGCAAAGTACACAAGGGACACAAGGATTTTATCCTGAGGTTCGATCCCACGAAGGAATCTACGTCCCCGTTGAGGAGTCCACGAAGGACCGGGTTCAACAACCCTTCCCTCACCAAGTTTACCACAAGGGCCTAACTTGGTTCTCCACTATCACAAAGGGTGAATACAAGATTCGTTGGGGCTTCTCACAATCTGAGGCTCCCACCACAAATATGATTACAAATCACAAAGATTGACTCAGGCCACAGATCACAAAGATTCAACAAGTGCAAGAGATCAAACCGAGAGCCTAGAGTGGTGTTCTTCCTCTTCTTCACCTCACCAAACCCTAATCCACACAAGAATTAGTTTTAGAGGGAAGGTAGGCAAGATGGAGGCTTTTAGAGGCTCAAAGTTTGTTGTGGTGGCGCTAGGGTTTCAAAGTACTCAAGAGTTGGTTCAAATGAACCCAGGGATCCTCTATTTATAGAGCTTCCCAGCCCATACTGCTGACCTCAGCAGATGGGCGGACTAGTCTGGCCTACAACCCGAACTAGTCCAGCCTTTGGGACCACTGACGTCTTTGACAACTGTCGCATTGCGCGGCAATTGTCACACTACCCATCAAACTTCAAATTCAAACGGTCACTTCAAAACAGACTAGTTCGATCCAAACTGGACTAGCCCGATCTCACACAGAACCTTTTATTCCGTGTGAAAACGGACTAGTCTGGAGACCACGGACTAGTCTGGCCCCCAGGGCGGACTAGTCCGGCCTCCCAGACTTAGTCGCTGAAGCACAACTTCTCAGCAATCCGGACTAGTCTGGCCACCAGGGCGGACTATTCCGATCTCAGTTAGAACCTCCTGATCTGGACTAAAACGGACAAGTCCGTTGTTTTAGGACTTAGTCCCGAAAACCCACTCCATGACTACCCGGACTAGTCCGTCCCACTACGGACTAGTCCGAACTCAGTCAGACCCTTCTGGTCCGATTGAAAATGGACTTGGCCGGCCAGGAGCGGACTAGTCCGGCCACCTACACGGACTAGTCCGGCCACTCCTGCCAGACTACTCCAACTCTCTTCTCTCAATAGGATTTGATCTCTAAATCGCTTTGAGCTCCCAACTTGATCTCAATGCACATTACACACACACCCTCACACATATTTGGATAGTCTAAATTCGACACACTAGAAACCCTAGTTTCTTCTTTTCGAGTCAACATCGCCATTTTCATCCTTTTACTTTTTGAGGGTTTGTGTTTCCGCTTGATTCCACACTTGTGCTTAAGATCACTGAGCTCATTAGTTACTTAATTGTCGTCATCAATCATCCAAAACCCACGGGGATCCTAGATGCACTTTCAAAAACGTATAATATGAGTACTGTAGTAAGAACTTTCAGGTTGTAAAAGGAATCACAAAGGCATATATGTATGCAATACTATGCTCACATGATTTTTAATTTAGATTCACATATAGACTTCCAAAGTTTCAAAAACTCCCCCTCAATTTAATCCATGAGGATGCATAACCCATATGTCACCACAAATGAAAAAAACCGAGTGAAATCCAAAGGTTTTCTAAAAATATTAGCCAATTGTTTTTCAGTATCTACATGGTGAAGCACAATGTTTTGCATTTCAACATTGTCAAGGAGAAAGTGATTCCTAATGTCAACGTGCTTTGTTCTAGAATGTTGCACAAGGTTTTCAGTAAAGCAGATGGCACTAGTGTTGTCACAAAACAGCGGAACACTATCTAAATCAACCTCATAATCCTTAAGTGTTTGAACAATACAAAGAATTTCTGAGCAAGTGCTAGCAGCAGCTACGTATTCATATTCAATTGTGGATTGCACAACTGAATTTTGTTTTCTAGAGGACCAAGCAACAAGTTAATTACCAAGAAAATGGCAAGCGCTCAAAGTACTTTTCTTATCAATCCTACAACCCCAATCAGCATCTGAAAAAGCTTTCAAAGTAACAGTTGAGGAAGAAAGAAACATGTCAAATTCTTGAGTTCCATGTAAGTACCTGAGAATTCTTTTGATGGCTTGACGATGTGAAACATGTGGGGAAGCTTGAAATCATGCACAAAAACATACGCTGAATTGTATGTCCGGTCTTGATGCTGTGAGGTACAAAAGTGACCCTATCGTGCTTCGATATTCTTTTTGATCCACGGGTTCACCATCTTCATCAAGTTCAAGTTTTGTTGTTGTTCCCATTAGTATCCAAAGAGGATTGCTTTTGTCCATGTTGAATCGCTTAAGGAGATCCTTCGTGTACTTCATTTGATGCACAAAGGTTCCCTCCTTAGTTTGCTTGATTTGCAGCCCAAAAAGGAACGTGACTTCTCTCATCATACTTATCTCAAATTCTGAACTAATCATATCTAAAAACTTAGACACAAGATAGAAGCACAACCAAAGATAATATCATCCACATACACTTGAACGAATAGTGAGTCATTGCCATGCTTAAGCACAAAAATAGTTTTATCAACCTTACCCATGGTAAATCCCTTTTCAAGTAAGAATGTTTTTAACCTATCATACCATGCTCTAGGGGCTTGTTTGAGATTGTACAAGGCTTTGGATAGTTTGTAAACATGAATAGGAAAATCTGGAATTTCAAAACCCAATGGTTGCTTGACATAAACCTCCTCATCTATGTAGCCATTAAGAAAGCACTTTTAACATCCATTTGATATAACACCTTTATATGCAGCAAATGCAAAAAAAATTCTTATGGTTTCTAATCTAGCAATGGGAGCAAAAGTTTCACCAAAATCTAGACCTTCAACTTGTGTGAATCCTTGAGCAACCAAACTAGCCTTATTCCTAACCACAACCCCATCCTCAGTTTGTTTATTTTTCAACACCCATTTAGTTCCAATTAAAGTGTGAGCTTGAGGTGGAGGTACAAGTTTCTAAACATTATTTTTTTCAAAATTTTCTAACTCTTCTTGCATGGCAATAATCCAAGGTTCATTTGTGAGTGTGTGTGATATATCTTTGGGTTCCAAAGAAGCAACAAAAGCAGAATGAGCATGAGAGTTTGGATCAAAACCTGGACTGTGTGACTCGTTTGTGTAAGCTTCCAGTGATTTGTTCTGGGGGATGACTTTTGACGATGCGGAGGGGAGTAGACACTTCACAAGCTACTTCTTCATGTTCAACACAAATCGAAGAACTTGTGGCTCGAGGAAGATCTGGACCAGGAGTAGTGGTCGTTGGTGCTGGTTGGGGAGCGAGATCAAGAGTTGGAATGTCATTGTTTACTTCTGAATTTTTGGGCAGCAACTCCACTTCTTCCTCATCTTCAATGAAAATACTCTCCCCCTGCAGATGTGGATCTGGACCTGCAATATTAGATCTAGTACTTGGGATAGCTTCATCAAAAGAAACCTCACAAGTCTCCACAATTTTGTTAGTATCAAGTAAAAGCACACGTTAGCCTCTAGTATGAGATGGATAACCAAGAAACATGTCATCAATAGATCTAGGTTCAAATTTATCAAGATTAACATGTTTCTTAACAAAGCATTTGCAACCAAAGACCATAAAGTGTGTGACACTAGGCCTATGTCCAAACAGAAGCTCATATGAAGTTTTCCTAGCTTAGCACGCAAAAAAACACGATTTGAGATATAACAAGCGGTTGCAATTGCATCATCCCACTCCTAGGAGTTTGATATTCATCAAGCATAGTCCTAGCCATCTCAACTAAGGTTTTTTTTCTTTCTCTCTACAACACCATTTTCTTGAGGTACATATGGTGAAGAAAATTGGTGATCTATTCCTTTTTTGACACAAAAGTGATCAAACGATTGATTTATAAATTCCGTCCCGTTATCACTTCTAATTGCTTTTATGGATCCTGGGTGATTAACTGATAATCTAAGAAATAAAGTTTTAAAGTGATTAAAAGCTTCGTTCTTATATGCCATAAAGTAAACCCAAGATTATCTAGAATAACCATCAACAATCACAAGCACATACCATTTACTTTAAAAAAGATTGAACACGTGAACGACCTACGATGTCAAGGTGCAAAAGATGACTCGGTTTAGTTGTCATGGTCATTGTGAGAGGAGCATATAAACATACAACCATCTTAGCATATATACAAGAAGAGCACACAATTTATTTGTCCCCTTGCAGCTTAGGCAACCCATATATGTGATCAAGAGCACTAACACGCGTGAGATGATCAAGGCCTACGTGACCAAGTCTACGATGCAAAAAATATAAGTCTTTTGAATCATTAGCAACTAGATATCTATGCTTAGAGGATGACATATCAAAATAAGCTTAAAAATATCTTCCAATCCTAGACATTTTAAACAAAAGCCCACATTTTGAATCTACAACCTTGCAGCAATTTTTAGTGAAAATAATTTCCAGATTTTCATCTAGCAATTGTGAAACAGAAAGCAAATTGTATTTCGGATTTTTGACAAGTGCCACATATTTCAAAGTGTAGTGGTTATTTACTCTAATTGAACCCTTAGTAATTATAGGATTTGAAGAATTATTGGCAAAAGTAACATTCTCTACACGTGACACAAAAGAGAGGGAGGAGAACTATTCTTTGTTACCGGTCATGTGGCGTGAGCAACCTAAATCCACAATGCAAATGTTCTCCTTCCTCAAGCATGTAACCTACATAGAAGCACAATACGTCGATGACTCAATACTGGGGTTAGTCAAAAGGCATTTAGGAATCTAGTACTGAGTCACACAATGTCCAGTAGGAATAACACGTGAAAGCTACGATAAAACAGGAGGTTCATGAGCCAAAGTTTAAGAATTCTTGTACCCAACTACTGACCTATGAGGTGTTACATGTGTGGCACTAAAAAAAGTAGATTTGGGAGCAAACTTTGCATGTTTCGAGTCATCAAAGCAGGTTGCAAGTTCCTAACATCTGGATTAGCATGTGCAATAAATTTTGCATGAGAGTTATGAGATCTAGTTTGCATTCTTTCCTTTTTATGTTGTTTACCTAGTATATTACAAAAATATATAACATGAGCAACTCTACCACAGTAGGACCAATGAAATTTGACTTTGTGTTCATGTACAGATGAGCAAGCAACATGTTTATTAGAAACCGAATGAGACAGCACTCCTGCAGATTTAAAAACTACCACTTTTTGTTTAGGAACTGTTTTAATCAAACTACTTCCTAGTGAATTAACAACATTAGGTGGATGTTCCTTAGCATAAGCGTGAGAATAAAAACCTAAACCAGTTTTATGATTGCAAGACTTGGAAGATTTCAGCAATAAGTTTAGGTTCTTATTTGCACTACAAAAATGATCTAGTGTCCTATGCATGTCATCAACTTTATTGGACATATCAAGGACATTTTCACATGAAGTTTTTCCTTTTAATTTGAAATTAGAACAATATTTAACTTCATAAGAACGTAAAGCATTGTTCAAAATAGAAATCTCATTCATAGCTAGTCTACAACAAAAATATATGACATGATCATCTCTACTACAGTAGGTACAATGAAATTTTACATTGTGTTCATGTCTAGATGAGCAAGCAACATGTTTATTAGCAACCGAATGAGAAAATACTCATGCAGACTTAAAAACCACCTCTTTTTATTTAGGAAGCGTTTGAATCAAACCACTTCCTAATGACTTAACAACCTTAGGTGGATGTGCCTTATCATGAGCATGTCAATCAAAACCTAAACCAGATTTATCATTACAAGATTTGGAAGAGTTTAGCAGCAAGATTAGGTTCTTATTTGCATTATAAAAATGATCAAGTGTCCTATGCATGTGATCAAGTTTATTAGACAGATCAAGGCAATTTTCACATGAAGTTTTTCCTTTTAATTTGCAATTAGAACAACAATTAACTTCATGGGAATGTAAAGCATTGTTTAAAACAGAAATTTCATTCATAGCATCATGCAATTTCTTAGATCATCACAACTAGAACAATGCAAATGAATTGTAGAATAACTAGCATCTTTCATGTTTTTATCGTTAAGTGCAGCAAGCTTTTTGTTCTTTTAAATTTCAAGCTCCAGTTTATCAAGTGTGGAGGTGTGCGCACTCCTTCAAGAGGACAATTGTTCATATTAATTCATATGAGGAACAAGAATCATCAATAGGAATCAAAGATTTTAAACGATTAATTTTAGATTCTAGTGATTCAATTTTAACAGCATTGTCCCCAAGTTTTTTGTCCTTTTTTAAGTATAACAGTGGCATGAGAAATAACATCACACATTTCTTTACAAGTGGGACATACCTCTTCATCGTCGTTGTTGTGTTCTGTTTCCTCCATGCTTGATCTTGATTTGCCCGCCATGAAGCACATTTTGCCAAATTATCTTCATCTTCGTCGCTTCTGATGTCCACATCGCTCGAGCCAAGTTCTTGAAGCGCGGAGACAAAATTGTTTATCAATCGGTGACCTGTAGAACCCTTCTTGTTGTTGTTGTTGTTTGCATAGGAGTGCTTTGTCCTTTTTTGCTTTTCATCACGGGAATTAGGACTTGAAAGATTAGGGCAATCCGTATGAAAATGTCATATCTTACCACATTCGAAGCATCGTTGAGGACTGGCACTTCCTCTCCTTCTAACTCTCACATTTTGCAATGCTTTTGAGGACCGAGTAGAGATGAGTGCAAGTTTCTCCTCTGGAAACTCTTCAATCTGTTCAAGGGTTAGAGAGGAAAGCAAAGCAAGTATACCACAGGATGAAGATTGGCTAGAGCTCGACATGTCACGTTATAAAACAAATGCACGAGACTTGTTGGGATATTTACATGATAATATGTCAAGTTCATGAGTTTTCAATCTAGAATATAGGACATCTAAAGTAATTGTACTCATGATAGTAGATTCATGAATAGAAGTAAATTTCATCTCCCAAATCAACATGTCTAATGCACTTAACAATTGCCTTGTATTTTCAACATCTAAAATGTTAACATTGACACTACGCAAGTTGCTGAGAATTTTATTAAAGCGAGCAAAGAGGTCATCGGTTGACTCACCGGATTGCATATCGAAGTGCATGTATTCTTTCTTGAACATATTTTGTCTTACCTCCTTGATTGTGTTGGAGCCTTCGTGGTAGTCGCATAGTGCTTTCCACTTGTCATACGCAGATCGGAGGTGTGCAACAAGGTCGAAGTCGCTTTGAGTCAATCCTTGAATAATCAAGTTGCGCGCCTTGTTGTTGTTGTCGACGTCTCTCATGTTTGCGTCGTAACTTGATCGTTTGGTGGCACATTGAAGGACTTGTAGACCTTTTCCGATATGATGAATCCTTGCGCTTGTATGTAAGCCTCCATACGCGCCTTCCAAACCTGAAAATTAACACCATTGAACACACAAGTTTTTGTGGAGTATTTCTCCATGAGGATTAGACAAAACACGTGCAAACCAAGGATATTACAGCAATCTGGCTCTGATACCAATTGTAGGATCGAAGAACACGTGAAAATCTACCAGAGGAGTGTGAATGGTAGATTAAAACTTTCTTAGTGGAAGTACCTAAAACCGTTCAGCAAAAAATCAATCTGTTAGAGAAATCATGTGTGCGACTGTTTACAACGTGTTCAAAACATGAAAAATTGGTGTAGATTGTAGAGAATCAAGTCACAAATACATGACAGTAAGAATCACGAGAAAATGTCGAGTAAAACTCAAGTTATGACCAAAACTCTGAGCAAAGGTCGATCTATTCTAACAGAGAGCAAACAGATCTGCTACGCTGCAAAGAAACTCTTGTAACTAAAAAATCCAATGACCGTGAAATTTCCGCGGATGATAGAATATTGAGTTGTGAATACAACACAAAAATAATCACGTCAATTGGATCTGTAAAACGTGAGTTACGATCAAAACACCGAAGAAAGGTCGGACAGCGCAGAAACTCGACGAGAAAAGACTTGACGAAAAACAAGTCGGATGAACAAGGCACAAAAGCTCCTCTAAACTACGGATTTTATTGATAAAAACATAAGAGGAACAGCCCCAAAGTCGTGCACCACAAGCTCTGGTCTCCCTTGCTTATATAACCAGCCCTAAGGCCAACCCAATTCAAACTAGGACTCTAATCCTACTTGGACTCTAATTCAAACTTCACATAACTGCTTAAGACTCTTTTATACGCAGATAGAAGCAATCTTAAGACATCCAAACACCTTAGGAATGTACCAAACATTCCTAAAACAACTCCAATTCGTGAACACCGTGAAATCTAACCAAAACAAACTCTAAACCTTCTATAAACGAACCATAACCACCTTAGCTGTAGCATGAAGCGTAAACCATTCAGTTGGACCTTTCTGACCAATTTTTTACATCCACTTCTCTTCATAACACCTTGGAACAATGTTGCGACGTCCATGCACCCCTTGCACACGTGCAAACACTTTCAGACGACGTCCATGATACCGTCATATGCATTGTTCTTGACCCAAACATGTTGTGTGACCTCCCAATCAACTCAACCACAATTCCTTTTGAACTTGGTTGTTGAACCTCATCTTATCCCTAAGACTAGTTCAATGGATCATGTCACCAGCCATGTATTGACCTCAAGAAACACCTGCACATGAAAAAACAACCAACCTTTGTGAGCCCAAGTCCTCGACTCTCGATAGTTTGAAAAACACAACACCTTACGTGAGCACCTCAAATAAGCATGTTGCAAACCATAGCAATGTTTAACCACCATAATCAGCCATAAAACATCAAAAAATTAGTAAATGAATACTAAGCAAATATTCCCATAAGCCAAACAAGTTCGAAACATTGCATGTTAAAAACAGAGCCGCCGCACAATTATTTTAGCAAATAAAATATATCAAATCGACCAAAAGTGGCGCTGCAATGTAAAGGCAAAAGATCGGACATTCCAATCCAAAACTCACGTGCAAATCATGTGTTGGAAAGTTGGGACAAACCTAACCAAGTAAATAGTAAATGTTACTGCCGAAAACGCGTTGCAATGTTCGGACAGTCCAAAACTATCGAAGGTAATATTACTCCTAAAAACACATTCAAAAGTTCGGACAATCCTAAGTGAAAAACATGTGTTGCTCACGTGACGTTGAGTTCGGACAGTGCAAAGCGGATTCCTGCAACTTCGGACAATCCGAAATGGGCTTTTTAGCAATATTCAAAACATTGTGTGTGAACCCTCGCTTTTATTTAAATTGTCAATGTATTCGGCACACATATGTCTCACAGATGCATAAAAATTGAATTATGAGGAGGTGTAAACCGTCCTCAACCATGTAAGAAAAAAATCATTCAATCATAATGCAATCCAAACGGCATAATATTTTAAACTCGTACCTCCATTGAAGAGCAGCTCGGGTTGAAGGTCGTCGTGTGAGAAATTCACGACAATGAATTTTGTCGTAGCCTTCATGTTCGATATGTTTTGCCAAGTTGAGCTTGGAGTTGAACTAACTTCATCTTGCTCCTCCATCGGACCATCATCTTGAGCATTCCTTCACCATGAACTCGAAACGAGATCGGTGGAGGGATATGTGCTTGAATCCTCCCGATGGTGTCTTGAGCTTGATGAGGCTTCCCTTCTTCTTACCAAACAACCTCTTTTAAACAATTCCTCCTGGATGCAATAAAATCAAGAACAAACAAAACAACTCAAAAATGGGTTAACTTAGCCAAAATCAAATCGATCCCTTCGTCAAATTGTCTTGCCCAACTTGAAACAACTTGTAATTGCAAAGAGGAACATGGGAAATAATTTTGGTTTGCATTAGGAAGATAAATTCAAGTAGTTATGCCCAAAGTTCATATCCAAGTAATTTTATCTCCTAATTCAGAATTTTAGTTTGTGATGGTTGGAAATTTACTTTCCAACATGCAAGTGTAAAAATTTAAACATGCCAAATTAAAATGCAAGGTTTAATGAGAAATTCAAATATGCAATTGGGAAATCAAATATGAGATAACTACCAATTAACCTATTGGAAAGGACTAATTGAATTTTTGAAGTCCGAATAGTGGAACTTACATCCATCCTGTTTGGTGTGATGGTGTGTCATCCATACCCGGAGATGAAGGTGTGGATGACTTCTCTTTGTTGACATGCCAGACCTCCTTTGGATCTCATTTGGACAAGTGGGGCACGTGGTGACCCCGGCCTCTTAGTCGCCTTGATAGAGACTTGTTGATGTTGTGACGACTTTTCCTTCTTGAACATGTTCTTTCATGAACTTGATGGGGCTTGTCCTTCTTCTGCCATTCCTATTTTGGTGGCTCAGTGGACATGGGCCATCGAAGTGGCCCTTGTTTTTTCGTCTTCTTAGAAAACCATTGTGGACGATTATTGACGGCTGGTACGTCACATATGAAAATCCGCAAGCGCATAGAGAAACCCTGTAGCACTTCCCCTTAAAGAGTATTCCCAAGGGTATCGAATCCAAGGAACGTGTGTGCCAATCTTTTAACTAGTTCACCCAAGGACACAAAGCTTGGTGGTAGGCAAGGGATAGAGTGGATTTCCTAAGAGAAGGGTTTCTAATTCAAAGCAAGTCGATCAATAGCAGCTTGTATTGGGCACAGGCTTACCCTGTCCTGTCAGGCGACTCCCGCCAAGAGCCTACATCATAGTCGAACGTGGAGGATTACAACGGACGAATAGGGCTGTCACCACCTACCGCCCACCTTTACAACCTGTGGACTATGAGATAATCAAAGGTAACGTTAAGCCTAGACACCACGTTGATGTTATCGATTACTTTCCTATCCTCTTGCACAAAGACTAGGGCCTCTAAATGAATAAAGAAATGAACGAACAAGCAACTAAGGTATTAACTTGCTTGAATTAAATAAATGAACTCAATCGGAAATCATGTACCTTACTTGAGATGGGAAGAATTGTCAAGGTACAAAGGTGGACAGGGTTCGACAAGCCTGAACCCTATCCTAAAGTGGAAGAAGTTCGACAAGCCGGAGCCTCCTCCTTCTCCTCTTTCTCACTCTCTTTCTGTTTTCTAAGCACTTAGGCAGCGCTACACCTTTGGAGTGGAGTACTAGACACAAGCTTTTGGTGTGTGGAATGAGGGAGCCCCCTACCCCCTATTTATACCCTCCAAAGGTCGGTTTGGCGCCAGAAAAAGCGAGGGAATCAGTCGCCATCATGATCTCCAAGCCGTGAGGAGCCAACACATGGCGGTTGACCACGTTTGGCGCGAATACCAGGTCGGGCAACCTGGTGGTTTGGCCAAAGTGCCAACAGCTCCAATCGTGTCGAAACTTCTTTATGACACTGTTATGTGGGCCCCCATCATGGGTTTGGGTGATTCCCTTGATTTTTAGTTGGTTTTCTACTCCGAATGGGCCCATGAATCCTCATTCTTGCACCTGATTGGTCAGAAGGTGTGTTTCTTGGATTGGCCCCTGGAAATACCTCTAATTATGGGCATAATTCACCTGCATACAAATTGCACCAACACTTGTGGAGATAGTTAGTAAATAACTCCTACCACTATGTTGGTTGTCCAATCCATAGCTTTTATGCAAGGAATTGACACTCGGATTTGGCAATTAAGAACCATCAACAAACTCCCCCACACTTGGTCCTTCACTCGTCCTCGAGTGAAGGCAAGAATAACTAAGTGATATCATAATTCAGCTATAAGTACGAAATATGTATACAAAACATTTCAATACATACCTTTGTTCAAGAACCTTTGATATGTGGCTACCATATTATCTTGGGTGTTTGAGAGATCGAACGGTTTGAATGTAGTTCACTGTTGATATTTCCTACGCACTACTAACAATTCATCCCTAGCAGGGGTGCCAAAAATGCTTGTTGGTAGGTTTTATATTATACATGTAAATCCGCAAGATCACGGAAACTATCGATGTAGCATTTCCCCTCTAAGAGTATTCCCAAAGGGTGTCATTTATATTCTCCCAAAAGAAGTCTAGATGGAAGTAAAACAATCATCAAGTGGAAAGGCTAGGTTGGCCTAGGTAAGTTCTAGCAAGGATGGATAAAGGGTAATTGAGGTAGTGTGACACACACAAGAGCATTCTATCCTAAGGGGATAATATGGGGTAAAGAGGGACTAGGCTAAGAACTAGGTAGAGACTCCTACAATGCTTCTAATGTACATATACATAGCCTAGGTTAGTTACTAATGATCATTTCAATTATGAATTCTCATGCTAAGTGGATTAATACATCGGGCGCGGGTTTACCCCTAGCAATACTAGGACGACTCCCGCCAAGAGCCTGTGGCATAGCCGAACGTGGAGGATTACAAAGGACAGATAGGATTGTCACCACCTATTAACTACCTCTTCAATCCGTGGGCATACGAGACATTCAACGCTACTCTCTATCCTAGCACCATGCTAGCATATTAAGTAATTACCTTAAGAGCCTAGACACAAGCCATCCTAAGGAAATGAATTAAATCATCGTTAAACCAATGTTAATTCATAGCATAAGTGATTCATGTTAACATAATCATATCATAGCTAATTAGATTATAGTGGAGGTTTATAGTGTTTATGATGATATATTGATAATGGTATAGCACAATCATAAATACTACTACTACCACGTACATGGAATCCACAATCAAACAAGAAATGCTTCATCCAAGTATATGAACAATGGAAGACTAAAGACAACATCTTTATTAACAATAAAGTCACAAATACAAATAGGAATATGGGAGACATATCTTTCCCAATTGGAAATTGGGAAGAGACTCCTACTCCTCTCCTTCTTGGACTATGGACTAGAGACTCTCCTCTCCACGGCCTATACTCCTCCAAACCTATGGAGAGTAGTGGATACAATGGATGAATACTCAAGTGGTGTGTGTTGAAGTGAGGGGTCCTATTTATAGCTTGGAGAAGGGTCGGTTCCCACCACCAAAAGCGCACGAATTAGTCACTCATGACCTCTTGAAGTTGGGAGGAGCCAACACATGGCGTTTGACCGCAAAAGGCGCCAGGACCTAGCCGGTCGACTAGGGGGGTCGGTCGACCTGGTCTTGGCCCCTTTTGCGGTGTTCTTCCTCCAGGTCTCTGTCAGGTGGGTCCCATTGATTAATATTGGTGCTACATCGTCGGATGGCCTCGGATACTTCTGTTTGTGGGCCACTTGATCCATGTGGTGCCACGTGGTGTCGCCTGATTGGCTGGAATGATATTTTCTAGGATCCATCCCATTGTTTCACTTCCATTCTACATAGAATCCCTGCATGCACTACTTTCTCAAAAGACAAGTGGAAATAGGTTAAATAGAAAGGTGATGTGTGCAATAAATGATGTTTCCTTCACATAATTGAGTTATATTTACGGATGAAATTGGTATATAACAGTCATCAACAAACTCCCCCAATCTTATCCCTTGCTCGTCCCAAGCAAAGTCAAGACTTTAGGTTGATGATCAGGAGTTGCAACTATGTTCTTTTTTTTTTCAAAAGTACCATGTGCACAACAAAATACTCTACCTAGTATTGCAAAAATTGGCATGGTACTTCACCCATCTTAAGTCATTATAGGGCTTATGCCATCTCCCATTCATGGGTGGTTGAAAAATAGAACGGCAAATGGAGCACACATACCCTAGAAGTCAAGTTCCACTCAAATCCTGGAGAGTTCAATTTAGAATTCAAGTATCTCAATTTGATTCTCTCAAGTCTCTCCTTTGTGTGTATTGGAAATATATCCTTACCAAGGCATTTTTCCTAAATTCATCCTACCTCTACATAAGGCTTGTATGTGGAGCTTGGTAAAGAATATAATAGGCATATTTGCAACACATAATATTGCTAAGTCAAAAGAGTAAGCCTTAGGAGAAATCAATTCAAAACAATTTGACTCAAGGCTTATGCATGTGTGATGGAATGGAGTGGATGTGGATCTTGAGATGACTCCTTTTTGAGTGGACTCTCTTATTTTGCAGGGATGAAACATGGCTACTTCTTTTTTTGTCATGCTTATGATGTAAGCATGCATTTTCTTTTTGTTTTTCTTGTAGCTATGTCATCTACTCCCTTTTTATGCAATGAATTTTGAAGAGAGTACTAAGCATGAATGATATGGAGTTTCTCTTTTTATTTTGGAACGGTGGTATGGTGGAATTTTGCTTACTTCTAATGTACAAGTATAGCATGTGCAAGTGAAGTCTTGAATTCAAAAAGTAATGAATGAAATCTCACATAGGTCTATATTAATTTGACAAAGCCCAATGTGAAGACAAATAGCATATGCATAAGATCTATCAATGTAATGTATCATATGGCTTTGGTAGGTATTTCCAATCAAATGAGAGTAACTTAAATCTTTTTAGAATTTTTCCGGAAATCTAAGTTTCACTTTCAAACTAGGAATAGCAGCCCTATCACTATATCATATCTCACAACAACTTATAATGGATTAATCTTTTGCTACCCACAATTTCCAAATCAAGGCAAAAGAATTTTAGCCAATGAGAGCAATATGTTGGAGAGTAGTAACTTATAAACTAGGGACTTAGGAAAATAATAACAGAGCAACTATTCATCATTTCATCTATGTGAATTCCAAATCATTCTTATCGTACACCATTTATTTTATTAAAAAACAAATCTATCCTAAAATTTATTATTATTTATTATTATATTTTTTATATGCAAGGTGAATGATGGTCTAATGGAAAATAAATATGCAAAGGGGTTGATACAATTTACCTCATGTGGGGATCCTCCACCAAGCTTATTCTTCACTCACCTCCGTGTCGAGGGGATGATGGAAATATGCCGCGATATCGGCTTGTTGTTGTTGTAGCGTGGAGTTGAGGTTCTTGAATTGAGCGTCCATGTGTTTTTGCCAGTTTTGGGTACCTTGGACATGCCCTTGTAGATTGTTGTAGATGTCACCCATTCTCACTTCAAGCTCATCAATACGTCTAATGATATCCGTCTTTCCTTGGCTATAGTCATGATGACATCTAGCCGAAGAGGAACGACATATTCTCATGGACGATGGATGCAAGCTGCTAGAGCTTGAAGTGGATAGGGGCGGCTCCCATGTGGCACCTGGCCATCCATGCCAAGATGAACCTTCGGAGGTTGAGTCCATCCGGGTGCATCACCCGTTAGGTTCTCTTCCTATTCGTACTCATGGACCGTGGAGACTGTCGAAGGCATAGCCGCTCTTCTTGTACGGCTTCTAGTTACCCTGCCAGAGACATTACTTCTTTCGGCTTCCTCGATGGTAAGAAGGTCAATGGTTAGCCTCCAGCATTTTTACAAATGATAATCTGGGTTAGGTAACCGAATTTCATTGACAAGTCCAGGATAATAAAATATCAAAGAGCCATCTTGATCATGCTTAAGGGTATGTCCTTGCACTAAATAATCTTTATCAATTAATTCTCATTCATTTTCAATATACTCAAATGAAGAATATTCTAGTGCTCCTACCCTAGTAGCAATACGGGTAATCAATGAAGTACATTCAATTGGCCCTACCCTTGGAATGTAATTTAACCATTGTGTCATCATGACAATAACTGGAGCAACTTTTATCTTTTTAATCATGGCAAATAAAATTTTCAGCTTATCATCATGCACTACCCTTACATCTCCTCTAGGGAACATAGACATAGCCACCCATCTTGCATGACGCGTAAAGTAGGGTTGTGCAAGTGGCTATTCCTAGGTGCACTACATCTGACCTCACCAGTTAAATCTTGCCAAAATTTTTGTTTGTTAAACTTAGGAAAAGGGTCTAAATCTAGCAAACAACATTTATGGAAGCCTAGGATTTCACTTAATTCTTTCCATAGGATGTTGTATTCTTTTTGAAATAATCTAAAAGTAATACCATAAAATCCTATTTTGAGTGTGCAAAGGAATTTTATGGAGAGAAAGTGTGAACCTTTATCCTCTATGTGAGCAAAGTTTTCCCATCCTAGTGCACGCCAAATGGAAAATAATTTGGAATCCATACCTATTTTGGAGATCGAATCCAAATCATAAGCTTTCATATGAGAAAACTCACGATCTTGGAGGAGCTTGTGTGCTTGATCTTCAACTTCACTTTGGATCTCAAGGTCGTCGTCGTGAAGAAGTTGGTGTGGATTGCTCCTCTCACCCATGGGAGTGTCCTATCCTACACTCCTCCTCTGTGAACTTGGTGTAGCAACGGAAGAGGGGCGTGCACTTGAGTCTGCATCAAGGCTTGAGCTTGCAGTCTCCTTCCTTTTTCCAAACAACCTTTTCATTCCTTTCATGGCCACAACAAACAAGAACACAACAAGGCAAAAACTCAAAAGAGGTGATGTTAGTGAAAGAAAAACTCCGACGAATTTTCCCTTGAAGAACTTGAGAGCAAATTCCAAATGCAAACAAAAGCAAATATTTTGGAGTTGGGAATTAATCAAGAGTGCTTCAATGAAGAGCAAGAAAACAATGTGAGAAAGAGTGACTTTGGGGAGGTATGAAATGAGGTGAAGTGCAAGGAGAAGAGCTCCTTATGGACAACATTTATAGTGTTCAATCCTCAACAGTCACTAAGGAACCAAATGTAGCCGTTGGAGGAGAGAGAGCCAAAATGGCTCTTTCCCCTAGTCAGCGAACAGGGAGTCAGCCGACCTAACAGTTGGGCCCCCCTATTCCCCCTTTTGGCAGGTGGCTCCCCAACGGCTATGAAATTAGCACGTTGGTGAAATACCACTTTTGCAGCTCGGAAAAATTGTTTTCCAAATAAAAACTCCTTTTTCAAAACCCAACAATTTTCTTTTTGTGAAAAATAAAGAAATAAAAATGATAGTTGAGAATATAAGATTCTCAACTTACTAAGAAAACCAAATATGCAGTGGGGAAAATCAAATCAAATGGGAAAACCAAATAGAGAGAAAAGAAAAACAATGAAAAAGGATAACTACCAATTTAACGGGCTAGGTCTCACCACCGTTCAATGAGATGGACATTCCTCCTTCTTCATTTCATGACATCCGAGCCCGGAGGGATGGGCTCGGACGGCTTGTCTTGCTTCTTCTGCCATACCTTCTTTGGCGGCTTGGTGGACTTGGGCCTTTGGGGACGCCCGAACTTCTTCGGCTTCTTGGGGTGTCGTAGTGGACGATAAGATGGGTTTTTTGCATAGATCAAATTCCACATTGCTCCAATTTTGGGCGAAAGTTAAACTTCTCCTCCTTGCCATTGATATGGAAGTGAATTTTACTAGCTCCCACATCTATGTGATCCTTCGCGGTGCTTAGGAATGGTCGCCCAAGAATGAGTGGCGTATCCTTCTCGACCTCCATGTTGAGCACCACGAAATCCACGGGTATGATGCAGTTCCGGATTTTCACCAGAATATCTTCAGCGATACCTTCTGGATAACGGACTGAAGAATCAGCCAGTTGGAGCTGCATTGGTGTTGGAGTAAGTTTTGTGAAGTTCAGCTGGTCTAAAGCCACCTCAGGCATCACACTCACACTTGCACTAAGGTCACAAAGGGCCTTGGCAAAGTGGTGTGCCCCAATTGAGCATGAGATCGTAGGAAATCCAGGGTCCTTTAGCTAGTTGCCTCCTTGTAGAGAAATCATGTTGCCACTTTACACGGGAGGTTCGAGCTGTCCTGACATCTTGCCATTCTCCACTGGAGGAACAGCGGCTGCCAGTTGAGTCAACTGAGTTTCCAACATCTTGTTGAAACTCAATTGATTCTTAAAGGCTGAGGATAGTCCTTCACTCTTGGCATCTATGCTCTCTAGGGTCTTGTCATTGGCCGACAACTTCTTGGATATAGACTCATTGATCTTCAGCTGGCCAATGGCAAATTCTCTCAAGTTGGGTTGATTTCCGTTGTTACCATTGTTCTTGTACCCTCCTTGAAAGAATGGGCATGGTTTGCCCCACTCGTGACCTCCTAAACGATAGCCATTGTTGTTTCCATTGCTTGCTACGTATAAGGAATCCTCACGGGTTTCTGGGAAGTCATGGCCCAAATGGCCCGTGTTGCCACAGACTTCACAAGTGATGTGAGAGTCTAAGGCATAGGCATTGCCACATACATCACCATTGCTTTGCCCATTAATTTTATTCATAAGGAGGTCCAATTTGGTAGCGATCATGTCCACCTCCTTCAAGGTGTGCATGACTTGCTAGTGGGTTTGGAGACGCTCGTTGCTCCAACCAATGTTTGACACCATCTTCTCAATCAAATCTTTGGCTTTGAGCACTGTCAATGAGAATAAGACACCTCCAGCAGCAGCATCAACATGGTCACGGGCGGAAGGGATCAGCCCATTGTAGAAGTTTCGTATAATGAGCCAGTCATCCATCCCATGGTGGGGACAGGCTAGGATGTACTCCTGAAGCTTTTCCCAAGCCGCGGGAATAAATTCCTTAGCATCTTGCTGGAAGCTGGAAATTCTTCCACGTAGGACATTGGTCTTGCCCAACAGGAAAAAACATGGCGAGGAATGCCCTATAACACTTCTCCCAAGTATCTATAGCACTTTGGTTCGCATAGAACCAATGTTTCGCTCTCCCAAGAAGAGAGAACAAAAACAGCCTAAGTCGGACAGCATCAAGAGATACATCCTTGATCTTAAAAGTGTTGCAGATCTTAAGGAACTGTTGCAGGTGAGCACTTGCATCCTCGTTAGCCTTCCCACAAAATGAGTTGGATTGCACCATAGTGATAAGAACAGTCTTGATTTCGAAGTTTACATCTCTCGTATTAACAGTGGGCCCAACAGGCACATTGTTAGCAGAGGGAGCTGGAAACTCACGAAGGGTCTTCTGGGCCATTAGTGTTTCAGTTGTTGGTCCAATTGTGCTAGCTTGCTTTGCCTGTCGAAGGTTCTGAGGAGTAACGACACGAGGTCGATCTCTTAGAAGGAATTCGGGATCTTTAACAAAGTTTTCTGGCAAGCAAAAACCATACATACACTACCCTATTTTCACATAAAATGCGAAAACAAAGAAGGGTCATCCGACTAAAACCTACCAGGGTCCTATCCTATTCACTCAATCATGTAATACTTTGGCTGCCTTCCCCGGCAACAGTGCAAAAAATGCTTGTTGATATTTCCTACGCAACTAACAATTCATCCCTAGAAGGGGTGCCAGAAATGCTTGTTGGTAGGTTTTATATTATACAAGTAAATCCGCAAGCGCACGAAAACTATCGATGTAGCATTTCCCCTCTAAGAGTATTCCCAAAGGGTGTCATTTATATTCTCCCTAAGGAAGGCTAGATGGAAGTAAAATAATCATCAAGTGGAAAGGCTAGGTTGGCCTAGGTAAGTTTCTAGCAAGGATGGATAAAGGGTAATTCAGGTAGTGTGAAACACACAAGAGCATTCTATCCTAAGGGGATAATATGGGGTAAATAGGGACCAGGCTAAGAACTAAGTAGAGACTCCTAAAATGCTTCTAATGTACATATACATAGCCTAGGTTAGTTACTAATGATCATGTCAAATATGAATTCTCATGCTAAGTGGATTAACACATCAGGCACGGGTTTACCCCTAGCAGTACTAGGACGACACCCGCCAAGATCCTGTGGCATAGCCGAACGTGGAGGATTACAAAGGGCAGATAGAGTTGTCACCACCTATTGCCTACCTCTTCAATTTGTGGGCATACGAGACATTAAACGCTACTCTCTATCATAGCACCATGCTAGCATATTAAGTAATTATCTTAAGAGCCTAGGCACAAGCCATCCTAAGGCAATGAACTAAATCATCGTTGAACCAATTTTAATTCATAGCATAAGTGATTCATGTTAACATAATCATATCATAGCTAATTAGACTATAGTGGAGGTTTATAGTGTTTATGATGATATATTGATAATAGTATAGCACAATCATAAATACTACTCCTACCACGTACATGGAATCCACAATCAAACAAGAAATGCTTCATCCAAGTATATGAACAATGGAAGACTAAAGACAACATCTTTATTAACAATAAAGTCACAAATACAAATAGGAATATGGGAGACATACCTTTCCCAATTGGAAATTGGGAAGAGACTCCTACTCCTCTCCTACTTGGACAATGGACTAGAGACTCTCCTCTCCACGGCATATACTCCTCCAAACCTATGGAGAGTAGTGGATACAATGGATGAATACTCAAGTGGTGTGTGTTGAAGTGAGGGGTGGGGGTCCTATTTATAGCTTGGAGAAGGGTCGGTTCTCACCAACAAAAGCGTGCAAATTAGTCACCCATGACCTATTCAAGCCAGGGGGAGCCAACACATGGTGTTTGACTACGAAAGGCGCCAGGACCTAGTCAACCGACTAGGGGGGTCAGCTGACCTGGTCTTGGCCGCTTTTGCGGTGTGCTTCCTCCAAGTCTCTTCCAGGTGGGTCCTATTGACTGATATTGGTGCGACACCGTTGGATGGCCTCGGATACTTCTGTTTGTGGACCATTTGATCCATGTGTTGCACGTGGCATTGCCTAATTGGCTGGAATGATATTTTATAGGATCCATCCCCTTGTTTCACTTCAATTCTGCATAGAATCCCTACATGCACTACTTTCTCCAAGTACAAGTGGAAATATGTTAAATAGAAAGGTGATGTGTGCAAGAAATGATGTTTCCTTCACATAATTGAGTTATATTGACTGGTGAAATTGGTATATAACAGCCGTCAATAAACTTGGAAATTGCTATATTTTCACAAGTCAAAACGATATTGTCATGCTCCTCAAAAGAATGCTCTCGTCTCTCAATGTGTTTAGTTCTCACCTTGGCATGAGTTGCCACTTCTTTTCTTACAACTAAATATGGCCTTTTGCGGAGCTTGGTAAGGATAAAAGTGGCTCACTTGCAATTCATATATTACTAAGTCAAAAATGAGATCCAAATGAGAAGACCATGCAACAAAAACCAATGACTAAAGAAATTCCTGTGCACTTATTATGGATGGTGGATGAAAAATGGTGATGATGACTCCCAATTGATCACTCTCCTTTATTTTTGCAAGGATGAAGCATGGCTACTTATTAGCTCTCTCTTTTTTTTAGAGCTCTTATAGCCATGCCTTCTACTCCTTTTGTGCATCTTTATATTGAGATAGGATTTTGCATAATTTGCATGGAGTATATTTTTATGGTTGATGTGTCAAAATCATGGAATATGGTGGAGTGCACAAGAAATTCCTAATCAAAGATTTCATGCAAGTCACTCAAAAGGGTCAAGAGTTTGGCAAAGTTCAATGAAAATGCAAAGTGGCATATGCATGTGGTTTTCAATATTTCTATCATATGGCCTTGGTGGGCATTTAAATTCTAATAAGAGAGGATGACAAAAATCTGATGACTTTAAAAATTGCAATACCAAAATTCAAGTCCAGCATGGGGAGTTTCCAAGTTTCACTCATTTACCATATCACACCAATCCAATACTTAGATGACATGTTTTTCCTAAATTGATATGTGGTTCAAGAACATGGTAGTGAAATTGAAATGAGATGTAGACATATTCCATTCTCTAGCAAAATATGATATATGAAATTGCACAATTTTAATTTTCAATGGGTTGATTTTAATGATATTATCGTGCATAGTCAAATTCAACTCAAAATCAAGTATAGAGGGATAAGAGGTGAGAGAGTGCAAACCATCGCCTTAATGAAGAAGGGTGGGCCAAGCCATCATGGCTTGGTCAAATCTTCTCATGGTCCTTCATGCGATGCCCTGTATTGTTCTTTCATGATGGTCCGGGCATGTTGCACTTTGAAAGGAATGTGGGACCTCCCCCACACTTGTTCTTGTACCTGTCTTTATTTGACACGAAAATATGAAAAAGTGAAAGACTCTAGCGGCCTTACCTACACCGGTGAGTCACAATTTATTTGACAAAGGCACTTCATATGATGGAATCAAAATAAGCGCCTAAGTCCTAAGTAGGAAAGCATTTATGATATTCTCTATTTTACTTCTCTCCTACTTAGCCAAGTGGGGATAGTGAGATGATTAGAAAGGAGTGGTGAGGGTTGGAGCTTGCTTTATTGGACATGGAAATTTTAACCAAACTTCAAGGATAGGCATTAAAGTCAATCAAATTGACTACATCTTCCTCTTTGTCCAAATTTTCTTGGGATTCTAAAAAGATCTTGAGACAGTGCCATTTACTTTGAATAGATGACCTTCATCATTTTGGAGTTTAATTGCTCCATGAGATGAAGTATCTACCTTAGTATAGGGACCTTCCCATTTACTTTTTAGTTTCCCATGTCCAAAAAGTTTGACTCTAGAGTCGAAAAGTAGGACTTTATCTCCAGGATTGAACTCCTTAGGCGTAATTCTTTTCTCATGCCACCTCTTGGTTTTTTCTTTATAGATCTTGGAACTATGGTACGCCTTATCCCTTCATTCTTCCAGTTCAGAATTTTGCATTTTGCGCAACTTTCTAGCTTCGTGGAGATCCATGTTCCACTTCTTGATAGCCCAGTATGCTCTATGTTCCAATTCTATGGGTAAATGACAAGTTTTCCCGTAGACAATTTGGAATGACATTCCAATGGGTGTCTTATAGGCGGTACGATATGCCCAAAGTGTATCGGGTAGTTTGTTCTTCCATCCATTCCCCATCTCAAAGACGGTCTTTTGTAGAATATTCTTGATTTGTTTGTTTGAAGTTTCTGCTTGACCGCTTGCTTGTGGATGGTACGGAGTAGCAATGTTATGCCTAACCCCAAGCTCCCTCAGAAAGCTCTGGAAGGTCTTATCAATGAAATGAGACCCTCCATCACTTATGACCATTCAGGGAATTCCAAACCGTGGGAAAATAATTCCATGAAACATTTTCCAAGCGGTCTTGGCATCGACATGTTTGCATGGTAATGCTTCTACCCATTTGGACACATAATCTACGGCCACCAGAATATACTCGCAATCATAGGACATTGGAAAATGTCCCATGAAGTCGATCCCTCACAAATCAGATAATTCTACTTGGAGATTGTATGTGAGGGGCATCGCATTGCGAGCAGTGATTCCTCCATGCTTTTGGCATTCCTGGCATCTTTGAACAAATTCCTTTTGTATCCTCATACATTGAGGTCCAAAAGAATCCGCTTTGCCAGATCTTTGCCTGAGTACGGTGAACACCGTAGTGCCCGCCATAGGGGGCGGCATGGCATCTTTCGATGTTTTTGCTACCTTCAACTGTTGGTACACACCTTCTAAGTAACCTATCAGAACATACCCTATAGAGGTATGGATCATCCCATAGGTGACGTCGACTCTCAAAAATGAGCTTTTTCTTATCCTACCCTGGTGGTACGTACCCGGTAACCATGAAGTTTACAATGTTCGCATACCAAGGGTTAGAGTCAGTCACCTTGAGCAACATATCATCACGTAGGAAATCATTGATAGGTATGTCCAATGTATTTGGGATTTCCATACGTGAGAGATGATCAGTGACGGAATTCTCTACTCCCTTTTCATCTCTTATCTCCAGGTTAAACTCTTGGAGTAGGAGAATCCATCATATTAGACTAGGTTTAGCATCTTTCTAGGTGAGCAAATATTTCAAAGCAGCATGGTATGTGTAGACTATGATTTTTGCTCCAACCAAGTATGATATAAACTTTTCTATAGAAAAGACAACTGCGAGGAACTCCTTTTCAGTTGTGGCATAGATAAGTAGAGCTCCTGATAGAGTCTTGCCAGCGTAGGCTATTGCATGATGCTTCTTATCCTTGGTTTTGCCAAGGAACGCTCCAACGGCATAATCACTAGAATCACACATGATTTCGAATGGCAGCGTCCAATCAGGGGGTTGAATGATTGGAGCTGTGACGAGTGCCTTCTTGAAGATGTCAAAGATTGGTGACACTCATCATCGAAATCAAAGGGCACGTCCTTAGCTAATAGGCTAGTGAGGGGTCTAGCAATTTTGGAAAAATCCTTGATAAATTGTCAGTAGAACCCCGCATGGCCTAAAAAGCTATGGATACCCTTAATGTTGGTGGGAGTTGGAAGATTTTCAATAACTTCAATTTTGGCTTTGTCCACCTTAATCCCCCTTTCGGACACCAAGTGTCCTAAGACAATGCCTTCACAGACTATAAAATGACACTTTTCCCAATTTAGCATCAGGTCCTTCTCTTGGCATCTTTGTAAGACCCTATCTAGATTTTCAAGACAATGATCAAAAGTTTTTCCATAGACGGAAAATTCGTCCATGAAAACATCCATGCTTTCCTTGATCATGTCTGAGAAAATAGACATCATGCATCTTTGGAACGAAGCGGGTGCATTACACAACCTGAAGGACATTCGCCGATAGTCGTACGTTTCGTAAGGGCATGTGAAGGTGGTCTTACTTTGATCCTCAGGGTGGATGGGAATTTGATGGTAACCAGAATACCCATCAAGGAAATAAAAGAAGGAATGTTTTGCTAGCTGCTCAAGCATTTCATTAATGAAAGGCAGCGGGAAATGATCCTTCATTGTTTCCTTGTTGAGTTTTCTATAGTCAATACACATCCTCCACCCTATGGCGGTTCATTGAGGAATGAGTTCAGTCCTCTCATTTCGAACGACCATCATTCCTCCTTTCTTAGGCACTACTTGGACAGGGCTAACCCACTCACTATGAGGAACGGGATAAATTATCCCAGCATGCAAGAGTTTCAAGACCTCCTTCTTGACAACCTCCCGCATAACATTGTTCAACCTTCTTTGAGGTTCCCTAGATGGTGTGCTTAATGGGTCGGTGGGAATGCAATGGGTGCAAAGAGCAGGGTTGATTCCCTTAAGGTCTTGGAGTGACTAGCTTAGGATGGATCTATGCTTTTCTAAGACGGTCATGAGTTTGGCAGTTTCGTCTTGTGAAATCTTGTCACTTATGACGACATGAGCTTCTGCATCACCATGTAGGAAAGCATAGTGTAGGCCTGGAGGTTGGGTTTTCAACTCGATCGGGGGATTTTGTGATGGCTCTTCTTTGGGCAAATCAAATGTCTTTGGCAATTCATCCGCTTCTTGGATGAATTATTCTTCTTCTTCATTTTCAGGAGGGTCTAAGAATTGAAGGGCCATGGCTTCCTTGATTAGCTCACTCTTGGGGGGAGGTTCTGCTAATGTGTTCTTGGATCACATAATGGGAATGGAAAACTTCCTCCCTTCGAGTTTAACATCTAGGCTGTCTTTTGAGGGTGCATCCATGAGTAATTTCTCAATGGGTAACCCTATCATTACATTGAAGTCTTGGACTTCAAAGACATAAAAATCAAGGCAGAACTCGATGTTCTCGTGTCTTATAGACATGTTTTGTAAAATTTCATATCCTTCCTTGATGTTTCTATAGGAGTCTCTGAAGGATTTTCTTGTTGAAGCCCAGGGTAGATCACCCAAAATGGCTAAAGCACAATTCTCGAAAATGGTATTGGCTCCAACAGTAGGATTATAACGGACGTTCACCATTACCCCTTGAATAATACATCAAATGGTTGTTGGGGGTAAGTTTACCCAAATTATTTCAGGTGAAAACTCAACCTCTATCGTCCATTCCCTACTCACGATTAAGTTCAACTCCTTGATCGTTTCCTGAAGGAATTTTCCTTTGGGCGAATCAAGGAGTGAGGGATGTAATGATGGTTTCCTTCCATAACAATACTTCGAGGTATTCCCAAAATCTTCAAAAATATCTTCCTCGAAGCACAATAGAAACTCCGAAGCTCGAATTTCTTCTTCCATCGCTGTCTTTGGTTCGGGTGAGGATTTCATAGTCACAACTTGAGATGAACATGGTATGGGTTCCGGGGTGACTATGGGGGGATCCTCATGTCTTGACTCGGCTTCCTCTTGAGGACTTTCATCAAGACCGATGATGAATGATGTATTTTCTAGAATGCGGTCTACAATTTCCCTTCCTTTAATCGGTGTCATATGGAGGAAAGAGCCTTTAGCCGTTATGTCAAGGTATAGGGAAGAATATTTGTCAAGCCCAAAACAAAAATGTTGTAATAACACATGTTCGGGAATGGACAAGTCTGGGCCTGATTTGGTTAGCAATGAGAATCTAGCCCACGCTGCACCTATAGATTCCTTCTCGATGTGCTGAAAGTTGAGAATATCCCTTCATAGAGAAGCGACTTGGGAGAGTGGAAAGAATGCAAGACAAAAATTGTCTCAAAGTTCTTTCCATTTTTCATTTGCACTCCCAACGGTATGAGTGTACCACTGCTTGGCTCTTCCCTTGAGGGAAAAGGGAAACAATTTCCATTTAAGGGTTTCTTGTGTCATGCCCTTGATTAGAAGGCATGAACACAATTGCTCAAACTTCCGTAGGTGATGGTAGGGATTCTCACAATATGTCCCTGAGAAGGATTGCTCCTGAACCATGGCTATAAAGCCAGGGTGGAGTTCATAGCTAGTTCAGCAAATGGGATCCGCCGATGACAAAGGCTCACAAAACTCACCCTTAGGAGCAGAAAAGAATGGTGGGTTGCTCCATAGTTTAGATGGTAGAAACACAAGGAATACAGATAAAAAAATAGATATGAGGGTGAACAAGGTTCGAAGATCAACAACAATCGTTCCTAGCAACGGTGCCATAAATGCTTGTTGACGGTTGGTACGTCACAGATGAAAATCCACAAGCGCACGGAGAAACCGCTGTAGCATTTCCCCTTAAAGAGTATTCCCAAGGGTATCGAATCTGAGGAATGTGTGTGCCAATCTTATAACTAGTTCACCCAAGGACACAAAGATTGGTGGTAGGCAAGGGATAGAGTGGATTTTCAAAGAGAAGGGTTTCTAATTCAAAGCAAGTCAATCAATAGCAACTTGTATTGGGCACGAGCTTACCCTGGTTTGTCAGGCGACTCCCACCAAGAGCGTACATCGTAGTCGAACGTGGAGGATTACAACAGACGGATAGGCTGTCACTACCTACCGCCTACCTGTACAACCCGTGGACTACGAGATAATCAAAGGTAAAGTCAAGCCTAGACACCACGCCTACGCTATCGATTACTTCCCTAACCTCTCGCGCAAAGACTAGGGCCTCTAAATGAATAGAGCAATGAATGAACAAGCAACTAAGGTATTAACTTGCTTGATTAAATAAATGAACTCAATTGGAAATCATGTACCTTACTTGAGATGGGAAGAACTGTTGAGGTACAAAGGTGGAGAGGGTTCGACAAGCCCGAACCCTATCGTAAAGTGGAAGAAGCCAGACAAGCCAGAGCCTCCTCCTCCTCCTCCTTTTTCTCACTCTCTACCTATTTTCTAAGCACTTAGGCAGCGCTACGCCTTTGGATTGGAGTACTAGACTCAAGCTTTTGGTGTGTGGAGTGAGGGAGCCCCTACCCCCTATTTATACCCTCCAAAGGTCAGTTTGGCACCAGAAAAAGCGATGGAATCAGTCGCCATCGTGATCTCCAAGCTGTGAGGAGCCAACACGTAGCGGTTTACTGCATTTGGCGCGAATACCAGGTCGGGCGACCTGGTGGTCCGGCCAAAGTGCCAACGACTCTAATCGCACTGAAACTTCTCTATGACACTATTATGTGGGCCCCCATAATGGGTATGGGTGATTCCCTTGATTTTTAGTTAGTTTTCTACTCTGAATGGGCCCATCAATCCTCGTGCTTGCGCCTTATTGGTTGGAAGGTGTGTTTCTTGGATTGGCCCCTGTAAATACCTCTAATTATGGGCATAATTCACCTGCATACAAATTTGCACCAAGACTTGTGGAGATAGTTAGTAAATAACTCCTACCACTATGTTGGTTGTCCAATCAATAACTTTTATGCAGGGAATTGACGGACGAAATTAAGGACCGTCAACAACAATATGACGAAGTCTCCTCATTCCTCATAAAGGCAATGAGGTTCTCCACTTATGGGGGTGTTGCTTCGACCTCAACATATTCTTTTGAGTCAGCCCATTCTTGATATAGGATCAAGAGGCTTCCTTGGGCATGATGACATGTGGACTCCACAATCAAACAAGAAACGCTTCATCCACAGTGTCGTTTTGCCCAAGGTTGCACGGGTCTGGTCGAAGTTTTAGGGTCCAACAAGTGATTGTGGAACCTTTGGATATTCAATGATATTCAAAGTGTCTTTTCCTTGGCCAAATTCTTCATGTTGTCATTAATTTCTCCTTGGCCATGGACAAGATACTTCAAGGTAGGCTAGTTGAAGTTGAATTCATTGGAATTCAAATTCACATAGCCTCCTTGATTGTATGATTCAACTTTTGACCTCCTTGTTGGTGGTGGCCTTTGGAGTTATTTGTAAATGAAGGATCCTAATGGGTCTTAGATAAATAAATCCTCAAGTGTCCTATGTTGATATGGATTTTACAAATCATGTGCATATCCATGACTTGAATCGTCCAAACATTTCTCTATTGGCTTGATCTTCTTGCTCTTTCAAGAGGAGGTCGAGTTCTGTGGCTAGCATGTCCACCTTGTAAATGGTGTGCATACCATGCTAACAGAACGGAAGCATTCATTGATCCACCCCTTTGAATGGTGACCGTCTTCTCAATTAAATATTCATCCTTCTCATGATCGTTGAGAAATCACCTCCAACTTCAGCAGGAATGTGATCTTGGGCCGACGAAGTCAACCCATTATAAAAGTTTTGGATGATGAGCCAACTATACATCCCATGGTGTAGGCAATCCAAGATATAATCTTGTATCCTCCTCCAAACTTTGGGGGATATATGCCTTTTGCTCGTGCTGGAAGCTGGAGAATCCTCCCTCTATGGGCAATGGTGTTACCCAACGGGAAGAATTTGTCGAGGAACGCCTTGAGTTTCTTTTGGAGTTGAGCACTTGCGCCCTCATTGGCTTTCTCATGAAATGGGTTACACAAATACTATCCTGTTTTCACACAAAAGGAGAAAATAAAGCAAGGACAATCTTGTATAACACTAGTACCTACAGATTAATCATGTGATAGCTATCCTTTACTTCATTTGCCTTCCCCGACAACGGCACCAGAAATGCTTATTGGTATTTCTTAACACCATAGATCATCTCCGGTCAGATACGAGATCCGCAAGCGCACGAAAGATAACATTGTAGCATTTCACCCAGGAGTATTCTCAGGGGTATCATATTTATTCCAAAGGAAGGTGGTGAAGTAAAGTAAACACTAGTCTTAAGATAAAGGTATAAGGTACTAAGTTATTACCAAAACAGGGGTAAGTTGATAATATGGGTAGTGTGACACACACCTAAGCAATCTACTTTAAGGGGTAAAGTTGTCCTAGTGAAGGTTAAGCTACGAGAAGGAACTGATCCTACCGTGCTCTAATTACTCATATACATAGCTAATTATGTACATGTGAATATCCCAATGGTGAATACGAGGGCTTAGTGGTCCAACACATCGGACACGGGTTTACCCCTGACAACATTAGGACGATTCCTGCCAAGAGCCTGTGGCGTAGCCGAATGTGGGGGGTTACAAAGGACGGACAGGGTTGTTACGATCTCCCGCTTGCCTCTACAACCCCGTGGTCTACAAGACATCCAACGCTACTTAACTATCTAAGAACCATGCTTACATGTTAAGTAAATACCTTAAAAGTCCGGATACAAATGCCATCCTAAGGTAATTACGAACCTAAACATCATTGAACCAATGTTTGGACCAAGAACTAACATACTCATATCAACATAATCATCTAATTACCTTGTTAGACTATGGCGGTAGTGTATGATGTTTATGATAACATGATATGGACATTATGATCAAATCATAATAACATCTACACCTAGCACATACATGGACTCCACAATCAAATAAGAAACGCTTTGCCCAAGTATATGAATAAAGATAGACTAATAATAATGTTATAATAAAGTATAAATTCACAAAAGGAAAGAAAGGTATATGAGCCATATCTTTCCTAATCTGGACTTGGGACTAGAGGCTCCTCTCTATAGCCTAACCTCCACTAAGCAAATATTGTATACAAGAGAGAATGCTTGAGTGGTGTGTAGTGAATTGAGGCCTCCCCATCCTATTTTTACACGGAGTAAAGGCGGTTCCCACCACCAAAAGCATGCGTATCAGTCACCATCGTTATCAGCTCACCGCAGGAGGCCAACACGTGGAAGTTGACCTCCGTTTGGTGTCAGAAAGAGGTCGGTCGAGCCACCAGGTCGGCCGACCTAATCAGTGCACCATTCACGGTGTGCTTCCTCCAGAGGACTAACAGGTGGGTTCTCTGACCATTTTGGAACGGTACGCTGTTGGATGCCCTTGGATACTCCTGTAGTTGGGTCACTTGATCCATGTGCTACCACATGTCACTGTCTGATTGGATGGGAAGATATTCTTTAGGATTCCTCCCTTGCTTTCACTTCAATTCTGTATAAAATACCCGCATGCACCATTTTTTCCAAGTACAAGTGAAACTATGTTATTTCTAAAAGCAATGCGTGTAAGAAATGTCTACTCCATCACATAATTGGGATATATTAACGATCGAAATTGGTACTTAACAACGGTCAATGGTGTCCCAAGATTCCTTCGCCATTTTCTTCTCGGCAATCGCGAAAACCATCGCTGACGGCACGCGCAACACAGCGCGTCGAGCGCCAACATGTCGTCTTGAGGTTCGCCGCCGCCCATCTCCACAGCGATCCAAAGGCTCCGCACCTTCTGCTTCACTTTCATGAGCAAAGCCAACTCGGTGTAATTTGTCTGGGTGAGGACGGGTTAGCTACTCCACCTGACACCCCAGGAATGACACCATGGATCACGGTGTTGCCGGCGTCCTTGGAGCCAGAGACATCGTCGCTCTTTCCTCTCGCCATGAGTGCAAAATGAACCACGCGATCTCGATTCCAGCAGTGATAACGCACCGCGATACCATCTTTGCTTCCGTCTGCCTCTAATGCCACTTGTCGGATCACAAATGGCAACCTCGGAGCTCACCGGCAACGAGAACATGTGGTGCACGCACACAAACCAGGGTGGATCGCGGGAACATTTGTGTTTGTTTGCTGCGTAGGGCACCGCAGCAACGATGGTTTTCATTATATCACTTAGGGACTCAGTAGTGGTCTGTTATAGAACCGGGGTATCCGGCATGCACGCCACGCACACACAATATCAACGACGAGTTGCTCCGCGGAAACAACCCGCACGCACGAAACTACTGACGCGCTACGTCCGGATGACTAATGAGGCTTCTATACTCCCATTCGGTGCTCCCATACATGCTCTCGTTGATGTGTCATAATATTATTGGTCTCTTCATTAATGCTCAGTTTAATTACTATACCTTCACATCAAATCAGATCATGACACATCAGCGGGAGCACGCATGGGAGCACAAATGGGAGTAGGGAAGCTACATCACCGGATGACGTGCTGCTGAAAAAACGAGAATGAGCAACTGACTAACAACCTGACCAAACACACATGACAGACTCTAGACACCGATCAAGATTTTATTCTGACAGACCTTGTCCTCGTGGGCTGGCCATTGGTGCGAGCCAGGTGAAGGCTCGTGTGGAACTAATCTTGGGCTGTTTGGCTAATGTAGTCTATTGGGCCAACGTAAAAGGCTGAACTACATTTGAGTTGGGCCCTAATGACCTTGTGAATTTCCTTTTGGCCCAAAAACAATAATTAATAATAGATCAAATTATAGAATTTATTTTGTTTAGAAATGTCGGGGATGTAGCTAAATTAGTTACTGCATAATGACAGAAACAACACTCATAACTTGAAGCATGGAAGTCAAGTAGCTGGGCAGATAATATAGACACACCAATCCATGGTCCGCATCAACTGAACTGTCTGATTTGTTCTGTCACTCAATAAGTCAAGCATTGGCTTCTTATACAGGACAAGATCTACATGTTATACTTATAACGTGGTAAACAGTCTATAGCTTACACGTATAGAGTTCCTGTAACCGTACTGAGTCATACTCTGTCTCCGTACCGAGTCCTATTGTAACACGTATCTCCGACTATAAATAAAACCTAGTTTGGCCATGTTGGGTCATCGCCGCATAACCTATTTTACATGGTAACAGAGCTATAAGCTTTGTCTTCCATCTAGTCGCCGGCTTCCGCCGGATCTTATCGAGCAGCTTAAGCTACATTGTTTTTTTTTTTCAGGGCGATCAAGATGTCTACAATCTCAGGCTCGACGAGTTCTGCTCCAATGCAGATCACTGGGCATCCAGTGTTTGAAAAATTGAACAGGGAAAACTTCCTAGTCTGAAAGGTCCAAGTTTTGCCTGTCGTGTGTGGTACACAACTGATAGGCTACCTGGATGGATCAAAGGTTGCGGCACCCAAGAAGATTATCATCGAGAATAAGGAAGTCGATAACCCAGATTATGCTCTCTGAATTGCTCAAGACCATATTGTTCTCGGTTATCTGAATTCCACCTTGTCAAAAGAAGTTATCTCTCAAGTTGTCCGTTTTGAAACCACGCATGACGTCTGGAGTTGCCTCACTAGCTTGTTCTCTTTAGTCTCCAAGTCTCGTATCATTCAGATTCGGTCACAACATGCTCGAGAACAAAAGGGAGAACAATCTGCAACAACATACTTTGCTAAGATGACAGCATACGCTGATGAATTGGCGGCCACTGGAAAACCGCTTGAAGAAGAAGAAATAATATCCTACATCCTCACCGGGCTGGACGCAGATTACAACCCTTTTGTCTCAGCAATGACTCGTGAAGTTGATCTAAAGATCAGCGAGCTCTATGCACAACTACTGTCATTTGAAGCAAGATTGGAATCCCAAAATAGTGAGCAACAATTCTCTTCATCTTCTAATACTGCCTCGTGTGGACGTGGCCGTAGGAGAAGTCGGGGTGGCAGATCAACCCGAGGATGCTTTGACAGTACAGGAGGACGTGGCGGTCGCAATAGTGATGGACCAAGATTAACGTGTCAGTTGTGTGGATATAAAGGACATGCTGTCCAGACATGCAAAAGACGATTTGATAGGAATTTCGCGGGCAATTTTTTGGAAGAAAATTATCAGAGGAGCTTTGTTGGATCTGCCATGACTCCTTCGTATGGTACTGATAAAAATTGGTACTCCGATACTGGTGCAACAGACCACATAACGGGAGAACTTGATAAGCTTACCACTAGGGAGAAATACAATGGTAATGATCAAGTACAAACTCCCAACGGGACAAGTATGAAAAATCACACATATTGGTCATTCTTCTTTCCATACTCCCTCTCGTAATTTATATCTTAATGACATCCTTCGAGTACCAAATGCAAAGAAAAGCCTTGTCTCTATTCATCGCCTTACCATTGACAATAATGCCTTTGCTGAAGTTCACCCTGATTTTTTCTGCTTTAAGGACCGAGACACGAAGAGAATTCTTCTCTCAGGCAGATGCATTAATGGTCTTTATCCAATTCCTTCTCAAGCACGTCAAAATCTTAATACTGTCAGGAGTTCAGCAAGTCTTTGGCATGAGTGTCTAGGTCACCCTCGTTAGTCATAGTTCAAAAAGTCTTCTCTAGAAATAGTATTCTAGTCAATAAAGAATCTGAACATGAGTTAGTTTGTGACTGATGTCAAGAAGCCAAAAGTCATCAACTCCCATATCAGCAATCTCTTAGTACTGTCAACTCGCCTTTACAACTTATTTGTTCGGATGTAAGGGGTCCTGCACCTCAGTCTGTAGGAAAACACAAGTACTATATTAGTTTTGTTGATGACTATAGTCGATACACATGGGTTTATATATTGAAAAAGAGGTCTGATGTGTTTCATGTGTTTCTAAGCTTCCAAAAACTTGTTGAACGTTTTTTCGACAAGAAAATAATCACAACGCAAACTGACTGGGGGTGAATATTAAAAACTCAATGCCTTCTTTCAAAAAACAAGAATTACCATCATGTGTCGTGTCCATATGCTCATCATTAGATAGGCTAATCGAGAGAAAACATAGGAACATTGTTGAAATGGGTCTTTCCATCCTATCCCAAGCATCCATGCCTCTAAAGTTTTGGGATGAGGCTTTCCTAACTGCTGCCTACTTGATAAACAGAACACCCTCTATACTACTAGCCTATGATACACCTCTTGAGCGTTTGTATAAAGAAAAACCCAACTATCTAGCCTTGAAAGTTTTTTGTTGCGCTTGTTGCCCGAATCTTAGACCTTACAACCAACATAAACTTCAATTCAGGTCCAAGCAATGTGTGTTTCTCGGTTATAGCGGTCATCACAGATGCTATAAGTGCTTGGACGTGTCCAATGGGCATGTTTATATTTCTAGAGACATTACTTTTGATGAAAGAATATTTCCCTTTTCCAAACTCAATCAAAATGTTAGCCTTCCTTTGAAACCCAAAGCCTATCTTATTCCTACATTTCTCCTAAATCCTAATGGATTACAAAGGGACATGGTAGATCATGCAAATGTGAGTGATTTTTCAGTTAACCCTGCTGATATTATTTCGAAGAATAATATTGTGCAGACACGGGAAGGAACTGGTGAAAATTTGAATCAAAATGAGCACGTATCTGGTGCTCAACCGAATTCAGTGACGACGACATGGGCACAGAAAACAGAGTTGATACACCGGGGCCTGCGCGCCATCAATCCTCTCCGACACAAACATACCAAGGTGAATCCCGATCGGGGTCTGCGCCTCCACCTGATGCGCCGTGCGGAGCCAATCGGCGTATGTCGGAGGGATCTTCTATGGCCAAAGGAGGTGTATCTTTGCATATGCCAAATCAGCAAGATATTGATCAGGCGCATATACTCTCTGATTATTTGATTGATCAAGGACCATCTACTGATGTGAATGAGTCAAGGCCTCGCACCAGGTTGTCTCAAGGTATTCATCAGCCTCAAATCGCAATTGGTGGCACGATCAGATATGAGGTTAAAGGAGGGAAGGTAAAATATAGTATGCTAGTTACTAGTGAAACCACAGACTAGAGGGAAGCCTTGCTGGAAGAAAAGTGCAAATTGCTATGGATGATGAGTATAAGGCTCTAATGCACAATAAAACAAGGCATCATGTACCTCCAAAGGCAGGGATAAATATCATTGACTCCAAGTGGGTTTATAAGATCAAAAGCGAGCTGACAGATCCATTGATCGGTACAAAGCTAGATTGGTGGATAAAGGGTTTAAAAAACGTTATGGCATTGATTACAAAGAAACTTTTAGTCCCGTGGTTAAAGTGGCAACTATCAGACTTATTCTCTCATTAGCAGTATCAAGGAATTGGCTGATTCGGCAGCTAGATCTGAAAAATGCTTTTTTCATGGGATTTTGGAAGAAGACGTCTATATGCGTCAACCTCCTGTGTATCTTGATAAATCAAAGCCACATTTTCTATGCAAACTTGATAAAGCGATCTACGGATTGAAACAGGCCCCACGTGCTTGGTATGCCCGGCTAAGTAACAAGCTTGTAAGAATTGGTTTCACAACATCTAAAGCGGACACTTCTGTCTTCTTTTATGAGAACAATGAGGTAACCATGTACTTGCTTATTCACGTTGATGATATTATCCTGGTTAGTTCAAGCTCAGTTGTGGTAGATGCATTACTTGCTGATTTACAATCTGAGTTTGCACTCAATGATCTTGGCAATCTTCATTATTTCTTGGGTATTGAAGTTACAAGAAATAGTAAAGGACTTATCTTGTCTCAAAGTAAATATGCTTCGGATTTACTAACACGAGCTGGTATGAAGAACTGCAAGGCTGTCTCAACTCCCTCATCTGTAACAGACAAGTTGTCAAAACATGAAGGTATTCCTCTTGAGCCAAATGATGTTACTAACTATCGAAGCATAGTAGGAGCTCTTTAGTACTTGTCTATAACTTGTCCAGACATAGCCTTTTTTGTTAAAAGGTCTGCCAATTTCTTCAAGCTTCAACTACACTTCAGTGGGCAGCTGTTAAGAGGATCTTAAGGTTCCTAAATAATTATATTGGTCTTGGTTTACTCCTCAAACCATCAAAATATCAGCTCGTAAGTGCATTTTCTGATGCAGACTGGGCAGGATATCCAGATGATAGACAGTCTACATGGGGTTTTGCATCTTTGGTCCGAATTTAATCTCTTGGAGTTTAAGGAAACAAACCACTGTCTCATTCTAGTACTGAGGCAGAATATAGAGCCTTAGCTAATGCCACTGCTGAAGTCATTTAGATTCAGAATTTGCTTCTAGAATTATCAGTACCACAGCCACCAGCAGCCGTTTTATGGTGTGATAATATTGGGGCAACATAGTTGATGGCAAACCCTGCTTTTCATGCTCGCACTAAACACGTAGAGGTGGACTATCATTTTGTGCGTGAAAGAGTGCATAAGAATCTTCTTGAGATAAGACATATTTCATCTGAAGATCAGATTGCAGATGGTTTTACTAAAGCTCTTACTGGACAACAGTTCAAGAAGTTTCAAATCAATCTCAACTTATGCAATGGCTAAGTGTCGATTAAGGGGGCGTGTTAAACAGTCCATAGCTTACACGTATAGAGTCCTTGTAACTGTATTGAGTCCGACTCTGTCTCCGTACCGAGTCCTATTGTAACACATATTTCTGACTATACATAAAACCTGGTTTGGCCCTGTTGGGTCATCGCCGCACAATCTATTCTACATAACGCATCTCGAAAACTGCCGGATTGCGAAAGAGTTATTACTTATTAGTGTCCGGAAACAATGTAGTACATTTACAAGTTTCAGGCGTACACAGAGTTATTAAGATCTGAAATATGACAAATCTATATCACCAAATCGCCGAGAAAAATCTACATGTGTGAAGCTCTACAGAAATGGGCAGTGACTGCTGTTTCATTTACAGCTCCTGCAACTGCAATTCTTCAACGCTGTGGAACGCAACTTCGCAGGATCTCAATGAAATATTGCTACACCATTCATTTTTTGTCATGGTGCTTCTCTATCGTTACCGAAAGAATAAGAATGCTAGCTCTTTTTTTTTGAAATAAACTTGGCAGGAGAGCTGCCATTTTCATTAAGAAGGAAGACAACAGTTACAGCCTATAGTACAATCATTAACCCGAGTCCACAAAAGGCCTACTCTCGGGCCCAGCAGAAGGCATACCTCGCTGCCAGGAGAAACAAGATAATAAAAGCAAAGCAATCCCTAAGTAGTTTTCACCTGTAGAAGAAATCTCTAATTCTCTCTGTTATTAGATGGAGTACCTGGTCCTCTGTCGAAGATTTTTGATTGAAGATTCGCTGATTCCTTTCTTTCCAAATATACCACCAAAAGAAAAAGAGTATTCCTGTTTTCCGCCTTCTTTGTTTCTTCGTTCCTCCTGTTGCAGTTGTGGACAGTGTTTTGTGTACACTTTCTTCCAGGGTACCTGGGAGAGATGGTTGCCAGTTTAACGTGTCTGTAAGTTTTCTCCAGACCTCTCTTGTAAATGAACATCCAACCAGCAAAAGGTCACGTTGGCTGTCCAGTTTTTCTTAATTAGGTTGTCGGCCGTTGGCACCTTGTCCTGTACTGCTAACCAGGTGAAGAACCTGCATTTTGGTTCGGTTTGTGCCTTCCAAATCATCATTGCATCAAAATTCACTACTGAACCCTTGAATTGCATTTCATATGCAGATTTTGTGGTGAACTTCCCTGTACTTGTCCATCTCCAATAGATTGTGTCTTGCTCAGTATTAAGGGCGATCATTGAAAGGGCCTCATATAGAATTAGAAACTCTTTTATCAGTGTTTCTGAGTCCCACTCCTTGATTTTTCTTATCCAGTTGTCGTTCGTCATTTCTTCGCATATTGTTCTGTATTTGTTTCTTGCTCGTAGGTACAGATGAGGTGCAATACATTTGGGCGATGTTCCGTTCAACCAACGTGCTTCCCAAAATGGCGTGTCTTTGCCATTGCCTATTTGAATCACCGTGGAGCTGAAGAAAAGATCCCGATCCCTTACTTCCTTGTTCCTGAGCAACGGTTTTCAAGGTCGGTCTGGAGTGCTCCATCTGAGCCAAAACCAACGCAAACGTAGTGCTCTTCCGAATCTAAGTCAGGTATCCCAACCCTCTCCATTTTCTAGGCCTCGTGCATTTTTGTCATTTCACCAAACAATGGCCTCTTGACGTGTGGTTGGGTCCTTTTCCTCTCTATAGGAAGCTTCGGCGGTACTTATCTATCTGACGCACTGTCCATTTTGGTAGTTTGAACAAAAATAAGAAATAAGTTGGGATCGATGATAAAAAGGACGCTAGCTCTTTGAATGACCTTCTTGGCTCTAAAGCATGGTTGGATTGTATGTGACCAAGACTGACAGGAGGAATGCTCCAATGGCCTTTTCTTGGCTGTGCAGGAGAGGGTCTTTGCTTGCACTCGGTTTCTAGCTTGTAACCAGGTGGTAATCAGCTTGGACAATGACGGCTTATCCAGTGCAAGGGGGTACTGTGCCGAAGTACCCAAAACCGACAACAATGAAAGCCACGCCTTGAAGGAAGAGGTAGATGTAGTATCCCTTCTTCGCGTAAAGCACGTCGTAGCAACCCGATAGGATTATGCAGGTTCCAACTAAAAGTTCTGAGCAGTGGTACCTGATACAGAGATCAGACTGGTTGTAAATAAACATTTGAAAACACTTGAAAGAAAGCATGTCGTTCACAGTATGAACATTCCCATAAGTAATCAGTAAAATATATGTACATATTACTTCAGAAGTACTAAAATTTTATCTTTTTAACATGAATAGTGATAAACTGATACTTCAATTGCCTCTCCCAGAATTTTGTCCGCCTCTTCACGAGCTTCGGCACAAGCGGCTCTGTTAGCTTCACATCGGACTCTGTTATCTTCACATCGATCACTTTTACGGCATCTGATCCGTTGCTATTAGGCTTTGTCTTGTGGGCATCACCCAGCTTCTCGGTGACGACCCACTCATTGACTCGTCCTCCAGCATCCAGAAGACCAGATACCGCAGATTTTATCCGGTGCAACGACATCACGTTCTCAAACAGGACCCATAGGATGACCAGGTGAAACGAACTGTCACAGTGAGAGGTTTTCACGTGTTAGCTGAATGTCTCAGAGAATAGAATCTTATCATACTTATTACTGTACCTCAGTGACCCTCGAATTCTGGCGCGAGGATGAGTGTCCGTGAGCCCCCTGCCCGAGAGCCCTCCGCCCCGCTGGCGACCACCACCCTGTCGGCGGCCGGAACACCCAGCCCACCCTCACCTGTCTCCTCGCAACCTTTTCCCTCCCTCAGCTTAGCTCCTAGCCAGGCCACCGCCCTCCATCAATCCCCCTCCGTGGTCCTCTTCTCTCCCTGCCATGAACCAGCTTCCTTCTGCCGCCGTCTGCTCCGCCACGATCCCTCGCTTGAATGCCCCCCTTTTCGGCCCTCCTCAGCCCCGGTTGTGCGGCACTTGAATCTGACACTCCTGTGGAGGACTTCGAGCTCTCTCTCCTTCCAGTCATTCATGGCGTGATCTCAGATTCAGACGATGATGGGATTCGCCTGTCACCGACCGCTTCCTCCTCACCCTCCCGTTGTTGCTCCCTCAGGTCTGCTGAGTCTCCCAAAAAGCTCCAGATTCTCGCCTCGGCAGGCGGTCATCAGAGATCCACACCCACCTTATCTCACCCGAGGTCGCCTTCCCTCCTAACTCCGGTAGTTGTCGCCATGCCCTTTACGCCGTGCAAGGGAGGTAGCTGGAGTCTTTCTCCAACTCAGCCTGCAAGGACCTCTGCCGGCAAGTCCAAGGCTATGCTGGTAGAACTTCCAAACCCAGAGCTAGAGCGCGAAATGATTCAGCTCCTCAATGCTTCTACACCTTTGAAGCCTCCGATTAATGTCGCCACCAAGTCGACAGACGCCCCATCCCTGCCTCTTCTTGGCTGCTGCGAGCGTGCCTCTGGCTCCCCCCTCCAGACCAAGCAGAAGCACTTTCAAGATCCTGACATTAACTCTCCGACGACTAGGGTGGACAACCCGAGTAGTCTGCTATCATCGGAATGGACCCTGGTGCGCCAGAAACGCCGGATCGACATCTTGACCATCCCAAATTGGCGGAGGACCGGGTTCGTCGACGGAGCACCCTGTTCCCGGCGGATGAGCTTAAAAAGACCCTTGCCGGTCGTTGCTTCCGGTGCCTCGCTAGAGATCACTTCGTCTCTTGTTGCAGAGAGCCTCCGCGGTGTGTGTGTTGCCTGCACAGTGGTCATACTGCCCGCAAATGTCCACAATCATCGACCTCCACTAACAAATGCCACATCCATCCAAGACTGCTGCAAGCTTCCCCCATCCTTGCTGATCGTCTGGTGTTTCCTCTGGTCTCGCTATCTCCCCGGAGCGGAACGACCCTATGTCCAGGAACATCCTTCCGGGACGCTCTCTGCAGTCGTCCTTCTGCCCGGATGGCTGACGCCGCAACCGCTCCGCTCCGTAGGCCACTCCACGGTCAGGTTGCAGTTCTCATGTGTGGGATGATGTCGGCTGAGCTAGCTCGCCTTCGCCACCGCCTCGTGCTACTTTCTGCCGTGGGTGGCAGGCACGGTACCGTGGCCGGAGATGTTCGCCATGCCATACAACAACAGGCTAACATCCCGATCTGGGATGCCTCGGTGGCCCGGCATGGAGCTTCCGCCTTCCTCGCCCAGGTGGAGCAGCCGCACCAGCGTGCAAGACTGCTCGAGCGGGGCAGTGTCTATGCTGGAGGAGCCGAATTCAAGGCAGCACCGTGGACTCTGGGAGCCACCACCATCGGCTCTGCATGGCTCTTTAGAGTGAAGATCGTCATTGAGTTCCTGCCCTGGTTTGCTAGATCAGTGGAAGGTATCCGGCAGATTTTGGGAGACGTCGTCATCTTCGACCACATGGACAGACCCACGGCGATGCAGGTCGATCCGGAGGAGTTCGCCTTCGTCGGCTGGATGTCCGACCCTTCGCTCCTTCCTTGTGTGAAGACAGTGACCTTCTTCCCTTCGAATGCAGGACGCTCCAGCACATCCGACGTTCCTCTAAATGGTCCGGAGGCGGATGTGACGCCAGAGGGAAATAAGGTTGATGTTCTTATTCACATCGATCACTTCTATGATTTCACCCCTGTCCGACCGGATTCTTCTTCTTCAGATGATAGCGGGCGTTCGTCGATCTCTTCAAACTCAGCAGACGGTGACGGACCACGCTACCACCAGTGTATCTGGTTCTCCGGTGTTTCGGACGAAACGTTGGGCTCTGTTCGTTGCTTCCGCCACCAGACGGGTTGCCGACCTCCGCTGCCTTCTCGTCGACCATCAGGTGGTGACGGCAAGGGCGACAACCACCAGCCTCCTCCTGGCTTCGAGGGCTACAGGAGGCACCCGACAGGTGGGACCCTATCCGGGGCCAGCTCTAGCAGTCATCGGGCCCCACCACCTGGGCCCCGTGGACAGCAGCCTGCTCACCGCAGGCGCCAGATGGTGCAGGCAGCAGGGCCACCCCATGCAGCGCCGGTCTAGCTCGGGACAGTACACCCGGACGTGGCGACGAGTCATTGGCTCAACCGGGGGACAAGGCACACCTTATGCAAAAGACTGTGGGGTCGGCGACACTGCCCAAGGTCGACAATCTGCCAACAACCGGCAAGACTCGGCCACAACAAGAGGCTGATCCATCCCTGCTGCTCTGCCATTGGGGAAGGTCGCCTGCTGCACATCCCCTTCTGGATGTCCCGGACCCGATGCTCGAGGAGTCGTTGGCCTAGCAGCCTGCGCCGGCCTTACACCCAGTGGCCCCACATAAGGGCGCAGCCACTCCAGCTGTCCAGATTGGCTCGCTTCTCTCCCCAATGCAACAGGGCTCCCCCTCCAGGACTGTAGATGTGTCCAGCATCATTGAATAGCTGTTCCAACCAGCTCCGTCAGCCATTCTTGAGACACCACATGTCCACCCTGTCACAAGGGGACGAGCCAAGAGAGGAAGCAAGGTGCCAAAGGAACCCACCCGTCATAGTGCAAGGCAAAAGGACCGTCCTTCTGTGATCCCCGTTGCTCAGCATGCCCAACACCGCCTCATGCGCATCTTCGATGGTCAGCCTCAGCCAGTGGGCGATGCAGCTGTTGTCCAGTACAAGGCAACCTTCCAGAAGCCATTGTCGAGCGGCGCCATCGCTGCGATACGTGAGGCCATGCAGCTTGACAACAAGGGCCTCAACGATGCCGCTGCGGCCATTGCAGCAGATGAGATAGCTGCGATTGCCTAGCGGGAGGCCAGCTCTCAGCATTGCATCCCTGTGTGGTGTACCCGTCTCTTTTATGTATCAATCAGCTAGTGTGTTCGTCAGTCTGTTGCGTGTTGAAACTCAGCGGCCTTGGTGTCTGGTCGGTTATCGGTGTAGCTGGGATCCAATTATGTGCTCCCCAGTGGCAGCTAGTATTTTAGTTTATGGGTGGTGTGTCGAAGATCAGTGGTCTATGTGCCTAGTAAACCTTCAGTGTGCTTGTGGTTTATCCTCAACTCCATCCTGCACTCCGAAGCAAGTGATCATCTTTATCCTGTTGTCTCACCATCTTCTCCATGGATAACAAACAACTCAGCATTCTATCTTGGAACGTTCGTGGCCTCAATTTCCCGGCCCGACGTATCATGGTCCAGAATGTGCTACAGTCAGTGATGCCAATGGTCACCTGTCTGCAGGAAACGAAGCTACCATCCATCCCATCTAATGTCCAAAATGAAGTGCTGGGTAGACACCTCTCCGGTCTAGAATTTTTACCGGCTGATGGTACGTGTGGTGGAATACTTATAGCTTGGGATCCTACTTATATCATCGCCAATAGCCCTGAGCGAGGTCGGTTCTGTCTCTCACTCATCATGCAGCTCAGGGGTTCAGAGACTCAATTCAAGCTCACGTGTGTCTACGGGCCCTGCGATGACAATTATAAATGAGAGTTCCTGGATGAACTGGCCTCCATGAAACCAGCTTCTGGAACAGTTTGGGTGTGTGCAGGTGACTTCAACCTTATATACCAGACCAGAGATAAGAACAATGCAAATGTTAACAGAAGGATGACGGGGTCCTTTCGACGCACCCTTGATCTTTGCAAATTGTTGGAGTTCAATCTAGAGACCACGAAATCGTCGATAAAGCCGTGATTTCATCCCCTGTTGCCAGGTAGACTAAGGAAACCTCCCTGATTGCCCGTGGTCGCGAACCACATTGCACACTTCCTTTGGTGTGAGGCCAGGAGATCACTACGAGGTCTTTACAAAGGATTCTCCCGACGCGTACTAGCCCTCTGAGGTTTCACCCCTGTACAAAAGTGTGAGTCGTTACACCACGACTCAACACCCCAGTTGCCCCCTCTTGAGCCATGCGGATCCCAAGGCAGTACACCCTGAACCAATTCCCCGCACTATCCAACCACTAATACTACGCCGGGAGAGGCCTAATTAATGGACCAAGCTGCCCCATACTCAGTCTTGTGGCGATACTATAAGGCTTAGTGGCTTCTCCATAAACCGGTCCTTAGAATCCGGCAAGGTTCATACCCCAAAACCCGGGTCTCGTGCGTACTGCACCATACCAAGCAAAACCAACCCGCCAGATTCCTATCCACTACAGTTCAATTCATCATGTCTCAACAAATAGATCACAATAAATACTGATAGAACATGTAATGTAGAGATATTTCCCTCCCAAAGACTAAGCATGGCTAAGCGTAAAGAATTAATAACATCTACCCAGCCAACCAGGGGACAAGGAATTATATGGAAGGGTACAATAAATAGGATTCAATTTATTAAGCATGCAGCTAACTAAAACTTAATAAAACAGGTGCAAAATGGTCAAGGAACTTGCCTTCTTCGGAGGGTGGGTCGGTGAAGTGGTAGTCTTGAAGGTTGTAGGTCGGCTCGGGAACCGACTCTAAACACATCATCGCATGCGGAACGGAAAGTAGTAGCACACAATAAGCACAAGAGAAATAATGCACACCACAAATAAATAACACCAAAGAAAACCTACGCAATTACGTTGCTAACACAATGTCCTTAGTTGAAGTTTTAATTAGAGGTGTGGGTGGAAATTTGGTTTTTAGGGTTGAGGTGGGGTTGGTTGACAATTTATGGTTTTCATCTTCATTTTAGAGCATGGCATGGGTTTGCTACAATTTTTCTTAGCTAAATTTGAATAATAAAGTAATGAAGTGGTCCACAACAGTATTAAATAAATTACTTTAGTGTAAACAATTTAATAAATAAAGGCCAAGTAATTTCCCTAATTAATTTATGCAAAAGAGAGTGTAAATTCTATGATTTTATGTAAATAAACATGGATGCAGGGGTTTTTGTGCAAAACAGACATGATCAGAGGCTTGAAAATATTTTATAATGTTACCAGGGGGTTTATCATAATTTACAGAGGCTAAAAATATATTTTATGGTGAAATCAGGGGCTAAAATGGTATATTTAATCAATTTAACAGTGCTGACATAATTTAGTAAAAGTCCAGGGGCTAGCTCATAAATTTCAGGACCTATCTGTAATTAATTTAAATTCTGCGCAGGGGTCTAAGTGAAAAAGGCCAACGGCCATAACCGCCTTCAATCTGGGCCGTCGGATCAAAAAGGGGCGGCCCGGATTTAAAATAAACGAAGGGGTACGCCCCTTCTAATCTCGGCCGTCGGCCCGGGTTGGACGGCCGAGATGGTGCCACGTCGCCCCAGGGGCGACGCGCGCACAGGGCGCGGCGGCGCGCGCGCCGGGCCGGCGGCGCACGGCGGCGGGGTCGCCGGAAGTTGGCCGGAACGGCCAATTCGGCGCCAAATCCGGGTGCTCGACACACCAAACGGGAGAGGGGGATCGGGGGAGCTCACCGAGGGGGTTTTTGGGTCTTGAAATCGGCGGAGGGACGTCGGCGACGGTGAACGGCGGCGGGGGTCGTCGGTCTTCGGTGAATCCGGCGAAGCGACGGCCAATTCTCCGAACGAAAATGCCCGGCGAGTTCCTGGAGGCACGGGGAACACGGTGAGCCAAGAGGGAGGGAGAGAATGCGGGTGAATCGACGGGAACGCTGGCGACATACCTTGGCACGGCGGCGGCTAGGGTTTGGGCTTCGGGGAAGGAGAATTCGGGGGTCGTCGGCGGGTATTTGTAGGGGAATCGGGGGCGGTGGAGAGGGGAAAGGAATCCCCGGCGATGGAAGGCGACAGGGGGCATTGATGGGCGGCGATTTGCTGTCGGGATTTTGAACCGGAGCGGTGATCACGGCGGTGGTCGCGCGGGCGCAGGGAGGAAGAAGGAAAGGAGAGGGGAGGGGCTGACCGGCGGGGTCCACGCGCAGAGAGAGAGGAAGGGAGGGGGAGTGGCGCGGCTGGGCCTTGGGCCGGCGGGGAGAAAAGGGAGGGGGGGAAGTGGGCTGGGGCGGAATTAAGGCCCAGGGGGGGCTTTTCTTTTTGTTTTCTTTTCCCTTTTTCATTCTTTTGCAAATTTGAATGGTTTTTCAAATTCAAACGAATTCTATCGCATTTTGAAACTCAAATGCAAACATTCATGATGCATCCCTAGTCTTTTTCTTTTGTTTTTAAATTTTGAAAATTTGGGTGTTACAACTCTACCCCCCCTTAAAAGGAATCTCGCCCCGAGATTCGGACGTCCTAAGAGAAAAGATCGGGAAACTCGGCCTTGAGGTCTTCTTCTCTCTCCCATGTTGCTTCTGCCTCCGAGTGATGTTTCCACTGCACCTTGCACATGCGAATCGTCTTGTTTCTCATGACACGTTCTGATTTTTCTAGAATCCTGACTGGTCGTTCTACGTAGGACAGGTCCTCTTGCAAATCCACAGCTTCCATGGGTAACTGTTCCTCTGGTACTCTTAAGCACTTCTTTAGTTGCGACACGTGAAACACATCATGCACATCTGACAGTTGAGAAGGTAGCTCGAGACGATAGGCCACTTCTCCTCTTCTCTCCAATATCTTGAACGGACCAATGTACCGGGGTGCTAGCTTTCCCTCTACTTTGAACCGTCTTAGACCTCTTACTGGTGATACCTTGAGATATACAAAGTCACCTGCCTCAAAGGTTAGATCACGACGTCGAGCATCTGCGTAACTCTTCTGCCTTGACTGCGCCGTTTTCAGATTATTCCGGATCTCTTGTACCTGTCGTTCAGCCTCTCTGAGTATCTCAGGTCCAAACACTTGACCTTCTCCAGTCTGATTCCAGAATAACGGTGTCCTGCACTTTCGCCCATAAAGTGCCTCAAACGGGGACATCTTGAGACTAGCTTGGTAGCTGTTGTTATAAGAGAACTCCGCGTAAGGCAAGTTTTTGTCCCAACTCTTACTATTCTTCAGGGCACATGCTCGCAACATATCCTCCAAGATTTGATTGGTGCGTTCTGTCTGACCATCCGTCTGCGGGTGATACGCTGAGCTGAAATTCAGACGAGTATCCATTGACTCATGTAGCTTCTGCCAGAATCTCGAGGTGAACTGGGTACCTCGATCAGACACTATTTTCTTTGGAACACCGTGTAAACATACAATTCTTGCCATGTATAATTCTGCCAACCGCGAACCATTGTAACTTTCCTTGACTGGAATGAAGTGAGCGACCTTGGTCAACCGATCCACCACAACCCATATGGAGTCGTATCCGGACTGCGTCCTTGGCAATCCCACGATAAAGTCCATACTTATCTCTTCCCATTTCCACTCGGGTACCTTGAGTGGTTGAAGGAGTCCAGCAGGTCTCTGATGTTCCGCCTTAACCAACTGACACGTGTCACACAAAGCCACATATTCGGCCACATCACGCTTCATACCAAGCCACCAGTATCTATCCTTAAGGTCTTGGTACATCTTGGTACTCCCAGGATGGATAGAGTAGTACGAGTCGTGGGCTTCTCTCAATATCAACTCCCGGATCCCCTTAACATTCGGCACACATATCCTCTTTCCTAACCACAGGGTTCCATGTTCATCTTCCCTGAAATCTGGAGCTTTTCCAGCCTTCATCAGCTTCATAAGTTTTTGGATCTTCTTATCCTCCTTTTGGCCTTCTCTAATGTCTTGTTCCAACGTGGAGTCCACTTCCATGACTACTGCATCTGCATTAGCCACTATGCACAGGTTTAATCTTGCAAACTCTTCACATAGCTCCGGTTGATAAGCCTGGGTCGTCATGCTGTTACACTGGGTTTTCCTACTCAAAGCATCTGCGACCACATTCGCCTTTCCAGGGTGATAATTGATCCCGACATCGAAGTCATTAATGAGCTCTAACCACCTTCGTTGGCGAAGGTTAAGGTCTGGCTGAGTGAATATGTACTTCAAGCTTTTGTGGTCGGTATAGATCTCTGTCCTTTTGCCGATCAGGTAGTGTCTCCATATCTTCAATGCGTGAACCACAGCTGCTAATTCCAGATCATGGGTCGGATAGTTTTTCTCATGCTTCTTGAGTTGTCTTGAGGCGTAAGCCACCACATGTCCTGCTTGCATCAACACACATCCCAGTCCCTGTCCGGAAGCATCACAATAGACCGAGAACTCCTTTTGCATATCGGGCATGACCAGCACTGGGGCAGTGGTCAACCTCTTCTTCAATTCGACAAAGCTTGCTTCACACTCCGGTGTCCACTTGAATGTAGCTCCCTTCTCGAGTAGTTTGGTTAGTGGCCGAGAGATCTTTGAAAATCCCTCAATAAATCGTCGATAATAACCAGCCATCCCCAGAAAGCTTCTGATGTGCCCCACATTTTCCGGTGTCCCCCACTTGAGAACATCTGCCACCTTACCCGGATCCACTGATATTCCTCCTTCTGATATGACATGCCCCAAGAATGATACCTGCTTCAACCAAAACTCACACTTACTGAATTTAGCATACAGTTGGTGTTCTCTAAGTTTCTTTAGTGCCAACCTCAGGTGTTCCTCATGTTCTTCTTCACTCTTGGAGAATATCAGGATATCGTCAATGAATACGACCACGAATCTATCCAGGTACTCCATAAACACTTTGTTCATGAGGTACATGAAGTAAGCTGGAGCATTAGTCAACCCGAAAGACATAACAGTATACTCATAAAGACCATATCGAGAGACGAATGCAGTCTTGGGAATGTCCGATGGTCGAATCTTCAACTGGTGATAACCCGAACGAAGGTCGGTCTTAGAGAATACACATGCTCCTCTCAGCTGATCAAACAAATCTTCGATCCTTGGCAGCGGATACTTATTCTTGATGGTCACTGCATTTAACGCACGATAATCCACACACAACCTTTGAGTGCCATCCTTCTTAGGCACGAAAATGACAGGAGCACCCCAAGGCGATGCACTAGGGCGAATGTACCCTTTCTCCAACAATTCGTTGATGTGACCCTTTAGCTCGGCTAACTGGTTAGCGTCCATTCTATATGGCCTCTTATATATCGGGGCCGTTCCAGGCACTAGGTCAATGATAAACTCAATTTCCCGGTCAGGGGGCATACCCGGTAACTCGTCGGGGAACACGTCTGGGAATTCACTGACAACACGGATCTCTTCGGTGACCTCAGTTTGATTTAGCCTGATCCTCCGGGTTGGAGCTTGGTCTGGAGAGAATTCAACCTTGGTGCCATCGGGATGGGTCAAGGAGACTGTCCTGGTGGCGCAGTGGATCACACCATGGTACTTGGCCAACCAATCCATTCCCAGAATAATATCTAGCCCTTGAGATTCCAGGACAATGAGGTTTGCTGGGAAAACTACCCCCCTTATGTCTAGCCTTACATTAGGGCATACTTGCCGGGTTATCATTTCTCCCCCAGGGGAGTGAACTATAAGTTGATGAGTCATTAAGTGCACTACCATGTCATGCCTTCTCATGAATTCCTTAGATATGAATGAATGCGTAGCACCAGAATCAAACAACACTGTAGCTAGATGAGAGTCGGCAGGGAACGTACCAACAACCACATCTGGTGCATTGTGCGCCTCCTCAAGTGCCACGTGGTTAACTCTCGCACGTGTGGGTTGTTGCAGCTGCTTCTTCGGGCAACGGTTGGCGAAATGTCCCATCTCACCGCAGTTATAGCACTGCACGGCTGCATTGTTACCTTGAGCTTTATTACCTCCCTGAGAGTTCTGCTGCGGCTGACCATTAGGACGGGGTGCTGGAGCTGTTGGGCGGGGTGGTTGCATGGACTGGCGTGGAGGCTGTGGTGGTTGGCGCATCTGCGGGTTGTATGGTGCGGGTGGTCTGTAGGAGGAGTTTGGGTACCTTTGTCCTGGGTAAGGGTTCACAGGACGAGCCATAGGTGCCGCAGACTGAGGAGCATAGCGAGGTCGAACATTACTCCCAGAACCGTGTGCTTGAGCCATCTTCCTTTTTCTATCATCATCGTCCAGCTCCTTCTTGGTCCTTTCCACTTCAAAGGCCTTGTCCACCAACTTATGGAAACTACTGTAGTCACTGGAGACCATGGCGAACTTCAGCTCCTTGTCAAGCCCCTTCTTAAAACGAAACTGTTTCTTCGAGTCTGTGTCCACATCCTCGGGTGCATAGCGAGACAGTTGGGTGAATTTGTTCAGATACTCTCGCACACTCATGCGGCCTTGCTTTAGCATGAGAAATTCTTCACGTCTCGCCTGGATCTCTCCTTCGGGCACGAAATGACTGCGAAAGTAATTCTTGAACTCGTCCCATGTGATATTATCCGGGTCCTGATGGGCTTCAATGAAGGCAGTCCACCAATCGGCTGCAGGTCCCTGAAGTTGGTGCGAGGCTAACAGCACCTTCTCTCGTCCTTCACATTGGACAATTCTCAGCTTGCCCTCAATGGTTCTCAGCCAATCGTCGGCCTCCATGGGCTCACTAGCAGTAGCAAAGGTGGGTGGATGGGTGTTGAGGAAGTCTCTCATGCGAGATCGGGGTCCTGGTGCTGGCTGTGGGTGGGGCTGATTTGGTGGGGGTGGAGGGGCTTGCTGGGCTTGCTGCATGTTGGCCACCACTTGGGTTAAATTCTGCATCATTTGCATCTGCATGGCCATCATCTGCTGCATATGATTCATCGCAGGTGCTCCACGGGCACCTCTCCCATTCCATTGCGGTAGCTGGAATCCAGCTTCATCATCACCAAGGGGCATACCACGGCCACGACCACGGCCTCTTCCCCTGCCTGCCATCTGAGTACGAAGAGAGTAGAGTCTTAGATTCTACTATAACTAGTGGAAGACTACTATGCGATACCCTTACTATATGCCACAATCACAGCAAACATGCATATAAATGAAAATTCTTTATTAAAAGCTCACTATTTAGAGAAGTATCAAAAAGGTGCGGTTGTGGACAAGTCACCCAGGCGTTCCACAACTCACACGACACACCAAGACAAAAATCATAAAGAGAAATAACACAACTCAAGGTCACACAAGTACGTCTACGTCGCTCTTATTTAACTAATGAGGGTGTGCCTATCCTTGAGTCGTGGCAAAGGTCGGGGACTACTCGTCGTCAAGCGGGAACTCCTCCGGGTCCTCGTCGTCGTCGTCGTCGTCGTCCGCGGGGCCCTCTGGGTCCTGAGGTGGTGAGGCAGCAGGCGGTGGTGGTGCGGCAGACGCCACACTGGAAGGCTCCTCGTCAGAGGACTCCTCAGAAGACGACTCACGCTGGCCGCCACGGCGGTCTGGAGAGTCCGGGGTCCACGTCGAGGTGTCGGACGCGTAGTCGTCAGGGTCCTCGTCGGTGATCCGACGATACCTCCTGATCACTGCCTCGTGGCGCAGGGCGAGGTCACGTCCATCCTGAATCTCCTGCTGTGCCCTCTGCAGTCGGGCACTGAGCTCAGCCATGTCGCCAACAGTCTGACGAGACTGCGGGAGGTCCAAGGGTCTCTCCACGTGCCTGGAGACAAAGCCTGCAGTGCCACTCGGACGCTGCGGAACAAAGGCGTGCACCGTGTCCTCCAGGCGGAAACGGCGGGCGTGACTCCAAAAAGTGGCTGCTTCCCAGCTAGCGTCCTGCTCTGCGTATCGGCGAGAGCTCCTCCAGGCAGGACTGCTGTGGGTCTTCACCAGCTCATCACCATAGTAAATGTAGATCTTGCAGCTCCACTCCGTCCTGCCGGGGCGCTGCACTCCAGTGGTGTGGTAGGAGAGCGAGAGGCTGTGGTGACGGTAGCCAGCCTCGCGGAGTATGGCCCGAAGGCGGAGTCGCAGTCGTCCTGCGGCCTTGCCGTCAGAACGGATCACCACGGGGTGACGGGGGTCGACGGCTGGAGCGCGACCGGCCAGCCTACGCGGGGGCACAAGTCCACCGGTCGACTTACGGGGGGTCGTCTTGGTGCGGGCCATCTACAAATTTTGAAAACAGGAGAGTGTCAGTAACAAAACATATAAATAAAGGAGTAAATAAAACAAGTAGACAAGGTAGGAAATACAAAGCAATTTTGTAAATTACTTTTTAGAATATAATAGGGTCCTAAGTCATTCCTTTCTAACTAGGCTTGCGTCCTACGGGCAACACGGCTCTGATACCACTTTGTCACACCCGGTCCCAACAAGACAACCGGATGGCTTCCACATGTATGCCAGGATCGATTCTCATCATACATGTGTAGACGAAAGTGTAATATCATTTATTACAAGCCATGTTCGAGTACATAAATGTCTTACAATAATGACCCGTAGGTCTAAAATAAGCTTACAGAGCAAACATCGGTAAAAGTAAACTAGTGAGGCTCCATGCACAGGCGTTGCCCGGGGGTTGCGCCAGCCTAGAACGTCTCCTCCGGATCAGCGAAGAAGTCTTCATTCTCCACCTCTTCTCCATTGTAGACTGAGGAAAGTTAAGCAACAAGCAAGTTTGAGTACCAACGGTACTCAGCAAGTGGGAAAGAGATGACATGAGGGTATTTAGAAAGGAAGGCCAAATTTGGGTTAAGCACTATAGCATTACAACCTATCCTTAGCTTTCATTAGCACCTACTTCTAGGTGTATGAACCCAACCATAACCCATTGGTAAACTAAGTGCCAACCAACAAATCCAAACCAAACCACCATTCCCAGACATTGGCTAATTATGAATTGGACACCAAGCCGCTCTTGTCCGTGAGCACGGCTGTCATGACAGTTTGTAAATCTCTGCAGAGAATGTACCCTTTACCCACAAGCCGTGATTTCATCCCCTGTTGCCAGGTGGACTAAGGAAACCTCCCTGATTGCCCGTGGTCGCGAACCACATTGCACACTTCCTTTGGTGTGAGGCCAGGAGATCACTACGAGGTCTTTACAAAGGATTCTCCCGACGCGTACTAGCCCTCTGAGGTTTCACCCCTGTACAAAAGTGTGAGTCGTTACACCACGACTCAACACCCCAGTTGCCCCCTCTTGAGCCATGCGGATCCCAAGGCAGTACACCCTGAACCAATTCCCCGCACTATCCAACCACTAATACTACGCCGGGAGAGGCCTAATTAATGGAACAAGCTGCCCCATACTCAGTCTTGTGGCGATACTATAAGGCTTAGTGGCTTCTCCATAAACCGGTCCTTAGAATCCGGCAAGGTTCATACCCCAAAACCCAGGTCTCGTGCGTACTGCACCATACCAAGCAAAACCAACCCGCCAGATTCCTATCCACCACAGTTCAATTCATCATGTCTCAACAAATAGATCACAATAAATACTGATAGAACATGTAATGTAGAGATATTTCCCTCCCAAAGACTAAGCATGGCTAAGCGTAAAGAATTAATAACATCTACCCAAGCCAACCAGGGGACAAGGAATTATATGGAAGGGTACAATAAATAGGATTCAATTTATTAAGCATGCAGCTAACTAAAACTTAATAAAACAGGTGCAAAATGGTCAAGGAACTTGCCTTCTTCGGAGGGTGGGTCGGTGAAGTGGTAGTCTTGAAGGTTGTAGGTCGGCTCGGGAACCGACTCTAAACACATCATCGCATGCGGAACGGAAAGTAGTAGCACACAATAAGCACAAGAGAAATAATGCATACCACAAATAAATAACACCAAAGAAAACCTACGCAATTACGTTGCTAACACAATGTCCTTAGTTGAAGTTTTAATTAGAGGTGTGGGTGGAAATTTGGTTTTTAGGGTTGAGGTGGGGTTGGTTGACAATTTATGGTTTTCATCTTCATTTTAGAGCATGGCATGGGTTTGCTACAATTTTTCTTAGCTAAATTTGAATAATAAAGTAATGAAGTGGTCCACAACAGTATTAAATAAATTACTTTAGTGTAAACAATTTAATAAATAAAGGCCAAGTAATTTCCCTAATTAATTTATGCAAAAGAGAGTGTAAATTCTATGATTTTATGTAAATAAACATGGATGCAGGGGTTTTTGTGCAAAACAGACATGATCAGAGGCTTGAAAATATTTTATAATGTTACCAGGGGGTTTATCATAATTTACAGAGGCTAAAAATATATTTTATGGTGAAATCAGGGGCTAAAATGGTATATTTAATCAATTTAACAGTGCTGACATAATTTAGTAAAAGTCCAGGGGCTAGCTCATAAATTTCAGGACCTATCTGTAATTAATTTAAATTCTGCGCAGGGGTCTAAGTGAAAAAGGCCAACGGCCATAACCGCCTTCAATCTGGGCCGTCGGATCAAAAAGGGGCGGCCCGGATTTAAAATAAACGAAGGGGTACGCCCCTTCTAATCTCGGCCGTCGGCCCGGGTTGGACGGCCGAGATGGTGCCACGTCGCCCCAGGGGCGACGCGCGCACAGGGCGCGGCGGCGCGCGCGCCGGGCCGGCGGCGCACGGCGGCGGGGTCGCCGGAAGTTGGCCGGAACGGCCAATTCGGCGCCAAATCCGGGTGCTCGACACACCAAACGGGAGAGGGGGATCGGGGGAGCTCACCGAGGGGGTTTTTGGGTCTTGAAATCGGCGGAGGGACGTCGGCGACGGTGAACGGCGGCGGGGGTCGTCGGTCTTCGGTGAATCCGGCGAAGCGACCGCCAATTCTCCGAACGAAAATGCCCGGCGAGTTCCTGGAGGCACGGGGAACACGGTGAGCCAAGAGGGAGGGAGAGAATGCGGGTGAATCGACGGGAACGCCGGCGACATACCTTGGCACGGCGGCGGCTAGGGTTTGGGCTTCGGGGAAGGAGAATTCGGGGGTCGCCGGCGGGTATTTGTAGGGGAATCGGGGGCGGTGGAGAGGGGAAAGGAATCCCCGGCGATGGAAGGCGACAGGGGGCAATTATGGGCGGCGATTTGCTGTCGGGATTTTGAACCGGAGCGGTGATCACGGCGGTGGTCGCGCGGGCGCAGGGAGGAAGAAGGAAAGGAGAGGGGAGGGGCTGACCGGCGGGGTCCACGCGCAGAGAGAGAGGAAGGGAGGGGGAGTGGCGCGGCTGGGCCTTGGGCCGACGGGGAGAAAAGGGAGGGGGGGGGAAGTGGGCTGGGGCGGAATTAAGGCCCAGGGGGGGCTTTTCTTTTTGTTTTCTTTTCCCTTTTTCATTCTTTTGCAAATTTGAATGGTTTTTCAAATTCAAACGAATTCTATCGCATTTTGAAACTCAAATGCAAACATTCATGATGCATCCCTAGTCTTTTTCTTTTGTTTTTAAATTTTGAAAATTTGGGTGTTACAAGCAACGAGCGTGCAAATCCAACGATGGTCAGACTGGATAGAATGTTCTATAACATTGAGTGGGACACATTGTTTCCTGATCTCTGCCTGCGACCATTATCATCTTTGCTCTCCGACCATTGCCCTATCATATTAGGCCATCAACAGAGACCAAGACGTATTGCCAAGTTCCGTTTTGAAACATTCTGGACCAAGGTTCCTGGCTTCCAGGAACTAGTGAAGGACGTATGGGACTCCACCCCAGTACATGACTCTGCATTGAACACTCTTCAAAGCAAATTCAAAGCTATGGCGGTGGCACTTGGTCGGTGGAGCCGCAGAATTTTTGGGAAAGCCAGGGACCAGCTAGCCTTGGCTAATGAAATAATTCTACAGTTAGAAGTCGCCCAGGAATCCCGAGCCTTATCAGCAGAGGAATCTGATCTGCGGCGAGATCTCAAAGCCAGGATTCTCGGTCTAGTAGCCATTGAGAGGTCTCGGAGACGACAAGCATCTAGATTGACGTGGATCAAATCGGGTGACGCATATACTAGATTTTTTTCACAAGAAAGCCAAAGCTAGATCACGCAAACTATTTGTGCCTTGGCTGGGACAGGAAGGACAGGGATTTGTGTCGACTCAAAGTGGTATGGCAGACATCATGCATCAACACTTTCAAAACACTATGGGAACTGGTCAGCAGCGTCTTTTGACTTTCCAGTGGGCGACTCTTAGACTCCCGGTGCTTTAGAATCATGAGCTTGACAGGGACTTCACTGCAGAGGAAATTCATGATGCTATCAAAGATATGCCGTGTGAGAAGGCCCCGGGTCCAGATGGGTACATTGGAGATTTTTATCGACAGTGTTGGGTGACTGTTAAACATGACTTGTTGGCTGCTTTCAGAAACTTAGTTGACCTTCGAACTGCACCACTTTGGAAGCTTAATGGAGCACACATCACCCTGCTGCCAAAAACGGAAGGCGCTGAACTACCCAGTGAGTTCCGTCCGATCAGTCTAATCCACTCATTCGCCAAACTTTTTACCAAAGTGCTTGCACATCGTTTGCAACCCCATATGGATTCACTGGTGGCCCCTGCTCAGAGTGCGTTCATCCGAGGAAGATGCATACATGACAACTTCCTATATGTCCGCAACCTCGCGAGACTTTATCACCGCAAAAGGCGACCCATACTGATGTTCAAATTCGACATTTCAAAAGCTTTTGACTCCATCTCTTGGGAGTTCATGATTGAAATGTTGCAACAAAGGGGCTTTCCAACGAGATGGATTGACTGGTTATGTTCTCTGTGTGCATCATCCACGTCAGCTGTGCAGTGGAATGGATCAATCAGTGAATGGATACAACATAGGAGAGGACTGCATCAAGGTGATCCCCTATCACTGAAAGTGCATCTAGGACTCCCTTGTGGGTTTTGGATGATTTATGACAAGCAATTGGGATCCTAATCTTTTTGTTGAGATGAATGCAGGAAAATCATGAAAAATGAGCAAAGTACCAAAAAGAGGGAAATTGAGAAGGAAAATGAATTTGAGCTCAAGGAGAAGAAATTAGTTGTTTAGTATGTATGGAGTGTGTTAAGGAAACACACCCAAGAGCTCAATCTCACTTAATCACACACACACAATGCACAAAACTATACAGGACCGGACTAGTCCGATATCAGCCGGACTAGTCCGATATCACATTCTGCACCAGATCGGACAAGTCCAGTCACCACCGGACTAGTCCGATATATTTTCTGTTCCACTTCGGACTAGTCCTCCCCAGTGCGGACTAGTCCTTTTCAATGCACAAGTCACACAAAATCGGACCAGTCCGTTGTGACCCGGACTAGTCCAATATTCATTCTGATATACACCCTGATCTAAATCGGACAAGTCCTCCAAGTGCGTACTTGTCATCCTAAACACTTAGGGTTTCATGTGTCCGGACAAGTCCGATGACAATCGGACTAGTCCGAAGCTTTCCAGTAGCGAAATCGGACAAGTCCGTTTTGAACCGGACTAGTCCGAGATTTCTGGACACTTAGGGTTTGCTTCACACAGCACACCGGACTAGTCCGGTCACCACCACGGACTAGTCCGATCTTTCTGAACCCTAACGGTAACTTCTAGAAACCCCATATAAATAGAGGTGCACGGCTCACTTTCACAAGATCTCGAACCCTAGCGCCGTCACACCTCCCAAGAGACTCAAAAACCATATCTCTCCACGAAATTAAGTGCAAAATCAATCAATCCTTTGAAGATCACTTGTAGATCATTGGAGAGGCACTTTGCACACGATTGAGCTCTTGGTTTGAATCTCTAACACACTCTTGCATCTCAATTTGTATATTTCGAAGTGTGTTATTGGTGGTCTTGAAACTTGTAATCAAGGGAGCTCTCAACTTGTGAGATCGCCCCTTCAACTTGGTGATTTACCCCTGTGTGGTTAGTGGAAGAGGATTGGCCTTCGTGGCGATCCGACGAGGGAAGGGTTGGTGAAGACCCGGTCCTTTTGTGGGCTCCTCAACGTGGACGTAGGTTGCCTTCGTGGTAACCGAACCACGGGATAAATCTTGTGTCTTGTTCGTTTGTGTTCATCATTCTAGTTGATCAACATTATCTAGGGTTTGATTCATCTTGTTGAATTTAAGTTAAATAGTTAAACAAGAATCATACTTGCAATAGAACTTGACATACAATCATTGTACTGTTATTGAAGTTTATATTTCCGCTGCAAACGTCAACGAAACAATCAAATTGACCTAACTTGATCAACCCAGTCCGTGAAATCCGGACTAGTCCGCACTTTACCGGACTAGTCCGATATATCTGGTTTTGACCTTGTTGTTGAAGTGCTACAGGAACCGAGAAAATTCAAGAAGGCCTATTCACCCCCCCCCCTCTAGGCCTACATTCAATTGGTATCAGAGCGAGGTTCTTCAAGAAAGAGTGCAACCACTCGAAGAGATCATGTCGGACATGAAGGAAGTCCAGAAAATCAACAACCAGGAAGAAATGAACAATGACAAGCACCAAAAGCTCGAAAAGTATCTCGAAGCCATCCAAGACTTCGATGATGATGATGAGGAGACATTGGAGCTGAACGCACTGCTTCGAAAGAAAGCACTTTCCAAAGGGAAAGCTAAAGTTGAAGAAAAGAAGAAGGGGAGTAGTCACACCGACTACTCCCGATATCCTTTTAATTATGACCGTTTAAATTCTAACAGCAGTCATTATCTATCTATTCCTCTCGGAAAAGCCCCACACTTCGATGGGAGTGATTACTCCATGTGGAGGCAAAATATGAAGATGCACTGGATTTCCCTTAACCCAAGTTTATGGCATATTGTGTGCACAGGAATAAACATCCCTAATGACGATGAAGAACTCACACCAAGTCAAGAGCAAGCCATCCACAGGAATGCCCAAGACGCAGCCGTTATCACCTCATCTCTAAGTAGAGATGAATTCACAAAGGTGGACGGATTGGAGATTGCCAAAGAAATCTGGGACACACTACAGACAGCACATGAAGGTGACAGGCATGTGCGGGAGGCAAAGATTGAGATGATTGAAGGCGAACTGGGAAGGTTCGCGATTGAGGAAGATGAGTCTCCCCAGGACATGTACAACAGACTGAAGACCCTTGTGAACAAGGTTCGATCATATGGTAGCAAAAAGTGGAATGACCACGAGGTTGTAAAGCTCATCCTTAGAGCCTTTATGCCTCGCAACGTCACACTTTGCTCTATGATCCGAGAAAGTCCCGAGTACAAGAAAATGACTCCGGATGAACTGCTTGGCAAGATCATCAACTTTGAGATGATGGAGAAGCAAGCCAAGCACATAAAAGAAATAGCCGATCTCACATCAGCTAAGAAGAAGGGAATTGCCCTAAAGTCCTCACTCAAGCCTCTATCCAAAGAAGCAAGAGAAGCACAGCTTGAGGAGGACAGCGATGATGAAAGCAGCGAGCTGGACGAAGAAGATATGATTTTGTTCATGAAGAAGTTCAAAAGAATTATGAAGAAAAGACAAGGAGCAAAATCGAGTGAAGGAAAATACAAGGAGAAGACAAAGCCGAAGATGAGGCGGACATGTTATAATTGTGGTGAATACAATCACTTTATAGTCGATTGCCCGTATGAGGACAACAAGAAGAAGAGTAAAGAGTCCAAGCCTCAACCGAAGAAATTCTTCAAGAAGAAGAAGCAAGTTGAACAAGCACACATCGGAAAGGAATGGGACTCAAACGATGAGTCCTCATCGTCCGATGAAGAAGAAATGGCTAGCATATCCATTGAAAGCATGTCCAAAAAATCCACACTCTTCCCCACGCTCGGTGCAAAGAAGGCAAATGGAACTTGCCTCATGGCTAAGGAAGGTAAACGCAAGGTAAACATCAAAACTCCTTCCTTGCATTCTTACTCAAGTGATGATGATCTAGATAGTGATGATGAAGATATGCTAATTGGCTTAGATAGAAAAACTGCTGCTAAAATGAAATTCTTGCTTAACCAACTTGTTGAGAAGGAAGAGCTAATTGATCGTCAAGAAGACATGATTATTTCCCAAAAGGAGAAGCATGCCGAACTTGACAATCTTCTAGCTCTTGAAAAGGAGAGAAACCACTCACTAGAGCTTGAACTAGCTTCAAGCAAGAAAACTTGCTTGGAGTTAAAAACGTTGCAATCAAGGATCAACTTGATGACCTAATCAGGGTCAACAAGATCCTTGAAGTGCAGGTTAAGTCACTCAAGCTTAGTGAACCTTCCTCCTCTTTAAGCCTACCTTCTCAACCCACCTCAACTAATATCGCACATATTTGCAAATGTGATAAAATTAACACCAGTTTGAAGGAAAATTCTACCTCCACAAAGGACAAAAATCCTACCCAATGTGTAATGTTTGACAAGGAGAGGATCAACTATGCACGTAGTGCATATTTGGTCCAAAGACCTCCAAATGTCAAGTATGGCATTGGTTACTCTTATGATGGAAAGCAAAGAGCTGGAAATCTTAAGAATAACAAGGGAAGGATTACCTTTGTGAAGGGAGGACCCTCACAACCTGGTAACTTGAAAACCAAAAAGTTGAGCTCTCATGAAAACCGGACTAGTCCGGTTGTGGTCCGGACAAGTCCGGTCATCCGGACAAGTCCGGTCACACAGACTAGTCCGACCCATAATCAACAGCAACTCTTGTTTAAAACCTTTGATGCTTCTTATGTATTAATGAAAAATAATGTTGGAAAAGTGTATGCTTATTATGCTGGGCCGCGCCATGGGAACACAAAATCCCATGTGTGGGTGCCCAAATGTATTGTTACTAACCTCCAAGGACCCAAGCAAGCTTGGGTACCTAAAACCAAGGCGTAATTTGTTTTTGCAGGCCTATTCCTCCGGTGGATCCAAATGGGTGCTAGACAGTGGATGCACCAACCACATGACCGGAGAAAGGAGGATGTTTGTGGAGTATGAAGTGAACCAGGACCCAAACGAAGGCATCTACTTTGGGGATAACAGTCAAGGAAGGGTCCTCGGTACCGGTAAAATAGCAATATCCTCTGAACATACTCTTTCGCATGTTTTACACGTTGAATCTTTAGATTATAACCTGCTGTCCATATCTTAGTTATGTGACAAAGGTTATAATTGCTTGTTTACTAACGAGGGTGTGACCGTCTCAAGGAGAAGTGATGGTTCCGTTGCATTCAAGGGTATGTTAAAGGGAAAGCTTTACCTTGTTGACTTCAACAAGGATAAAGCCGAACTCGACACATGCTTGATTGCAAAAACCAACATGGGTTGGCTGTGGCATAGACGGCTAGCACATGTTGGTATGAGGAACCTTCAAAAACTTCTCAAGGGCGATCACATCCGAGGTTTGAAAGATGTTGTGTTTGAGAAAGACAGGCCTTGTAGCGCGTGCCAAGCAGGAAAGCAAGTTGGAGCACAACATCCTGCGAAGAACATCATGACCACGACAAGACCGCTCGAACTACTTCATATGGACTTGTTTGGTCCAATTGCTTACATAAGCATCGGCGGTAACAAATACGGTTTAGTTATTATTGATGATTTTTCCCGGTTCACTTGGGTGTTCTTTTTGCATGACAAGTCAGAAACACAAGGAACACTCAAGAAATTCTTCAAGCGAGCGCAAAACGAGTTCTCACTATCAATCAAGAGTATTCGGAGCGACAACGGCACGGAGTTCAAGAACATACAAGTGGAGGAATACCTTGATGCGGAAGGAATCAAGCATGAATTCTCAGCACCATACTCTCCACAACAAAACGGAGTTGCCGAAAGGAAGAACCGAACGCTCATAGAGATGGCAAGAACAATGCTCGATGAATACAAGACTTCGGATCGATTTTGGGCGGAAGCAATCAACACCGCCTGCCATGCCACAAATCGACTCTATCTTCATCGACTACTAAAGAAGACCCCCTATGAGCTACTCACCGGTAACAAACCGAACGTTTCATATTTTCGAGTTTTCGGTTCTCCTTGCGACATTCTGAACAAGAAGCCCAGGACTTCAAAGTTCGCTTCGAAGTCCGATGGAGGTTTCTTGCTTGGTTATGATTCGAACACTTACGCCTATCGTGTTTTCAACAAGGCCTCCAAACTTGTTGAAGTGGCACGTGACGTAGTGTTCGATGAAACTAATGGCTCCCAAAAGGAGCAAGTTGATCAATGTGAATTAGGTAAAGAGGAAGCTCCCTATCAAGCATTGAAGAGGATGGCTCTAGGCGAAGTACGACCACAAGAGTCATCGTCACAAATACAAGAGGAAAGTGAACCACAAGAGGAGATCAACAATTCAGGGGGAGCCTCGATACAAGACAAATCACAGGAATATGAACATGATCAACAAATCAACGAGGACAACAACTCAGGGGGAGAAGAAGATGATCACCAACATACGACCCCCCAAGTGCCACACCCAAGAGTACACCAATGCATTCAAAGGGATCATCCAATCGACAACATCATCGGCGACATCCAAAAGGGAGTAACCACTAGATCTCGTATAGCAAATTTTTGTGAACATTACTCGTTTGTCTCCTTTTTGGAACCCCGCAGGACTGAGGATGCATTGAAGGATCTGGACTGGGTGGTGGCAATGCAAGAAGAGTTGAACAATTTCAAGAGAAACGAGGTTTGGGAACTTGTGGAAAGACCCAATGCAAATATTGTGGGCACCAAGTGGGTCTTCCGCAACAAGCAAGACGAACACGGAGTGGTGACGAGAAACAAGGCACGACTTGTGGCCAAAGGTTACTCACAAGTCGAAGGTTTGGATTTCGATGAAACCTTTGCTCCAGTAGCTAGGCTTGAATCAATTAGAATATTACTTGCATATGCTACTCACCATGATTTCAAGCTGTACCAAATGGACGTAAAAAGTGCCTTCCTCAACGGACCGATCAAGGAAGAGGTGTACGTGGAGCAACCACCCGGATTTGAAGACGAAGAGTTCCCCGACCACGTGTATAAACTGCGTAAGGCTCTCTATGGCCTCAAACAAGCTCCTAGAGCTTGGTATGAGTGTCTTAGAGATTTTTTAATTGATAATGGTTTTCAAATTGGCAAAGTAGACTATACATTATTCACAAAAAATCTGGACAATGATCTTTTTATTTGCCAAATCTATGTTGATGATATAATTTTTGGATCAACTAATCAATCTTTCTGTGAAGAGTTTAGTAAAATCATGACAGACAGATTTGAAATGTCAATGATGGGAGAATTGAAGTACTTCTTGGGATTCCAAGTGCGGCAACAAAGGGAAGGAACATTCATAAGCCAAACCAAGTACACACAGGACATCCTCAAGAAGTTTGGCATGGACAAGGCAAAGCCCATAAAGACTCCCATGGCAACGAATGGTCACTTGGATCTCAATGAAGATGGACCGAGCGTCGACCAAAAGGTATATCGCTCCATGATTGGATCTTTACTTTACTTATGTGCATCTAGGCCAGATATTATGTTGAGTGTATGTTTGTGTGCAAGATTTCAAGCCAACCCTAAGGAATGTCACTTGACAGCCGCAAAGAGAATCCTAAGATATTTAGTTCATACACCCAACCTTGGTCTTTGGTACCCAAAAGGCTCAAAATTCAATCTCATTGGGTATTCCGATGCAGACTATGCCGGGTGCAAAGTTGATAGAAAAAGCACTTCCGGCACCTGCCAATTCCTAGGAAGATCCTTAGTTTCTTGGTCATCCAAGAAACAGAATTCCATTGCATTATCCACTGCCGAAGCAGAGTATGTTGCAGCCGGGAGTTGTTGTGCACAACTCCTTTGGATGCGACAAACTCTAAGGGATTACGGTTACAATATGAACCGTATTCCTCTCCTTTGTGATAATGAGAGTGCCATTAAAATAGCCCACAATCCAGTTGAACACTCTAGGACTAAACACATTGACATAAGACACCATTTCTTGAGAGACCATTCCATGAAAGGAGACATATCCATCTCTCATGTCAACACCCAAAAACAATTGGCCGACATATTCACCAAGCCACTTGATGAAAAACGTTTTTGCGAACTCCGAAATGAGCTAAACATTCTTGATTCTCGGAGTGTGGCTTGAAAAGTTGCATACCTGTATGATTGCTTCAAAATATTGATTGAATTGTGAAAATTATTCCTCCCCATTTTTCTCTCGAAAAACTATGTCAATTATTAGATCTTGATGAATTTTTGATCATAGTATGATTGTTGTTTGCTTACTGGTCAAATTCATCAAGATTATTTGAATTATTTTGCCTCTCTACTCTCAATTATTGGACCTTCAAATATATATGAATGGGCTATGCAATTCTCTCCTGGTGACCACGGACAAGTCCGTGGTTACCCGGACTAGTCCGCCATTGCAGACTAGTCCGCAGTGTGCCGGTTAGGCCGGACTAGTCCGACAGACCTCGGACTAGTCCGACTTAGGTCTCTGGAGGACTTCGGACTAGTCCGGTTATGTCCGGACTTGTCCGATTTTTCGTGTCCATAACCCTAGCCGCCACCAGACCCTAATTCCCTCACCCCTCCCTCGCCCCCAAGCTTTCTCTCTCTTGCGCTCGAGCTCCCAAGGCGAATCCTTGATTCCTCCGTCGAAAAGCCTCAATCTTGGGCGGAGATCAAGCTTGAAGACTCGGGGATTGAAGTTAGCGGACAAGTCCGGCCTCCAACCCCCAAAATCTCAAGCTTCCTTTGACTTCTTGGTAAATTCTCTTCAAAACCCTAAGAAATCACAAATTTCTCTATTGCTTATCGTTTGGCCTAGCATTCTTCACTAGTTACATGTCTAGTTGATGTACTATGTGTATGCTAGACTAGTTTTGTCTTAGGGATCAATTTTTGTCCAGTCTGTTAGGTTTTTGCGGATGAACACCGGACTAGTCCGGTCCAGGTACGGACAAGTCCGGTCCCCCGGACTAGTCCGTGCCTGTGCACCGGACAAGTCCGTTGTTTCTGAACCAAAACCTAATTCTTTAATTTCCTAATGCCTTCCATTGCCATCTTACCTCACCAATACCTTGTATAACTTGTCCTCTCTCTTGATCACTAATTCTCAGATCATGTCAAGCTCTGACAACGAAATCTCCGATTTCGAGGCCGAGTTGGACCACGAGGTGGCACCTCGGACCTCGGCGGGTCTTGGCAAGAAACGCCAGGAGAGACCCTCCGAGCCTGCTCCCTCACCTCCCCAGGTTCGGAGGAAGGTGTGCGTAAAGAAGCCCGCCTCGAAGGCTGCTACTCCTTCAAGTGGCCTTCGCCAAGCTAAAGGGAAGGGCAAGGGGGTTGCCACAGGGCCTGTTGGGCCCCTAAAGCTGCATACACCCAGAGAAGGGGTCCGGGACCCCAATGAAGAAAGATTCAATGGCAAGGGCAGCGATGTGGCTATGAAGTTGAGGAGTATTGATTGCTATGCAAGGCCCAAGCAAGCAGCTGATGGCAGGTTTTGGTCAAATTTCCATGCTGATTTCTACAAGCTGGTCTATTTGCCGATGAAGACCCCGGTGGTACGCAGTCAATGGATTGACTGGGCCCACCTTGAGAAGAGGAAATGTGCAGCTTTTGATGAAGTGATAGCAGCTGCAGAGAGACATGGACTGAAGGATCTGTTTGCCTTCAGATATAATTGGAATGATGAAGTGATTGCACAATTCTATGCAACGTGCCACTTCTCAAGCGAAGACGAAGAAAGTGTGACTTGGATGACTCATGGATCCAAGTATTCTATTACTCAGGAAGAGTTTGCCCGCCTGCTGCACCTTGACTCTGAAGGACATGACCACCTCATTATCCACAACATTGGGGTCATTGAGAGGGATGGAATGAAGTTCATGTATGAGCCCACCTCCAAGTATGTCCCTCCCTCCACAAAGAATATGAAGCCTTTCTTTGTGGTCCTCAACAGAGTCCTCAGGAAGACGATTGCCCCCAAGGATGGGGATGCAGGGAGTGTACAAGGCTACCTCCGGACCCTGATGAGGGTCATTAGCAAGAAAAGGCAATTCGATGTTGCAGACTATATTTGGAATGATATGGTCAATATCTCAAGTACCCCCAACCGATCCTGTGGCTATGCCCCTTACTTGATGTTCATGATTGAGAAGGTCACAGGAATCGAGTTTGTGAAGGATGTGGAGCACACTCCACTGAGGCCTCAGAAGCCTCAGTCAGTGAGTGTCCAGGCTGCTCCATCGCCGGCCTCAAGCCCCGAGGCACCGGCAAGGCAAGAAGAAGCTGCTAGGGATACTCCTCCCTCCAGGGTAGCTCCTCAGAAAGGATCCGCCAGTGGGATCCTCAAGTACTTGGCTGCAATTTTCTCCTCATGCAAGAAAACTGAAGTGAAGCTTCACAAGCTAAATCAGAAGAGGAAGGAGAACATGAGATATATAAAAGTCAATATGAAGCAGCTGAGTGAGAAGCTGGAGATCAACCTAATTGGATCTCCAGTACTTTCTGAAGATTCTGATCCGGACATCACCGAGCTCGCCCCCTTGACTCCCTCCGAGCTTGCCTATTTTGGCGTTGGGGGCTCGAGCAGCTTCGCTCCTCCTCCTACCTCTCAACCTCGTCAAGCGGAAAGCGAGGAAGACGATGAAGACGACGAGAGGACTGACAGCGAAGAGTGAAGCCCTAGGACCTTCCTCTCTCTCTTTTTGGTGTCTTGATGCCAAAGGGGGAGAGATTGAGGGGGAGTCTCTAGTCTTAGCTTTAGCTGCATAGGATGCGAGGAGAGAGCTCTCTTTCTTTGTAATTGCACTTGCTTAACTCTGTTTTCATATCATGTTTGGTCCTGTTATGAATTGCTCTCTTAATTTTCAACTGTGTGATGAAATCTGAGTTTTTGCCCCTGAAGTGCCATATTCACTTAATTTTAGTTGATAAATGCAAATTCGATCATTCTTAATGCACTCATGCTCTTAGCATGCATCCCACCATAAAGAATGCACATATGAATAATTATCTTGTTGCTTGATGTATTTTTGAGTCATATGTGCATACTTTATGAAAATCTCATTTTATACCTCATTTTGTGAAATCTCAATTGGTTGTCATCAATCACCAAAGAGGGGGAGATTGAAAGTGCATCTAGGACTCCCTTGTGGGTTTTGGATGATTTATGACAAGCAATTGGGATCCTAATCTTTTTGTTGAGATGAATGCAGGAAAATCATGAAAAATGAGAAAAGTACCAAAAAGAGGGAAATTGAGAAGGAAAATGAATTTGAGCTCAAGGAGAAGAAATTAGTTGTTTAGTATGTATGGAGTGTGTTAAGGAAACACACCCAAGAGCTCAATCTCACTTAATCACACACACACAATGCACAAAACTATACAGGACCGAACTAGTCCGATATCAGCCGGACTAGTCCGATATCACATTCTGCACCAGATCGGACAAGTCCGGTCACCACCGGACTAGTCCGATATATTTTCTGTTCCACTTCGGACTAGTCCTCCCCAGTGCGGACTAGTCCTTTTCAATGCACAAGTCACACAAAATCGGACCAGTCCGTTGTGACCCGGACTAGTCCGATATTCATTCTGATATACACCCTGATCTAAATCGGACAAGTCCTCCAAGTGCGGACTTGTCATCCTAAACACTTAGGGTTTCATGTGTCCGGACAAGTCCGATGACAATCGGACTAGTCCGAAGCTTTCCAGTAGCGAAATCGGACAAGTCCGTTTTGAACCGGACTAGTCCGAGATTTCTGGACACTTAGGGTTTGCTTCACACAGCACACCGGACTAGTCCGATCACCACCACGGACTAGTCCGATCTTTCTGAACCCTAACGGTAACTTCTAGAAACCCCATATAAATAGAGGTGCACGGCTCACTTTCACAAGATCTCGAACCCTAGCGCCGTCACACCTCCCAAGAGACTCAAAAACCATCTCTCTCCACGAAATTAAGTGCAAAATCAATCAATCCTTTGAAGATCACTTGTAGATCATTGGAGAGGCACTTTGCACACGATTGAGCTCTTGGTTTGAATCTCTAACACACTCTTGCATCTCAATTTGTATATTTCGAAGTGTGTTATTGGTGGTCTTGAAACTTGTAATCAAGGGAGCTCTCAACTTGTGAGATCGCCCCTTCAACTTGGTGATTTACCCCTGTGTGGTTAGTGGAAGAGGATTGGCCTTCGTGGCGATCCGACGAGGGAAGGGTTGGTGAAGACCCGGTCCTTTTGTGGGCTCCTCAACGTGGACGTAGGTTGCCTTCGTGGTAACCGAACCACGGGATAAATCTTGTGTCTTGTTCGTTTGTGTTCATCAATCTAGTTGATCAACATTATCTAGGGTTTGATTCATCTTGTTGAATTTAAGTTAAATAGTTAAACAAGAATCATACTTGCAAAAGAACTTGACATACAATCATTGTACTGTTATTGAAGTTTATATTTCCGCTGCAAACGTCAACGAAACAATCAAATTGACCTAACTTGATCAACCCAGTCCGTGAAATCCGGACTAGTCCGCACTTTACCGGACTAGTCCGATATATCTGGTTTTGACCTTGTTGTTGAAGTGCTACAGGAACCCAGAAAATTCAAGAAGGCCTATTCACCCCCCCTTTAGGCCTACATTCAATCACTGTACCTGTTCATATTAGGAATGGATGTGCTGCAACGGGTGTTTGATGCAGCGACCGATGCAGGAGCCCTCAGGCCCCTCACTGAGAGCGCCGGCAAAGTCAGAGTCTCGTTGTATTCTGATGATGTGGTCATTTTCATCAATCCAGTGCAGTCTGATGTTCACACTACCCTACAGATCATGCAACATTTCGGCAATGCAACGGGGTTGCATATCAACATGGCAAAGAGTTTGGTTACACCAATCCGATGTGAAGAGCTGGATCTCCATACTGTTCTCCAAGGTTTTCATGGTCAGGTGAAGGATCTACCAACAACGTACTTAGGCCTGCCAGTATCAACATCTCGTCTCTCGATGGTGCAATTACAGCCGGTGTTGGATCGGGCACAGGGGCGTTTAGCTGGCTGGCAAGGAAGTTTGCTGACTATGGCGGGACGTCGAGAGCTGGTGCGTTCTGTCTTGAGTATGCTCCCAACTTATGTTCTATCCGTTCTCAAGGTCCCCATTCAATTTATCAAGGCCTTGGACAAGATGCGGCACAGATTTTTGTGGGCTGGGTCACTAGAGTTGCATGGTGCGAAGTGTAAGATAAGCTGGTCCAAGGTGTGTCGGCCTTTGGACAGAGGGGGGCTCGGCCTCCTCGATCTCAACAAATTTGGTCGTGCACTTCGTCTCCGTTGGTTATGGCACCAGATTCGTTCACCATCCAAACCTTGGGTTGGTATGGAGTCCCCTGGTGACCACACAGACCATGAACTCTTTACTATGGCCACTCGTGTTACGATGCGAAATGGACGTGCTGCTAAGTTCTGGACGTCTAATTTGGATCACTGGCCGCCCCTTGGTGAGCTCCTTCCCTTTGTTGTACCAACACAGTCGCAGAAAAAACAGAAATGTCGTTGAAGCTCTCTTCAACCACACTTGGATTCGGGACATACTTCACTCTATAACAGTTGAAGTGCTCGCGGACTTTGTTCAGCTCTGGACAATCTTTCAAGACGTCACAATATCAACAGATGATCAACAACCGGACCAAATCACGTGGATCCTCAATGCCAATGGGGAGTTCTCGGTGCGGTCAGCCTACAACCTGCAATTCGAAGGATCCACTCTATCTTGGTTTCCTTTACGCATCTAGAAGGCTTGGGCACCACCCAAATGCAAATTGTTTGTATGGCTTATGGTGCAGGAGATACTGTGGACGGCAGACCGCCTACAACGGCGAGGCTAGCCCAACCAGTACCTATGTCCTCTTTGCTTTCGAAATGTGGAGACGTCGTTTCACCTATTTGTGGAGTGCCCGGTATCACGCCAGATTTGGAGTTTAGCAGCAGACCGCCTTCGCTCAAGTGAAATTGACCCAGCCAACTGGAGATCCGCGACCTGTCTGGCGAGTTGGTTCCAGCAGCTATCCACCCTCGGGTCTGGACTGAGAGCACGAGCCTCGCGGTCGTTGGCACTATTGGTCTGCTGGTCCTTACGGTGCGAAAGGAATCGACGGATTTTTGACCACAAGGAACGGCTCCCACAACCAGTGACCAACGATATTCTTGACACATCAAGACTATGGTCCATGGCGGGTGCACAGGGCCTACGCCCGAGTATGATGAGTCCGTGAGGTGGTTGTATCGTAGTGTTGCCTGTAAGCTGGTGTACCTCCAGTGCACGGGGCTAACATTCTACTGTACTTGTACTTTGTTTTCCTCTGCTTATTAATATATGCCGGCAACGGCCGGATCTTTCTAAAAAAATACTGTACCTCGGTGAGCCTAGAGCTTTCAAAAGGGTGATTACTGTCGGAACATAGACCACCCCACAGAGAGGGATTTGGATCTCGGGGAACAGAACTGATACAGGGATCGCAAAGCAGTAGTAGATGAACGTCACCGTATGAGCAGCAACCTTCCCGACAAAGAAGAAATCGTAGCATATGTGGATTTTATTCCACAATGACACTTTCTACACAGAAAGGAAAGGTATACCTGTCAGATATGTTTTGATATGTTGTCCTTGTGGAGGCAGTAACAGTGGTGAAAACTTCCACATAATTTCAGGTATGGAAAAGGGAATTTCTAGACAGACTTCTCGTGAGGCAGTTAACTTGGAAATAAAAAACTAACCTTGTTTTGTACAATCTCTACCATCATTTTCTTGAACAGGTTTTCTGGTCCACATGACCAGCTGTGCTGCTGAAATCGATACGCCTGGAACGTGCTTGGCAGCTCACTCTTGACCTAGTCACATCATTATACATGCAACATTCTGTGGGTCGTTAGATTGCTTCTTGTTATGTATCATCTCCAATTTTCTTTAACTAGGAAAGGGAAAAGGAACAGCACCATACTTGTATGTCACCGACGTAAACGAATTTCCATCCCTGCAGTGTGGCACGGACAGCTAGGTCCATAACTCCATATCCTCAACTGTCGTCCGGTCCTTCCAGCCCCCAGCATCATCGATTGCTGAAATCCTCCAGACACCAGCTGTCCCTGAAAGATGATTTTTTTTTTTGTCTTGTCAGGCCGGCATTCAGAAAATTCCTTCGCTTGCTGAGTCTGAGAGGACAGCGAGGGATAAGGCATGACACTACCATTGAAGCCGAAAAACGAGTACATAGATGACCCTGCCTCTTGCTCAAACTTGAAATGGTAGTCCAGCGACATTTCTTGGAATCTCGTCAGCAGACACTCATCCGCATTAACTGCGTAGTTCAACAAACGCTCAGAACAACGCATAGAACACTAATCATCGCAGCAAGCAATCACATAGCAAATTCCTCCATCCCCAAATGAGTGACATTTTTTGAACTAGAATTAGTTTAGAAAACGTCATTGATTTGAAGATGGAGAGAGTATTATGTAGCAGTAGTACTAACCGAATTTCCAGCGAGTCTGGACGAGGGCGACCTCCGGGTTGTGCACGAGGAACGTGATGGTCTTCAAGAGGAAATTTGACTCCGGCTGGAAGTCGGCGTCGAACATGGCGATGAATTGGCAGTCCTTGACGTACCCGTGCTTCAACCCTTCCTTGAGCGCGCCAGCCTTGTACCCCTTCCGGTTCCCTCTGACCTCGTACTTTATGTTCACGCCTTTGCTCTTCCATCTCTGGCACTCCATCTCCACCAGATCCTAAAATCAAGGGCAGAAACAAAGTCATAGGGAAATGTTAATTGCTGCAAGTATTTGATAAGGCTTGATGGCAGTGAGTGAATCACGTAGTTAAGTCCGCACAATGCTGGGTCAGTTGCTCAGTCTTATCAAAGAGAAACTATAGCTCTGCAACCAAGTGGAAAGGCGCTTTTGCTCATCATCATCATTATTATCATCATCAGAAAAGAGGATGAGAAAAAGGTGAGCAACATTACTCCGGCCACAAATCCATCGTGCTCCGTATGGTTCCGGCCGTCCGGCAGGCGTTAAAATTAGGCCGCCGTGGGGGTACTCTGTGAAGCGATGAACTTCGCTGTAGCGGTCCATCGTGTTCTCGTTCTCGGCCTAAATGCACATGTGTTCTGTCGCGTTCCTGATGAGCCGGCAAAGCCAGGCCAAAGTCATCAGAGCTCAGAAACGCACTGCTCGCGTCGTGGATGGTTGATTAATGGGGACAGCTCCTGCCACGATGGCTGACGCGCCCACCAATCGCCTCGCACCGTCGGTCAGCGTCCTGCTCGGCGGATGCCGCCAGGCCATGCGCCCGCGCCGGCCGGGGCGTCCTTGTGGCCCTCGGCGCCGTCGACGTGTCCGCTGGCCAGATGCACACCGCGCGCACGCGACGTACGGTGGCAGGTAGCGCCGGCATGGCTGCTCGCCGTCCGGCTAAATTAAGCGGCCCCGGCCGCTTCGCGTGTCAACTGCTACGCAGTACTGCCAGTGACAAGTTACCGGCCACAAAAGGACACGCACGCGCGTAGCAAATGAACGCGCGATGCCAGCCATGTAGGAGTAGGCAAGAGTCACGGGAACCTACGGCCTCGTGAAGTATGATTGGCCAGGGCGTGAAAAGCTGGATGGAGGAGCATGAATCGAGAGGAAAGGGAACACGAAGGAAGAAATCAGGGGGGACGAAGGCAGAGAGCTAGTCGGCCGGCGGCGCACAGTAAGTACTTTTACAACGGGGTCAGTGGAGCCGTCCAGCACCTGGATGACGAAGCGATCGGACGGCCACTCCAGCGCACATGCCGCCCCGATCGACAGCTTGTACACCTGGAACACCCAACCACGCCAGAAACAAAGACCAACGGCAGAATTAATTAATCATATCTCCACCAGCAACAGACGGTCAAGTCGATCCATCGACATGTGATGTCTACGAGTAATTAATTAATTACTGCCCGAAACTAGCGAGCGAGCGAGCGAGCAAGGTGCGCTTCGCTCACTGCTGGCATTAATTACCGTACCTCCTGCTCGTTGTACATGGGATCTGCACCAGCACCATGGGGTGCGTCGCGCCGCCGTCGCCGTCACCACCGGCGGCGGGGACGATGGGCTCCCACCGCTACCGCCGCTCAGGACGCAGCCGGAACGCCTTCACGGCGAGGCATACCGCGCAGATGAACAGCTTCTCGACCATGATCATCACCGTCATCGCCAGCGACAGGACCACCAGCAGGCGCACCGCCGGCACGACCAGGACCGCCCGCGCGTGCGCCCACAGCTACGCGCATTGCGCCGCCACGGCCGCCCAGTCCACGCGCACCGGCACCTCCGCCCACAGCCGCGCCACCTCCTCGCCGACGCTGAGGATGGCGTCGCTTTGGCCACCGCCGGACGAACTGGCCATGCTGGCGCGGGCGGCGTCCGTCCTCCTGCGCTACGCACGGCACGGGGTGGCCTGGCCGGCGATTGGATCTCGTCCACGAAGCCGGGCGCAAGCTGCTGAGCTAGCTGCTGACTCTGCACATGTACAGTACAGGGTGCAGAGGCTTATATAGTGGAGCAGACAGGCAGTTGCGTCAGGAATGATGAGTATGCCAAAGGCGGAGATGCTGGTACGTGACAGCATCTGACCGTGCATGTGATGTTGTTACACATGTCTTGGCTGGTGGTTGGTGAGATGAAGAGTGCGCGTGCGAGTGTGGTAGTGGAGTTGTTACCGGTGAGGTTTTTCAGGGTCCACTTGGTGATGCTTATCATTAGTGCAGGAGAAGTGAAATAGAATAGATGAGGAAGAATAACGAGGAGGTGACTGGTGAGGTGAGACGGCAATGGGGTGTTCGTGACTCAGCGAATCCATGCATGGTGACTGTGTCACAATGGAGGGAGCAGATCCTCCACATTACTCACACTCCTTCCTTCCGTGTTTGATCTGCGTATTTGCGCAAATTTGCAGTAATTAAGCTGTTGTCAGTATCAAAGAAATAAAATTGGAAGTCGGTTGGGCTGGTGTCTGCTCGAACAACACAATGATACTAAAAGATTCGAAACGGATTCACCATTGTTCCGTAGTAGATTCTAGATTGCAGTGAAAGAACGACACGACGAGCAATCTCGATCTGAATCAAGAATAAGAGACCAAAAAAACAGATAGGCGAAAGAACAATACGTGGCCAGCTGGTGATGGACGCGGTCACGCGAACGTGCCCCTACGTTGAGTTGTTTAACCAACACGTGAGCCAAATCGTGGTGCCTTTTGACCGAATTTCCTTGAAGAGGAAAACTGACTGTGAATTATGAACTTAAACCCTAGCCGTCGTTATCTTAAGCAACCCAACCCTCCAGGTTGATATACACCCACGACTACAAGCAAGCAAGCACGGACTTGGTTCCTCTCTTTCGTTCTGAGGATCTACCGAGATGTCATGTGCAGCGTAGAGGATCCAGTCCATCTAAGCATCTCTCGTTCTCCTCACCGGCAAAGCCGATGCGAGTTTCACGTGGGCGGAACGGAACAGCTACCGTTCGAGCTCCGCCACTGATCCCTGGCGGCATCTGACTTTGCACGGGATGGGCGGGGGAATTCCTGAGATTCTGCTTTGCGTCACGGCTGTTGGGTTCCTCTGATCTGGAGCTCACGGTGGGAAGGATGAGCGAAACGAAACGAAACGAGGTGCGGGAAGGCGAAAGACCGAGACAAGTGGCCAGTGATCGCTCTGTCAGCATCAACCCTTCTGCGGAGACGACGACCGCAGCGGCAGCGCTTGCCCTCCGCGCGCGTGTCGCCGATGGAGTCGATGGCCGTGCCGCACTACCGTTGGTTCGCTTGTTGCATACGACATTGTCGGCCGTCGTGTGTCACGTGTAGGTGCAGGAGGTCGAGCGCCAGGTGGACTCGCGGTGTCCACGTCAACGAAAAAGGGAAGACGTGTGGTCTGGACGGTCGGATGGGTAGTGTACTGGTGGCACACGGGACTGGCCGTGCATTAGTCCCGGGCAAATTCCGCTGCATGCGTTCGCTCTCAACCAACCGGACACCGATCTGCTCTACTGAGAGGGACTCGGTACGAGCTAGCTTACGCACTAAACGAGCCGTCCTTAAACTGATCGGTTGGTACGCATCTCGAATCAATCTCTGAATCAGTTACTACGCATAACAGAATAGATCGAGATCCATACAATAATTATTTATTTATAATCAATATAAATATTACAAACATGAAGTAGATTACATTAAATGTGGTCAGGATATGACCATTCAGAAGGAAAAATCGTTGAAAACAGCAAAACAAGACGGCGCCATGCCCCAGATACATACTTAGAAAGTAGGACTAGACATAATCGTCATCCTCTCACGCTTCAACTTCTTCATCTTCTGATAACACCGCATATAAAGCAAGAGTACATAAGGTACTCCGCAAGCCCTAACACTACTCAAGAGGATGTGTTTCATGCATTAGGGCTTGTAGCAAGGAGGTCATACGACTTAGTTTTGCTAAAAATCATTTTATGCAAGGTTCTTTTTGAAAATAGTTTTGCAATAAGAGGGAGAAGTAGTTGATCAGTATTATTATAGTTGGCGGATTCTGGGGGTGTTTCAGACCATCCCACCAGTCCTCTCATTTTTAGATGAGTCTTCGGACCGGCACTGACGACTCCGTCACGCATGCCAACACTTTCCCCAAACACGGCAGCCTCGGCCACCCACACACACTTCAAGGAGATGCACTAATGCTAATCATAATGAGCTCGAATCATAGTGTGCCAAGACTGGACAACATCTATTCGGATATATTAAGACTTTGCAGAGTTTGTACGCTTTACCCACAGGCCCATGCATGCATACCTTGTAAGGATTTGACATGACGCTCATCCTATCTTCCCCGAGTAATCCCACAATCACTCCTCGGCCCTACGCAGGGGCTACTCGAGCATTCCCTACCCAACCAGACAACAAGCAACCATTGGTCTCTATGCCATTTCCTGGTCTACCGTGTCCTCCATGGCTCTCCAAGTGTCTCATGTAGCAGTAACCAGAAAGGTAGGGCGAGTCCCGCCCATACAGGTTATGTGGTTGTACGAAATCACTATGTTGAGGTCAAATGAACCGATCCTTATATTGGTGAGGCATCTCCAAATCGTCCACGACAGGTGGACCATACCGAAGCATACTTACTACACATTCACCATACCCGCCTCAACCACCATCTCTCTTCACACACATAGTTCATTAATCACTCACCCATATTCTAACTCACATCACCAAACACCTTGTAACACATTTCACAATCATGTATTTAGTATGTAGTGGTTTGTGATGCGAACATCGTAGAGGTTTCTAAGCATAGTACTAACAAGGAGGTGCCCACATCACTGCTATAGTGCAGTGATGCATCTGTTAGGTTGTCAAGGGGTTGTGTTGTCAAGGTCAAGGAGAGAATTGTGATAGTCACTGCGATTATCATAACTGATGCAATGTCTTATTTCAAGCCATTGGTAGCGAGTAACTATCGTGTTACTGTTTATCGCTAGCTAGTAGCTAACACCGATACTCAGTCATTGACATAGCTCATGCTACCACATTTCAAATGGTTCATAGCATAGCAGTGTTTTAAAATATACACACAATTATGCAATCAAAACAGGCCAATTGGTACAATTGCAAAATATAGGTGAAATATGATCAAGAAGTTAGAGCTTGCCTTTATGATGTTTATGATAGTCTTTGTCCAGTTCTTCATGATCCGGTGTTAAAGTTCCTTCACAAACTCTCCGATTAATAGGTACGTAGCTACGCAAATAAAATATGAATCATCGATAAAGATTCAAGAAATCTAGATAGAACTCCAATCAATACAAACAATCATTCAATAACACGGCTTCTAAGATTCATAGAAGACTCATCGGATAATATGTATTCTACTAAAGGCTAAATTGGAAATGTTACTACTTCTTTGGCCAACCCAGTTGTCATTGAAATGTTATTACAGTTTTTGTCAGTCTTCTAGTTATTTACAAGGTTTATGACCATTATGATTAATTGACTACTTTATATTATAAATTATTTATATTACGATCAACGAGTTAACCGTAACTTCTATGGGACTCCTTTATAGTTATCCTATCTTCACAATAGTATATTCACTAAAATTCCACTAATGAAATACTCACTTATTTAGAGTCTAAGCATATGTTCTAATATTCTCGAGCCAACTCAATATTTTTAGTGACGACTAGGGTATGACTCGTTAACTTATATCACTTCTTAATCTATTATTTTCTTAATGTCTTCCAGAAGTCCTGAACTTATTTTAGAGCTTCTTTAATGTATGGTTATTAGGATCTTTGGAGATTTACTAGTGAATTTATTATTTTATTTAGGACTTGCATGTGAGTTTCTATTATTTACTAATTCTCTAATTGCTTTCTATGATGGCAATGATAATTAGTCAACTATTCTATAATTTATTTTAATCACTTACTATTCTAAAAGTCCTAATAATATATCCTTACAAATATTTAGAAGGTCATTTGTGGAGGGATCATTCAATTGGGAGTTTCTGTGTGCATTTTACTAATAATGCTTATTTACTTGATTTTAGTATGGGAATGATAATGAATTATCTATCCTATAATTTATATTAGTGAATTTCTACTTACATAACAATATATATGCCTAGCAATATTTTCTAGAGATGTTTGGTTAATTATCTCTGAGAGAATTTGCTTATATAAGCTTCCCACTAACTATTAGTAATTTAATTATTTTTTTATAAGGAGGATAATTATTTTACTACTCCATATCTTCTATTGGTGGAACACTACTTTTTATTACATTATTAATTTCAAGTATTATCCCTAGTACTTTTTAGATATTTATTTTTGTGGGTTTATCAGATTGGGATGCTATATATTGATTTCCCATTTTCTAGTTAATCGAATGGTATTATTATCTAACACCAGGTCTCACATTTTCTACTATTTATCAGTGACATTAAATCCCATTTTCATGTCTTAAATGTATTTAAATTATTTTTAGGAAATTTATAAAAATTTATTTGTAGGAATATTACCATTTTGGAGCCTATACATAATTTTCCTTCAATTTCTTCATTGATTAATTCATTTTAGGTAATCCAATAATACTTAATACATTTTCTACAAACAATTCATACTGCCAAACGTCCCTATTATGTCCTGCAAACAGTCCATGATTTTTTGGGGATTTTGTAGAATATTCTAACATTAAGAAATGCGGTTTATTAACTTTTGCGTACATAGTCTGGGTGGACCTAGCATTTTTATGCGCGGACAAAGACTGATTTGTGGGCCTTGCTGATCAGCGTGTGTACTTAGTGATTTACTTAGTCCTCCTCAATCGACAGGTGGGCCCGATGGGCCAAAGATGACAGGATGTAGGTGTTTGGTTTACGTGGACCTTGTGCACAAATATAGTTTAGCTGGTATGGGGTGGACTGAGCTGAGGTGGATCGCCGAATCAGTGGCCACACAAGCAGGATGCTGAGATGGAGTGTCCCGCGTACGTCACGCAAGCGCCATGTAGATGCCATGGTCGCAGAACAGAGGAGGCGGCGACGAGCGGCCAGGGAGCTCGCCGACGGTTGGCTGAAGTTAGTCAGCTGTCTACAACGGGTGCATGGGGGCGTGCACAAGTGAGCTGCATGCTCGGCTGGGCCGGGGACGTCACACGGCGGTGGGTGACAGCCCACGGCGGCTAGAGGCATTGGCGCTTGGTGAGGCTGCACATAGAGATGGTCCTCGACAATTTTGGTTGGACGTGCGCGTGTGCGAGTGTCCACCGATGCTATGGGTTCACTCTGCTGAAAGGGAAGGGGTCTCGGGGCGGCAGATGAACGGGAACTGCGGTGGCGCGGTGGTGCTCCTACGGGCTATGCGCTATGGCGCCTGCTTCTCTCCAACCAAGTGGTCAATCTCGTGTTCCAGGATGCGAGGATGCCTTCGGGGTGTTCAAACTAGCTGGAGCAGCGATGACGCGTCGCGAACGACCTTCCAGTGCTCTTATCTTCCAATGGAGTGCACCTACGTGTGCTACGAGCTAATACCTATACGTACATCAAGGTGTCTCAGGTGTAGGGAGCTCCTAGCTCGTTGGCAACAATGGCGCGCAACAGCATCGACTAGGGGTCGTCGCGATCTACTCCATAGTGCTCTACGTGGCTAAGCAACAAGTGTTCTACACGTTCTAGGCTGTGATAAAGCAATGGTAGGTGTTAATTGGAATATCATGCAACGCAGAGCGGAAACGGGGACAGTGGTCGGTGCCGGGGAAGAAAAAGGGAACGACAAATTCCAGTTTGGATAAGGCCGCTCAAGCTCTATGGAGTGTTGTGGGTGTGAGAGGAGGAGTATTCTCGCGTGAATGGAGGGTTGAGGGATCCTTTTATGGCCGTAGGGAGGCAGTTCACCGAGAGACGGTGGTGCGGCTCTGCTTTTAGCGCGGGCAAAAGCGGCACCGCAGGTTCCATGGCGCACACGCCACGCTTGCTAGATGGCGACAAGCTTTCAGGTCCACGACGTGATATCGGAGTCAGGCGATGCAACAGGGTGGAGTACTTTCGCCGGATTTGTGGTCGGGGTGGTCGCGCGGCTTTTGGCACGGATGGCGCAGACGGCAGGCTGGTAGGGGCGCGCTGCGGTCAATGGAGCCATGATGCATGTACAAATCATAGGTGGCGGCGTGATGATGGCGGTCGAGGTGATGCGGGCTGGCGCGGTGCAGGTCAGGAGGCACCCTGATGAGATCATGCACGTTGTCATTGCACCTACAAACATGGCACAATGTTTATTTGTTTGGGATCCTAGCTCAAGTGAATGTGCACTCTTATTTGATTGACAAGATCAAGATGGTGCACTACATCGTCCACCACCTTGGCCTCCTCCTTTCATGCATACAAGAAGATTTGATAGCGTTGCACATTTGGACCAACACATGAGAGAAGATGAACTTGAGTCGAGGATGACTCCAATTCAAGAATGGGAGGATGATGAGGGCATCACTTCTATGGATACAAACAACACTCCATTGAACATATAAAATGCAATCAATAGAGTTCACACACAATAATTAATTTCAGAGGTGAGCTCGTTTTTATATGTTTCCTTATATGTTTTTAGAATAGATTGCTACCTAATGATTTAATTGTGATTAGAATCCATGGAGAGTTTCAAGGAGAACTTGGATGAAGTCTTAGGTACGTGGAGGACCAGAGAATACGTTCAAACAAGATGGAAACCGAGCCCAACTCAAAATTGTGTCCAACTCGGAGTCCAAGAGCAGTTTGCACTAAAACGGATGTTCAGGACGCATACGATCTCCGTTTTGGACATTCTACATATGAATAGAAATGGGCGAGGATAAACTTTCCAATGCAGCTGGTCCCATATCAAAATTCCTTCTGAGTCGAAGGAAATCATCAAAACAAAATCGACTTCAGAATCTGTCAGGGTGCTGCGCCACCGTATTGAGCCATTGGGCCTTGTATCATGTATAAGTCCATTATTTTTGTATCTTAGGGTTAGGTCACAACCCAAAACCCCCTTGGACGTCCTCCCACCTATATATACTCCATAGTAGCCGTCTTGAACAATTGAGTTTTGCTTAGATTAATAATATCGCCGTTCTACGGTTTGTGAAATCTCAACTTCGCGATTTTAGATCGTGTCTTCTACGTTCTTGCTTGTGTTCTCAGTTGCACTTGTAGGGATTAGCCTTCTTGGTGAGGTCAATAGTGTGCAACACAGTTGATAACAAACGGAGCGGAGGTGTAGTGATTGCAGGGGTTTTTCGTGTTCTACTCGAGAGCCTCGAATCATCAACGTCGAGATCTCCATCAATCGACTTATCCATTACCTATCGGAAGATTGGGCCTAAGCCTCCTCATCAATTGGTATCAGATTTCCAGGTTGCCCGTTAGATAATTCATCTATCGATTACATTAGTTTCGTTTTTATACCTATAGTCCACAAAAAAAAAAACCACAAAAAAACTTGCAGTTTAGTAGATCTGTTCATTACTTTGTAGAAACCACATTGAGCCTCTGTAACTTTTGTTTTCAATTTGGTTTTGTTGAGTTTGTGTCCGTGGTTGAGTCATATTGCTGGTTTAGAAAGTGTTTTTGGCCTTAATTTGAGTTTTGCATTGTGTTGATTCATCCTTTTGAATCACGTCATCACGTCGAGATTAGATTCATCTCTATCCAGTTTAGTATTTCATCATATCTCACTCATATGCACTCTGATTTTGGTGTTCTTGTACTTTCTAGAAAGTTTATGAAGTTCTCTATAACTTTCGTATTAATTAGTTTCACATAAAATAAAGTTATCAACATCGAACTTGCATTAGATCCGAATCTATTATTGACCTAGACGTTCTGAACATTCTGTATTTCGGGGGCAATATCTCCTATTGTTCTGATCCAAAATAGGTCTTCCATATACTGAAATTAAAGAGAGAGATAGATCTATGATCTTGCTGTTCAAAGTTTTTGGATTTGGAGCCTATAAAGGTGCTTAATTGTCCTTAGAAGATTGAGCAGAAAATCTATAACAGACCTACGAGATATCTTTGATTGGTTTGCATTGTGTTCTTCTTTTGCAGCACATTCTATAAAAAAAAAGACAAAAGAAAAAGGCAAGTGAAAAAAAAAGATACAAAAGCCGCACAAAAAAAACAGAAAAGAAAAAAAGAAAAATAAAAACGGAAGTGCTTGCATCCTTGTGTCCTATAATTATATTTCCTGTCTTGCTAGCTTAAACTACTAGGAACACATTTAGGCCAGCAACTTTGACAAGTACTTTGGACACTTATTCAACTTTACTATCTGATTGCATTGTCACTAATCCTTGCTACATATAAAGTGCCATCCAAGCTCCACTTCCTCTTGAGAAGGAAAGGTTACCTTTGCAATCACCTCACGCTTCATTGGTTTTTCACTCCGGCCACCGTTTGCCACCTGCAGTGTCGGTAAGAACACTTGTAAGAGCGTGGTAAGACGCTTGAGAGTGTGTGATTCTATTTCCATTTTGCCATTATCCTTTGTAGTTGATAGGGATAACATCTTTCTATTATTTTTTTTGTACTACTAACAATGGCTAGAAATAATAGTGATAGACTTTCAAATGTTGGATTGCGTATGAACGATTTGACGCATGTGAACACAATGCGGAGTTTTGTAACCTGGTGGATAGAATGTTGGAGCTGCTAGACAAGACGGAAGCACGAAGAAAGGAAATATTGACCAATTTAGATCACACACCAATCGAGACTTCACATGATCTTCAGGCTACCTCCACTACTCATTCCACAAGAAACTATGCAAAAGAGGAGGTGTTGAACAACTTTTCTGAATTGTTTGATGAATCAGCCCATAATGCATCTAAATTTCCTGCTGAAAATGAGAATAAAGGTAACAAATATCACAACACACTTGTTGAAGGTGAGAAGTTTTTAGATGTTCTGAAATTTCCTACCAATCATGCTATTGTCGAGGAGCAACTAGTGAAATCATTTATTGATACACCATTGTCACATGTTGATTTTCCCGCTGATCCTTGCACTAAGAAAGAATTGTGTGCTGATACTTCTATTATACCTATGCAAAAACAAGTTAGTGAACTTGATAATTCTGTTTTGGATTCACCTACTTGTGCTGAAATTAATAATTTGATTCCCATTACTGCTGAAAATGAGGAGCTGAAATTATTGTCTTCACTAAATACTTTAGGTTATATTGAATTTGATACTATTTGTGATCAAGATACTGTAGAGAGAAGAATATTTTTGAAAACTGAATTACCTTTGTTGACAAGAAATACTTTTCATGCTATAGGCAAATATGAACATAGTGGTATGTTTATGGTGCATAAAGTTTACATATGTTCAAATGAGAAAGCTCCTTATGTGCTACAACAACATGGTAAAGTAAATAAATGCACTAATACTAATAATGCCTTGTCAAGTTTTTCTAGTACTTTTCCCATGCAGCGGGGACAACAAATAAAAGTGAAGCATTGTTCGTTGCGGTTGTGCAATATGGATAGCGCTCATAGTATCTCCAAAAGCCTCTTTACTGGACATACGAACAAGCCGAGGATGGCTTGTCATAAAGAAGGGGAGAATGACGTGATCATGCATGTTATCATAGCACCTACAAACATGGCACAATGTTTATTTGTTTAGGATCCTAGCTCAAGTGAATGTGCACTCTTATTTAATGGACAAGATCAAGATGCTGCACTATGTCATCCACCACCTTGGCCTCCTCCTTTCATGTATACAAGAAGATTTGATGGCGTTGCACATTTGGACCAACACATGAGAGAAGATGAACTTGAGTCGAGGACGACTCCAATTCAAGAAGGGGAGGATGATGAGGACAACACTTCTATGGATACAAACAACACTCCAAGATGCAATCAATAGAGTTCACACACATCAATTAATTTCAGAGGTGAGCTCGTTCTTATATGTTTCCTTATATGTTTTTGGAATAGATTGCTACCTCATGATTTAGTTGTGATTAGAATCCATGGAGAGGTTCAAAGAGTACTTGGATAAAGTACTAGGGACATGGAGGACCAGAGAATACGTTCAAAGAAGATGGAAACTGAGCCAAACTCAAAATTGTGTCCAACTCGGAGTCCAGGAGCAGTTTGCACTAAAACGAACGTTCAGGATGCATACGATCTCTGTTTTGGACATTCTACATATGCACAGAAAGGGGAGAAGATAACATTTCCAATGCCGCTGATCCCATGTCAACATTCCTTCTGAGTCGACGGGAATCATCGAAACAAAATTGACTTCAGAATCTATCAGGGTGCTGCGCCACCGTATTGGGCTATTGGGCCTTGTATCAAGTCTAAGTCCATTATTTTTGTGTCTTAGGGTTAGGTCACGATCCCAGAACCCCCTTGGATGTACACTCACCTATATATACTCCATAGTAGGCATCGTGAACAATTGAGTTTTGCTTAGATTAATAATATCACCGTTCTACAGTTTGTAAAACCCCAACTTCGCGATTTCAGATCGTGTCCTCTACGTTCTTGCTTGTGTTCTCGGTTGCACTTGCAGGGATTAGCCTTCTTGGGGAGGTCAATCATGTGCAGCACGGTTGATAACCAACGGAGCGGAGGTGTAGTGATTGTAGGGGTTTTCGTGTTCTACTCGAGAGCCTCGGATCATCAATGTCGAGATCTCCATCAATCGACTTATCCATTACCTATCGGAAGATCGGGCCTAAGACTCCTCATCACACCTCGCTGGTGTCCCATCATGGGAAAGCCGATCCTCTTGTCGCTACAATCGGGAACAGAGGAAGATGAAGGCGGCAACGCTTCGGGCCAGGCTATGTGTGCACTTAGTGGAACGAGCTTGGTCGTGCAGAACGTTGGGACGACAGGGAAGGGAAATGATAGGAGATGGGCCGACGGGGAAGGAAAAAGGAGGAGGGGAAATAGGGTCGGCCCAGAGAGAGGGAGGAAAGGTTAAATTTTAAGGATTTCCTAAACCTTTTCATTTTTTATATCTAAATTTGAAGTAAGTTTGGGCGGATTTCTTTGGGATCTGATAGTTCATTCGAATTAGAGTCATACATTTTTGTGTTTGGCTTTAGGTTTAATATTTTCACACTCGATTTATTTATTACAATTATTTGATTATTTGTAGTCGCATATACATGCACATTTATATATGTAATTATACCTAAATTATTGAGGTTAACTTCAAACTTTGAATTTGGTTTATTCTGGGCAACTTTTATCCGAGCAATATTGTATGTAAAAAGTTGTCACTCATTTTGTTAAGTGTATTTTGAGTTGGCTTAAACTATTTGTTGGACACTCATTTATACACATAGCCACATTTATATCATTACCTTTGTATATGTTGTGTGTTGTCAATTCTGTTTCATAATTTGATTCATTTTTAAATGGGTATGTGTTTGTAGTTGCATACTCATTCGCCTTTATTTTTATTAACAACTATCATTCGTTCAAGATTTGGTTAAAATTTTTAATTCAGAGTGATTTTTATATTTTCTTAAAATTCGGACTGTGACAGATCTACCCCACTTAAAAAGAATCTCGTTCTCGAGATTGCGCAGGTTATGTGAATAGGTGGGTTTGATGTTTCTGCCTAGTAGCATTAATAATGGTCTTCCGAAAACACTTATGGATTTCGTATATCGCTGACATTCTCTTTCTCTTGGGGTGTATCTTGTGGACCACACGCCGTGGATTCTGGTGTATGCCCTCATGACTGGCGGGTTATGTTTACTTTCACATTGACCTTTCAATCAGTATAGACGGTATTTCATTGTCTGACTGCCCATCTACCAAATATGTGGATAACAGTTGTGTTTGTCTGCCTCGTTGATTGTTGGATCCGTTAAAGCCCTACCCCACTTAAATAGGGTTTTAACCTCTTGCACCCGATTCATAATTTTCACGTTTTAGTTACCACAAGATTGTTGGTCATGTACTTTTAGACAACATCATTAGAGTAATAAGAGGTACATGGATCCAAATTTGGTTGATAATGGTGGGGAGGATGAAGTTTGCTAGTTACACATCAGATGTGACATCTGATGACTTCTCGGCCTGGTACATGTTATTATTGTTGAAACGACCCTTCCTAGAGCTTTTGTGTTCTGCTTGGTTGCCCAACTGCCTGTGGCTTAGGGCGTTAGTTATCTGCTCCCATGGTTCTTCCTCGAATTTGGTAGGTGTGGCAATCCTTACTCCTTTCTCGTAGTATGGGCATTGTGCTATTTTATGTCTAGTTTATTTACAATGGAAGCACTTCTGAGTGATGTCCGATGTGCATCTTGTTATCAGATGTCCTGGGTCATTACAGTAAAAGCACTTCCTGACAGTTTTTGAGGCTCTCGTCATGTGGTCATTGTTCTTTCGTGATGGTGTTGTATTATGCTGGTGACACTCTTGGGTTTGAAACTTGTTCTTTCGTTTCTCGTTCATATGGGAACAGACTGCCCCTAATGGTAGGGTTTGGTTCATTAAGGCAGTGCAATTCAGATGAGTGTATACGGCTAGTTGTGTCCTTCCTATGTTGCATGAATCCCTTCTAACATGCTTCTGCTTCTTCTTATTCGCACTAGCCTCTCCATGAGTATAACAAGCTGACTTCATGAATTTCTTTAGGTACAAGTTCACGGTTATGGCTCCTTGTCGCAAGGCACGAAACTCATCAGTTTCCATCTCTACGTTTTATTCTGGCGGATGGTACTCTCAGAAAGCCTGTTGAAAATCATACCAATCAATCGTGTATGCCTCTGAGGCTGCCTCATGATAGTTATACCACCATTAACTAGCTGTTCCAGTCAGCTGGTGGGCAGCCGACATAACACGCTCGTAATCATTTGTGGCAACTACATCGAGTTTCTGATTTAGGTTGCATAAACTGTTGTCAGCTGGCAGCGGTTGCCTGTTGGAAGCATCAAACACTGGTGGTTTCAGCCTCATGAACTCTGGCATCTTGGATGGGTATAGTATCATTGGACAATGTACTCCTTGCATTGCTTGAGAGATGGTTTGCAGTAGTTGGGTCTGTGCAGCCATCACGTCTGCCAAGGTTGCGGATTGAGGTGGCGGTATTAGCTCATCTTCACGGCTCTGTGATCCTTCAGATTTACTTGTCCAATTGTTTCATTGGGGTCCATTATTTGGTCCTGGGTGTTGGCTTCTATGACCATTACTTGTGGTACATAAGTTCTGCCGAGCTGAGCATTGTCTTCCTCTTCTTGAGAAGCATGCTCGTACCAAGCTGGGGCATTGGCAAATTTCTCAAAGGCCATCCTACGGGTAAGTAAAGAATGAATGAGAGAGGTTTGTTTTTGTTTAATTTTTTATTGTTTTATTGTTTCTATGTGTGTATGAATGGTTTTCGTTGTTTTTTGTTTTTGTTCTATTATTATTATGTCTTTTCATATTACTAATATATTATATTACTATTTATGGGTGTAGTTTTAATATTATTATATTTATTATTTTATTATTTGTTTTTAGGGTTTATTGTCCCCAGAGTGCTTTGAATTGAGTAGCTTGCTCATGGTGGGTTTGGACAGAAGGAGGCTCCTGCCTGTCATTCCACTGATCAAGGAGGAACGAGGAGTGGGGAGGAACTTTGTTTTGTTTATTATCCTTATTGTTCTTGCATGTGGTGTACACGTATATAGGATTTAACTTTGGTACTGTGTATTTTATAGGTGCATTCTTTTGTATATACATATATGTATACGTGTCTAGGTATATATATACACGCAAATGGTATGTAATTATTTTATTAGACACCCAACTTATCTCCTTTCACTTGATTATTGATCCGCGTTTGTATTAGAGCACACAATTTCAATCAATCGAAGAACCATATGAAACCGGCAAATCACACCAAGCATTACTATATTAAAAAATTATATGTTATAATATTGATCGCTCTATCCGTGACTTGCTCTAGGTAATTATAGTGTTAGGCCACTCTACTAATGGAGACTACAGTCAACCTAGGGCTCTACGGTTACGGCTGAAGTATGAAGGGGTGTTTGTGGTTTCTCTTCCACTCATCTCTCGATAGGTGTCGATGACGTCTTCGAGTAGTCCTAGAAGAGTAATCTGTTGGCTTGTCTTCATGTATTCTCTTGAGTTGGTTAGAAGCTTGTTCAACAATTCAAATCTTTGTATGGTCTGATGCAGACATCGAATGGTTCCAACCTTGCGCATTGTGTTTGTGTTCGTCTCACTCTTGAACGACCAAGATGTATTGGGGGGGGGGGGTTGGTGACACCTTCTATGAAAATAAATTAAGTTTTCAACATAGAAGGAGGTAAGTGCAGAAGGAACATTGAGGAGAGAAACAGATTTTTAGTAAATAGTTTTGTACTTTTCAAAATATGTGTTTAGGGTATAGGATGACTCTAAGGTTTCGTCCTACGGCCAAGTATGGCTCTAATACCAATATGCAGGACCTGCCTTCAGAGGGTCTACTTGTGCATTTCATACTAATTCTTGGATTAGTAGTTTGTACGCACAACAGAATAGATCGAGATCCATACAATGAGTATTTATTTATAATCAATATAAGTGTTACAAACATGAAGTAGATTACATTGAATGTGGTCGGGATATGACCATTCAAAAGGAAAAATCCTTGAAAACAGCGGAATAGAATGGCGCCATGCCCGACAAGCAGACTTCGGAAGTAGGACTAGACCTGATTGTCATCCTCTCACGCTTCAACTTCTCCATCTTCTGATAAAACTACATATAAAGAAAGAGTGAGTATAAAAGGTACTTCACAAGTCCTAACACTACTCAAGGGGAGGTGTTTCATGCATTAGGGCTTGTAGCAAGGAGAGACCATACGACTTAGTTTTGCCCAAAAGCATTCTATGCAAGGTTCTCTTTGAAAAGAGTCCAATAATAAGAGGGAGAAGTAGTTAAATTAGTATTAGTTTAGTTGGCGGGCCCTGGGGGAGTTTCACACTGTTCCACCAGTTCCCTCACTTCTAGATGAGTCTTCGGACCCATGGCCATGACGACTCCAACACGCATGCCAACAATTTCCCAAAACACGATAGCCTCACACACCCACACACATACTTCAAGGAGATGCACTATTGCTAATCATAATGAGCCCAGATCATAGTGCGCCAAGACTGTGACAACAACTATCCGAATAGATTAATACTGTGCAGAGTTTGTACACTTTACTCATAGGCCATGCACACCTTGCAAGGGTATGACATGACACTCATCCCATCCTCCCCGAGGAACCCCACAATCACACCTTGGCCCGGAGCATGAGTGATCGGGCTGAAAGTCGCCTAGAGGGGGGTGAATAGGCAATATGACCTGAAATCACTTAATCAAACAAAATTAAATTACTGATGTCGGACTAGTGTGGTCAAGACCGGAATAGTCTGCTCAGTACATAGGAAAAACTTAAAAACTTGATTTCGATGAATTTTTAGTGGATTTTAGTGCGACAAAAGATAGATACAATATCTAGCAACCTAATACAACTTAGATTAACAAGTGTAAACAAATAGGTTGCAAGATTTCAATGAAGAACAATATGAAGAACGATATGAACCCTAAAAGCAATTCTAATGAATAACGGAAAGTAAAGAAACAAGTGAGACACGATTTATCCTATGGTTCAGCTTCACAAAGAAGCCTACATCCACATTGACAAGTCCACAAAAGGACCGGGTCACTACAAAAGGTCAGCTTGGTTTCCACTATCTCAAGGGTAATAACCAAGTTCTTGAGGCTTCTCACAAGTTGAGGCTATCATATATGATTTACAACAAGGAGCACACAAAGCTCAACAGCCACAAGCCACAAAACGCGACAACAAGTGCAAGAGATCAAAAGGTCATGACAGTCCAGACTAGTCTGGGCAACAATAGACTAATCTGAACTACAACAGAATGTCTTGGTCCGTCTAAAATCGGACAAGTCTGGAAACATCGGACTAGTCCAACCACTAGGGCGGACAAGTTCGTCCAACAAGACTTAGCGTTAGAAATTCCTTCTCTCCTAATACCACGGACTAGTTCACCTCACAACGGACAAGTCCGAAGTACAACATAACCCTTTAGTCCGGTTGAAAACTGACTACTCTGGGATGTCCGGACTAGCCCGACCTCTGTGATGGACAAGTCCAGCCTCCCAGGACTTAGCTCCAAAAACTCTCACAAAGTGTAAAACATACTAGTACATCCTCAAGAGGATAAGTCCGAACTCACACAAAAACTCTTAGTGTGTCCCAAAATGGACTACTCTGGCACACCCGCACTAGTCCGACCTTGAGGCCCAGTGAAAGTTCATCTAGGCATTCCCTTGTGGGTTTTGGATTATTGATGACAAAAAATGAGATCCCAATGAACTTGTTGAGATGAATGCAGGTCAACTCAGATGAAATAGTTTGGTGCACTCAAAAAGTGAAAAATGATGTCATGTTGAAAAAGAAAAGCCCAATTGATGAATGAAGCACAAAGTAGACTTAATTGTATATGATGTGTGTGAGAGACACATCCCAAGAGCTCAAGTATTTGTGTAGGGGTAAGGGCTTAAAATCAACCTTAAGAATTCACTGAGCACCGGACTAGTCCGTTCAACTTTCTCGAGCCTCACTTCACAGTGCACCAGACTAGTCCATTCATGGACATGACTAGTCCATTAAACTTTCTAATGCTCCATAACACTGAGCACCAGACAAGTCCGTTCATAGACCGTACTAGTCCAAGAAACTCTTTGGTGTTTCATAACACTATGCATCGGACAAGTCTGAGAAATTTTCTGATGTTCCAATACACAGGGCACTTCGGAGCAAGAGCAAGAAATTCACCGCAACGCACAGGCCGTTGCAGTGATCACTTCTTCTTTGAGCCGAGAAGAGTTCACCAAGATTGATGGGCTGGAGAGTGCCAAGGAAATATGGGATACACTCAAGACTGCCCATGAAGGAAATCGCTCAGTTCGTGAAGCGAAAATAGAAATGCTTGAAGGAGAATTGGGGAGGTTTGCCATTGAGGAGGGTGAATCACCTCAAGAGATGTACAACCGAATGAAGGTGCTCATCAACAAGATCTGATCCTATGGAAGCAAGAAGTGGACCGATCATGAAGTCGTCAAGAGGATGATAAGGGCATTCCTGCCCCGTAATGTCACTTTATGCTCGATGATCCGAGAAAGTCTGAGGTTCCATAAAAAGACTCCGGATGAACTATTGGGCATAATCATCAACCACGAGATGATGGAAAAGGAAGCCAAGTATGTGAAGGATCTTTCCGAGCTGACATCATCAAAGAATAAATGGGTAGCCCTCAAGGTGGCTAGCAAATCAAAGGACAAGAAAGTCCATAAGGTGCAAGACGACGGAGACCCTGACGATGTGAGCACCGATATGGATGACAAAGAAATGATCCCCTTCATGAAAATATTCGAGCGCATGATGAGAAGAAGAAAAGACAACAATTCTAGTGAAGACAAGAAAAAAGAAAAAGACAAATCCAGATCTATATGCTCATGCTACAACTGCGGTGAATATGGGCACTTCATAGTTGATTGCCCATATGAAAAAAAATAAGAGGAAGAAAGAAGTGGAGCCTCAAGAGAAGAAACCTTCAACAAAAGAAGGCAAGCTCATCAAGCACACATCGACAAGGAGTGGGACTCAAATGATGAGTCCTCCTCAGATGATGAACATGAGATGGCAACAATTGACATCAAGAAGTCCTCCATGAAGTCCACTCACATTCCAAACTTGGGACGATGGAAGGAGCCCAACCACACTTGCCTTATGGCCAAGGAAGGTAAGAAAAATGTTAAATCTAGACCTTCATCTTTACATTCCCTTAGTGATGATTATTTCGATAGAAGTGATGAAAACAAACACATATTTAAAGGCTTAAGTAAAACTACATTAGCTAAAATGAAAATGTTGATAGATGAAATATTTGAGAAGGAAGATCTTATCAACCAACAAGAAGATATGCTCGTCCTTCAAAAGGAGAGATACTCTGAGGTTTGAAAAGGCTCTTGAGCTTGAAAAAGAAAAGAGAGAAGCACATGAGCATGATCAAGCTTTGAGTAAGAAAACTTGCTCAAATCTAGATGATTTGAATGTTGTACTTAATATGAACTTCTTAACCTGACAAAAGTTAACAAGAATCTCCAAGTACAATTTGAGTCACTCAAGCAAAGTGCTCCCTCCTCTTCGAAGAGCTCACCTTCCCCAAATATTGAGTCCATTCCACCTAAAGATTGTAATTGTGCTAACTTGGTTCTTAACATGAAAAATGAGCTTAAAGTGGCACAAAGCAAAAGTTCACACAAAGGTTTCATTTTTGATAAGGAGAAAATCAAGTATGCACGAAGTGCATACTCGATTACTAGAGCTCCTAATATCAAGGATGGCCTTGGATATTCTTGAGATGAAAAGAGTAATGCTAGATACCAAAAGAATAACAAGCAATTGATTGCTTTTGTCAAGGAAAGCTCAAATCAAGTTAAGAATAACAAACATGTTCCTTCCTTTCATGAAAAAGCTAAAGATGGAACAAACATTATGTTTCATAACTTTGATGCCTCATATGTTCTTATGAAAGATGAATTTAACCATGTTTATGCCAAGTACATTGGGCCACTCCACAAGAGCACAAAATCTTGTGTGTGGGTGCCCAAATGTCTTATTAATAACCTCCGAGGACCCAAGCAAGCTTGGGTACCTGGAACCAAGGCATAATTCTGTTTTGTAGGTGTACCCCCTCCGATGCATCAAAAGAAGTACTTAACCAGCATCAACCACATGATCGGAGGAAAGAAAAACATTCATGGCGTACAGTGAAAATCCAAGTTCATCTCCACCCATACTATCAACACAAGTGCTCAAGATGTACAACAACCGGAGAGCAATGATTAAGGGGGAGCCTCGACAAGAGAAAGAGTTCGATATGTACAAAATAAACTTCAAGAAGATCAAAATAATTAGTACAACAATGGAGGCAATGATCAAGGGGGAGATAAACAAAATAAAAAAGAAGAAAGAGGATATAGAACCATAAATGCTTCTAGGCAACATTAAGCTGATATATTAATTTATATTCGTAATTTATTATGCTCTTGTGCATCTAAGCTCAATACAATACTGAGTATATGTTTTTTGTGTGCAATGTTCCAATGTGGCTTGAAACATTGCATACCTGATTGAATCTTCAAAGTTCACTCACTTTGCGAAAAACTATCCCTTATCTCAATTTTCTCTTGAAAACTATTTAAATTAGTGAATCTTGGTGAATTATGGCCATTGTATGACTGTTGATTGCTTACTGGTCATATTCATCAAGATTATTTGTGAAATTTTGTCCTTTAGATCACTATTAGATCAAACTCCCAAATTACAGTGGTATCTAGTTCTGATCTGTCTAGCTGACCCGGACTAGTCCAGCGTCAGCACCAGACTTGTCCGTTGTTGCAGACTAGTCCGGCCCTGGTCTGGCATACCGGACTTGTCCGGTCCTACATCGGACTAGTCTGTATTTATCGGCCTTAACCCTAGCCCGCCGCCAAGACTTCTTCTTCCGCCTCTCACATTCACATTTGCTCTCTCTCTCTCTCCTCAAGCTTGAGCTCCCAAGGCGATTTTTTCCTTTAGCCACCAAAATCGAAGATTTCTCCATGGGAAATCTTCTCCTCGACGCGGAGCTTTCCCACTCTAGACTAATCCGGTCCTAACTCCATGCCTCCTCTTTGAATCATTGTTTTTTTGGTAAAACTCTTTCTTAACCCTAGTTCTCACCTTTCCATCAATCTTGCTTTTTTTTCTTGACTCCTAGAGCATACATTACTTTTCTAGATGTATTACTACTATATTCCTACTCATTGTGCATCAATTCGAGCTAGATTTGTTGAAAATAGGAAGTTAGGGTTCATACGCCAATCCGGACTAGTCCGGTGTTCTAGTGCGGACAAGTCCGGTCCTGCACACAAGTCCGGTACCCTGACAAATTGAACCTCTAAATTCATATTTCCACAAAGTCTACAATCCATTCTTATCAACCCTTGAATTCCCCTATCAGGCACGATGTCATCAGCTTCTGAGGACAACTCATTTGATTATGAAGACGAGCGTGACCGTGCAAGGGTACAAAAAGCCAAAGAGAGAGTCATGACCACAATATTCACCCCTCTCCTCCCGATGATGCTCTTCCTAAGAAGGGGAGAGTGGCAGTGAAGAAAGCTATAAGAAAGGATGGTGCTGGAAGCTCATTGACGGCTAGGAGAAGCATCAACAAGGCCAAAGGACTAGCTAATGGTCCTATTGGTCCGTCGAAGATGAAGGCCCCAAATTCACTGTGACACCCGGTTCCGAAAATGAACCAAGTGAACGCATATGTGTGCCCAGGACGTTCAACATACATACACGAGTGCAATCACAAAAGGATATACAAAAAAATTACCACAAAATAAGATTAATTAAGCACTTTTATTAAAGAATTGAGAATATCCTCGAATACAAGCTCTAATGAATATTGATGACAAGTTTGAACTAATGCAGCGGAAATAAACTAATTAAGCAACTATGCAGCTAAGCAAATAGGGTAGCGCGGCTCCAAGCAACACCACCGACAAGCTGACGGCAGACACAACCTAGAACACTGCATTATCATCGTTATACTCCCAATCCTTACCTGCAACTGTTGGTGGGGTAATTGCAAGGGTGAGTACATGTCGTACTCAGCAAGTGTGAAAGTATGACATGTAGCTGATACGAATAACAACAATAATAAAAGGCTAAGTGCTAAAAAGTACATTAAAACAGTTGAAGAGCAGTGTATTATATGTCTGTAAAGTAAACCCATCATAAACCATGTAATTATCATAATACCAGTCCATATTTCATCACCATCATCCATATACCCGATTTCTCTTTACCATTAACCATATCCATTGCCATAAAACATAATACCATCCCATAACCAGTACCAAACAACCCCAACACAAAGTTCCCTCTAATCATAGAAGTTGTCCAATTGCTCATAACCGGGAGCACGGCTATCATGATAGGTTTTAATACTGTGCAGAGTTTGTACCACTTTACCCACGTGTTTGTGATTTCATCACCCGTTGGTGACTAAAGGAAACCTCCATTATGCCAAAACACTACCTTAGGTGTATGGCCAAGAGATCACAAGATAGCCTTTACAAAGGTACTACTTGTATGTACGGACCCACAGAGATTTTAACGGTGGCGATGCCTCCAACTGAGCGCATCTTCAACCAAGGGCCCCCTCTTGTGCCATTCGGATCCCAGGGGGTCCCACCTCAGATCCAAACCCAATCCGACTCCCCTTCCCTGTTGCGCCAAATGATCCGCTCAATAATAGCAATACCCTAATTAATCAGCTACGCCGCACCCATGCTTGCCCTCGTGGTGGCACTATAGTCCTGGCTTATTCTCGCATGAACCGGTCCTTAGATCTAAAGCAAGTGAAACCACCATAACATCCAACCCAATCCACACACCATGCTTGCTTAGATCACCCATTACCATATTGTATTAACGAGTTCATATTAACCATAATCTCATTAATGCATAATTAAATAGTATAATTGTTTTCCCATCCTAATTAATTAAGCGAGGCAAAGGTAAAAAGCCCTTCCCGACTCTCTACCATGTATTCTAGGTGACAAGGGTGGTTAAACAAAGCTAGTAAACTTTCTATCATAGAAATTCCCATCAAATTAACACAGGCATGCAATTTTGAAAACAAAACATTTATTGTAAAAACAGGATCAATATGTTCAAGGATACTTGCCTTGCTCTTGGGCTTGGTTCGGACAAAAGACTTCAAACTCCTGGTGCTGGAGGTCCTCTACAGCACTCTCTAGCGCAAATCCGTCTAAACAGCGCAATAAACATACAAGACAAGAATCACAATCAATAAGTGCACATATATTACTCAATATGTCATGACATGCATGATTAATGCAAATGCGAAGTAAAACTAGTTAATGAGTTGTTAATGATGTTTACTAACTAGTTCCAATAGATTTTAACAAGTTTGGACAGGTTTGGAATTGATTCAAATCAATTTAGAATTAATTCAACAGAAAACATATTGCAAAATCGGACTAGTCCGCTGCAGGGTCGGACTAGTCCCTCTTCGCAGAAACAGCGATTTAGGGTTTTCTAGATCGATGTGAATTTAGAGAAACAAGGTTGAATTCACGTGAGAAAGAGGAAATAGAAGGTATACTAGGTGTTTAGAACTCCAATGAATCAAAGGTTTTGGAGGCAACACTTGGATCTTGACGATCTAGGGTTGATGAAGAACTTGAAGGCGAATTGTTGATGAAGAACGAAGACTTGATGGAGATCTTGATCACTTGATCCTCTTTTGTTTTCTCCTCTTCTTCTTCTTGCTCGGGATCTCCTTCTCCCTCCTTGATGGCGGCTATCCACGAACTAGGGTTTGTGGACATCCAATTGAGGCAAAAGGATGTAAAGTCAAGGTGTGGGGTTGTTTATATAGAGGTGGAGGCTAGGGTTTGATGGATTTCGAGTTTGGGGAGGGTGGAGGCCAATGTGGGGTCCCACATGGGCTCCAAAGAGAGTTAGACACAGCGTCCTTAGGCCCACTTAAGGTAAAACCCAAAAACACGTCATGGAACAAAAGATCAACTCGTAATTGCGATTTACCGGACAAGTCCGAATAGGGACGGACTAGTCCGAAGTTTGATAGAGGCAAAAATGGACAAGTTCGGACTATATCGGACAAGTTTGAACTTGGTCTGATGAAAGTAAGACTAGTATGGACAAAACCGGACAAGTCTGATTGTAGTTAGAGGGAAAACGGACAAGTCCACTGGTATACCGGACAAGTCCGAACAAGTCGAGGGACTTAGCAAAATTTCAATGAATTGGGATGACCGGACTAGTCCGCTAGGGGCCAGACAAGTTTGAAATTGTACAGAGGCAAAAACAGACTAGTCCGCAGCAAAGCGGACAAGTCCGACGAAGGTCAGAGAGAAATCAGACTAGTCCGCACTAAAAACATACTAGTCCGCACTCCTCAGAACTTTTGAGTGCGGTTTTACTCTAAATTCATTTTAAACTCATCCCTTTTTATGTGAGTTAATGATAAACATGTATATGAACTTATGCAATGCATGATGCATGAAAATGAGGGTGTTACAAACCTACCCCCCTTAAAATGAATCTTGCTCTCGAGATTCGAAGCTAAAGAGAAGAGATAGGGAAATTCCTTCTTGAGATCATCCTCCAGCTCCCAAGTTGCTTCCGATTCTGTATGATGCTTTCATTGAACTTTACACCATCTAATAATCTTGTTCCTTGTGACTCTCTCCTTGGTTTCCAAGATTTTGACCAGTTGTTCAGCATAAGTCAAATATGCCTCTAATTCCAATTCTTCCATTGGCACTTGTTCTTCCGACACCCTTTAACACTTTTTGAGCTGGGAAACATGAAATACATCATGAACATCTGATAAGTGAGCTGACATCTCCAACTTATATGCTACTTCTCCTCTTTTGTCCAAAATCTTAGATCGCCCAATGTATCGAGGTGCTAGCTTGCCTCTTATGTTAAACCTCTTATGACCTCTCATTGGTGACACTATGAGATATACGAAGTCTCCCACTTCGAAGGCTAGTTTCCTTCTCCTATTGTCCGCATAGACTTTTTGGCTTGATTGAGCAACTCTCAACTTTTCACGAATAATTTGAACTCGCTTCTCAGCTTCTTGCAGCATGTTAGGTCCAAACACTTGATTCTCTCTCGTGTCATTCCAGAACAAAGGTATCCTACACTTCCTCCCATATAGTGCTTCATAGGGTGACATTTTCAGGCTTGCTTGGTAACTATTGTTATATGAGAATTCTGCATATCGCAAGCTTTTGTCCCATCCTTTCCCATGCTTCAAAGCACAACCTCTTAACATGTCCTCTAAAATCTAATTGGTCCTCTCAGTTTGTCCATCCGTTTGAGGGTGATATGTTGAGTTGAAATTCAACCTTGTTCCCAATGCTTCATGCAATTTCTGCCAAAACCTGGAGATAAATTGAGAACCTCTATCTGACACTATCCTCTTTGAACTCCATGTCGGCACACAATATGCTGCATATATAGATCTGCCAGTTGTATTGCAATATACTTGGTCTTGATAGGGATGAAGTGAGCTGACTTGGTCAAACGGTCCACAATAACTCAAGTTGAGCCATAACCGGACTGGGTACGCGGCAAACCAACTATAAAGTCCATACCAATTTCTTCCCACTTCCATTCCGGAATCTTCAATGGTTGCAATAGTCCAATTGGCCTTTGATGTTCAACTTTAACTCGCTGGCACACATCACACAAGGCCACATATTCAACTATATCCTTTTTCATGCTAGCCCACCAATAACATGTCTTCAAGTCCTTGTACATCTTTGTACAACCGGGATGAATTGAGTATGGCGACTCATGTGACTCTTTTAATATTTTTCCCGAATATGCTTCACATTAGGCACGACAATCCTCTTTCCAAGCCATAAAGTACAATGGTCATCCTCATCAAACCTGAATTCCCTTCCATCCTGGGTCCTTACCTTGATTTCTTGGATTTCCTCATGCTTTGTTTGTGCTTCTCGAATTTCCTGCTCCAAGGTCGGATTTAAATCCATTATCCCCATCTCATTCACAAATCCGAGATTCAACTGTTCAAAGTCCTTGCATAACTCGGTTGGCAGCTCTCGAACCATGAGTTGATGACTTACTCCTTTCCTACTCAAGGCGTCGACCACTACATTAGCCTTCCCTAGATGATAGTTGATCCCCACATCATAATCCTTGATGAGCTCCAACCATCTTCGTTGCCTCAAATTCAGGTCCGTTTGTGTGAAAGTATACTTGAGACTCTTGTGGTCCGTATAAATTTCACACCTATGACCAAGTATGTAATGTCTCCAAATCTTCAATGCGTGTACCACGGCTGCAAGTTCCAAATCATGTGTTGGATAATTCTGCTCATGTTTCTTCAATTGCCTCGATGCATATGCAACCACTTGACCTTCTTGCATAAATACACATCCAAGTCCTTGTCTTGATGCATCACAATAAACATCAAAACTCCTGCTTACGTCCGACAATACCAAAACTGGGGCTGTTTTTAACCTTTTCTGCAACTCCTCAAAACTTTCTTTACAAGGTTGAGTCCATTATAAAGCCTCCCCCTTCATCAACAACTCAATCATTGGCTTGACTATCTTGGAAAAGTCCTTGATGAATTGGCGGTAATATCCAACCATTCCGAGAAAAGTCCGGATTTCCTTTACGTTCTGCGGTGGTTCCCACATGTCCCTCACCTTTCCTGGGTCAACTGATACTCCTCCTCTCTAGATGATATGGCCCAAAAACGACACCTCTTTCAACCAAAACTGGCACTTGCTGAACTTGGCATACAATTGATGCTCCCTCAATTCCTGCAACGTGAGCCTCAATTGTTCCTCATGTTCCTTCTCATCACTCGAGTAGATCATTATGTCATCAATAAACACCACAACAAACTTATTCATGTACTCCATGAAGACCTTATTCACGAGGTACATAAAGTAGGTAAGTGCATTCGTCAATCCAAAGGACATAACTGTATACTCATAAGATCCATATCGTGTCCGAAAAGCTGTCTTGGGTATGTCCGATGGTCTAATCTTCATTTGGAAGTATCCCGATCTCAAATCAATCTTGGAGAAGACACAAGCACCCTTCATCTGATCAAACAAGTCTTCTATGCGTGGCGAGGTGTACTTGTTCTTGATGGTCACCTCATTGAGAGCTCGATAATCCACACACATCCTTTGTGGTCCATCCTTCTTATCCACGAAAAGAACGGACACTCCCCAAGGTGAAGAGCTTGGGCGAATAAAACCCTTCTCTAGTCGCTCTTGAATCTGCTTCTTCAGCTCCACTAACTCCTTAGGAGGCATCCTATATGGCCTCTTAGCTATAGGTGCAATTCCAAGTATTAAATCAATAACAAACTCAATGTCTCGATCAGGTGGCATACCTGACAACTCATCCAGAAACACATCCAAAAATTCACACACCACTGGAATCTCCTCAATTGCGGCACCGTCCAGGTGATTCAACTCCAATTGCTTCGGTGCGTGTTGAGATGCTTCAAATTCTATGGTGATCCCTTCCTCATTAGTCAACATCACCGTCTTCGTGGCACATTCAATGAATCCATTGTGCTTCCTCAACCATTCCATACCAAGTATAATGTCCAGTCCTTGGGAATCCAAAACAACGAGGTTGGCAAAGAAGTCTATCCCCTTATTCTAATGCTTACTTTTGGACATACTATATTTGTCCTCATCTCTCCTCCAGGAGACTTAACCAATAGAGTAAACTTCATATGAGAGATAGGCAAACTATACTTGGAAACATATTTCGATACAATGAATGAATGCGATGCTCCATAATCAAATAACATAGTCGCCGGGTTGGAGTTTGCGAGAAACATACCAATTACCACGTCATTCACTTGTTGAGCATCCTCCGTAGAGACATGGTTCACGTTGCCACGAGCAAAATTCTGCTGTCCATGGTTCCCTTGTGGCTGTCCTCCATTGGGTCTTAGGTTCTGTCTTGGCGCATTTCTTCCTTGACCAAGGCCTAACTTAGGACATGGATGTGCAAAGTGTCCGGCTTCTCCACATGTATAACACTTCCTAGTTGCACCAGAATTTGGACAGACTTGATTCTGCATATTTGCACCTGGAAAGTTAGCACGGGGTGCAAAAGGCATTGGAGGCCTAGATGCTTGCATGACAGGGCGTTGCTGCACAAATTGAGCTGGGCGCGGTGCATAATCAGGGCGTTGTACAAGAGCAGAAGAGCTGTAATAAGACGCATTGTGTTGTGCAAAGCGAGGGCGCACATTAGTTCCTTGTTGCTGTCCTTGATACGGTGCCTTCCTCTTGGTGTCTAGCTCCATCTCACGGACCTTGTTCTCCACAACAATTGCTTTTTCCACAAGCTTCTGGAAGTTGGCACAATCACAATTCAGCAATTGCACTTGGATCTCATTGTTCAAGCCTCTCATGAACAAGTATTGTTTCTGGCTGTCCTGGCTCACATAGTTAGGCGCATATCTTGAGAGTTGAGTGAATTTATTGAGGTATTCACTCACACTCAATCTTCCTTGCCTCAAGTTCTCAAATTCTTGCCTCTTCAAGATCATAACACCTTCCGACACATAATGAGAATGGAAGCTCTACTTGAATTCAGCCCAAGTAATTCTCTCTTGGTTCTCATGAGCATTGCATAGCGAACCCCACCAATCGGCAGCTGCTCCAACAAGTTGATGAGATGCAAATAGCACCTTCTCCCGGTCACTGCATTGGGCAATAGCTAGCTTCTTCTCCACAGACTTAAGCCAATCATCAACATCCATAGGGTCAGCAGCTTGAGCAAAGGTCTATGGTCCAGTCCTCATGAACTCTCCCAATCTGTTATGCGGAGATGGGGGTGGCGGTGGAGGCATGTGGGGCTAATGGTTGTTGTTGCCAGCCTGCAGCTGTCCCATAGTATGTATCATGGTCTGCATGAGCTAGTTTTGCATAGCCAATAACTGCTCAAGGTTGATAGCTCCCTGAGTAGGTCCTTGTTCATTGTTGTTCTGAGGCACTCCATTGTTCTCCTCTTCATCATTGCCATCCATCCGGTTGCGAGTCCTTACCATCTGAAGAAAAGCAAGAGATAAGAATTTAGAAAATGTCCCCAGCTATATGCATCAAGGGATATAAAACTAAGCAACTAACTATACTAGCCTATATGGACATGGCAATGCTAAAGCATCCCAAAATCCTCTACTAAGCACACAAGCAGTAAAACATAGCAAATAGCACACCAAACAAAAGCTCGTCAATTCCTGAGTGCTCCTATGTGCTCTAAAGTGTCCATTCTATCTAGTTTGCGTCCTACGGTCAACCTGTGGCTCTGATACCAATTTGTGACACCCGATTCCGAAAATGAACCAAGTGAACGCATATGTGTGCCCAGGACGTGCAACACACATACACGAGTGCAATCACAAAAGGATATACAGAAAATTACCACAGAACAAGATTACTTAAGCACTTTTATTACATAATTCAGAATATCCTCGAATACAAGCTCTAATGAATATTAATGACAAGTTTGAACTAATGCAGCAGAAATAAACTAATTAAGCAACTATGCAGCTAAGCAAATAGGGTAGCGCGGCTCCAAGCAACACCACAGGCAAGCTGACGACAAACATGGCGTAGAACTCCTTATTATCATCGTTATACTCCCAATCCTGACATGCAACTGTTGGTGGGGGAATTGCAATGGTGAGTACATGTCGTACTCAGCAAGTGTAGAAAGTATGATATGTGGCTGATACAAATGATGACAATAATAAAGGCTAAGTGCTGAAAAGTACATTAAAACAGTTGAAGAGTAGTATATTATATGTATGTGAAGTAAACCCGTCATAAACCATGTAGTTATCATAATATCAGCCCATATTTCATCACCATCATCCATATACCGATTTTTCATTACCATTAACCATATCCATTGCCATAAAACATAATACCATCCCATAACCAGTACCAAACCACCCTAATACCAAGTTCCCTCTAATCATGGAAGTTGTCCAGGTGTTCATAATCGAGAGCATGGCTATCATGATAGGTTTTAATACTCTGCAGAGTTTGTACCACTTTACCCATGTGTTTGTGATTTCATCACCCGTCAACGACTAAAGGAAACCTCTATTATGCCAAAACACTACCATAGGTGTATGGCCAATAGATCACAAAATAGCCTTTACAAAGGGACTACTAGATGTACGGACCCACTAAGGTTTCACCAGTGGCAATGCCTCCAACTGAGCGCATCCTCAACCAAGGCCCCCCTCTTGTGCCATTCGGATCCCAGGGAGTCTCACCTCGGATCCAAACCCAACCTGACTCCCCTTCCCCGGTGCGCCAAATGATCCGCTCAATACTAGCAATACCCTAATTAATCAGCTACGCCGCACCCATACTTGGCCTTGTGGTGGCACTGTAGTCCTGGCTTATTCTCGCATGAACCAGTCCTTAGATCTAAAGCAAGCAAAACCACCATAACATCCAACCCAATCCACTTACCATGCTTCCTTAGATCACCCATTAGCATATCATATTAACCAATTCATATTAACCATAATCTCATTAATGCATAATTAAATAGTATAATTGTTTTTCCATCCCAATTAATTAAGTGAGGCAAAGATAAAAAGCCCTTCCCGACTCTCTACCATGTATTCCATGTGATAAGGGTGGTTAAACAAAGCTAGTAAACTTCTTATCATAGGAACTCCCATCAAATTGACACAAGCATGCAGTTTTGAAAACAAAACATTTATTGTAAAAAAAGGATCAATATGTTCATGGACACTTGCCTTGCTCTTGGGATTGGTTCGGATCAAAGACTTCAAACTCCTGGTGCTGGAGGTCCTCCATAGCACTCTCTAGCGCAAATCCGTCTAAACTGCGCAATAAACATACAAGACAAGAATCATAATCAATAAGTGCACAAATATTACTCAGTATGTCATGACATGCATGATTAATGCAAATGCGAAGTAAAACTAGTTAATGAGTTGTTAATGATGTTTACTAACTAGTTCTAATATTTTTTAACAAGTTTGGACAGGTTTGGAATTGATTCAAATCAATTTAGAATTGATTCACTAGAAAACAGATTGCAAAATCGGACTAGTCCGCCGCAGGGCCGGACTAGCCCGCCCTTCGCAGAAATAGCGAACTAGGGTTTTATAGATCGATGTGAATTTGGAGAAACAGAGTTGAATTCACATGAGAAAGAGGAAATAGAAGGTGTACCAGGTGTTTAGAACTGCAATGAATCAAGGGTTTTGGAGGCAACACTTGGATCTCGACGATCTAGGGTTGATGAAGAACTTGAAGGCAAATTGTTGATGAAGAACGAAGACTTGACGGAGATCTTGATCACTTGATCCTCTTTTGTTTCCTCCTCTTCTTCTTCTTGCTCAGGATCTCCTTCTCCCTCCTTGATGGTGGCTATCCACGAACTAGAGTTTGTGGATTTCCAATTGAGGCAAAAGGATGTAAAGTCAAGGTGTGGGGTTGTTTATATAGAGGTGGATGCTAGGTTTTGATGGATTTCGAGTTTGGGGAGGGTGGAGGCCGGTGTGGGGTCCCACATGGGCTCCAAAAAGAGTTAGACACAATGTCCTCAGGCCCACTTAAGGTAAAACCCAAAAACACGTCGTGGAACAAAAGATCAACTTGGAATCGCAATTTACCAGACAAGTCCGAAAAGGGACGGAATAGTCCAAAGTTTGACAGAGACAAAAACAGACAAGTCCGGAATATATCGGACAAGTCCGAACTTGGTCAGAGGAAAGTCAGACAAGTCTGGCCAAAACCGGACAAGTCCGATTTTTCTGAGAGGGAAAACAGACAAGTCCACTGGAATACCGGACATGTCCTGACAAATCGAGGGATTTAGCAAAATTTCAATGAATTGGGATTAACGTACTAGTCCGCAAGGGGTCGGACAAGTCCGAAACTGTACAGAGGCAAAAACAGACTAGTCCGCAGCAAAGAGGACAAGTCCGACGAAGGTCAGAGAGAAATCGGACTAGTCCGCACCAAAAACGGACTAGTACGCACTCCTCAAAACTTTTGAGTGCGGTTTTACTCTAAATTCATTTTAAAATCATCCCTTTTTATGTGAATTCATCTTAAACATGTATATGGACTTATGCAATGCATGATTCATGAAAATTAGGGTGTTACATTCACCACAATAGGCAACCTTTAGATGATGATTTTACTGGAAAGGGAAGTGTATAGGCTGATAGATACAGGAAGATTGAAGTCTTTGAGTAGCCTAAGCAGTCAGCTGATCCCAGATTCTGGATCAATTTCATGCTGAATATTATGAGCATGTTTTTATGAAGATGAGGAACCCCGTGATTGAAAGTCAGTGGATCAATGTCACCTACCTCCAATCCAAAAAGTGCAATAATTATCAAGAGGTCTTGGAGGCTTTGGAGAGACATGGATTGAAGGATCTTCTATCCTTCCAGTATAATTGGAACAATAAAATCATTACTGAATTCTACTCTACTCTCTACTTTGCCAGTGATGATGGGGATAAGATGATTTGGATGACACATGGATCCATGTATAGTGTCACCTATGAAGAGATTGCAAGGATACTCCATCTTGAGAACTCCTTGGACAATGACCTCACAATTCACAATCTAAAGCCTTTGGAGAAGGATGAGCTGGAATTCCTCTATGACACAAGAATGCCATACAAGCCTCCAACTACCAAATATTTGAAGCCATTCTATGCAGTCCTGAATAGAATTCTGAGGAAGACCATAGCTCCCTGGAAGGAGATGCAAGAACTATCCAAGGGACTCTAAGGACATTGATGAAAGTGATAAGATAGAGAAAAACTTCCAATATCTTTGAGTACATCTACAATGACATTGTGAACATCTCCATTACTCAAAATCGGTCCTGTGGCTATGCACCTTATATCATGTACATGATTGAGAAGGTGACAGGACTTGAGTCTGTCAAAGATGTTACTCACACTGGCCTCAATCCTTAAAAGCCAACTGTTTACACCATTCCCTCTGCTCCTGCCTCACCTGCAGTGGAGCAGAGATCCAAGCAAGCTAATGAAGGCTCAAGGACTCCATCTTCTACCCCTGCTCCTCCACCTTCTAGAGAGTCCTTTAGTGGTGTGCTAAAAATGCTTTCCTTCATCTTTGCATCATGCCTCAAAGTGGAAATTAAGAAGCACAAGGAGAGTTTGGCCAGGAAGAGACATCAAAGATACATGAAGGCCAACATCAAAGCTATTTGTGAGAAGCTAGAGACTGAGCTAGTGAGATCACATCCGATTTCAGAGGATTCTGAAGAGGATATCACTGAGATGGCACCCCTCTCGGAGCAAGAACTGGCATCATTTAGACTAGCAGGTGTCTCCACTCCTCCTCCTCAGCAAGCACATGGGAATGAAGATGAAGATGAAGAGAGGACTGAGAGTGGAATCAAGTCGGCCTTGTATGGTGACTCGACAAGGGAAAAGGGTTTGAAGAGACCCGGCTCTGTGTGGGCTTCCTCAATGAGGAGTAGATCTCTTTGGTGAGATCGAACCTCGGTAAAAATTTATGTCTCGCGTGCTTTACCCTTTTACTTTTGCAATTATCATTATCTAGGGCATTAGAATTGATCTATCAATTATCATTGTATTCCACGTGCAAGTTTGCAATAAAAATTATTCAATCAAGTTTATTTGAATAGTTGTTTAAATTCTGCTGCTATAACACATACAATTTCTGCTCTAACACTTGATCAATTCACACCGCACAAGCACACCGGACTAGTCCGTAGTAACATCAGACAAGTCTGGCCCACCAAGAATTTAATGATTTGATTAAGTGTGCTAGAAAACTTTTAAAGCCTATTCAACCCCCTCTAGGCCACATTCACCCGGCCAAGTCTGGTCTCTAGGGAAAACTCTCAACAAGGCTTCTCACTTAGGTTTTCTACCAACCACGACTTTGAGCCCTCTTTGTGAGACCTATTTGTGCTGAATACATTGGCTTTGACACTAAAAGTTTTGAATGCTGCCATAACATCTTTTTAACAAGGTCCGACTCTAGCTCCGAGCTTCTGCAAGGTCTGACAATAGGTCCGACTTTCTTTGTTTAGATCCGACATGTGTTTGGGTAGCTCTGGTGAGCTTTGTCTTTAGCTCCGACATGCCTTTGATAGCTCTGGCATGTCTTTGTTAAACTCCGATATGTTTTGCTAGGTCCGACTTATGTTGGTTAGCTCCGACATGTTTTTCTAGCTCCGACTTTTGGATGCCTAGTTCTGACTAGTTTTGGTTAGCTCCGGCGCTAGGTCCGACTAGCTTTGGTAAGCTCCGGCGCTAGGTTGTACTAGCTTTGGTAAAATCCGGCGCTAGGTTGTACTAGCTTTGGTAAGCTCCGGCTCAAGCTCCGGTTAGCTTTGGCAAGGTTCAGAGCTTGAGCGTAATGTTCTAAATTTTCATGTGAAATGTTTCGAACTTGGTTTACATTTATGGAAAGGTTGCTTAGTATTCTTTTGCTAAGTTTTTGGTGCGTTTTGGTTGATATGGCTGATATCGTTTTGATATGCTTTGCAACATGCTTATGTGAGGTGCTCACGTAAGGTGTTGTGTTCGGAACTGACTTGAGTCAAGTCACGGACTTGGGCTCATACAGATTGGTTGTTTGTTCATGTGCAGGTGTTGCTTGAGTTCAAGACATGGCTGGTGACGGGATCCATTGAACTAGTCTTAGGGAGAAGATGAGGTTCAACAACCAAGTTCGGGAGGAATTGTGGTTGAGTTGATCGGGAGGCTGCGCAACATGTTTGAATCAAGAACAATGCATATGAAGGTATCATGGACGTCATTGGAAGATGTTTGCACGTGTGCAAGGAGTGCATGGATGTGGCTACATGGTTCCAAGGCGTGATGAAGAGATGTGGACGTAAAGAATTGGTCGGAAAGGTCCAACCGACTAGGTTATGGACTCAGGCTGCGGCTGAGGCGGGTTTGACTCAAATATGGAAAGATTTGAGTTGGTTATGATAGGATTTCGTGTGGGTCACGAATTTGAGTTGTTTAGCAATGTGGGATACGTTCCTAAGGTGTTTGGAAGTCTTAAGATTGCTTATATCTGCGTATACAAGAGTCCTAAGCAGTTATGGAAAGTTTCAATTCGTGATCTGAGTAGGATTAGAGTCCTAGTTGAGATTGGGTTGGCCTAAGGGCCGGTTATATAAGCAAGGTAGACCAGAGCTCGTGGTGCACGACTTTGGGGCTGTTCCTCTTGTGTTATATTGAATAAAATTCATAGTTTGAAGGAACTTTTGTGCCTTGTTCGTCCGACTTGTTGCATACAAGTTTTACTCGTTGAGTTTCTGGACAACACTACCTTTCCTCGGTGGTTTTATCATAACTCGAGTTTTACAGATTCAATTGACGTGATAATTTTTGGGTTGTCTTCACAACTTGATTATATATCATATGTCAAAATTTCACGGTTATTGGATTTGTGGTTTCTGATCTACACGAGTTTCTTTGCAGCATTCGAGAACTGTTTTTCTCGGGTAGGATAGATTGACCTTTGTTCGATCTCTCAATTGTATCTTAAGTTTCTGTCGACGGATTTGAGTGATTCTTGTTGTGTTGTCTTCGTGACTTGATTCTCTCTGATATATATCACTTTTTTCCTGGTGAAATATGTTTAGATTAGTCTCACACATGATTTCTTTAACAGATCGTTTTTCTGCCGAAGGGGTTGGGATTTAATTGTTTCCGCTGTGTAAGATATTTAAATCTACCATTCACCCCCCTCTGGTAGCTTTTCACGTGCTCTTCTATTCTACAATTGGTATCAGAGCCATGGTGCACTAATCATTGTGATTTTCACGTGTTTTTGACTAATCATCATGGAGAAATACTCCGCCAAACCTTGTGTGTTTGCTGGTATTGATTTTCAGGTTTGGAAGGCACGCATGGAGGCTTTCATCCAGGCGCAAGGCTTCGCAATATGGGAAAAGGTGTACAATTCTTACGAAGTGCCACCTAACGATCAAGTTACGGCTACAAACCTATGGGACGTCGAGAACAACAACAAAGCCCAAAACTTGATCATCCAAGGACTCACTCAGAGCGACTTTGACCGCGTAGCACATCTCCGATCGGCATACGATGTATGGAGAGCACTTTGTGACCATCACGAAGGATCCAACACGATCAAGGAGGTAAGGCAAGACATGTTCAAGAAAGAATGCATATGATTTGATATGCAACCCGGTGAGTCCATCGATGATCTCTTTGCTCGCTTTAACAAAATTCTTAGTAACTTGCGTAGTGTCAATGTTAATTTTTCTGATGCTGAAAATGCTAGGCAACTTCTTAGTGCATTAGACATGTCAATTTGGGAGATGAAAGTTACATCTATTCGTGAATCTACTATCATGAGTACACTTACTTTATATGTGATTTACTCTAAACTCAAAACTCATGAAATTGACATCTTATCACGTAAGAACCCAAATAAGTCTATTGCATTTGTCTCACAATGTGATATGCCTAGCCCCGACCAATCATCATCTTGCAATACTCTTGCTTTGGTCTCCTCACTAACCCTGGAGCAGATCGAGGAATTTCCAGAGGAGGAGCTAGCACATCTCTCTACTAGGTTCTCAAAAGTATTGCAAAATGTGAGAACTAGAAGGAGAGGAAGCTCCGGACCTCAACGATGCTTCGAATGTGGTAAGACATGACACTTTTGTACAGAATGCCCTAACCTTTCAGGTTCTACTTCCCGAGAAGAAAAACAATCAAGGACGAAGCACTCCTCAACAAATGATAAGAAGAAGAAGAAGGGCTTTACAGGTCGTCAACTGGTGAACAGTTTTATCTCTGCACTCTAGGAACTTGGCTCAAGCGACGTGGACATTGGAAGTGACAAAGATGAAGATGATTTGGCCAACTTATGCTTCATGGCGGGCAAAACAAGATCAAGATCAAGTCAGGAGGATGCAAAACACGACACTGACGACGATGAGGTATGTTCTACCTGTAATGAAATGTGATGCAATTTCTCGTGCAACTATTATTGTTAAGAAAAAGGACAAAAATCTTAGGGATAATGCTGCTAAAATTGAATCACTAGAATCTGAAACCAACCATTTGAAAACCTTGATTCCTAGTGATGATTCTTGTCCCTCGTGTGATTTAATCTATGAACAATTGTCTACATTAAGAACTGCACATTCCTCTACTCTAGATAGACTTAAACATGAAATTGAAAAGAACAAAAAGCTTGCTGCACTTGACATTGGAAACTTAAGAGATGCTTCTTGTTCTACAGTTGATTTGCATTGTTCTAGTTGTGATGATCTTGAAAAGGAACTAAAAGATGCTATGAATGAAATTTCAATATTGAATAATGCTTTACGTTCTCGTGAAGTTAAATATTGTTCCAATTGCAAATTAAAAGGAAAAACTTCATGTGAAAATTGCCTTGATCTGTCCAATAAACTTGATAACATGCATAGGACATTAGATCGGTTTTGTAATGGGAATAAGAACCTAAACTTGCTGCTGAATTCTTCCAAGTCTTATAATGGTAAAACTGGTTTAGGTTTTGATTCTCATGCTCATGCTAAGGTACATCCGCCTAAAATTGTAATGTCATTAGGAAGTGGTTCGATTCAAACAGTTCCTAAAAAAAAAGAAGTGGTTTTCAAAGCTGCAGGAGTGTTGTCTCATTCGGTTTCAAATAAAAATGTTGCTTGCTCATCTAGACATGAACACAAAGTTACATTTCATTGTACCTACTGTGGTAGAGATGGTCATGTCATAGATTTTTGTTATAGACTAGCTAAACAACAGAAAAGGGAAAAAATGATTGCTAGATCTCATAACTTCCACGCAAAATTTGCTGCACATATTAAATCGAATGCCAGGAACATGCAACCTGCTGTTATGAGTCAAAAACATTCAAAGTTTACCTCCGGACCTCCTGTTTTTGCCTCCGGAGCTACTGATTTTTGTGCTACAAAAGTAACACCTTATAGGTCAGTAGTTAAGGTTAAAAAACCTCAAACTTTGACTCATAAACCTGCTGTTTTATCTCAGCTTTCGCGTGTTTTTCCTGCTGCACGTCGTGTGACTCAGTACTGGATACCTAAATGCCTTTTGACTAACCCCAATATTGAGTCATCGACGTATTGTGCTTCTATGTAGGTTACATGCTTGAGGAAGGACAACATTTGGATTGTGGATTCAGGTAGCTCACGCCACATGACCGGTTCACATACTCCTCTCACCATGATCATGACAACTGAACCAGGTCAACTTTTGCACCTTGACACCATAGAACCTTCACGTGTTCAATCCTTCAGAGGTAAATGGTATGTTCTTATTATTGTTGATGATTATTCTAGATACTCTTGGGTTTACTTTATGGCACCTAAGAATGAAGCTTTTATTCACTTTAGAACTTTATTTCTTAGATTATCAATTGATCACCCAGGACCTTTAAAAGCAATTAGAAGTGATAACGGAACTGAATTTAAAAATCAATCATTTGATCACTTTTGTACTGAAAATTGAATAGATCATCAATTTTATTCACCATATGTACCTCAACAAAATCGTGTTGTAGAAAGAAAGAACAAAACCTTAGTTGAGATGGCTAGGACTATGCTTGATGAATATCAAACTCCTAGGAAATTTTGGGCTGATGCAATTGCAACCGCTTGTTATGTCTCAAATCGTGTTTTCTTGCGCGCTAAGCTAGGTAAAACACCATATGAGCTCCGGTTTGGACATAGGCCTAGTGTTACACACTTTTGGGTCTTTGGTTGCAAATGCTTTGTTAAGAAACATGGTAATCTTGATAAATTTGAACCTAGATCCATTCATACTAGGGGCTACGATGTGCTTTTACTTGACACTAACAAAATTGTGGAGACTTGTGAAGTGTCTTTCGATGAAGCTAGCCCATGTACTAGCTCAAACATTGCAGGTCCAGATCTATATGCGCAGGGGGAGAGCATTTTCGTTGAAGATGAGGAAGAATTGGAGCTTCTGCCAGAAAATTCAGCAGCTAAAGACTTTGGTTCAGCTTCAGATGTTAACTCTCAACCAGCTCTGACAACCATCAATGCTGATTCAAATCATGCTCAAGTCACAAGCTCATTGATTTGTTATGAATATGAAGAAGAAGAAGCTTGTGAGACATCTATTCCCCTACAGTTTTATAAAGATCATCCCCCGCAGCAGATAATTGGAAGCTTGCACGAACGAGTCACACGGTCCAGGTTTTGCGATCCAAACTCTCATGCTCATTCTGCTTTTGTTGCTTCTTTTGAACACAAAGATATATCACACGCACTCACTAATGAATCTTGGATTATTGCCATGCAAGAAGAGTTAGAAAATTTTGAAAGAAATAATGTTTGGAAACTTGTACCTCCATCTCAAGGTCACACTTTAATTGGAACTAAATGGGTGTTTAAAAATAAACAAAGTGAGGATGGGGTTGTTGTTAGGAATAAGGCTAGGTTGGTTGCTCAAGGTTTCACTCAAGTTGAAGGTCTAGATTTTGATACAACTTTTGCTCCTGTTGCTAGATTAGAAGCCATAAGAATTTTGTTAGCTTTTGCTGCATCTAAAGGTTGTAAGCTATATCAAATGGATGTTAAAAGTGCTTTTCTCAATGGCTACATAGATGAGGAGGTTTATGTCAAACAACCACCGGGTTTTGAAAATTCAGATTTTCCTAATCATGTTTACAAACTATCCAAAGCCTTGTACGATCTCAAACAAGCCCCTAGAGCATGGTATGATAGGTTAAAAACATTCTTACTTGAAAAGGGGTTTACCATGGGCAAGGTTGATAAAACTCTTTTTGTGCTTAAGCATGGCAATGACTCATTATTCATTCAAGTGTATGTGGATGATATTATCTTTGGTTGTGCTTCTCATGATCTTGTGTCCAAGTTTCCAGCTATGATGAGTTCAGAATTTGAGATGAGTATGATGGGAGAACTCACGTACTTTTTCGGGGCTGCAAATCAAGCAAACCAAGGAGGGTACCTTTGTACATCAAACGAAGTATACCAAAGACCTCCTAAGGCGCTTCAACATGGACAAAATCAAGCTCTTCGGACACCAATGGGAACAGCAACAACACTTGAACTTGATGAAGATGGTGAACCCGTGGATCAAAAAGAATATAGAAGCATGATCGGATCACTTTTGTACCTCACGGCATCAAGACGGACATACAATTCAGCGTATGTCTTTGTGCACAATTTCAAGCTTCCCCACGTGCTTCACATCGTCAAGCTGTCTAAAGGATTCTCAGGTACTTACATGGAACTCAAGAATTTGACATTTTTCTTCCTTCTTCCTCAACTGTTACTTTGAAAGTTTTTTCCGATGCTGATTTTGGAGGTTATAGAATTGATAGGAAAAGTACTTCCGATGCTTGTCATTTTCTTGGTAATTCACTTGTTGCTTGGTCCTCTAGAAAACAAAATTCAGTTGCACAATCCACAGCCGAATCTGAATATGTAGCTGCTGCTAGTGCTTGCTCACAAATTCTTTGGATTGTTCAAACACCTAAGGACTATGGGGTTGATCTAGATAGTGTTCCACTATTTTGTGATAACACTAGTGCCACTTGCATTGCTAAAAACCCTGTGCAACATTCTAGAACTAAGCACATTGATATTAGGTATCACTTTCTCCGTGATAATGTTGAAAAAGAAAACATTGTGCTTCACCATGTAAATACCAAACAAAAATTGGCTGACATTTTTACAAAACCTTTGGACTTCAATCGTTTTTGTTTCATTCGTAGTGAAATAGGGGTTATGCATCCTCATGGCTTACATTGAGGGGGAGTTTTCAAACCCTAGAAGTTTATGTGTGAATCTGAAATTAAAATAATTTGAGCATAGTATTTCATACATATATGACTTTGTGATTCCTTTTACATGCTGAAAGTTCTTACTACATTACTCGTGTTATACATTTTGTAGTATTTACCATGTCTAGTAATTGGAATAGTTACTTACACTAAATCTGGTCATGGTCGAACTTTCTTGCTGTTTTGAACTTGTTGCATGCTCACAAGTGCTTTTAATCATAAAGAATTAATCAAGTAATAAACTCACTTGTTGAGTTTTTTTATGAACAAATATAAGTGTAGAAAAGATCAAGATAATATGCATGCATTGCACTTCTTCTTTTGAGATGGCTTATCATTGCACTTAGATATGAACTTGGAAGAAGTTCTGTATGACTAAAACCATGTCCTTAAGCTTCTGATTGTCAAATGACATAGGCTTGGCTTAGTTGGTTAGAATAAGGCAGATGCACATATAATCTCTTGCAAATATCATATGATCTAAATTTGTGCCTTGAAAAATAATAAAATGCAGCGACACGTGTCATGCTTTTAGGTATTGAAATAGTTAAGTTTGTGAGATCATGACTTGCTTAAATTGAAAATTACATTTGATTTCTAGCATGGCTTACACTACATTATGTATCTCATTGTTGTGATAGTGTAAGTTACTTGATAGTATGACTTGGATGAGCTTTGTTTTATATGTATATGTTATAATATGCTCATAACAATTAAAATTTATCTTATAAACCTTGCTGAATACATTGTCAAAGGGGGAGAGATAATATGTGAAATTTTAAAAACAAATATGTAAGGGGGAGACATTGATTACACATTGTACATATTCACAATTGTTTTTGACATGATTCTTCTCAGGGGGAGAATTTCTTTTTCTCATTTTATTTCTGTTTTACAAAGGGGGAGAAATTGTTTTCAAAACTTTTAATGTGAATAAGCCAATGTTCGGATCTTAAGTTGTGTTGCCAATGCATTCATCAAGGGGGAGATCGTGAGACCTATTTGTGCTGAATACATTGGCTTTGACAATAAAAGTTTTGAATGCTGCCATAACATCTTTTTAGCAAGGTTCAACTCTAGCTTCGAGCTTCTGCAAGGTCCGACAATAGGTCCGACTTTCTTTGTCTAGATCCGACATGTGTTTGGGTAGCTCCGGTGAGCTTTGTCTTTAGCTCCGGCATGTCTTTGATAGCTCTGGCATGTCTTTGTTGAACTCCAATATGTTTTGCTAGGTCCGACTTATGTTGGTTAGTTCCGACATGTTTTTCTAGCTCCGACTTTTGGGATGACTAGTTCCGACTAGTTTTGGTTAGCTCCGGCGCTAGGTCCGACTAGCTTTGGTAAGCTCCGGCGCTAGGTTGTACTAGCTTTGGTAAGCTCCGGCACTAGGTTGTACTAGCTTTGGTAAGCTCCGGCTCAAGCTCTGGTTAGCTTTGACAAGGTTTGGAGCTTGATCGTAATGTTCCAAATTTTTATGTGAAATGTTTCGAACTTGCTTTACATTTATGGAAAGGTTGCTTAGTATTATTTTACTAAGTTTTTGGTGCGTTTTGGTTGATATGGCCGGTATCGTTTTGATATGCTTTGCAACATGCTTATGTGAGGTGCTCACGTAAGGTGTTGTGCTCGAAACTGACTTGAGTCAAGTCGCGGACTTGGGCTCGTACGGATTGGTTGTTTGTTCATGTGCAGGTGTTGCTTGAGTTCAAGACATGGCTGGTGATGGGATCCATTGAACTAGTCTTACGAAGAAGATGAGGTTCAACAACCAAGTTCAGGAGGAATTGTGGTTGAGTTGATCGGGCGGTTGCACAACATGTTTGAATCAAGAACAATGCATATGAAGGTATCTTGGACGTCATTGGAAGATGTTTCACATGTGAAAGGAGGAGATGTGGACATAAAAAATTGGTCGGGAAGGTCCACCGACTAGGTTATGGACTTAGGCTGCGGCTGAGTCGGGTTTGACTCAAATATGGAAAGATTTGAGTTGGTTATGATAGGATTTCGTGTGGGTCACGAATTTGAGTTGTTTAGGAATGTGGGATACATTCCTAAGGTGTTTGGAATTCATAAGATTGCTTCTAACTGCGTATAGAAGAGTCCTAAGCAGTTATGGAAAGTTTCGATTCGTGATCTGAGTAGGATTAGAGTCCTAGTTGAGATTGGGTCGGCCTAAGGGCTGGTTATATAAGCAAGGGAGGCCAGAGCTCGTGGTGCACGACTTTGGGGCTGTTCCTCTTGTGTTATATTGAATAACATTCATAGTTTGAAGGAACTTTTGTGCCTTGTTCGTCCGACTTGTTCCAGACAAGTTTTAGTCATCGAGTTTCTGGACAGTACTACCTTTCGTTGGTGGTTTTATCATGACTCGAGTTTTATAGATCCAATTGATGTGATTCTTTTTGGGTTGTCTTCACAACTTGATTATCTATCATCTGTCAAAATTTCACAGTTATTGGATTTGTGGTTTCTGATCTACATGAGTTTCTTTGCAGCGTTCCAGAATTGTTTTTCTTGGGTAGGATAGATTGACCTTTATTCGATCTCTCAATCGTAACTTGAGTTTCTCTCGACGCATTTGAGTGATTCTTGTTGTGTTGTCTTCGTTACTTGATTCTCTCTGATATCTATCACTTTTGTCATGGTGAAACACGTTTAGATTAGTCCCACACAAGATTTCTTTAACAGATCATTTTCTGCCGAAGGGGTTCAGATTGAATTGTTTCTGCTGCGTAAGATTTTTAAATCTACCATTCACCACTCTGGTAGATTTTCACGTGCTCTTCGATCCTACACTCTTCTATGATATCAATGCACTTGATAGATACACCCACACACAAAGAAGACAAGTCTAAACTAAACATATAAGAAACCCTAATTTCTATACTTGAATCTTCGACGCCCGTTTCAAATTTTTCCTTTTTGATAGATTTTCTTTCAATCCATTCATCACACATGTGCTTAAGATCAACTGAGCTCATTGGTATCTTAATTGTCATCATCAATCATCCAAAAACCACGTGGATGCCTATATGCACTTTCACGAGCATTCCCTACCCTGTCAGACAACAAACGACCATTGGTCTCTGTGCCATTTCATGGTCCATTGTGTCCTCCATGGCTCTCCAGGTGTCTCATGTGGAAGTCACCAGAAAGGCAAGGAGAGTTCCACCCATATAGGTTCTGTGATTGTACGAAATCACTATATTGTGGTCAAATGAACCATTCTTTATATTGGTGAGGCGGCTCCAAATCGTCCACGACAATTCGACCATAACGAAGCATACTTAGTACACATTCACCATACCCGCCTCAACCACCATCCCTTTTCACACAAATAGTTCATTAATCACCCACCCATATCCTAACTCACACCACCAAACACCTTGTAACACATTTCATAATCATGTATTTAGTGTGTAGTGGTTTGCGATGCGAACTTTGTAGAGGTTCCTAAGCATAGTACTAACAAGGAGGTGCTCACATCACTGCTATAGTGCAGTGATGTAGTTGTTAGGTTGTCAAGGGTTTTTTTTGTCAAGGTCAAGGAGGGGATTGTGATAGTCATTGCTATTATTGTAACTGATGCAGTGTCTTGTTTCAATCCATTGATAGCGAGTAACTATTGTGTTAATGTTTATTGTTGGCTAGTAGGTAACACTGATACTCAATCATCGACATAGCTCATGCTACCACATTTCTAGTGGTTCATAGCATAGCAATTTATTAAAATAGACACACAATTATGCAATCAAAACAGGCCAATAGGTGCAATTGCAAAACATTGGTGAAATATGATCAAGAAGTTAGAGCTTGCCTTTATGATGTCTATGAAAGTCTTTGTCTAGTTCTTCGTGATCCGATGTTAAAATTCCTTCATGAACTCTCCAATTACTAAGTACATAGCCATGCAAATAAAATATGAATCACCGATAAAGATTCAAGAAATCCAGATAGAATTCCAATAACAAACAATCATTCAATAACGCGGCTTCTAAGATCCATAGAAGACTCATCGGAGAATATGTCATTCTACTGGTGGCTTATTTGGAAATGTTACTCTTTCTTTGGTGAACCTACTGGTCATTGAAATGTTATTACAGTTTTGTCAGTCTTCTAGTTATTTACAAGGTTTATGACCATTATGACTAATTCACTAGTTTTTTATAAATTACTTATATTACGATCAACAAGTTAACCATAACTTCTATGGGACTCCTTTATAGTTATCCTATCATCACAATAGTATATTCACTAAAATTCTGCTAATGAAATACTCACTTATTTAGAGTCTAAGCATATGTTCTAATATTCTCGAGCCAACTCAATATTTTTAATGATGACCAGGGTATGACTCGTTAACTTATAGCACTTATTAATCTATTATTTTCTTAATGTCTTCTAAAAGTCATGAAATTATTTTAGAGCCTCTTTAGTGTATGGCTATTAGGATCTTTGGAGATTTACTAGTGAATTTATTATTTTATTCAGGGCTTGCATTTGAGTTTCTATTATTTACTAGTTCTCTAATTGCTTTCTATGATGGAGACAATCATTAGTTAATTATCCAATAATTTATTTTAATCATTTACTATTCTAAAAGTCCTAATAATATATCCTTAGAAATATTTAGAAGGTCATTTGTGGAGGGATCATTCAATTAGGAGTTTTTATGTGCATTTTACTAATAATGATTATTTACTTGATTTTATTATGGGAATGTGTGACGCCCGGTTCCGAAAATGAACCAAGCTAACGCATATGTGTGCCCAGGATGTTCATCACACATACACGAGTGCAATCACAAAAGAGTATACAGAAAATTACCACAGAACAAGATTAATTATCAAATTTTATTACACAAACCATATTATCCTCGAATACAAGCTCTAATGAATATTAATGACAAGTTTAACTAATGCAGCGGAAATAAACTAATTAAGCAAACTAAGCAACTATGCAGCATAAGCGACAGGGTATGTATGCGCAGCTCCAATCAACAGCACAGGCAAAGCTGACGGTAGACACGGCCTAGAACTCCGCATTATCGCCATTAAACTCCCAGTCCTGACCTGCAACTGTTGGGGTGGGGGATTGCAAGAGTGAGTACATGTCGTACTCAGCAAGTGTGGAAAGTATGACATGTGGCTGATTCAAATGACGACAATAATAATGGCAAAGTGCTGAAAAGTACAGTAAAACATTTGAAAAGCAGTATATTATATGTATGTGAAATAAACCCATCATATCATAAATAATACCATAATACCAAACTGAATTCATTACCATCATCAATAATTCCATATTTCACCATCGTCAATAACCATATTCAATACCAGAAATTAATCCATAACCATCCGTAACCATTACCAAACCGTAACCATCCCAATTACCAATTTCCCTCTAACCATGTAGGTCACCCAGGCGCTCATAACCGGGAGCACGGCTATCATGATAGTTTATTTAGACTCTGCAGAGTTTGTACCTCTTTACCCACGTGTTTGTGATTTCATCACCCGTCGGCGACTAAAGAACCTCCCTTATGCCAATTACACTTCCTTTGGTGTATGGCCAAGAGATCACAAAATAGCCTTTACAAAGGGATTACTATCCTATTTAGACCCCACTGAGGTTTCACCGGTGGCGATGTCTCCCGCAGAGCACATCTTCAACCAAGGGCCCCCTCTTGAGCCATTCGGATCCCAGGGTAGTCCCACCAATCATCAACAAACCCAATCCGACTACCCCTTCCCCGAGCATCCACCATGGTCCAAACAGCACTAGCAAAGCCCCAATTAATCAGCTACGCCGCACCCATACTTGGCCTCGTGGTGGCACTGTAGTCCTGGCTTATTCTCGCATGAACCGGTCCTTAGATCTAAAGCAAGCAAACCACCATAACATCCAACCCATCCACATACCAGGCTTGCTTAGATCACCCATTACAATAACATATTAACCAGTTCATGTTATCCATAATCTCATCCATGCATAAATAGATTGATTGGTATAGTTGTTTTCCATCCCATTTGATTAAGCGAAGCAAAAAGTAAAAACCCTTCCCGACTCTCTTACCATAAATTCCAGGTGACAAGGGTGGTTTATCAAGTCTAGTAAACTTCCTACCATAGGATTCCCATCAAATTGACATAGCATGCAGTTTGCAAACAAAACATTTATTTAAAAATAGGATCAATATGCTTCAAGGACACTTGCCTTGCTCTTGATGTTGATTAGGGTCAAAGCCTTCAAACTCTTGATGCTGTAGATCCTCCGCGGCACTCTCTAGCGCAAATCCGTCTAATCCACACAATAAACATAGAAGACAAGAACACAATCAAAGAGCGCACAAATATTACTCAATATGACATGACATGCATGATTGATGCAAATGCAAGGTAGAACTTGTTACTAGATTGCTTTTAATGATCTTTAACTAGTTCTAATAGCTTTTAACAAGTTTATACAGGTTTGGATTCGATTAGATCAAAATTTAGAATTAATTCAACACAATTTAACCAGAAAGATCGGACTAGTCCGCTAGGGACTGGACAAGTTCGCACTTGACGAGATCGGCAGATTAGGGTTTTCTAGATCGACGTGAATTTGGAGATTAGCGATTGAATTCACGTAAGGAAAAGAGAATAGAAGGTATACCAGGTGTTCAGAACTCCAATGAACCAAGAAACTTGGAGGTAGCACTTGGATCTTGATGATATAGGGTTGGTGATGAACTTGGGGAGGAATTGGTGGTGAAGAACGAAACTTGGTGGAGATCTTGATCCTCTTTCGTTTCCTCCTCTTCTTCTCCTTGCTTGGGATCTTCTCCTCCCTCCTTGGTGGTGGCTCCCCACGAACTAGGGTTTGGATGGGTGGAAAAGTGGCAAATAGATGTCAAACCAAGGGGTGGGGCTGTTTATATAGAGGTGGAGGCTAGGGTTAGATGGATTTTGAGTTTGGGGATGAGTAGAGGCCGGTTTAGAGTCCCACATGGGCTCTAAAAGAGTTGGGCACGACGTCCCTAGGCCCACTTAACGTGAAACCCAAGAAACAAGTCGTAAAACAAAAGGTCAATCTCGGAGTCACGAAATATCGGACAAGTCCGGAAAGGACCGGACTAGTCCGAAGTCGTCTAGAGAGAAAATCGGACAAGTCTGGCCAAAAATCGGACAAGTCCAAATTTGAACAGAGAGGAAAACGGACAAGTCCGCTGGAACACCGGACTAGTCCGGACAAGTCCAGGGACTTAACAAATTTTCAAGGATTCATGGAATACCGGACTAGTCCGCACAAAATCGGACAAGTCCGAAGTTGTCCAAAGGCAAATATCGGACTAATCCGCAGCAAAAACAGACAAGTCCATTTTTAGACAGAGAGAAATCGGACTAGTTCTCAGCAAAACCGGACTAGTCCGCACTTTCCTACATTCTAAGTGCGGTTTTGCTCCAAATCAATTTTGAACTTGTTCCTCTTGTTATGGGTTAATGTTAAACATGTATATGAATGTATGCAAGGCATGATGCAAGAAAATGAGGGTGTTACAAACCTACCCCCCCCCCCCCCTTAAAATGAATCTCGCCCTCGAGATTCGACGCGGAAGAGAAGAGATAGGGAAAGTCCTTCTTGAGATCATCCTCCAATTCCCACGTCGCTTCTTCTTCCGTGTGGTGCTTCCATTGAACTTTACACCATCTAATGACCTTATTCCTTGTGACCCTCTCCTTAGTTTCCAAGATTTTGGCCGGTTGCTCGGCATACGTCAAATCTTCCTCTAGTTCCAATTCTTCCATTGGCACTTGTTCCTCCGGTACTCTCAAACACTTCTTGAACTGGGAAACATGAAAGACATCATGCACATCTGAAAGATGAGGTGGCATCTCCAACTTATACGCTACTTCTCCTCTTTTGTCCAAAATCTTGAATGGTCCAATATAGCGAGGTGCGAGCTTACCCCTTATATTAAACCTCTTATGACCTCTCATTGGTGACACCTTGAGGTAAACAAAATCTCCTATTTCAAAGGTTAACTTCCTTCTCCTATTGTCCGCATAGCCTTTTTGTCTTGATTGGGCAGCCCTCAAGTTTTCACGAATTATTTGGACTTGCTTTTTGGCTTCTTGCAACACGTCCGGACCAAATACTTGAGTTTCCCCTGCTTCATTACAGAATAAAGGTGTCCTACACTTCCTCCCATAAAGCGCTTCGTATGGTGACATTTTCAAGCTTGCTTGGTAACTATTGTTGTATGAAAATTCCGCGTATGGCAAGCTTTTGTCCCAACTTTTCCCATGCTTTAAAGCACAAGCTCTTAACATGTCCTCCAAAATCTGATTGGTCCTCTCGGTTTGTCCATCCGTTTGAGGATGATATGCTGAACTAAAATTCAACCTCGTTCCCAAAGCTTCATGCAATTTTTGCCAAAATCTGGAGGTAAATTGAGAACCTCTATCCGAGACTATCTTCTTCGGTACTCCATGTCGGCACACAATATGCTCCATATACAATTCTGCTAGCTTCGCGGTAGTATATGTGGTCTTGACAGGAATGAAGTGAGCTGATTTTGTCAACCGATCTACAATGACCCATATTGAATCATAGCCATACTGGGTTCGCGGTAATCCAACTATAAAGTCCATACCAATCTCTTCCCACTTCCACTCTGGAATCTTCAATGGCTGCAATAACCCTGCTGGCCTTTGATGTTCCGCCTTGACTCGTTGGCACACGTCACACAATGCAACATATTCGGCTATGTCCTTCTTCATGCTATCCCACCAATAGCAAGTCTTCAAGTCTTTGTACATCTTCGTACAACCTGGGTGAATCGAGTAAGGCGAGTCATGTGACTCCTTTAATATTGTCTCCCGAATATGCTTTACATTAGGCACAACGATCCTCTTTCCAAGCCATAAGGTACCATGTTCATCCTCGTCAAATCTGAATTCTCTCCCTTCTTCGGTTCTTTCCTTGATTTCCCTGATCTCCTCATCTGTGGTTTGTGCCTCTCGAATTTCTTGCTCCAAGGTTGGGTTTAACTCCATCATCTCCGTATCATTTGCAAATCCGAGGTTCAACCGTTCAAACTCCTTACATAACTCGAATGGTAACTCTCGAACTGTGAGTTGATGACTTACTCCTTTTCTACTCAAAGCATCGGCCACTACATTGGCCTTTCTCGGATGATAGTTGATCCCCAAATCATAATCTTTGATGAGCTCCAACCATCTTCGTTGCCTCAAGTTCAGATCCGTTTGTGTGAAAATATACTTCAAACTCTTATGATCCGTAATAATTTCACACCTATGTCCAAGAATATAGTGTCTCCAAATCTTCAATGCATGTACCACGGCCGCGAGTTCCAAATCGTGCGTGGGGTAATTCTGCTCATGTTTCTTCAATTGTCTTGATGCATAGGCGACCACTTGACCTTCTTGCATTAATACACACCCAAGTCCTTGTCTCGATGCATCACAATAGATGTCGAAACTCTTGCTTACATCCGGTAATACCAAAACTGGGGCTGTTGTTAACCTCTTCTTCAACTCCTCAAAACTGTTTTGACAAGCTTCAGTCCATTGGAATGCCTTTCCCTTCATTAGCAACTCCGTCATAGGCTTGGCTATCTTGGAAAAGTCCTTGATGAATCTACGGTAATATCCAACCATCCCAAGAAAACTCCTTATTTCCTTGACATTTTGCGGCGGCTCCCACTTCAACACGTCCCTCACTTTACCAGGGTCAACCGATACTCCTCCTCCTGAGATGATATGACCCAAAAATGGCACCTATTTCAACCTAAACTGACACTTGTTGAACTTGGCATACAATTGATGCTCCCTCAATTTCTGCAACGTAAGCCTCAAGTGTTCCTCATGTTCCTTCTCATCCTTTGAGTAGATCATAATATCATCAATGAACACCACAATGAACTTGTCCAAGTACTCCATGAAGACTTTATTCATGAGGTACATAAAGTAGGCAGGTGCATTTGTCAATCCAAATGACATCACGGTGTACTCATAAGATCCGTACCGTGTTCTAAAAGCTGTCTTCGGTATGTCCGACGGTATAATCTTCATTTGAAAGTATCCTGAACTCAAATCAATCTTAGAGAAGACACAAGCACCCTTCATCTGATCAAACAAGTCTTCTATGCGGGGCAAGGTGTACTTGTTCTTGATGGTCACCTCGTTGAGAGCTCGGTAATCCACGCACATCCTTTGTGTTCCATCCTTCTTGTCCACAAATAGAACGGGCGCTCCCCAAGGTGAAGAACTAGGGCGAATAAAACCCTTCTCTAATTGCTCTTGAATTTGCTTCTTGAGCTCCGCTAATTCCATAGGAGGCATCCTATACGACCTCTTAGCTATAGGTGCAGTTCCAGGTACTAAATCAATAACAAACTCAATGTCTCGATCGGGTGGCATACCTGGCAACTCATCCGGAAAAACATCCAAAAATTTGCACACCACCAGAATCTCCTCAATTGTGGCACCGTCCATATGATTCAACTCCAATTGCTTCGGTGCTGTTTGAGATGCTTCAAATTCTACGGTGATCCCTTCCTCATTAGTCAACTTCACCGTCTTTGTGGCACACTCAATAACTCCATTGTGCTTCCTTAACCAGTCCATACCAAGTATAATGTCCAATCCTTGAGAATCCAAAACAATGAGGTTGGCGAAGAAGTCTACCCCCCTTATTCTAAGGCTTACTTTTGGACATACTATATTTGTCCTCATCTCTCCTCCAGGAGACTTAACCAATAGAGTAAACTTCATATGAGAGATAGGCAAACTATACTTGGCAACATACTTCGATGCAATGAATGAATGCGATGCTCCAGAATCAAATAACATAGTCGCGAGGTTGGAGTTGGCGAGAAACATACCAATGACCACGTCATCCGCTTGTTGAGCATCCTCCGTAGAGACATGGTTCACGTTGCCACGAGCAAAATTCTGTTGTCCACGGCTTCCTTGTGGTTGTCCTCCATTGGGTCTTGGGTTTTGCCTCGGTGCATTGCTTCCTTGACCAAGGCCTGACTTAGGACATTGGTGCGCAAAGTGTCCAGCTTCTCCACAAGTATAACAATTCTTAACCCCACCAGAATTATTGGGACGAGCTTGGTTTTGAGCATTTGCAGCAGGGAAATTAGCACGAGGCTCATAAGGCATTGGAGGCCTAGGTGCTTGCATAACAGGGCGCTGCTGCACAAACTGAGTTGGGCGCGGTGCGTAACCAGGGCGCTGAGCAGGAATAGAGGAGATGTAATGAGGCGCATTGGGTGGTGCAAAGCGAGGGCGCACATTACTTCCTTGTTGCTGTCCTTGATACGGCGCCTTCCTCTTGATTTCTTGCTCCATCTCACGAATCTTGTTCTCCACAACAATTGCTTTGTCCACAAGCTTCTGGAAATTGGCATAATCACAGTTGAGTAATTGCACTTGGATCTCATTGTTCAAGCCCCTCATGAACAAGTATTGCTTCCGGCTGTCCCGACTAACATCCTCAGGCGCATACCTTGAGAGTTGAGTTAATTTATTGAGATATTCACTCACACTTGATCTTCCTTGTCTCAAGTTCTCAAATTCTTGCCTCTTCAAAATCATAACACCTTCCGGCACATAATGAGAACGAAAATTCTCCTTGAATTCGGCCCAAGTGATTCTTTCTTGGTTCTCATGAGCATTGCAATAAGAATCCCACCAATCTGCAGCTGCTCCAACTAGTTGATGAGAAGCAAATAGCACCTTCTCCTGGTCACTGCATTGGACAATAGCTAGCTTCTTCTCCACAGACTTGAGCCAATCATCCGCATCCATAGGGTTTCAACTTGAGCAAAGGTTGGCGGCCTAGTCCTCATAAACTCTCCCAACCGGTTATGAGGAGGCGGGGGTGGCAGTGGAGGCATGTGGGGCTGATTGTTGATATTGCCAGCCTGCAGCTGTCCCAGTGTCTGTATCATGGTCTGCATGAGCTGGTTTTGCATGGCCAATAGCTGCTCGATGTTGATACCTCCCTGAGTAAATCCCTGCCCATTGTTGTTCTGAGGCACTCCATTGTTCTCCTCTTCATCATTGCCATCCCTCTGATTGCGAGTCCTCACCATCTGAAGAAAAGCAATAGGTAAGAATTGAGAAATGTCCCCAACTATATGCATCAAGGGATATGAAACCAAACAGCTAGCTACACTAGCCTAGGTGGACATGGCAATGCTAAAGCATCCCAAAATCCTCTATTAAGCACACAAGCAAACAATATATATAGCAAACAGCACTCCAAGCAAAAACACATCGATTCCTGAGTGCTCCTATGTGCTCTAAAGTGTCCATTCTATCTAGGCTGCATCCTACGGTCAACCTGTGGCTCTGATACCAATCTGTGACGCCCGGTTCCGAAAATGAACCAAGCTAACGCATATGTGTGCCCAGGATGTTCATCACACATACACGAGTGCAATCACAAAAGAGTATACAAAAAATTACCACAGAACAAGATTAATTATCAAATTTTATTACACAAACCATATTATCCTCGAATACAAGCTCTAATGAATATTAATGACAAGTTCAACTGATGCAGCGGAAATAAACTAATTAAGCAAACTAAGCAACTATGCAGCATAAGCGACAGGGTATGTATGCGCAGCTCAAATCAACACCACAGGCAAAGCTGACGGTAGACACGGCCTAGAACTCCGCATTATCGCCATTAAACTCCCAATCCTAACCTGCAACTGTTGGGGTGGGGGATTGCAAGAGTGAGTACATATCGTACTCAGCAAGTGTGGAAAGTATGACATGTGGCCGATTCAAATGACGAGAATAATAATGGCAAAGTGCTGAAAAGTACAGTAAAACATTTGAAAAGCATTATATTATATGTATGTGAAATAAAACCATCATAATCATAAATAATACCATAATACCAAACTGAATTCATTACCATCATCAATAATTCCAGATTTCACCATCGTCAATAACCATATTCAATACCAGAAATTAATCCATAACCATCCGTAACCATTACCAAACCATAACTATCCCAATTACCAATTTCCCTCTAATCATGTAGGTCATCTAGGCGCTCATAACCGGGAGCACGGCTATCATGATAGTTTATTTAGACTCTGCAGAGTTTGTACCTCTTTACCCACGTGTTTGTGATTTCATCACCCGTCGGCGACTAAAGAACCTCCCTTATGCCAATTACACTTCCTTTGGTGTATGACCAAGAGATCACAAAATAGCCTTTACAAAGGGATTACTAGCCTATTTAGACCCCACTGAGGTTTCACCGGTGGCGATGTCTCCCGCAGAGCACATCTTCAACCAAGGGCCCCCTCTTGAGCCATTCGGATCCCAGGGTAGTCCCACCAATCATCAACAAACCCAACCCGACTACCCCTTCCCCGAGCATCCACCATGGTCCAAACAGCACTAGCAAAACCCCAATTAATCAGCTACGCCGCACCCATACTTGGCCTCGTGGTGGCACTGTAGTCCTGGCTTATTCTCGCATGAACCGGTCCTTAGATCTAAAGCAAGCAAACCACCATAACATCCAACCCATCCACATACCAGGCTTGCTTAGATCACCCATTACAATAACATATTAACCAGTTCATGTTATCCATAATCTCATCCATGCATAAATAGATTGATTGGTATAGTTGTTTTCCATCCCATTTGATTAAGCGAAGCAAAAAGTAAAAACCCTTCCTGACTCTCTTACCATAAATTCCAGGTGACAAGGGTGGTTTATCAAGTCTAGTAAACTTCCTACCATAGGATTCCCATCAAATTGACACAGCATGCAGTTTGCAAACAAAACATTTATTTAAAAACAGGATCAATATGCTTCAAGGACACTTGCCTTGCTCTTGCTGTTGATTAGGGTCAAAGCCTTCAAACTCTTGATGCTGTAGATCCTCCGCGGCACTCTCTAGTGCAAATCCGTCTAATCCACACAATAAACATAGAAGACAAGAACACAATCAAAGAGCGCACAAATATTACTCAATATGACATGACATGCATGATTGATGCAAATGCAAGGTAGAACTTGTTACTAGATTGCTTTTAATGATCTTTAACTATTTCTAATAGCTTTTAACAAGTTTATACAGGTTTGGATTCGACTAGATCAAAATTTAGAATTAATTCAACACAATTTAACCAGAAAGATCGGACTAGTCCGCTAGGGACCGGACAAGTCCGCACTTGACGAGATCGACAGATTAGGGTTTTCTAGATCGACGTGAATTTGGAGATTAGCGGTTGAATTCACGTAAGGAAAAGAGAATAGAAGGTATACCAGGTGTTCAGAACTCCAATGAACCAAGAAACTTGGAGGTAGCACTTGGATCCTGATGATCTAGGGTTGGTGATGAACTTGGGGAGGAATTGGTGGTGAAGAACGAAACTTGGTGGAGATCTTGATCCTCTTTCGTTTCCTCCTCTTCTTCTCCTTGCTTGGGATCTTCTCCTCCCTCCTTGGTGGTGGCTCCCCACGAACTAGGGTTTGGATGGGTGGAAAAGTGGCAAATAGATGTCAAACCAAGGGGTGGGGCTGTTTATATAGAGGTGGAGGCTAGGGTTAGATGGATTTCGAGTTTTGGGATGAGTAGAGGCCGGTTTAGAGTCCCACATGGGCTCTAAAAGAGTTGGGCACGATGTCCCTAGGCCCACTTAACGTGAAACCCAATAAACAAGTCGTAAAACAAAAGGTCAATCTCGGAGTCACGAAATATCGGACAAGTCCGGAAAGGACCGGACTAGTCCGAAGTCGTCCAGAGAGAAAATCGGACAAGTCTGGCCAAAAATCGAACAAGTCCGAATTTGAACAGAGAGGAAAACGGACAAGTCCGCTGGAACACCGGACTAGTCCGGACAAGTCCAGGGACTTAACAAATTTTCAAGGATTCATGGAATACCGGACTAGTCTGCACAAAATCGGACAAGTCCGAAGTTGTCCAGAGGCAAATATCGGACTAATCCGCAGCAAAAACAGACAAGTCTGTTTTTAGACAGAGAGAAATCAGACTAGTCCTCAGCAAAACCGGACTAGTCCGCACTTTCCTACATTCTAAGTGCGGTTTTGCTCCAAATCAATTTTAAACTTGTTCCTCTTGTTATGGGTTAATGTTAAACATGTATATGAATGTATGCAAGGCATGATGCAAGAAAATGAGGGTGTTACAGAATGATAATCAATTATCTATCCTATAATTTATATTAGAAAATTTCTACTTACATTACAATATATATGCCTAGCAATATTTTCTAGAGATTTTTGGTTAATTATCGGTGAGAGAGTTTGTTTATGTAGGCTTCCCACTAACTATTACTAATTTAGTTATTTTTTATATGGAGGATAGTTATTTTACTACTCCATATCTTGTATTGGTAGAACACTACTTTTTATTACATTATTAATTCCAAGTATTATCCCTAGTACTTTTTATATTGTTATTTTGGTGGGTTTATCAGATTGGGATGCTATATATTGATTTTTCCCATTTTCTTAATAATCGAATGATTTTATTATCTAACACACGGTCTCACATTTTCTACTATTTATCTGTGCCATTAAATCCCATTTTCATGTCTTAATTGTAGTTAAATTATTTTTAGAAAATTTATAAATATTTATTTGTAGGAAGATTATCATTTTGGATCCTATACATAATTTCCCTTCAGTTCCCTAATTGATTAATTCATTTTAGGTAATTCAATAATATTTAATACATTTTCTACAAACAATTCATACTTCCAAACGTCCCTATTATGTCCTACAAATAGTCCATGATTTTTAGGGGATTTTCTAAAATGTTTTCACATTAAGAAATGTTGTTTATTAACTTCTGCGTACATAGTCTGGGTGGACCTAGCATTTTTATGCCCGAACAGAGGCTGGCTTGTGGGCCTTGCTGATTAGCTTGTGTACTTAGTGATTTATTTAGTCCTCCTCGACCGACACATGGGTCCAGTGGGCCAAAGATGACAGGGTGTAGGTTTTTGGTTCACATGAACCTTGTCCACACATATAGTTTAGCTGGTATGGGGTGGACTGGGCTGAGGTGGATTTCCCAATCAGTTGCCACGCAAGCAGGGTGCTGAGATGGCGTGTCACGTGTGCTCCACGCAAGCGCCACGTAGACACCTGTTGACAGTTGTTATATACCAATTTCACCCGTCAATATAACTCAATTATGTGAAGTAAATATCATTTCTTGCACCCATCACCTTTCTATTTAACCTATTCCCACTTGTACTTGGAGAAATTGGTGCATGCAGGTATTTTATACAGAATTGAAGTGAAACAAGGGGATGGATCCTATAAAATATCATCCCAACCAATCAAGCGTCAACATGTGGCGCCACATGGATCAAATGGCCCACAAACAGAAGTATCTGAGGCCATCCAATGGTGGAGCACCCATATCAAGGGATGGGACCCACTTGGAAGTCATCCAGAGAAAGCACAAACCATTTGGAGGATACCAGGTTGGCCGACCCCCCCTAGTCGGCCGACCTGGTCTTTCCTCCAACTCGGTCAGCTTCCACGTGTCGCCTCCTCTCGGCTTGAAGAAGTTAGTGGTGACTGATTCACACGCTTTTGGTGGTGGGAACCGACCCTTCTCCAAGCAATAAATGGGAACCCTCACTCCTCTCTTCAACACACACCACTTGAGCATCATTCTATTGTATACATTAGTTCTCTTAGTCCTTAGTGGAGTTGGGCTATGGGGAGGAGAGCCTCTAGTCCCAAGTCTAAATTGGGAAAGGTATGACTTATGTATCTCTTCTTTTATTTGTGACTTATGCATAATAAAGATATTATCTTTAGTCCTCTCTTATTCATATACTTGGATGAAGCGTTCCTTGTTTGATTGTAGATTCCATGTATGTGGTAGGTATAGTCTTTATGATCATGTCCTAATGTCATCATACTATCATCATAAACACTATAAACCCCCACTATAGTCTAATTAGCTATGATATGATCATGTTAATATGAATGCTCTATGCTATGTTTCAACATTGGTTCAACGATTTTTAGGTTAGTCATTGCCTTAGGAAGGCTTGTGTTGCAGTTCCTAAGGTATTTACTTAACATGCTAGCATGGTGCTAGGATAGTTAAGTAGAGTTGGATGTCTTATAGACTCAGATTGAAGAGGTAGGCAGTAGGTGGTGACAGCTATATCTATCCTTTGTAATCCTCCACGTTCAGCTATGCCACAGGCTCTTGGATGGAGTCGCCTAGTGTTGCTAGGGGTAAACCCGTGCCCGATGTGTTGAACAACTTAGCATAAGTATTCACTATTGACATGCTCATTAGTACCTAACCTAGGCTATGTATATGTATATTAGAAGCATTGTAGGAGCAACTCCCCAACTCTAGGTCTAACCTCCACTAGGACCATTTACCTATTAGAATAGATTGCTTAGGTGTGTGTCACACTACCCATATATTATCAACTTAACCTTGTCTTGATAATTGATTATTATTCTTTAGCTTGATCATAAGAGTAGTGTTTACTTTACTCCATTGCCTTCTTTTGGGATAAATACGATACCCTTGGGAATACTCTTGTGTGAAATGCTACACGACAGTTTTCGTACGCTTGCGGACCTCATCTCTTTTGAGAGATGATCTGTGACGTAAGAAACATCAACAAGCATTTCTGGCACCGTTGCCGAAGAAGGCAAAGGAAGTGAAGGATAGCTATCACTTGTGATTAAGCTATAAGTGCTAATAGTTATTAGACAGGATTACCCTTGTTTGTTTTCTCCTTTTGTGGTGAAAACAGGGTAGTGTTGGCTAACCCATTTTATGGGATGGCTAATGAGGATGCCAGTACTCAACTGCAAGATCAAGGCATACCTCAACAAATATCCGCTAGGTAACACCATTGCCTTTAGCGGAAGAATTTCAGCTTCCAGTAGGAGCCAAAGTCATCCATCTCCAAGCTTGGGAGAGGCTCCAAGAGTTCTTCTTGGTTTACCTCCACCACAGGGTGGATACTCGACTCCTCATCCAACATTCATGTCATGGGCTGGTCTATCAATCCATGACCACCTTTGTGCTGGAGCTGAAGAAGCCCTATTCTCATTCATCATGGATACGAATATGGTCTCTACTCAAGGGGTGGATCGAAGAGTGATCTAGTTCCTTTAGCTTGGCATGCACACCACTTAGAAAGGTGGACATGCTATCTATGGAACTACACCTCCCATTGAAGTATCATGATAAACCAAGTCAATGGAGAAGTGTTTGGGATTATCCAAGATTGGATATTCACATGATTTGTGAAAATCCTTGTCAAACATGGGCCACTTGGGGAATCATTTCCCTAAGAACCATGGGGATTCTTCCTTCCAAACACAACTCCAATGGCTATCACCTACAAGGAGGTCAAGGATGAATCAACATCACCCTTGTAATCAAGGAGGCTGTCGGTGGTTTTGATCCGGCAGATCTCCCGACACTACTAAAGTGTTAAAGGAGTTTGAGGTTCAGTATGGGCGCGCGGAGATTCCAGAAGGTGAGATGTCGAGTGACACAAGGGACACGAAGATTTACGTGGTTCGGGCCGCCTGAGCGTAATACCCTACTCCACGGGGTGTGTTGGTGTTGTATTGGATGTATGAGCTCAACGTCAGTTGAGAGTGTAAAGTCAGCGTGTCTCCGGAGTGTGTCCTATGTATCTTCGGTCTTTCCTTTTACAGTACAAGGGCAGGCCGTTACAAGTTAGCCTGGCACGACATGTGGCCCCGGCGGTTACTGATATTGATACACATTTAACACGTTTAATTGCCCTTAATGACCGAGATATGGGCTTTGATAGCACCGTTACTGGTAATTAAGGTCGTCCGATCGTGTGTCATTAATATAGTATTAATGACACTTGATCGGGTCTTGAAGTCCTTGATTCCCCTTTGAAGATCTGGAGCCGTTGTGGAGTCTTCCGGAGGTTAGAGGCTGAAGATCCGACGGTTGGACACGTGGCAGCGCCGGAGCACACTGTGGGGAACAGATAGGTCCGGTGTTACCCGACACGTGTCAGTTCCAGAGCTTCCCTCGGTCTAGGGTTAGGTCCGGGGGTGCCATTTCGGTACATTGCCCGGAGCTTCCCACTTGTGGGCGGTAGCTCCGGTTTGATAGTACATGTGGCGACCCTGGGACTAACCATGTTGGAGAAGCGGGTCCGGTTATGTCTGACATGTGGGCCTCCGAAGGTCTTAAAATCAAGTAGATGACTTTCCCTTGAGGTCTTTGTAATCCCAAGGAGTATATGGTACCCAGGGTACCGACAGTGGCCCCCTGGGCCCACCTCTGGGGAAGACCCCTTTGGTGAAGTCATTCCGCTGGAGGTGGGTCCATCCTTCGTCTTTTGAACTGAGTCTTCGAAGGTCTTCGAATGTGTCGTTGGCGATAATTTGGAGTTAAATCCTCGCCGTGTGGCATATCCCGTGTGTGGCAAATGAGATCTTTGGCATGCGGATCTCACGCAATTGAAGGTCGCCGGTTCCCGATACAAAAATCGTATCGGTTCTGCGCGCCTTGTCAGGCTGCCGCCTTCGGGCTTCCCGCCTCATGATGAAAACCGTTCGCCTGGGTAAGAATCTCGACTTGATCGTCAGGGTGGTCCCAGGCCCTCTTGTCATCGGCTGGGTGGAATTTTTGAGTAGTATCTTCGACTTCCTTGCGGTTTCCATCCAAGCGTTGCGAGGGTTTACTTAAGGAGGAAAGCGCACACCGTCTGGAGTTCTTGACGCCTCTCATATGATCTTGCGCTCAAACTCCCAACTTGTGCTCACTTTTCCTCTCTTGCCTTGCGGTGCTGCGATGGAGTTGGGTCTCCGCGAGAGTCGTTTGAAGACCGAAGGTGACTTGAAGAAGGTCTGGGCCCTCATGGGATGGTCCCCGGACTTCTTCAACCGTCTGGTCCGCACCGGAAGAGAGCTCCCATTCGAGAAGGAGCACGCCGGCGAGATGGTGTACTTCTCTTCGTACGCCATGGTGGGGTTGATCCCACCTTTTTCCTCCTTTTTCTTGATGCTGCTAGACTTTTATGGTCTGCAGCTATACCACCTTGTCCCCCACTCCATTCTTCTTGTGTCTATCTTCGTCCACTTCTGTGAAATGTGGGTGGGCATCCCCCCTGCATTGAACTTTTCCGGACCTTCTTCACCGTCCATACCACCGGTAGGAGTAATGAGTACCTTGGCTTCTATTACTTCGTGAAGCGCAAGAAGTGCCCATTCAAGTACCTCCAGTCGTTTCCCTCTGGAAAGTGGGATGATTGGAAGAAGGACTGGATAGTCATCCGGGTGGAGGAGCACGAGAAGCTGGAGCTGCCCGAAGGCCTCCCCAACATCGACACTTCAGTCTGGAGTGAAGCTCCAGTGCTGTCGGATGCCTTCAACCCTGCTCTGACCAGGATCCGCCAGTGCGTGGAGGGAGGATGAACTCCTCAGGCAGTATTTTGCAACTTCCTGGTCAACAGGTGGGCACCGCTGAAGAGGAGAGAAAAACTCGCTTGGGCCCTCAACAGCGTGATGGACGACGACCGGGTCGAGACCGGACTGAAGTCCAACATGGCGGGGGCAACCTTGGAGTTACATCTCAAAAAGTTCCATCACGGCATCGACGTTGCGGGAGATGACTTGACCCCGCCATCAGCCTTTCTCCCTCTGAATGTGGAAGTAGAGTTCAGCAGGGAGCTCCGACGGATGATGTCGGTGCTTGACGACCTTGGTGTCGTTGAGAGAAGATCGACCTCCAGGGTGGTGATCCCTGGGGCTTCCGAAGGTGGATCCGACCCTGCCCCGAAGCCAAGGATCGAAGTCGACGGCAAGGGCAAGGAACCGGCGGACGAACCCTTGAGCCGGAAGAGGAAACTGCAGCATGCCGACGGAAGGTCCGTCAGGCCTGCAACCTCTGCATCAGCTCCTTCTCCCCGGAGGGGGAGGTCTTCTACAACTGCAGCGACTGTACCCGCAGCGGCGTCTTCCCGGGGTGCTAGCTCCGGGCATGTGACTCCATCACCAGGGCCAGTTGAGGCCTCTAGGTCCGGAGATCCTTCTCGGTCTAGGAGGGCCTAGACTAAGGAAGTGCCCGTGACTGCAACGAGTTTTGGGGGGCCTTCCGGAGCTTCCACGCCGGCGGCGGCTATGGTCAGCCCAGAACGCCCGGGAAAGAGGTTCCGCGCAAGCTGGTGCGGAAGCCTCCCGAGGTAATTTTTAATCTTTACCTCAGACAGTTATTTTTTTGTAGTAACTGTTTTTTAAATTTCTTCATCCTTCATCTGCAGCGTTCCCAAGAAGAGGAGTGAGGCTCCACCCTCAGCCACAGCAGCTGAAGTTGTGAGGGCGGAAGCCTCTGCTCCTGTCCCGGTGCCGCCCCAAGTGGTGGCTAAAGCTGCAGCAGCTCCGGTGCCAGCTGTCATGGTCATGGACCTCGACTCATCCCCCGAGACTCCCGTGGTAGCACCGAACCACGGGAGAGAAGATGCGCTAGCGGCATCTGCCCCGGAGGTTGAAGCTCCGGGTTTGGGTGCTGAGATGATGGAAGCTTCGGCCGTTGAGCCGGAAGAAGCAATAATTCCGGCCCCAGAGCCAGAAATTTTCGAAGCCCCAGTGGTTGAGCCGGAGGTAATTGAAGTCCCGGCGTGCGCGCCGGATGTTGAGGAAGTCCCGGCGGTTGGGCCGGGTACCTCTGAAGCACCGGCCGTAGAGCCAGCCGTTGCTGGAGCTCCGGCCGCACGACCGGTTGATGTTGAAGACCTTCCGGCTCCCGAGCCGGTTGCCGTTGAAGCTCCGGCCGCAGGGCCGGCTGTTGTTGAAGATCTTCCGGCGCCTGAGCAGGTCGTTGCGAAGGCTTCAACACTCCAGCCCCCAGTAGAGGAGGTGCCCAGGCCGGAGCCAGAAGAAGTTCCTACTCCGGGAGTTACGACGCCGGAGGTACCTACGGCTGATGAAGTCGCTGCCCCCCTGCCCGAGGGGACGAACGAAGATCTGGAGGCTGGTCCTTCAGAACCACTTCCGGAGGTCAGAACTTCATCAGTGGGACCCTCCTTGATGGCGACTAAGGCCTTCCTGGAGGACGGCCCTGGTGCCGTGGAGGCTCAGGGGACCACTCTTGTGGAGTGGGACCCAATTTTTGTAACTGAAAACCCGCTGGAACCAGCAGAGGAGACCCTAACAGGTACGGATCCTATCCCGTTGTCATTGTCTATTGACAACGCCTGCTCGAGTCTGCGTCAAGTTGAACTGGCATTCTTCCACGACAGCAAGGCTCTTGAAGAGGAGCGCCAAACCCTTAGGAGGTGGCGTAATCGGCTCTACTTCGAGACCAAGCTGGCGCAGTCAAGGCTGGCAGATGACAAAGAATGGATCAAGCAGGAGAAGGTCCGCCTGGAGTACTGGGGCAAGTTATTGGATGACAGGGAGAGCTTGACTCGCGCCCTCGATGCTCAATCTCGGGCCATTTATGAGCAGACCAAAGCAGCTAATAGTGTGGCTGATGAACGCCAAGAAAGGCTTGAGGCCATTAACACTACTCTCATCAAGCGCCGGGAGGCACTTGAGGAGAGGGAGAAAAGGCTCTAAGATGAAGAGTAGAAACTCCTAGAGCTGCGGGATGACGTCTTGAGGAGGGAGGAGGAGCTCATCGAAAAGGTCGCTCTGGCTGACAAGGGCCTCGAAGAGCGCACCAAGAAATTGGAAGAGTGCTGCGCTGAGGAGGAGGAGAAGACCTGGGTGCGAGGGCAGGAACTCTACAAGCAAGAGTGTGCCATCGCTGCCAGGGAGAAGAAAGTAAGGGGCAGGGAGAAGGACCTGGTTGACCGCCAAAACAAGATCTACCTCCGGGAGGAGGAGCTCGGAAAACTCGAGAAGCGAGTTGCTGAAAAGATTCAGCAAAACGCCAAAGAAGTTGAGCGCCTCGTTCACGAGAATTCTGAACTGGTGGCGGCCAAAAGATCCTTGGAAGAACTGAAGGGCTTGAGTGCTGCAGACTCCCTACAGGTTTGGGAGTTCCTGGGCAAGGCCAATGACGCGCTGACACCGATGGGCTTCAGTCCCGTGCGTCCAGATGATACGGAGCCGGAGTCGGACCTGGCGTTGCAAGCGCTGAGCTCGGCGGGTAGCAAACTCTCCAAGGTGGGTGACGTCATCACGGACCAGTTAAAGGTTGAGGGGCAATCCCTGGCGAAGAACGTCGCAGAGTATATGCTGACGTGCTACACCAGCCAGAATCCCTAATTCCCTCTGGACCCGGTGCTTGAAGGTCCCGTCGAAGGAGAAGGTGAAGCCGCCCGAGCCAATGTGTCAGAGGTTGCTCAGAAGGTCGCCCAGTTCTTCCATAGGGTCTAGGACCATCTCCGTAGCTCCCACTTGTATTCTCTCTTTTTCTTCCTCAATTTTGTAATCCCTTGTCTCCAGATGAATGAAATTCCCAAATTTTTGTGAATTTCACTTTTTGTCTTCAACACTTTTGTCTTCACTTGGCCCCCTAGTAGATGTACACAATTTGATTGTGAACATGTACCAAGAGGATATTGTGTTTTGTTGAAGACTCATTTGCTTCGAACTTGTAGAGTGTAGGTCCGAAGTCTTCGATAGTGAAGGCCCCCTGAGGTTACCGGAGCTTAGAAGCTCTGGCATTGTCTATCTTCAGAGCTTAGTAGCTCCGGCAATAGTCCCTATCAATGCGTAGAGCATCGATAGTTAGTCCTACAGGGTGTCGGAGCTTAGTAGTTCCGGCAGTGACCTTTACCAACGTGTAGTTTGTTGGTAGCAGACTCCGCTTGCGGGGTCTTCTCACCATCATTTATTTTGCATCGACGGCTGGCCCCCCTAGCTTTACCGGAGCTTGGTTGCTCCGGTGATGCTCGTTTTCAATGTTTAACATCGATTACAAGCCACCTAGGGGGAGTCGGAGCTTAGTTAGCTCCGGCTTTTCTCCATTAACGTGGATTTTTTATTTTTCCTGCACACTAAAGCCAAGAAAAATAGTAAAATTCGTTACTTGCCTATAACTTCGTTGCGGCTTACGATTCCCAAGAGAGTTTTAGGTCAAACGCGATTCTGAATACAACCGAATGCGTTGTCTTTTCTTCCAGATCCAATTGTACTTGGACCCGCCTTACTTCGGCTTGCCGGGATGTAGGTAGAGTGGCGTACTTAGGGTGCTTGACCAGGCTAAGTCGATAGCACACTCCGGCCCTAGGTTGGCTTGGCGGCATTCAGGAGAGTGGGCCATAAACAATATTTGAATCTAGAAGAATCGACAATACAGCTCGAATTGTATATGAACCAGTCGAACTAAAATTTCTTAAGAATTGCACGTCTTTGTTATAGACAAGAAAGAGAAAAATAAATAAGGTTGAGCCTGTACAAAATAAATGCACGTGGAGTCTGTTTCACATGAAGATGTCTTTCATTATAGGTCCAGGGTACAGGGGAAACAAGTACACTCTTAGGGTACGGAACCAGGCTAAGCGTGTTTAATTTCTCGTTTGACCTAGGGTAGCTAGCCACACTTTTAGTCCTGAGACTGCGACAAGTGTTGCATGAACTTTGCGGACCTTCCAGGAAAGGTCCGGCTCTTCTCCCGGAGGAACTACCTGACTCTGTACAATGACTCTAACATACACCTCAAGTTACTACAGACTCACCTCCGTGATCTTAAGTGTAGAACTTACGGAGGTGCTCAATGTTCCAAGGATTTGGGAGAGGTGTCCCATCCTCGGTAGCCAAGCGAATGCTTCCGGGACGTGATACTTTAATCACTCAGAAGGGTCCCTCCCAGCTGGGGGAGAGTTTGTTTAACCCTTCTGTGGATTGTATTCTCCGTAGCACCAGATCGCCTTCCCCGAGCTGTCGGTTGTGTACATGCCGCTGATGATAGCGCCGATGGGCTTGGCGGTATCGGGCATTCTGAACAGCTGCTTGGCACCTTCCCTCCTAAAGGAGGTCTAGGTCTTCACGCCGGAGCTGGTCCTGCGTGGCTTCGTCGAAGGTCCGGACCCGGAGTGACCCCAAGGTGATTTCCGGAGGAAGGATTGCTTCAGCTCCATACACCAGGAAGAAGGGTGTCTCTCCAGTTGACCGGTTTGGAGTTGTCCTGTTGGCCCATAAAGTGGGCAGAAGCTCTTCAATCCAGTTGGCTCCATGTTTTTTCAAGCGCTCATAGGTGTGCATTTTGAGTCCTTTAAGGATTTCAGCATTTGCTCTCTCAGCTTGGCCATTGCTTGCTGGGTGAGCTACGGAGGCGTAGAAAACTTGAATGCCGAGGTCTTCGCAATATCCTTGAAATGCAGAGCTTGTAAATTGGGTCCCATTATCAGTGATGATTTTGTTTGGGACTCCAAATCTGCATACAATAGACTGCAAAAATTTGATAGCAGATTGCTTGTTTATTGTCACAACTGGAGTTGCTTTCGACCACTTGGTGAACTTGTCAATGGCAACGTACAGGGACTTGTAACCTCTGACGGCTCTTGGGAAAGGTCCCAAGATGTCCATCCCCCACACAGCAAAGGGTCATGTAGGAGGTATCATTTGTAGGGGCTGAGTTAGTGTGTGAATTTGCTTTGCATGAAATTGACATGCTTCGCATTTCTTCACCAACTCAGTTGCATCCTGGAGTGCTGTAGGTCAGTAGAAGCCATGCCGAAAGGCTTTACCAACCAGCGTGCGGGAAGACGCGTGGTTCCCACACTCGCCTCCATGGATTTCTGCGAGGAGCTTGTAGCCTTCTTCCCTTGTGATGCACCGCATTAGGATGCCATTGGCACCGTGCTGGTAGAGATCCCCTTCTACTAACGTGTATCTTTTAGCCAATCTAACTACCCGGTCAGCGGATACATCATCGTCAGGAAGGATGTTGTCTTTCAAGTAGTTCTGGATCTCCGAGATACATGCATCAGAACTAACTTGAGCATTTGAGTCTTGCGTGCTGGGTTGCTCGGAGCTTCCGGCAACACCTACGACCCTTGATGGCTGCCATGGTAACAGGGCCATCGGGACCGTCAGCTTCGGGATGCTGATCTCGCCCCCTTCGCTCAGTTCGGCAGGCTGTGCTATGGGTTTTGACAACCTCTGGACAAAATTTCCATCAGGAGCCAGAGCTCTGGTTGACGCTTTCGTCGAGAGTTCGTCGGCTTCAGCATTGTGCGCACGCTGGACATGGTGGAGATCTAGGACTTCAAGTCCTTCTGAAGCCTCTGGACTTCAAGGAGGTAAGCAAATAGCTGGAGATTGTTGCAGGAGCATTCACCCTTCACTTGCTTAATGATGAGCTGTGAATCTCCCTTGACCAGCAGTTGCTTGACACCGTATGACAGTGACACCCTTAGTCCGTAAATGAGTGCTTCATATTCCGCCATGTTGTTGGTCACCTTGAAGTTAAGGTGTACCATGTATTTTACCTTCTCTCCGGTTGGTGTGAGCAGAAGGATTCCAGCTCTGGCCCCCTGCTTTTGCATGGAGCCGTCGAAGTAGAGGGTCCAGTGAGGCTCTGTGAAGACCGGAGCCTTGTGTTCTGGCTTCTGCTCGCTGGAGCCCCCAGGGTTTGATGGAGACGGAGTCCATTCCGCCACGAAGTCTGCCAATGCTTGACTCTTGATTGCTTGCCTTGAAATGAATTTGAGATCGAATTCGGCCAATTCTGTTGCCCACTTTGCAATATTCCCAGTTGAGTTGGGATTATGCAAGATTGCTCGAAGTGGGTAAGAAGTCACCACTGAGATCTTGTGATCTTGGAAATAATGGCGAAGCTTCCTGGAGGCAATAAGAACTGCATAGAGCAGCTTATGCACCTCTAGGTATCGAGTCTTGGCATCATGAAGTACTTCACTAATGAAGTACACTTGGCACTGGATGGTCCGGACCCCCCCCCCCCCCCCGGAGGGGCCCGGAGCTTCCTCTTCATTGATCCGGATCCTCCCGGAGGGGTCCAGATTTTCTTCGGGGACTTCCGGGTCCTTGCTGGAGGAACCCAGAGCTTCTTCAGAAGCGACCTGGACCCTCCTGGAGGGGTCTGGGTCTTCTGAAGTAACTTCTTATGGATTCAAGTCTAGGAGCTGGGACCCAGACTCGCTTTCAGGAACCTCTAGACCCTCCTGAAGGGGTCTGGACTCCTGAGTATGGAATGGTTCTGGTCTCTCCGCAACCAGGACCATACTGACGACTTCGTCAGTGGCTGAAATGTAAAGCAGCAAAGGCTCACCAGGGTTCGGAGCTACCAGAATTGGTAGCGTGGTGAGGAGCTGTTTTAGCTCCTGGAACACCTTTTCTGCTTATTCAGACCATTGGAATGGTCCGAACTTCCTTAATAACATGAAGAAGGGGAGTGCCCGTTCCGCCAGTCTTGAAATGAACTGGCTGAGGGCTGCTAGACATCCAGTTAGGTTTTGGACATCTTTGATGCGGGCTGGTGGCCGCATGTCTTCAATGGCTTTGATCTTCGCCGGATTAGCTTCTATGCCCCGGTGACTTACCAGGAAACCAAGAAGTTTTCCGGAGCTAACCTCGAAGACACACTTGTCTGGATTTAGCTTTGTGCGGGTGACCCGCAGCTTGTCGAAGACATCCTGCAAGGTGTCAAGGAGTGACTCCTTGTTCTTGACCTTGACCACGATGTCGTCGACGTACACTTCCACTATGTCTCTAATGAGTTCTTCAAAGGTTTTGTACATAGCTCGTACAAAGGTTGAAGCTGTGTTCTTGAGACCAAATGGCATGGCTATATAACAGTACAATCCATCTACTGTGATGAAAGAGGTATGCTCTTCATCTTCCCTAGACATTCTGATTTGATGATACCCAGAATATGCATCTAGGAAACATAGTAATTCACACCCGTAGGTGGAATCCACTATATGAGCTATTCTAGGTAATGGGAATGGATCTTTTGGACATGCCTTATTTAGTGTTGTGTAGTCGATACACATCTGAAGCTTCCCGCCGGCCTTGGGCACAACGACTGGGTTTGCCAGCCATTTTGGATGGAAGACTTCTCGGATGAATCCAGCTTCGCGCAACTTCTTCACTTCTTGTCGAATGAAGTTCTGTCGCTCTACGGATTGCTTCCAAGGCTTCTGATGCACAGGCCGGGCGTCGGGGTAGATCTTCAGATTGTGCTCAATCACTTTCCTGAGGATCCCAGGCATTTGTGACGGTTTCCAGGCAAACACGTCGACATTAGCCCGGAGGAAAGCGATGAGCGCGAGTTCCTATTTGTCGTTCAATCCCCCCGATATACGGGTGGTCTGAGCGGCATCGGAACCGATTTGGACGACTTTGACGGGAATGTCGGTGTCACCGCTTGGCTGCACACGAGGTGCAGAAGTCGAGCCTCGCTGACGAATGCTCGGGGGTTTTGGAGCTTGCTCCTGCCTGGAGTCCTCCTCTTGCGCCGTAGTAAGCGCATGGAGTTCTTCCAGTGCAGTTACTCCGGTAGTACGATCTCCGCGGATCCGGAGAACGCCTACTGCTGTTGGCACCTCTAACACCAGGTAACCATAATGAGCAGCTGCCATGAATTTGTACAAGGCAGGCCTACCCAAGATGGCATTGAAGGTTAAGTTGATCTGAGAAACGTCAAAGACCAACTTCTCAGTGCGATACTTCTCCCGGGTCCCGAAGGTAACGGGGAGGGTAATAGCTCCGAGTGGGGTAATGGCTCCCGGACCTACTCCGGAGAAAGGTTGGGAGGGGTGGAGATCCGAAGGTCGGAGCTGAAGCTTGGTAAAAGCTTCGAAGCTTATGAGGTTGAGCCCCGAACCTCCGTCTACCATGACATGGTGGAGCTGGATGTTATTGATGGTAGGAGATACCATCAAAGGTAGCTGACCTGCTCCAACCATGCTTCGAGGGCAGTCCGAAGCATCAAAAGTGATGGCTGTGTCCATCCACTTCCGATGAGGCTCTGCCCTGGCTGTAGGAGCTACAGCAGTCATGTCCCAACGCATAGTCTTGATGACGCGGCGGGAGGTGATGTCCCATGATCCACCAAAAATGGTGTTCATGGTCTTCCGACGCTCGTTGTCGGAGACGTCGGAATCGTCGTCGACGGAGGTGTAGACGGCCTTCAGGACCTTTTTGGGATCCTGAAAACCTAAATCCTCTTCAACCGGAGCTTCGTCAACTTTTTGTTTTCCTTCCCTCTGTCGGAAAGGAGCTTCTTCCCGGCACTTGTTGTAGCGCTCGACAAGGTTTTGGACCTCCTGGCAGTCCTCCAAACTGTGGTTGTCCGTTTTGTGAATTGGACACCACACCTTGGGTTTGCTACCGTCTTCAGAAGACGGTCGAGGTCGCTTCTCGTGGCGTGGCCCCCGACCACCCGGAGCAGCAGCAGCTGCAACATTGGATGCACCAGCCGACGGCTTCTTCTTGCCATTGGTCTTTTTCTTCTTCTTGCCACTCCCGGAGGTAGCGTCTTCTCCTTTGGAGGATTTCTTGTGATCCTCCGGAGTTGGTTTGGAGTGCATTTCATGGCCCTCTACAGCTCTGGCACATTTGTCAGCCAAGCTGAAGAGTTCCGTGACACTGGTAATCTCCTTGATCGCCAGTTTCTCTAGCATCTTCTTATCCCGCACTCCCTGTCTAAATGCCACGATGACAAATGCGCTAGAGATAGAAGGGATAGTGTTTCGTACCTGAGAGAATCTCTGGATGAATGATCGCAGGGATTCTCCTCCTTTTTGCACAACTGCAAAAAGATCCAGTTCGGTGCCTGGTCGGGTGTAAGAACTCCCGAAGTTGGCGGTGAGCTGCCGACACAACTCCTCCCAACTGCTGATGGAGTTGGTGGAAGGCTCATAAACCAGGACCTGGCGGTCGCAGTTAAAACCACTGGGAAATAATTGGCCATTACGTCCTCATTTCCTCCAGCTACCAAGATAGCAGTGGAGTAAATCTGAAGAAATTCGACAGGATTAACGGTCCCATCGAACTTCTCCAGCAAGTGAGGCCGGAACTTTTGTGGCCACCTGACCATACGTAGATGCATGGCCAGGGCTGAACAGCCTCCTCCTACTCCTTCAGTATCAGGAATGTCTTGAGCTTCTCGTCTTTCACGAGCACGCTCAATATGGACTCGGCCGTCTTGTTGGCGATATCGGCGATCAAGCTCCGCCTGGAGGTCATGAGTTGAAAGCCTTGATACCGTGTGAATGCGTCATGCCTCGGAGGGCAAAGACGTCACCTGCTGTGATGCAGCACGTCTCCTGTTGTTGGAAACGTGCGGACCAAGTCTGCCAGACAAGGTCCGTCGCTACGACGGGGCTCGTCCTGAAGGAGGAGGACCCTGGTTGCTGATGCGGTCGGCTGCTGCTACAACCAAGTGTTCCACATCGGCCCTCCACTGCTCCATTGCATCCCGGGATGCGTCCGGAGGTGGTGGGCGCTGAAGAAGAGCACGTGCTACATGAAGCGCTTGTTCTGGGTTGTCAAGATTCGTCGACGCAGTGATTGACGCCGGTGCACCATCGTGTTGTCCAGCTTGATTTGCTGGTGGAGGCGGCGGTGGTGGAAGTGTGACTCCTGCTGGAACCATGGTTCCTGCTGGTGGCTGCATATTGGAGGGATTACCCCCAGCAGCTTGAACAGCGGGATGACCATTGGATGATCCAGCGGCTGAGTTCACCATTCTTGAAATCTCTGCTCCCCCTACCTGGCGCGCCAACTGTCGGTGGTTTTGATCCGGCAGATCTCCCGACACTACGAAAGTGTTAAAGGAGTTTAAGGTTCGGTATGGGCGCGCGGAGATTCCAGAAGGTGAGATGTCAAGTGACACCAGGGACACGAAGATTTACGTGGTTCGGGCCGCCTGAGCGTAATACCCTACTCCATGGGGTGTGTTGGTGTTGTATTGGATGTATGAGCTCAATGTCAGTTGAGAGTGTAAAGTCAGCGTGTCTCCGGAGAGTGTGTCCTATGTATCGTCGGCCTGTCCTTTATAGTACAAGGGCGGGCCGTTACAAGTTAGCCTGGCCCAACATGTGGCCCCAGCGGTTACTGATATTGATACACATCCAACACGTTTAATTACCCTTAATGACTGAGTTATGGGCTTTGACAGCACCGTTACTGGTAATCAAGGTCGTCCGATCGTGTGTCATTAAAATAGTATTAATGACACTTGATCGGGTCTTGAAGTCCTTGATTCCCCTTTGAAGATCCGGAGCCGTTGTGGAGTCTTCCGGAGGTTAGAGGCTGAAGATCCGACGGTTGGACACATGGCAGCGCTGGAGCACACTGTGGGGAACAGATAGGTCCGGTGTTACCCGACACGTGTCAGTTCTGGAGCTTCCCTCAGTCTGGGGTTAGGTCCGGGGGTGCCATTTCGGTACATAGCCCGGAGCTTCCCCCTTGTGGGCGGTAGCTCCGGTTTGATAGTACACGTGGCGACCCTGGGACTAACCATGTTGCAGAAGCGGGTCCGGTTATGTCTGACATGTGGGCCTCCGAAGGTCTTCAAATCAAGTAGATGACTTTCCCTTGAGATCTTTGCAATCCCAAGGAGTATATGGTACCCAGGGTACCGACAGAGGCTATGGGGATTTCAACGGATTTAAGTTCAACTACCCTACCTTGAAGTATCTTGTCCATGGCCAAGCAAGAAATCACGACAACATTCACATGAAGCTCTTGTCCAAGGACAAGAAACTTAAAGAGAATTCAAGATCCAAAATATCCCATAATCACTTGTTGGGATTCCTACCCTTCAACCAATCCCATGCAACATAGGGCAAGTGACATTGTGGATGAAGCGTTAATTGTTTGATTGTGGAGTTCACATGTCATCATGTCCAATGAAGCTTTTGACCCATGATCAAAGTATGGGTTAACTCAAAAGAACATCAAGAAGGTCGAAGTGACACCCCTAAAGAAGGACAACCCTCACCATGGTCATCAGAGAATATCTTCAAGAAGGAGAAGTCGTCGCTACATCAAACAAGTATCAATCAAGACGACGGAGAGGCTAGGGCCATCATATGGTCCACATGTCCAACTACATGCCAAAGGAGATTTGGCATGTCAATCAATAGAATTTGTCCAGATCTTCAACTCCGAGACTGGACAACAAATCATCGAACTCAAAGGATGGGGGTAAATCCCACTCATCGGACTTCAAAAATTTGGTGAGTCCTTGCCAATAGGTTAATTGGTAGTTATCTCATACTTACTTTCACAATTGCATATTTGAATTTCCCATCAATCTTTGCATTTGCATTTAGCATGTTTGAATTTTCACACTTGCATGTTGGAGAGTAAAATTTCCAACCATCATAAAACTAAAATTTTGAATTAGGAAATAAATATTTTTGGATCTGATCCTTGGGCGTAACCACATGAATTCATCTTCCTAATCCAAACCAAAAGTATTTCCCTTAAATATTCATTGCATTTGCAAGTTGTTTCAAGTTGGGCAAAACAATTGGACAAGGGGTACAACATGCTTTTGAGCAAACGTAACGTGTTTTTGAGTTGTTTTGTTTGTTTATTGATTTTAGTGCAGCCAGGACAAAATTTGTAAGGAGGTTGGACGGCCCCATCAAGCGCATATCCCTCCATCGATCTCATTTTGAGTTCATGATGGAGGAATGCTCAAAATGATGGTCTAATGGAGGAACAATATGAAGCCCATTCAACTCCAACCTCAACTTGGCATAAGGCATTAAACATGAAGGCTACACAAAAATTCATGGTCGTGAGTTTCTCACACAACGACCTTCAACCTGAACTGTTCTTCAATTGAGGTACATGTTTAAATTTTCCATTGTTTGAATTGCATTATGATTGAATGATTTTTGCTTACATTCGTAAGGAAGGTCCACACCTTCTCATCATTCAATTCTTATGCACCCTCACAAGAGTGAGTGCTGGCATTGCTCTTTTGATTCTTCAAAAAGTAATATTACCTTACTTAGGAATCATTTTAAAGAAGTACCTATAATTTCATAAGCATTGCTAAAATTTACTTAGACACTTTCTTCCAAGGTAATGCTTATGGAATTACATAATGGTTGAATTGGTATGTAGCAACCTAGGAATAGTGATGTCCATAATGTTGATTTGAAACTCATTCATGCATGGATCACTAAATTTCGAATTCCTAGGCAAGAAATTAAAAATTTTCAGGAGGATAAAATTGAGAATCTTGTTTGCCATGATCCACATGATAAATATTTGCTCTCGTAAAAAGCTATGATGGTTAGAAACATTACAAGATGAAGGGATCCATATAGTGTATTTATATCACTTACGTTGCTATGAGTAGGAGCTTTAGGAAATGTGCAACTTGATTTATCCATAAAGCCCCACTCCTAGCAATGATTCATACGTTGTTCATGATACACTAGAAATTGAACCTAATGCATCTTTGGTCTTGTTCTTCTCCATGCGTACAAATGAAGATTCAGTTGCCTAACCCGAAAATTCACATGTACAAGTATCGGAAGCTAACCATCCCTCTCTATCATAGAGAGGAAGTTTGCAGGAGTAAAATAACTATGCATGCATTCAATGATCCGATTGTTGGAATCCCTAGAGGATTCCATTTCAACATATCTTGGCCAAGGAGTAAATTAGGATGGTTGTTACCTATCGGAAAATAAGCCCGAAGGTCAACCATAACTATACGACGCCAGAGATTTGACATGGAAACCCTCCGTGAGCAACCAATGGGCTGCTACGAATATGTGATAGCATTATGCTCTCAACTATTCTAAGCACTCATTCAAGCTCAAGGGAATTGCCACCATCATTGGTTGTAAGTTATTCCTTGTGGCTAAAAGGTATGATGTACCTTAACCAAGGAATGACAAGATCACATCCAATGTATATTGGGTGCAAGTTGTTCCTATGTGGCCAGAAGGTATTTTATACCTTAGCTAAGGAACAACCGATCACACTCAACCCATGTTGAGTGCACATCATCCCTTTGTGGTTATAGGTATGTTGTACCTTAGCCAAGGAATAACGGATCATACTCAACACATATTGGGTAAATGCCACTCCTTTGTGGCTAAAGGGTATCATTACCTTAGCCAAGAAATGACAGATCACACCCAATGCATGAGAGGTACAAGTTATTTCTTTATGGCAAAAAGGTATGATACATCTTAGCCAAAGAATGATGAAACACACTCAAGGCATGTTGAGTGCACGTCATGCCTTTGTGTGAAGGGTTATCACTACCTTAGCCAAGGAATAACAAGGTACATTCAACCTATGGAAACTTTGAAGTGTGGATGAGCGACATCGACAACACTCTCCTCAACCAAACTCATGAAATCCATGGAAGGCAACCCAACATTGACACTCAACCCTCCAATATCAAAGCCACGCTGCAACAAGGTTAGACCAACCTTATAGCCTACATCCGTCGTTAGGGTTTCAGCCCCTGGCATGGACCTTGACCAAGAAAAAGCTTGGGGAAGGACCCCCACGTAATGTAACTTGTATCACAACCTTACATATTTATTTTCCATTCACCCATCATCCACATTGCATATAAAAAAACTTAAAAATAAGTATAGTGGATTTGCTTTCAAAATAAAATAAAAGATGTGCGGTAAGAATGATTTGGAATTCACATAGATGAAATGATGAATAGTTGCTCTGTTTTAATTTTTCTAAGTCCCTAGTTTACAACTTACTACTCTCCAAAATATTGCTTTCATTGGCTAGAATTACTTTTGCCTTGATTTAAAAATTGTGGGTAGCAAAATCTTAATCCAATTCTAAGTTGTTGTGAGATATGATATAGTGATACGGCTGTTATTCCTAGTTTGATAGTGAAAGTAAGATTCCAGAGAAATTCTAAAAAGATTTAAGTTATCCTCATTTGATTAGAAATACCCACCAAAGCCATATGATACAATATACTGATAGACCTTACGCATATGCTATTTGTCTTCACATTGAGCTTTGTCAAACTAGTATAGACCTATGTGATATTTCATTCATTACCTTTTGAATTCAAGACATCATTTGCACATGCTATACTTCTACACTAGAAGTAAGCAAAACTTCCATCATACCATCATTCCACAATAAAAAGAGAAACTCCATATCCTTCATCCTTAAGTGCTCTCTCAAAAATTCATTGCATAAAAAGGGAGTATAAGACATGGCTACAAAAAGATGAATGCTTAGAACATAAGCATGAGAAAAAAGAAAGAAGAAAAAAGTAGTCATGTTTCATCCCTGCAAAAATAAGAGAGTCCACTAAAAAAGATTCATCTAAAAAATATCCACATCCACTACATTCCATCACACATGCACAAGTCTTGAATCAAATTGTTTTGAATTGATTTCTCCTAAGGCTTACTCTTTTGACTTAGCAATATTATGTGTTGCAAATATGCCTACTATATTCCCTACCAAGCCCAACATGCAAGCCTTATGTAGAGGTAGGATGAATTTAGGCAAAATGCCTTGGTGAGGATATATTTCCACTACACACAAGGGAGAGACTTGAGAGAATCAAATTGAGATACCTAAAATCTGAATTGAACTCTCTAGAATTTGAGTGGAACTTGATTTCTAGGGTATGTGTGCTCCATTTGGTGTTCTATCTTTCAACCACCCATGAATAGGAGATGGCATAAGCCCATAATGACTTAAGATGGGTGAAGTATCATGCCAATTTTTGCAATACTAGGTAGAGTATTTTGTTGTGCACATGATACTTTTGAAAAATAGAACATAGTAGCAACTCTTAATCATCAACCTAAAATCTTGACTTTGCTCGGCACGAGCAAATGATAAGCTTGGGGGAGTTTGTTGACGGCTGTTATATACCAATTTCACCGGTCAATATAACTCAATTATGTGAAGGAAATATCATTTCTTGCACACATCACCTTTCTATTTAACCTATTTCCACTTGTACTTGGAGAAATTAGTGCATGCAGGTATTTTATACAGAATTGAAGTGAAACAAGGGGATGGATCCCATAAAATATCATCCCAACCGATCAAGCACCGACATGTGGCACCACATGGATCAAATGGCCCACAAATACAAGTATCTGAGGCCATCCAACAGTGTAGCACCCATATCAAGGGATGGGACCCACCTGGAAGTCACCTAGAGAAAGCACAGGCCATTTGGAGGACTTACCAGGTCGGTCGACCCCCCTAGTTGGCTGACCCCCCTAGTCGGCCAACCTGGTGTTTCCTCCAAACTCGGTCAGCTTCCATGTGTTGGCTCCTCCCGGCTTGAAGAAGTTAGTGGTGACTGATTCGCGCGCTTTTGTTGGCGGGAACCGACCCTTCTCCAAGCTATAAATAGGACCCCTCACCCCTCACTTCAACACACACCACTTGAGCATCATTTTATTGTATACATTAGTTCTCTTAGTCCTTAGTGGAGTTAGGTTATAGGGAGGAGAGCCTCTAGTCCCAAGTCCAAATTGGGAAAGGTATGACTTATGTATCTTTTCTTATATTTCTGACTTTATGCCTAATAAAAATATTATCTTTAGTCTTTTCTTATCCGTATACTTGGATGAAATGTTTCTTGTTTGATTGTAGATTCCATGTATGTGGTAGGTATAGTCTTTATGATCATGCCCTAATGTCATCATACTATCATCATAAACACTATAAGCCCCCACTATAGTCTACTTAGATATGATATGATCATGTTAATATGAATGCTCTAGGCTATGTTTCAACATTGGTTCAACAATTTTTAGGTTAGTCATTGCCTTAGGATGGCTTGTGCTGTAGCTCCTAAGGGATTTATGTAATATGCTAGCATGGTGCTAGGATAGTTAAATAGCGTTGGATGTCTCGTAGACCCACAGATTGAAGAGGTAGGCAGTAGGTAGTGACAACCCTATTTATCCTTTGTAATCCTCCACGTTCGGCTATGCCACAGGCTCTTGGCGGGAGTCGCCTAGTGTTGCTAGGGGTAAATCCGTGTCCGATGTGTTGAACAACTTAGCATAAGTATTCACTATTGACATGCTCATTAGTACCTAGCCTAGGCTATGTATATATATATATATATATATGTATATATACATATATATATATATATATATATATATATATATATATATATATATATATACACACACACACACACATACATACATAGCCTAGGTTGGGTACTATTAGAAGCATTGTAGGAGCAACTCTCCAACTCTAGGTCTAACCTCCAATAGGACCCATTTACCCCTTAGAATAGATTGCTTAGGTGTGTGTCACACTACCCATATATTATCAACTTACCCCTGTCTTGATAATTGATTAGTATTCCTTATCTTGATCATAAGAGTAGTGTTTACTTTACTCCATTGCCTTCCTTTGGGATAAATAAGATACCCTTCGAAATACTCTTGGGTGAAATATTACACGATAGTTTTTGTGCGCTTGCGGACCTCATCTCTTTCGAGAGATGATCCGTGACATAAGAAACATCAACAACGCCATGGTCACAGAATAGGGGAGGCGGCAGCGGGCGGCCAGTGAGATCGCCAGGGGTTGGCCGGAGCTAGTCGGTCGTCTACGGCAGGTGCGCGGGGGCGTGCACAAGCGAGCTGCATGCTCGACTGGGCAGGGGACACGCCCACGGTGGTGGGCGATGGCGCAAGACACTTAGAGGCGGCAGTGCTCAGTGAGGCTGCACTTAGAGATGGTCCTCGACAATTTTGGTTGGTCGTGCGCGTGTGCTAGTGTCTACCGTTGTTATGGGTTCACTCAGTTTCAAGGGAAGGGGTCCCGGGGCGGCCGGCGACTGGGAAGGGCGGCAGCGAGGCGGTGCTTCTACGGGCTATGCGCTATGGCTCCTGCTTCTCTCCAACCAAGTGGTCAATCTCGTGTTCTAGGGTGTGAGTATGCCTTCGGGGTGCTCAGACTAGCCAGAGCAGCGATGAAGGCGGCCGTCAGCGAGGAGCAGCGACAAACATGGCAGCGGCGTGTCGCGAACGACCTTCCAGTGGTATTATCTTCCAATTAAGTGCAACTATGTGTGCTAGGAGCTAATAATAGTACGTACGTCAAGGTGTCTCAGGTGGAGGGAGCTCCTACATCGTTGGCGACAATGGCGTGTGGCGGCGCCGGCTAGGGGTCGTCGGGATCTACTCCATAGTGGTCTACATGGCTAAGCAACAAGTGTTCTACACGTTCTAGGCTGTGATAAAGCAATGGTAGGTGTTAATTAGAATACCATTCAACGTTTGAGCTGGAACGGGGACAGTGGTCGGTGCTAGGGAAGAAAAGGGGAGGGGCAAATTCACGCTCGGAGAAGGCCGCTCGAGCTCTGTGGAGTGTCGTGGATGTGAGAGGAGGAGTATTCTCACGTGAATGGAGGGTTGAGGGATCCTTTTATAGCCGTAGGGAGTCGGTTCACCGAGAGATGGCGGCACGGCTCTGCTTTTAGTGTGGGAAAAGGCAATGTTGCGGGTTCTGTGGCTCACACGCCACGATTGCTAGCTAGCGATGAGCTGTCAGGTATGCGATGTGATACCGGAGCCAGGCGAGGCGACGGGGTGGAGTACTTCCACCATAATTCGTGATTGGGGTGGTGGTGCGGCTTTTGGCGCGGACAGCGCAGGCGGCAGGCTTGCAGGGGCGCGCTGCGGTCGACAGAGCAATGATGCATGTACAAATAGTAGGCGGTGGTGTGATAATGGCGGCCAAGGCGGTGCGGGCTAGCGCGGTGCAGGTCAGGCGGCACCCCGCTGGTGTCCCATCGCTGGAAAGTCGGTCCTCTTGTTGGCTTCAATCGGGAACGGAGGAAGACGAAGGCGGCAGTGCTTCGAGCCAAGCCGTGTGTGCACACAGTGGAATGAGCTGGGCCGTGCGAAGCGTTGGGCCGACGGACAGGAGAAATGATGGGAGCTGGGCCGACGGGGAAGGAAAAAGGAGGAGGGGAAATGGGGTCGGCCCAGGGAGAGGGAGGAAAGGTTAAATGTTTAAGGATTACCTAAACCTTTTCATTTGTTTATATCTGAATTTGAAGTCAGCTTGTGCGGATTTCTTTGGGATCTGATAATTCATTCTAATTAGAGTCATACAAGATTTTTGTATTGGGCTTTAGGTTTAATATTTTCACACTCGATTTTTTTGTTACAATTATTTGATTATTTGTAGTCGCATATACATGCACTTTATATATGTCATTATACCTAAATTATTGAGTTTAACTTCAAATTTTGAATTTGGTTTATTCTGGGCAATTTTTATCGAGCAATATTGTATTTAAAAAGTTGTCACTCATTTTGTTAAGTGTATTCTAATTTGGCATAAATTATTTGTTGGACACTTATTTATGCACATTGCCACATTTATATCATGACCTTTGTATATGGTGTGTGTTGTCAATTCTGTTTCGTAATTTGATTCATTTTTAAATGGGTATATGTTTGTACTTGCATACTCATTCACCTTGATTTTTATTAACAACTGTCGTTTGTTCAAGATTTGGTTAAAATTTTTAATTCAGAGTGATTTTTATCTTTATTTAAAATTCGGGCTGTAACACAAACTCTGCGGTAGCTAGTTAGAGAAAAATATGAGCTGAGAACGGCTAAATCTCACGAATGAGCGTATAAAAAAAGGCTCCGACACCTGAATTCTAACGCTTGTATTCGTGGTATACGATACATAAGAATCGAAAACCTACAAATACCTGAATAATTTTACTGACACTATAATTATAGTTGTTTGAGTTAGCGTTACTGTTAAAGTTACATTGTGATCTGAATGTTTGGAAGTGGACTTATCCAAACGAACATTGTCCTACAAACTCCAAGTCTCCTACATGAAGCACTAGCTAGGGACCTCCCATGAAAGGGGCTTAGATTAGTGGTTAAGTACTCCGAGTAGCACTACTGAGGTTCTGAGTTTGATTTCCGGTGAGAGCAAATTTCATACTGAATTTTACAGTATTAAATGCAGATACTCTACAGGAAGTCATAATGCTGGATCTGTTGCACTTACAGAATATGTGAAGGGATGAACGTGCAGTAATACTGGCCTACGAAGTCCGGTCTACTGTCGTGTGCTAAGTCGTCCAGTTATCGTAGTCTTGTTCTAAACAATAGGAATTATTTTATTAATATACCTTTTCAAAAATCATTTAATATAAATAACACACGAAATGACGATTTGGCCAAAATGACCCAGAGTCGTACGTGCCACATACGAAATTCGAATTTTGTATGAGCCTCATACGAAATGCGCTTTCGTTCGTGCCATGTCTAGCAATTCTCTGAACCTCCTCGACGTCTCCTGCCGATTGTTCCTCATCGATATAGTTTTTGAAGTCGCAAAGAGGTGGTGGTGACTGCACAAGTTTTTGTACAAAATATTAGATTGTACAACATTCATAAAAACAGAAATAATGTTGCATATTACCTGCTTTCTACCACCTAGAAGAAATGGGCACGTCCTGTGAGGAGGATCATATTCGTAGTTGTCGCACATCTAAAGCCCACAACCATACGAGTAACCAGGTCGAAGATCTCTTACAAACCTATAATCACTGCCACATAAACACATTGGAGGTTGTAATCCCTCGGGGATTGGAACATTTTCTCTATTTGTGGGTGGTGAGTTCTCGTCCATGGTACTTAAGTATATGAAATGATTGTAGTGATTGTGTGTTGATGTTGTTACCGGGGTGAGTGTTATATAGACGAACGGATGATGGTGTATGAACCTAGTGTAGGAGAAATTTCATCCCTGAGATGTAAGTGTGAACTGACATTTCACGTGGTCTGACATTGAGCAGTGCAATTTCGTTTTTCTCTTGTACGAGATTCACCTTACATGGAGCGGTGCAATTTTGTTTTTCTCCTGTAGATTCGCCTGCCATGGACCTGGTGATGTCGTGGATAAGTTTCACGTGAGTTTTTGTCATATTTTATGTAGATAAGATTCGTCTTACAAGATTCGTCTAACAAGTTAGAAAGTAGTATGGCGAGTCGCAAAGTAAGAAGACGACAAAGTAATTTTAACAAACTTTCCATTCGAAACATAATTTTTATACATGGGAACCATACTTCTGATACATATAAAACATACTTCTGATACATGCAAAATATGTTTCGCTACTTCGCTACTACTTGTGATGCGGATAGTTGCAAGACATGTTATTGCAAACGTCGTTTTCATCCTCATCATTCATCTGACTTTACCAGGATAATGTTCCATTTGTTAAAAAAGTTCCATTTTAGCTAGTTCACCCACCAAATCTTGATTGCGACGTTGTACATGTTTAATGTACTCTCGAGTAGCCTTAATAGGTGGTCGATCAACTCATAGTGTATATCCACAGTTTTCATCATCATAGTAAGCCTAAAACCAAAAGTATTGTAAGTAAAACAGCATATATGAAATATTTTTTGAAAATGATATTTAGTACTTACTTCACCAACAGAACAACGAAAGAAACGACGACCACTGTCGTCTCCTTCGTCCATCATTTGGACAATACAATCCAGGTCACAATGACACTTAGGTCACTCTTGTTGGCTGCCATCGTATGGTCGTAGTGGATTAAACTGGTCAAAATCACTCTTAGTAAAAAGCGGGAAGTCATCTAATGGTGGTTCATACAATGTTGTACGTCCCGTCAAGTAATTTTGAGGTACTGCTCTAAAGTTTCCACCTCCTCACGTACCACGACTTGTACTCGCCATTGTTTCACCTCCACGCCTACCTCAACCTCTACTCGTCATTGTTGGTGTGAAGAACACAAGGACGCACGAGTAGTCGTATTTATATAGGGCGATGAGTGCAAGGTCGTTCTTCTCTTGTACGAGATTCGCCGGCAATGTCATTCTTCTCTTGTACAAGATTCGCCTGACATGTATTTATTGATGTCGTGGATAAGATTCATCTGACATGATAAAGTGCAATGTCGTTCTTTTCTTGTACGAGATTCGCCTGGCATGTATCTGTTGATGTCGTGGATAAAATTTGGCTAACACGATAAAGTGCATTGTCGTTTATATAAAAAATGATAGAAGTATTAAAGATATAGTGCATAAAGAAAACATAACATAGTTCTTCTACAATATAACACACACATATATGGGTAAACGTTAATAACGTCTACCACGCTTGTTGTCGAACCTACACGCTGCATTTTACATGAGCCCGATCCTAACACATGCGCAAAGGAGCTGCCCTCCTCCGTCGCTGCTGAACAGGCGCGGGTGTCTCAAACTGCTGTGAAGGTTGAGTTGGGATGGGAGCACCATCCAACTGCGATGCAGGAACTGTATCCTGCTGCGACACATCCACCAGGTAGTCGTTGATCTAGAAAGGTGAAGCTTGAGGACTGCCGTGGTGTGTCTGCGAGCCAGAAAGCATAGTATCGTAGTCTATTATGCCCTCTCCTACATTGGCATAACATATATAGTTAGCAAGTTCATTTTGTCCATTATGTATTTATGTAGCAAAATCGTTGCACGTCATACCTGCGTCCATGTGTGGCACATGCGTGGACGGGCTAGCCAAGTGCAAAGAAGAAACCCAAGAAGGTATCTATGCCGACGGGTCTGGAAAATTCCAACCAGGTACCTGTGTGGACGGGCCTGAGGGCCAAGCAGCAGTACCTGTGTGGATGGTCCTGGAGCCCAAGCACCAGGTACCTGTGTGGATGGCCCTAGAGCCCAAGCAGGCACCTGTGTGGATGGTCCTGGGACCCAAGCAGGTACCTGAGTGGACGGGTTTGCAACTGAAGTAGGTACCTGTGTGGAGGTCCCTGCATAAGATATATGAACAAAAATATTAGTTTCGTGCTAATATGTGAAGTTTACTAATAATTACGTACATGTTGTGCTGGGATGCATAACGTTACGTGCGGTCGAAACTGTAGTGTCTCGTGCACATGATTGTGCATAAGAAGCCAACTTCAGACCCTCTTTCGTGTGGTTGTATATCCTTTGCAGCATGTGCACCATCTCTGACGAACTCATCAATTCCCCTGCCTCAATCGTTGTAGTCCAGCTGAGGACTCCGCAAGAACCTGACGGAACCAATTCATCTTCACAAGTGCGAAGTGATCGGTCGTACAACAATTAATTAGTAATCTTTAATGAAAACAACATATTAAAGCGTTGCAAATTTACTTTAAAGATTTCAATCTTACCACCATTGAAGAAACTTCATCCCTATGACACGGATATGTATCTGTTGCTGAGGGTATGTGCGTCTGTCGCTCGACTGGTGTGTGTGCGAGAACAACTCGTGTTCGAGGAAGGTACCACAATAAGTACTCCTCGTAAACGGCCTGTGAGAACGGTCGTGTCTCCTGAACAACCTCGTGTAAGGAATCCGTCCACTGTAGGAGCCACGGTTCATGCGCTACAACCAAAGTCCCGGCGTGGAGGTACCCTTACGACAGTACCTGCATGACAAATAAATACATTAATATTTCAGAAATATTGTTTTCAAGAGATATGAGGGGAATTACTTACGTATGCACTTCAGAAGGCACAATAGAATGTGGAAGTACTAGAAATGCCTGGTGTAGGCCAAACTGATGCAACACTCGGTGTGGTGCATACTCCTCCACGTAGATTTCGTACACCAGCAGTTTCCTTGTAAGCTAGTAATCCGAATCTCTGTAGCAGAGATACGCAAGTCCCCTCGGTGCTCGACGGTCGTGCTCCTCCATAGAATACGGTGTCCAACACACATCCTAGTCCGCATCTAACCGATCAAACTCCTTGACGAACCCTTGGTACACGTTGTGCATCTGCTTGTTACTCCACTCACGCTGCGTAATGAACAAATGATGTCAAATTACTATATTATTATAATCGTGAACAATATGAATGCACTTAAAATATAACCATACATGTTGCCGCACCCAAAAAGTACCCATAGTAGGGCCGTCATCTGGTGTCTCACCGTACTCATCACCATCGTATGGTGCCAGGTGCACTTGCGGCCGACCTATCATGAACCGCTCGTATACCCATATCCGCAGAAGTAGAGGACAACCAGCTAGTACTGTGTTACCTCGAGCCTTCGTGCAAGCGTCAGAAAGTCCTCTGTATGTGGCCGTCAACACAGCCAAACGCCAACTGTACTGAGGCATCTCCTGTGGTATGGACTCTGCTATCTGTCGAGTAAACAGAATTAGGTTTCTGTCCACGGAGTCACCGTGCGTGTTGGTGAACATTATCGCACCAAACAACAAAAACAAGTGGGTGAGTCCTTAGGGGCGCAAACAGGGGCATCTACGATAGGAAGACCCAACAAGAAAGACACGTCCTCCAACGTGACGGTCATCTCCCCACACGGCAAGTGAAACGTGTGGGTCTCTGGCCTCCAACGACATCAAAGCTGACAGCAGGGCCCTGTCGAGGCTGAAACGGTACTTTCGGTCATCATGATCAAACAACCTCTCCTCAAGTAGTCTACATATTGGAAGCAGCCCAGCTGCACTCAACCCGTTTCATACCAATCAATAAATTAATATCTACAGAATGATAAAATAATTTTTATTATCATATTAACAGAAACCTGTACCTAGGAATCCATCTATCATCTAACTTCCAAAACTTGGAAGGCAGTTGAGGACGAAGAACGGGCAGATCCTCACCTCGCCAAAGTCGGAAACCTCGGTGCGTTATATCAATCCGAAATTGAAGTAACTCAGGACACTGTTCTTATTCTGCAACCATACCTACATATGACAAGGAAAACATTAGTAGGACGACAAACTTGAAAAACATATTCAAATGAATGACGTGTACAAAATATTCGAATAAATAACATGAACAACATATTCATAACAATACATATGTCAATATTCGATACAACACACTTTACTTAACGTACACGTACACATTCATAGTACATCATAATAAGATATTACATAATGTAGCATATCTGAATATAACGATGCACCTCAAATAGCATTGCCATCCCTAAACATAGTTGTGCGGCATGCACGAGGACGCTGGCCATCCTTAGGATTCCCAGAAGGGTGCAACTTCAGCCACATTTGCCTCATTGTTTGAAATGCAATTTTTGTAAGTATGACCCGTTTGTTTGCACTTGCTACATGTTCCTTAAAATCTACCAATTTTGGACACATCCATATCGTTTCTGATACGTCGAGTCTTGTGACGACCTCTTTTTTGTTTCAACCGCATGGTTTCAGGTCCTCGCAAAGCATCTGGTCCTGGATCCATGGTAAATGTGCCTTTAGTAGCAAACCCATATATCTCTACATTCCAAGTACTCACAAGAACCTCTTTTCGGAAGTAGTAGGATACGTAATTACTTGGTGTTAACTTGTTATATGAGCAAACTGCAATAACATGAGAACAAGGCCTATGAAAGAGTTGTGGCTTCATACATGTGCACGTGCAATCATCCTGTCAAAGAATGCACTTCTGAACAACTCTCTCATGGTTAGCAGCACGACGATTCTTGTCCCTACACAAAATTTCAAACATGTGCTCTGCAGTTCCCATAGGCCGCACACGATGAAATGCGGCCTTTTGGATCTTCTTCTCCATGAACTTGCACATGTAGGGTGAATAAGCCAAATTGACATCATTTCTTACTAAAATTGCAGTTGTGTAGTGCTCACAAAAGTACTTGCATGTCCCATATAAAATGTCCTCGACAATAGCAACCAAAGGTAATCCTCGTAAACCTCGTATCACCCAATTGTATATTTTTATTGAGTATCACTGCATTAGCATGTGTAAAATATAGAAGACTAAATAAAAATTAATAGAAGTAATGTCAAAGAAGGACCTCACCTCAGCTAAATTAGTTGTCATGATGCCATACCTAGCACTATTAGTGTCGTATAACGAAGACCACTTCTCTTTCGGTTCGCGTCGAATCCAACTCGAGAAATTTCGGCTTGATGAGCCTAAAGTTGGAATAGATATTTCATTAGGATTGTCTCTTCTTGTAGACGCCTCTGCTTATGTCGTTGTCAATTCGTCTAGACGTTGCCGCAGAGCAATAAACTTCCTCTCTTGATTTTGACTACACAACATCTTGAACAAATTCATAAGTTGCTTGTTCTTGAAGTGACTGAAAAAGTTAGTGCCTAAATGACTCATGCAATATCTTGATTAAATGTCTGTCCAATAAGGTTGTTGCCCACGCTCGGAGGAACCATGTTTCAAATCAGATATTGCTTTAAGCAATCCAGCATGACGATCATGTATCAAACAAACATTGGGACGTTCTTGCACTACAACCATCTTTACCCGACTAAGAAACCAATACCAGCTGTCAGTGTTCTCGCTTTCGATAGAAGCAAAAGCCACAGGCAACACCTGTTGATTCCCATCAACTATAATAGCTGTTAGAATTTGACCTTTGTACTTTCCAGTTAAAAAAGTACCATCAATGCAAAGGATAGGGCTACAATTTCTGAATGCAGCAATACATTGACCTAATGCAAAGATGGCACGATGGAGAAACAACTTCCCAGGCATATCTCTGTTCGGCACATCTATAATGTCATAATAAGTTCCAACATTTCTCTCTTGGATGGTCTGCAATAACTTTGGAAGATTTTCATAAGAAACTTCAAATGAACCAAATCTTTACTCAATTACCTTCTATTTTGCCTTCCACGCTTTGGAGTAACTTATGGTGTACTTGAACTCCCCATCAATAGTGTTTATTATTGATTTCGGTTCAAACCAAATGTTATCCACAATTCTGGCGCACATGTGATTCGCAATAAACTGCGATGTAAGAGCACTATTGCACTTCTCCAATTCATGCAACTCGCATTTGTGATCAATCATTTTTGATACTCTCCATAACTCCGTCCACTTCTCCTCGAAATCATGGACCCGAAAAGAACAACTTGAGAACACACATTTCACATCATAATATTTTTTACATGACTTGTAAACTGTAAATGATCTCTGCACAGACAGAGACCAATATTTCACTGCATCCTTCAAACTATCTTTGTCTTTAAAAATATCTCCTTGTATTAACTGATTCTCATGGTATCTCGATAAGTGACAATACTTTTCTGTAGTTGATAAATTACTCGGGATTGGATTGTTCCACTCTGCAAGAACAATAGTATCATTCTCATTCTCATCATCAGAAGAGTCAACTTCTGGAACATTTTCGTGTTCCATATCTGTGACGCCCGGTTCCGAGAATGAACCAAGCTAACGCATATGTGTGCCCAGGATGTTCATCACACATACACGAGTGCAATCACAAAAGAGTATACAGAAAATTACCACAAGACAAGATTAATTAACCAAATTTTATTACACAAACCATATTATCCTCGAATACAAGCTCTAATGAATATTAATGACAAGTTCAACTAATGCAGCGGAAATAAAATAATTAAGCAAACTAAGCAACTAAGCAGCATAAGCGATAGGGTATATATGCGCAGCTCCAATCAACACCACAGGCAAAGCTGACGGTAGACACGGCCTAGAACTCCGCATTATCACCATTAAACTCATAATTCTGACCTGCAACTGTTGGGGGGATTGCAAGAGTGAGTACATGTCGTACTCAGCAAGTGTGGAAAGTATGACATGTGGCTGATTCAAATGACGACAATAATAATGGCAAAGTGCTGAAAAGTACAGTAAAACATTTGAAAAGCAATATATTACATGTATGTGAAATAAACCCATCATAATCATAAGTAATACCATAATACCAGTCCACAATTTACCATCCTCATACATAATTCCAGATTTCACCATTGCCAATAACCATATTCAATACCAAAAATAAATCCATAACCATCCATAACCATTACCAACCATAACCATCCCAATTACCAATTTCCCTCTAATCATGTAGGTCATCCAGACGCTCATAACCGGGAGCACGGCTAAAATGATAGTTTTATTTAACTCTGCAGAGTTTGTACCTCTTTACCCACGTGTTCGTGATTTCATTACCTCTCGGCCACTAAGAACCTCCCTTATGCCCATGACCCGTCGGTCATATTACACACTTCCGTTGGTGTGTGGCCAAGAGATCACAAAATAGCCTTTATAAAGGGATTACTAGCCTATTTAGACCCCACTGAGGTTTCACCGGTGGCGATGCCTCCAACTGAGCACATCTTCAACCAAGGGCCCCCTCTTGAGCCATTCGGATCCCAGGGTAGTCCCACCAATCATCAACAAACCCAATCCGACTACCCCTTCCCCGAGCATCCACAATGGTCCAAACAGCACTAGCAAAGCCCTAATTAATCGGCTATGCCACACCCATACTTGGCCTCATGGTGGCACTGTAGTCCTGGCCTATTCTCGCATGAACCGGTCCTTAGATCTAAAGCAAGAAAACCACCATAACATCCAACCCATCCACATACCAGGCTTTCTTAGATCACCCATCATATTGACCAGTTCACATTAACCAGAATACCATTGATGCATAATTAAATGTGTAGTGTTGGTTGTCATCCCAATTAATTAAGCGAAGCAAAAAGGTAAAAAGCCCTTCCCGACTCTACCATATATCCCAGGTGACAAGGGTGGTCGAACAAAACTAGTAAACTTCCTACCATAGGATTCCCATCAATTTGACACAAGCATGCAGTTTTGCAAACAAAACATTTATTTTAAAAACAGGATCAATATGCTTCAAGGACACTTGCCTTGCTCTTGCTGTTGATTAGGGTCAAAGCCTTCAAACTCCTGGTGCTGTAGATCCTCCGCGGCACTTTCTAGCGCAAATCCGTCTATTCCACACAATAAACATACAAGACAAGAAACACAATCAAAGAGTGCACAAATATTACTCAATATGATATGACATGCATGATTGATGCAAATGCAAGGTAGCACTTGTTACTAGATTGCTTTTAATGATCACTAACTAGCTCTAATAGATTTTAACAAGTTTATACAGGTTTGGGGTTGATTAGACCAAATTTTAGAATTAATTCAACACAATTTAACCAGGAAGATCGGACTAGTCCGCTAGGGACCAGACAAGTCTGCACTCTGCGAGACCAGCGGATTAGGGTTTTCTAGATCGACGTAAATTTGGGGATTAGGGGTTGAATGCACATAAGGAAAAGATAATAGAAGGTATACCAGGTGTTTAGGACTCCAATGAATCAAGAAACTTGGAGGTAGCACTTGGATCTTGAAGATCTAGGGTTGGTGATGAACTTGGGAGGAATTGGTGGTGGAGAACGAAACTTGGTAGAGATCTTGATCCTCTTTCGTTTCCTCCTCTTCTTCTTCTTGCTTGGGATCTTCTCCTCCCTCCTTGATGGTGGCTCTCCACGAACTAGGGTTTGGGTGGGTGGAAAAGTGGCAAATAGATGTCAAACCAAGGGGTGGGGTTGTTTATATAGAGGTGGAGGCTAGGGTTAGATGGATTTCGAGTTTGGGATGAGTAGAGGCCGGTTTAGAGTCCCACATGGGCTCTAAAAGAGTTGGGAACGACGTACCTAGGCCCACTTAACGTGAAACCCAAGAAACAAGTCGTAAAACACATGGTCAATCTCGGAGTCATGAAATATCGGACAAGTCCGGACAGGATCGGACTAGTCTGAAGTCGTCCAGAGAGAAAATCGGACAAGTCTGGCCTAAAATCGGACAAGTCCAATCTTAGTCAGAAAGGAAAACGGACAAGTCCGCTGGAACACCGGACTAGTCCGGACAAGTCCAAGGACTTAACAAATTTTCAAGGATTCATGAAATACCGGACTAGTCCGCACAAGATCAAACAAGTCCGAAGTTGTCCAGAGGCAAATATCGGACTAATCCGCAGCAAAAACGGACAAGTCCGTTTTTAGACAGAGAGAAATCGGACTAGTCCTCAGCAAAATTGGACTAGTCCGCACATTCCAACGTATTTAAGTGCGGTTTTGTTCCAAATCAATTTTAAACTCGTTCCTCTTGTTGTGGGTTAATGTTAAACATGAATATGAATGTATGCAAGGCATGATGCATGAAAATGAGGGTGTTACAAACCTACCACCCATAAAATGAATCTCGCCCTCGAGATTCGACGCGGAGGAGAAGAGATAGGGAAAGTCCTTCTTGAGATCATCCTCCAATTCCCACGTCGCTTCTTTTTCTGTGTGGTGCTTCCATTGAACTTTACACCATCTAATGACCTTGTTCCTTGTGACTCTCTCCTTAGTTTCCAAGATTTTGACCGGTTGCTCGGCATACGTCAAATCTTCCTCTAGTTCCAATTCTTCCATTGGAACTTGTTCTTCCGGTACTCTCAAGCACTTCTTGAGCTGAGAAACATGAAAGACATCATGTACGTCTGAAAGATGAGCTGGCATCTCCAACTTATACGCTACTTCTCCTCTTTTGTCCAAAATCTTGAATGGTCCAATATAGTGAGGTGCGAGCTTACCCCTTATGTTAAACCTCTTATGACCTCTCATTGGTGACACCTTGAGGTAAACAAAATCTCCTATTTCAAAGGCTAATTTCCTTCTCTTATTGTCCGTATAGCCTTTTGTCTTGATTGGGCAGCCCTCAAGTTTTCACGAATTATTTGGACTTGCTTTTCGGCTTCTTGCAACACATCCGGACCAAATACTTGAGTTTTCCCTGCTTCATTCCAGAATAAAAGTGTCCTACACTTCCTCCCATAAAGCGCTTCGTACGGTGACATCTTCAAACTTGCTTGGTAACTATTGTTGTATGAAAATTCCGCGTATGACAAGCTTTTGTCCCAACTTTTCCCATGCTTTAAAGTACAAGCTCTTAACATGTCCTCCAAAATCTGATTGGTCCTCTCGGTTTGTCCATCCGTTTGAGGATGATATGCTGAACTAAAATTCAACCTCGTTCCCAAAGCTTCATGCAACTTTTGCCAAAACCTGAAAGTAAATTGAGAACCTCTATCCGAGACTATCTTCTTCGGTACTCCATGTCGGCACACAATATGCTCCATATACAATTCTGCTAGCTTCGCGATGGTATATGTGGTCTTGACAGGAATAAAGTGAGCTGATTTTGTCAACCGATCTACAATGACCCATATTGAATCATAGCCATACTGGGTTCGCGGTAATCCAACTATAAAGTCCATACCAATCTCTTCCCACTTCCACTCTGGAATCTTCAATGGCTGCAATAACTCTTCTGGCCTTTGATGTTCCGCCTTGACTCGTTGGCACACGTCACACAATGCAACATATTCGGCTATGTCCTTCTTCATGCTATCCCACCAATAGCAAGTCTTCAAGTCTTTGTACATCTTCGTACAACCTTGGTGAATCGAGTAAGGCGATTCTTGTGCCTCCTTTAATATTGTCCCCCGAATATGCTTTACATTAGGCACAACGATCCTCTTTCCAAGCCATAAGGTACCATGTTCATCCTCGTCAAATCTGAACTCTCTCCCTTCTTCGGTTCTTTCCTTGATTTCCTTGATCTCCTCATCTGTGGTTTGTGCCTCTCGAATTTCTTGCTCCAAGGTTGGGTTTAACTCCATCATCTCCATCTCGTTTACAAACCCAAGGTTCAACCGTTCAAACTCCTTGCATAGCTCGGATGGTATCTCTCGAACTGTGAGTTGGTGACTTACCCCCTTTCTACTCAAAGCATCGGCCACTACATTGGCCTTCCCCGGATGATAGTTGATCCCCAAATCATAATCTTTGATGAGCTCCAACCATCTTCGTTGCCTCAAGTTCAGATCCGTTTGTGTGAAAATATACTTCAAACTTTTATGATCCGTATAAATTTCACACATATGTCCAAGAATATAGTGTCTCCAAATCTTCAATGCATGTACCACGTCCGCGAGTTCCAAATCGTGCGTGGGACAATTCTACTCATGTTTCTTCAATTGTCTTGATGCATAGGCGACCACTTGACCTTCTTGCATCAATACACATCCAAGCCCTTGTCTTGATGCGTCACAATAAATATCAAAACTCTTGCTTACATCTGGCAATACCAAAACTGGGGCTGTTGTTAACCTCTTCTTCAACTCCTCAAAACTGTTTTGAGAAGCTTCAGTCCATTGGAACGCCTTTCCCTTCATTAGCAACTCCGTCATAGGCTTGGCTATCTTGGAAAAGTCCTTGATGAATCTACGGTAATATCCAGCCATCCCAAGAAAACTCCTTATTTCCTTGACATTTTGCGGCGGTTCCCACTTCAACACGTCACTCACTTTACCAGGGTCAACCGATACTCCTCCTCCTGAGATGATATGACCCAAAAATGGCACCTCTTTCAACCAAAACTGACACTTGTTGAACTTGGCATACAACTGATGCTCCCTCAATTTCTGCAACGTAAGCCTCAAGTGTTCCTCATGTTCCTTCTCATCCTTCGAGTAGATCATAATATCATCAATAAACACCACAACAAACTTATATAAGTACTCCATGAAGACCTTATTCATGAGGTACATAAAGTAGGCAGGTGCATTTGTCAATCCAAAAGACATCACGGTGTACTCATAAGATCCATACCGTGTCCTAAAAGCTGTCTTGGGTATCTCCGATGGTCTAATCTTCATTTGAAAGTATCCCGACCTCAAATCAATCTTAGAGAAGACACAAGCACCCTTCATCTGATCAAACAAATCCTCTATACGGGGCAAGGTGTACTTGTTCTTGATGGTCACCTCGTTGAGAGCTCGGTAATCCACGCACATCCTTTGGGATCCATCCTTCTTGTCCACAAACAGCACAGGCGCTCCCCAAAGTGAAGAACTAGGGCGAATAAAACCCTTCTCTAATTGCTCTTGAATTTGCTTCTTGAGCTCCGCTAATTCCATAGGAGGCATCCTATACGACCTCTTAGCTATAGGTGCAGTTCCAGGTATTAAATCAATAACAAACTCAATGTCTCGATCAGGCGGCATACCTGGCAACTCATTTGGAAACACATCCAAAAACTCACACACTACCAGAATCTCCTCAATTGCGGCACCGTCCACATGATTCAGCTCCAATTGCTTCGGTGCGGTTTGAGATGCTTCAAATTCTACGGTGATTCCTTCTTCATTGGTCAACTTCACCGTCTTTGTGGCACACTCAATAACTCCATTGTGCTTCCTCAACCAGTCCATACCAAGTATAATGTCCAATCCTTGAGAATCCAAAACTATGAGGTTGGCGGAGAAGTCTACCCCCTTATTCTAAGGCTTACTTTTGGACATACTATATTTGTCCTCATCTCTCCTCCAGGAGACTTAACCAACAAAGTAAACTTCATATGAGAGATAGGCAAACTATACTTGGTAACATACTTTGATGCAATGAATGAATGCGATGCTCCAGAATCAAATAACATAGTCGCGGGTTTGGAGTTTGCAAGAAACATACCAATGACCACATCATCCGCTTGTTGAGCATCCTCCGTAGAGACATGATTCACATTGCCATGAGCAAAATTCTGCTGTCCTCGGTTCCCTTGTGGCTGTCCTCCGCTGGGTCTTGGGTTTTGCCTCGGTGCATTGCTTCCTTGACCAAGACCTGACTTAGGACATTGGTGCGCAAAGTGTCCAGCTTGGTTTTGAACATTTGCAGCAGGAAAATTAGCACGAGGTGCATAAGGCATTGGAGGCCTAGGTGCTTGCATGACAGGACGCTGCTGCACAAACTGAGTTGGGCGTGGTGCATAACCAGGGCGCTGAGCAGGAATAGAGGAGCTGTAATAGGGCGCATTAGGAGGCGCAAAGCGAGGGCGCACAGTACTTCCTTGTTGCTGTCCTTGATATGGCGCCTTCCTCTTGATTTCTTGCTCCATCTCACGGATCTTGTTTTCAACCACAATTGCTTTGTCCACAAGCTTCTGGAAATTTGCATAGTCACAATTGAGCAATTGTACTTGGATCTCATTGTTCAAGCCCCTCATGAACAAGTATTGCTTCCGGCTGTCCCGACTAACATCCTCAGGCGCGTACCTTGAGAGTTGAGTGAATTTATTGAGATATTCACTCACACTTGATCTTCCTTGCCTTAAATTCTCAAATTCTTGCCTCTTCAATCTCATAACACCCTCGGGCACATAATGAGAACGAAAATTTTCCTTGAATTCGGCCCAAGTAATTCTCTCTTGATTCTCATGAGCGTTGCAATAAGAATCCCACCAATCCGCAGCTGCTCCAACGTGTTGATGAGAAGCGAACAGGACCTTCTCCCGGTCACTGCATTGGACAATGGCTAGCTTCTTCTCCACGGACTTGAGCCAATCATCCGCATCCATAGGGTTTGCGGCTTGAGCAAAGGTTGGCGGCCTAGTCCTCATAAACTCTCCCAATCGGTTATGAGGAGGCGGGGGTGGCGGTGGAGGCATGTGGGGCTGATTGTTGATGTTGCCAGCCTGCAGCTGTCCCATTGTTTGTATCATGGTCTGCATGAGCTGGTTTTGCATAGACAATAGCTGCTCAATGTTGATAGCTCCCTGAGTAGATCCTTGTACAACGTTGTTCTGAGGTACTCCATGGTTCTCCTCCTCATCATTGCCATCCCTCTGGTTGCGAGTCCTCACCATCTGAAGAAAAGCAATAGGTAAGAATTAGAAAATGTCCCCAACTATATGCATCAAGGGATATGGAACTAAACAACTAGCTATACTAGCCTAGGTGGACATGGAAATGTTAAGGAATCCCAAAATCCTCTATTAAGCACACAAGCAAACAATATATATATATATATATATATATATATATATATATATATATATATATATATATATATATATATATATATATATATATATATATAGCAAACAGCACTCCAAGCAAAAACACATCGATTCCTGAGTGCTCCTATGTGCTCTAAAGTGTCCATTCTATCTAGGCTGCGTCCTACGGTCAACCTGTGGCTCTGATACCAATCTGTGATGCCCGGTTCCGAAAATGAACCAAGCTAACGCATATGTGTGCCCAGGATGTTCATCACACATACACGAGTGCAATCACAAAAGAGTATACAGAAAATTACCACAAGACAAGATTAATTAACCAAATTTTATTACACAAACCATATTATCCTCGAATACAAGCTCTAATGAATATTAGTGACAAGTTCAACTAATGCAGCGGAAATAAACTAATTAAGCAAACTAAGCAACTAAGCAGCATAAGTGATAGGGTATATATGCGCAGCTCCAATCAACACCACAGGCAAAGCTGACGGTAGACACGGCCTAGAACTCCGCATTATCGCCATTAAACTCATAATTCTGACCTGCAACTGTTGGGGGGGATTGCAAGAGTGAGTACATGTCGTACTCAGCAAGTGTGGAAAGTATGACATGTGGCTGATTCAAATGGCGACAATAATAATGGCAAAGTGCTGAAAAGTACAGTAAAACATTTGAAAAGCAATATATTACATGTATGTGAAATAAACCCATCATAATCATAAGTAATACCATAATACCAGTCCACAATTTACCATCCTCATCCATAATTCCAGATTTCACCATTGCCAATAACTATATTCAATACCAAAAATAAATCCATAACCATCCATAACCATTACCAACCATAACCATCCCAATTACCAATTTCCCTCTAATCTTGTAGGTCATCCAGGCACTCATAACCGGGAGCACGGCTATCATGATAGTTTTATTTAACTCTGCAGAGTTTGTAACTCTTTATCCACGTGTTCGTGATTTCATCACCCTTCGGCGACTAAGAACCTCCCTTATGCCCATGACCCGTCGGTCATATTACACACTTCCGTTGGTGTGTGGCCAAGAGATCTCAAAATAGCCTTTACAAAGGGATTACTAGCCTATTTAGACCCCACTGAGGTTTCACCGGTGGCGATGCCTCCAACTGAGCACATCTTCAACCAAGGGCCCCCTCTTGAGCCATTTAGATCCCAGGGTAGTCCCACCAATGATCAACAAACCCAATCCGACTACCCCTTCCCCGAGCATCCACAATTGTCCAAACAGCACTAGCAAAGCCCTAATTAATCGGCTACGCCGCACCCATACTTGGCCTCGTGGTGGCACTGTAGTCCTGGCCTATTCTCGCATGAACCGGTCCTTAGATCTAAAGCAAGCAAACCACCATAACATCCAACCCATCCACATACCAGGCTTGCTTAGATCACCCATCATATTGACCAGTTCACATTAACCAGAATACCATTGATGCATAATTAAATGTGTAGTGTTGGTTGCCATCCCAATTAATTAAGTGAAGCAAAAAGGTAAAAAGCCCTTCCCGACTCTACCATATATCCCAGGTGACAAGGGTGGTCGAACAAAACTAGTAAACTTCCTACCATAGGATTCCCATCAATTTGACACAAGCATGCAGTTTTGCAAATAAAACATTTATTTTAAAAACAGGATCAATATGCTTCAAGGACACTTGCCTTGCTCTTGCTGTTGATTAGGGTCAAAGCCTTCAAACTCCTGGTGCTGTAGATCCTCCGCGGCACTTTCTAGCGCAAATCCGTCTATTCCACACAATAAACATACAAGACAAGAAACACAATCAAAGAGTGGACAAATATTACTCAATATGATATGACATGCATGATTGATGCAAATGCAAGGTAGCACTTGTTACTAGATTGCTTTTAATGATCACTAACTAGCTCTAATAGATTTTAACAAGTTTATACAGGTTTGTGTTGATTAGATCAAATTTTAGAATTAATTCAACACAATTTAACCAGGAAGATCGGACTAGTCCGCTAGGGACCAGACAAGTCCGCACTCTGCGTGATCAGCGGATTAGGGTTTTTTAGATCGACGTAAATTTTTGGATTAGGGGTTGAATGCACATAAGGAAAAGATAATAGAAGGTATACCAGGTGTTTAAGACTCCAATGAATCAAGAAACTTGGAGGTAGCACTTGGATCTTGAAGATCTAGGGTTGGTGATGAACTTGGGAGGAATTGGTGGTGGAGAACGAAACTTGGTGGAGATCTTGATCCTCTTTCGTTTCCTCCTCTTCTTCTTCTTGCTTGGGATCTTCTCCTCCCTCCTTGATGGTGTCTCTCCATGAACTAGGGTTTGGGTGGGTGGAAAAGTGGCAAATAGATGTCAAACCAAGGGGTGGGGTTGTTTATATAGAGGTGGAGGCTAGGGTTAGATGGATTTCGAGTTTGGGATGAGTAGAGGCCGGTTTAGAGTCCCACATGGGCTCTAAAAGAGTTGGGCACGACGTCACTAGGCCCACTTAATGTGAAACAAAAGGTCAATCTCGGAGTCACAAAATATCGGACAAGTACGGACAGGATCGGACTAGTCCGAAGTCGTCCAAAGAGAAAATCGGACAAGTCTGGCCTAAAATCGGACAAGTCCGATCTTAGTCAGAAAGGAAAACGGACAAGTCCGCTGGAACACCGGACTAGTCCGGACAAGTCCAGGGACTTAACAAATTTTCAAGGATTCATGAAATACTGGACTAGTCGGCACAAGATCGGACAAGTCCGAAGTTGTCCAGAGGCAAATATCGGACTAATCCGCAGCAAAAACGGACAAGTCTGTTTTTAGACAGAGAGAAATCGGACTAGTCCTCAGCAAAATCGGACTAGTCCGCACTTTCCTGCGTTTTTAAGTGCGGTTTTGTTCCAAATCAATTTTAAACTTGTTCCTCTTGTTGTGGGTTAATGTTAAACATGAATATGAATGTATGCAAGGCATGATGCATGAAAATGAGGGTGTTACAAACCAACCCCCCTTCAAATTAATCTCGCCCTCGAGATTCGACGTGGAGGAGAAGAGATAGGGAAAGTCCTTCTTGAGATCATCCTCCAATTCCCACGTCGCTTCTTTTTCTGTGTGGTGCTTCCATTGAACTTTACACCATCTAATGACCTTGTTCCTTGTGACTCTCTCCTTAGTTTCCAAGATTTTGACCGGTTGCTCGGCATACGTCAAATCTTCCTCTAGTTCCAATTCTTCCATTGGCACTTGTTCTTCCGGTACTCTCAGGCACTTCTTGAGCTGAGAAACATGAAAGACATCATGTACGTCTGAAAGATGAGCTGGCATCTCCAACTTATACGCTACTTCTCCTCTTTTGTCCAAAATCTTGAATGGTCCAATATAGCGAGGTGCGAGCTTACCCCTTATGTTAAACCTATTATGACCTCTCATTGGTGACACCTTGAGGTAAACAAAATCTCCTATTTCAAAGGCTAATTTCCTTCTCTTATTGTCCGCATAGCCTTTTTGTCTTGATTGGGCAGCCCTCAAGTTTTCACAAATTATTTGGACTTGCTTTTCGGCTTCTTGCAACACATCCGGACCAAATACTTGAGTTTCCCCTGCTTCATTCCAGAATAAAGGTGTCCTACACTTCCTCCCATAAAGCGCTTCGTACGGTGACATCTTCAAACTTGCTTGGTAACTATTGTTGTATGAAAATTCTACGTATGACAAGCTTTTGTCCCAACGTTTCCCATGCTTTAAAGCACAAACTCTTAACATGTCCTCCAAAATCTTATTGGTCCTCTCGGTTTGTCCATCCGTTTGAGGATGATATGCTGAACTAAAATTCAACCTCGTTCCCAAAGCTTCATGCAACTTTTGCCAAAACCTGGAAGTAAATTGAGAACCTCTATCCGAGACTATCTTCTTCGGTACTCCATGTCGGCACACAATATGCTCCATATACAGTTCTGCTAGCTTCGCGGTGGTATATGTGGTCTTGACAGGAATAAAGTGAGCTGATTTTGTCAACCGATCTACAATGACCCATATTGAATCATAGCCATACTGGGTTCGTGGTAATCCAACTATAAAGTCCATACCAATCTCTTCCCACTTCCACTCTGGAATCTTCAATGGCTGCAATAACCCTGCTGGCCTTTGATGTTCCGCCTTGACTCGTTGGCACACGTCACACAATGCAACATATTCGGCTATGTCCTTCTTCATGCTATCCCACCAATAGCAAGTCTTCAAGTCTTTCTACATCTTCGCACAACCTGGGTGAATCGAGTAAGGCGAGTCATGTGCCTCCTTTAATATTCTCTCCCGAATATGCTTTACATTAGGCACAACGATCCTCTTTCCAAGCCATAAGGTACCATGTTCATCCTCGTCAAATCTGAATTCTCTCGCTTCTTCGGTTCTCTCCTTGATTTCCTTGATCTCCTCATCTGTGGTTTGTGCCTCTCGAATTTCTTGCTCCAAGGTTGGGTTTAACTCCATCATCTCCATCTCGTTTACAAACCCAAGGTTCAACCATTCAAACTCCTTGCATAGCTCGGATGGTATCTCTCGAACTGTGAGTTGGTGACTTACCCCCTTTCTACTCAAAGCATTGGCCACTACATTGGCCTTCCCCGGATGATAGTTGATCCCCAAATCATAATCTTTGATGAGCTCCAACCATCTTCGTTGCCTCAAGTTCAGATCTGTTTGTGTGAAAATATTCTTCAAACTTTTATGATCCGTATAAATTTCACACCTATGTCCAAGAATATAGTGTCTCCAAATCTTCAATGCATGTACCACGGCCGCGAGTTCCAAATCGTGCGTGGGATAATTCTGCTCATGTTTCTTCAATTGTCTTGATGCATAGGCGACCACTTGACCTTCTTGCATCAATACACATCCAAGCCCTTGTCTTGATGCGTCACAATAAATATCAAAACACTTGCTTACATCCGGCAATACCAAAACTGGGGCTGTTGTTAACCTCTTCTTCAACTCCTCAAAACTGTTTCGACAAGCTTCAGTCCATTGGAACACCTTTCCCTTCATTAGCAACTCTGTCATAGGCTTGGCTATCTTGGAAAAGTCCTTGATGAATCTACGGTAATATCCAGCCATCCCATGAAAACTCCTTATTTCCTTTACATTTTGCGGCGGTTCCCACATCAACACGTCCCTCACTTTACCAGGGTCAACCGATACTCCTCCTCCTGAGATGATATGACCCAAAAAATGGCACCTCTTTCAACCAAAACTGACACTTGTTGAACTTGGCATACAACCGATGCTCCCTCAATTTCTGCAATGTAAGCCTCAAGTGTTCCTCATGTTCCTTCTCATCCTTCGAGTAGATCATAATATCATCAATAAACACCACAACGAACTTATCTAAGTACTCCATGAAGACCTTATTCATGAGGTACATAAAGTAGGCAGGTGCATTTGTCAATCCAAAAGACATCACGGTGTACTCATAAGATCCATACCGTGTCCTAAAAGCTGTCTTGGGTATGTCCGATGGTCTAATCTTCATTTGAAAGTATCCCGACCTCAAATCAATCTTAGAGAAGACACAAGCACCCCTCATCTGATCAAACAAATCCTCTATACGAGGCAAGGTGTACATGTTCTTGATGGTCACCTCGTTGAGAGCTCGGTAATCCACGCATATCCTTTGGGATCCATCCTTCTTGTCCACAAACAGCACAGGCGCTCCCCAAAGTGAAGAACTAGGGCGAATAAAACCCTTCTATAATTGCTCTTGAATTTGCTTCTTGTGCTCCGCTAATTCCATAGGAGGCATCCTATACGGCCTCTTAGCTATAGGTGCAGTTCCAAGTATTAAATCAATAACAAACTCAATGTCTCGATCAAGCGGCATACCTGGCAACTCATCTGGAAACACATCCAAAAACTCACACACTACCGGAATCTCCTCAATTGCGGCACCGTCCACATGATTCAGCTCCAATTGCTTCGGTGCAGTTTGAGATGCTTCAAATTCTACGGTGATTCCTTCTTCATTGGTCAACTTCACCGTCTTTGTGGCACACTCAATAACTCCATTGTGCTTCCTCAACCAGTCCATACCAAGTATAATGTCCAATCCTTGAGAATCCAAAACTATGAGGTTGGCGGAGAAGTCTACCCCCCTTATTCTAAGGCTTACTTTTGGACATACTATATTTGTCCTCATCTCTCCTCCAGGAGACTTAACCAACAAAGTAAACTTCATATGAGAGATAGGCAAACTATACTTGGTAACATACTTTGATGCAATGAATGAATGTGATGCTCCGGAATCAAATAACATAGTCGCGGGGTTGGAGTTTGCAAGAAACATACCAATGACCACATCATCCGCTTGTTGAGCATCCTCCGTAGAGACATGATTCACATTGCCATGAGCAAAATTCTGCTGTCCTCGGTTCCCTTGTGGCTGTCCTCCACTGGGTCTTGGGTTTTGCCTCGGTGCATTGCTTCCTTGACCAAGACCTGACTTAGGACATTGGTGCGCAAAGTGTCCAGCTTCTCCACAATTATAACACTTCTTAACTCCACCAGAATTATTGGGACGATCTTGGTTTTGAAAATTTGCAGTAGGAAAATTAGCACGAGGTGCATAAGGCATTGGAGGCCTAGGTGCTTGCATGACAGGACACTGCTGCACAAACTGAGTTGGGCGTGGTGCATAACCAGGGCGCTGAGCAGGAATAGAGGAGCTGTAATAGGGCGCATTAGGAGGCGCAAAGTGAGGGCGCACATTACTTCCTTGTTGCTGTCCTTGATATGGCGCCTTCCTCTTGATTTCTTGCTCCATCTCACGAATCTTGTTTTCAACCACAATTGCTTTGTCCACAAGCTTCTGGAAATTTGCATAGTCACAATTGAGCAATTGTACTTGGATCTCATTGTTCAAGCCCCTCATGAACAAGTATTGCTTCCGGCTGTCCCGACTAACATCCTCAGGTGCGTACCTTGAGAGTTGAGTGAATTTATTGAGATATTCACTCACACTTGATCTTCCTTGCCTTAAATTCTCAAATTCTTGCCTCTTCAATATCATAACACCCTCGGGCACATAATGAGAACAAAAATTTTCCTTGAATTCGGCCCAAGTAATTCTCTCTTGATTCTCATGAGCATTGCAATAAGAATCCCACCAATCCGCAGCTGCTCCAACGAGTTGATGAGAAGCGAACAGGACCTTCTCCCGGTCACTGCATTGGACAATGGCTAGCTTCTTCTCCACGGACTTGAGCCAATCATCCACATCCATAGGGTTTGCGGCTTGAGCAAAGGTTGGCGGCCTAGTCCTCATAAACTCTCCCAATCGGTTATGAGGAGGCGGGGGTGGCGGTGGAGGCATGTGGGGCTGATTGTTGATGTTGCCAGCCTGCAGCTGTCCCATTGTTTGTATCATGGTCTGCATGAGCTGGTTTTGCATAGCCAATAGCTGCTCAATGTTGATAGCTCCCTGAGTAGATCCTTGTCCAACGTTGTTCTGAGGTACTCCATGGTTCTCCTCCTCATCATTGCCATCCCTCTGGTTGCGAGTCCTCACCATCTTAAGAAAAGCAATAGGTAAGAATTAGAAAACGTCCCCAACTATATGCATCAAGGGATATGGAACTAAACAACTAGCTATACTAGCCTAGGTGGACATGGAAATGTTAAGGCATCCCAAAATCCTCTATTAAGCACACAAGCAAACAATATATATATATATATATATATATATATATATATATATATATATATATATAGCAAACAGCACTCCAAGCAAAAACACATCGATTCCTGAGTGCTCCTATGTGCTCTAAAGTGTCCATTCTATCTAGGCTACGTCCTACGGTCAACCTGTGGCTCTGATACCAATCTGTGACGCCCGGTTCCGAAAATGAACCAAGCTAACGCATATGTGTGCCCAGGATGTTCATCACACATACACGAGTGCAATCACAAAAGAGTATACAGAAAATTACCACAAGACAAGATTAATTAACCAAATTTTATTACACAAACCATATTATCCTCGAATACACTAATGAATATTAATGACAAGTTCAACTAATGCAGTGGAAATAAACTAATTAAGCAAACTAAGCAACTAAGCAGCATAAGCGATAGGGTATATATGCGTAGCTCCAATCAACACCACAGGCAAAGCTAACGGTAGACACGGCCTAGAACTCCGCATTATCGCCATTAAACACATAATTCTGACCTGCAACTGTTGGGCGGGATTGCAAGAGTGAGTACATGTCGTACTCAGCAAATGTGGAAAGTATGACATGTGGCTGATTCAAATGACGACAATAATAATGGCAAAGTGCTGAAAAGTATAGTAAAACATTTGAAAAGCAATATATTACATGTATGTGAAATAAACCCATCATAATCATAAGTAATACCATAATACCAGTCCACAATTTACCATCCTTATCCATAATTCCAGATTTCACCATTGCCAATAACCATATTCAATACCAAAAATAAATCCATAACCATCCATAACCATTACCAACCATAACCATCCCAATTACCAATTTCCCTCTAATCATGTAGGTCATCCAGGCGCTCATAACCGGGAGCACGGCTATCATGATAGTTTTATTTAACTCTGCAGAGTTTGTACCTCTTTACCCACATGTTCGTGATTTCATCACCCTTCGACGACTAAGAACCTCCCTTATGCCCATGACCCGTCGGTCATATTACACACTTCCGTTGGTGTGTGGCCAAGAGATCACAAAATAGCCTCTACAAAGGGATTACTAGCCTATTTAGACCCCACTGAGGTTTCACCGGTGGCGATGCCTCCAACTGAGCACATCTTCAACCAAGGGCCCCCTCTTGAGCCATTCGGATCCCAGGGTAGTCCCACCAATCAGCAACAAACCCAATCCGACTACCCCTTCCCCGAGCATCCACAATGGTCCAAACAGCAATAGCAAAGCCCTAATTAATCGGCTACGCCGCACCCATACTTGGCCTCGTGGTGGCACTGTAGTCCTGGCCTATTCTCGCATGAACCGGTCCTTAGATCTAAAGCAAGCAAACCACCATAACATCCAACCCATCCACATACCAGGCTTGCTTAGATCACCCATCATATTGACCAGTTCACATTAACCAGAATACCATTGATGCATAATTAAATGTGTAGTGTTGGTTGTCATCCCAATTAATTAAGCGAAGCAAAAAGGTAAAAAGCCCTTCCCGACTCTACCATATATCCCAGGTGACAAGGGTGGTCGAACAAAACTAGTAAACTTTCTACCATAGGATTCCCATCAATTTGACACAAGCATGCAGTTTTGCAAACAAAACATTTATTTTAAAAACAGGATCAATATGCTTCAAGGACACTTGCCTTGCTCTTGCTGTTGATTAGGGTCAAAGCCTTCAAACTCCTGGTGCTGTAGATCCTCCGCGGCACTTTCTAGCGCAAATCCGTCTATTCCACACAATAAACATACAAGACAAGAAACACAATCAAAGAGTGCACAAATATTACTCAATATGATATGACATGCATGATTGATGCAAATGCAAGGTAGCACTTGTTACTAGATTGCTTTTAATGATCACTAACTAGCTCTAATAGATTTTAACAAGTTTATACAGGTTTGGGGTTGATTAGATCAAATTTTAGAATTAATTCAACACAATTTAACCAGGAAGATCGGACTAGTCCGCTAGGGACCGGACAAGTCCGCACTCTGCGAGATCAGCGGATTAGGGTTTTCTAGATCGACGTAAATTTGGGGATTAGGGGTTGAATGCACATAAGGAAAAGATAATAGAAGGTATACCAGGTTTTTAGGACTCCAATGAATCAAGAAACTTGGAGGTAGCACTTGGATCTTGAAGATCTAGGGTTGGTGATGAACTTGGGAGGAATTGGTGGTGGAGAACAAAACTTGGTGGAGATCTTGATCCTCTTTCGTTTCCTCCTCTTCTTCTTCTTGCTTGGGATCTTCTCCTCCCTCCTTGATGGTGGATCTCCACGAAATAGGGTTTGGGTGGGTGGAAAAGTGGCAAATAGATGTCAAACCAAGGGGTGGGGTTGTTTATATAGAGGTGGAGGCTAGGGTTAGATGGATTTCGAGTTTGGGATGAGTAGAGGCCGGTTTAGAGTCCCACATGGGCTCTAAAAGAGTTGCGCACGACGTCCCTAGGACCACTTAACGTGAAACCCAAGAAACAAGTCGTAAAACAAAAGGTCAATCTCGGAGTCACGAAATATCGGACAAGTCCGGACAGGATCGGACTAGTCCGAAGTCGTCCAGAGAGAAAATCGGACAAGTCTGGCATAAAATCGGACAAGTCCGATCTTAGTCAGAAAGGAAAACGGACAAGTCCGCTGGAACACCGGACTAGTCCGGACAAGTCCAGGGACTTAACAAATTTTCCAGGATTTATGAAATACAAGACTAGTCCGCACAAGATCGGACAAGTCCGAAGTTGTCCAGAGGCAAATATCGGACTAATCCGCAACAAAAACGGACAAGTCCGTTTTTAGACAGAGAGAAATCAGACTAGTCCTCAGCAAAATCGGACTAGCCTGCACATTCCTGCGTTTTTAAGTGCGGTTTTGTTCCAAATCAATTTTAAACTCGTTCCTCTTGTTGTGGGTTAATGTTAAACATGAATATGAATGAATGCAAGGCATGATGCATGAAAATGAGGGTGTTACAATATCTTTGATTCTTATTTGTTAAACTATGTTCTCGATGTGCTCTCCTTCATCTAGCACACCACGTGCTTGTATACGTATCGAGTTCTCTCCAGCATTCCTACATCATTTTCCACACTATTTGCTTCATCAGCTTCCGCTGCAATCTCTACTTCTTTCATTTCCGCTTGCGCAAGAAGCACTAGAGACCAACCCCGCTCCATAACCAAATCTACTATTTTTCTCCAATTCCGTGTTCCATTAATAACAATCGAATCCTAATAAAATCCATTTCTTGCACGATTAATCATTCCTTTCACTGTCAACTAATTTTGTTGTGCATCAAGGTTAAATGTTTTTGTCGGTACCCTGGGTACCATATACTCCTTGGGATTGCAATGATCTCAAAGGAAAGTTATCTACTTGATTTGAAGACCTTCGGAGGCCCACATGTCAGACATGTCCGGACCCGCTTCTCCAACATGGTTAGTCCTAGGGTCGCCACGTGTACTATCAAACCGGAGCTACCGCCCGCAAGGGGGAAGCTCCGGGCTATGTACCGAAATGGCACCCCCGGACCTAACCCCAGACCGAGGGAAGCTCAGGTGCTGACACGTGTCGGGTAACACCGGAGCCATCTGTTCCCCACAGTGTGCTCTGGCGCTACCACGTTTCCAACCGTCGGATCTTCAGCCTCTAACCTCCGGAAGACTCCACAACGGCTCCGTATCTTCAAAGGGGAATCGAGGACTTCAAGACCTGATCAAGTGTCATTAATACTATATTAATGACACACGATCGGACGACCTTAATTACCAGTAATGGTGCTGTCAAAGCCCATAACTCGGTCATTAAGGGCGATTAAACATGTTGAATGTGTATCAATATCAGTAACCGTCGGGGCCACATGTTGGGCCAGGCTAACTTGTAATGGCCTGCCCTTGTACTCTAAAAGGACAGGCCAACGATACATAGGACACACTCGAGATATACTCTCTACACACACTCAAGGACACACTGGACACACATACTAGACAGATGCTCTAGACAGACATCCAATACAACACCAACACACCCCGTGGAGTAGGGTATTACGCTCAAGCGGCCCGAACCACGTAAATCTTCGTGTCCCTTGTGTCACTCGACATCTCACCTTCTGGAATCTCCGCGCGCCCATACCGAACCTTAAACTCCTTTAACACTTTAGTAGTGTCGAGAGATCTGCCGGATCAAAACCACCGACAGTTGGCGCGCCAGGTAGGGGCGCCTGAGATTTTAAGAATGGTGAACTCAGCCGCTGGATCATCCAATGGTCATCCCGCTGTTCAAGCTATTGGGGGTAACCCCTCCAATATGCAGCCACCAGTAGGAACCATGGCTCCAGCAGGAGTCACACTTCCACCACCGTCGCCTCCACTAGCTAATCAAGCTGGACAACGCGATGGTGCACCAGCATCAATCACTGCGTCGGCGAATCTTGACAACCCGGAACACGCGCTTCATGCAGCACGTGCTCTTCTTCAGCGCCCACCACCTCCGGACGCATCCCGGGATGCAATGGAGCAGTGGAGGGCCGATGTGGAACACTTGGTTGCAGCAGCAGCCGACCGCATCAGCAACCAGGGTCCTCCTCCTTCAGGACGGGCCCCATCGCAGCGACGGACCTTGTCTGGCAGACATGGTCCGCACGTTTCCAACAACAGGAGACATGCTGCATCACAGCAGGTGACGTCGTTGCTCTCCGGAGCACGACGCACTCATACGGTATCAAGGCTTTCAACTCATGACCTCCGGGCGGAGCTTGATCGCCGATATCGCCAACAAGACGGCCGAGTCCATATTGAGCGTGCTCGTGAAAGACGAGAAGCTCAAGACATTCCTGCGCCTGAAGGAGTAGGAGGAGGCTGTTCAGCCCTGGCCATGCATCTGCGTATGGTCAGGTGGCCACAGAAGTTCCGGCCTCACCTGTCGGAGATGTTCGACGGGACTATTAATGCTGTCGAATTTCTTCAGATTTACTCCACTACTATCTTGGCAGCTGGAGGAAATGAGGCCGTAATGGCCAATTATTTCCCAGTGGCTTTAACTGGGACCGCCAGGTCCTGGTTTATGAGCCTTTCACCCAACTCCATCAAGAGTTGGGAGGAGCTGTGCCGGTAGTTCACCACCAACTTCGGGAGTTCTTACACCCGACCAGGCACTGAATTGGACCTTTTTGCAGTCGTGCAAAAAGGGGGAGAATCCCTGCGATCATTCATCCAGAGGTTCTCTAAGGTACGAAACACTATCCCTTCTATCTCTAGCGCCTCTGTCATCATGGCATTTAGACAGGGAGTGCGGGATAAGAAGATGCTGGAGAAACTGGCGATCAAGGAGATTACCAGTGTCACGGAACTCTTCAGCTTGGCTGACAAATGTGCCAGAGCTGCAGAGGGCTGTGAAATGCACTCCAAACCAACTCCGGAGGATCACAAGAAATCCTCCAAAGGAGAAGCCGCTACCTCCGGGAGTGGCAAGAAGAAGAAAAAGACCAACGGCAAGAAGAAGCCGTCGGCCGGTGCATCCAATGCTGCACCTACTGCAGCTCCAGGTGGCCGGGGGCCACGCCTCGAGAAGCGACCTCGACCGTCTTCAGAAGACGGTGGCAAACCCAAGGTGTGGTGTCCAATTCACAAAACAGACAGCCACAGTTTGGAAGACTGCCGGGAGGTCCAAAACCTTGTCGAGCGCTACAACAAGCGCCGGGAAGAAGCTCCTTTCCGATAGAGGAAAGGAAAACAAAAAGTTGACGAAGCTCCGGCTGAAGAGGAGTTAGGTTTTCATGATCCCAAAAAGGTCCTGAAGGCCGTCTACACCTCCGTCGATGACGATTCCGACGTCTCTGACAACGAGCGTCGGAAGACCATGAACACCATTTTTGGTGGATCATGGGACATTACCTCCCGCCGCGTCATCAAGACTATGCGTCGGGACATGGCTGCTGTAGCTCCTACAGCCAGGGCGGAACCTCATCGGAAGTGGATGGACACAGCCATCACTTTTGATGCTTCAGACTGCCGTCGAAGCATGGTTGGAGCAGGTCAGCTACCTTTGATGGTATCTCCTACCATCAATAACATCCAGCTCCACCATGTTATGATAGACGGAGGTTCAGTGCTCAATCTCATAAGCTTCGAAGCTTTTACCAAGCTTCAGCTCCGACCTTCGGATCTCCACCCCTCCCGACCTTTCTCCAGAGTAGGTCCGGGAGCCATTACCCCACACGGAGCTATTACCCTCCCCGTTACCTTCGGGACCCGGGAGAAGTATCGCACCGAGAAGTTGGTCTTTAACGTTGCTTAGATCAACTTACCCTTCAATGCCATCTTGGGTAGGCCTGCCTTGTACAAATTCATGGCAGATGCTCATTATGGTTACCTGGTGTTAAAGATGCCAACACCAGTAGGCGTTCTCCAGATCCGCGGAGATCGTACTGCCGGAGTAACTGCTCTGGAAGAACTCCATGCACTCACCACGCGGCGACACCGACATTCCCGTCAAAGTCGTCCAAATCGATTCCGATGCCGCTCAGACCACCCGTATATCGGGGGGATTGAACAACAAATAGGAACTTGCGCTCATCACTTTCCTCCGGGCTAATGTCGACGTGTTTGCATGGCAACCGTCACAAATGCCTGGGATCCCTAGGGAAGTGATTGAGCACAATCTGAAGATCTACCCCGACGCTCGGCCTGTGCATCAGAAGCCTTAGAAGCAATCCGTAGAGCGACAGAACTTCATCCAACAAGAAGTGAAGAAGTTGCTCGAAGCTGGATTCATCCGAGAAGTCTTCCATCCAAAATGGCTGGCAAATCCAGTTATTGTTCCCAAGGCCGGCGGTAAACTTCGGATGTGTATCGACTACACAACACTAAATAAGGCATGTCCAAAAGATCCATTCCCACTACCTAGAATAGATCAGATAGTGGATTCCACTTCCGGGTGTGAATTACTGCGTTTCCTAGACGCATATTCTGGGTATCATCAAATCAGAATGTCTAGGGAAGATGAAGAGCATACCTCTTTCATCACAGTAGATGTATTGTACTGTTATACAGCCATGCCATTTTGTCTCAAAAATGCAGCTTCAACCTTTGTACGAGCTATGTACAAAACCTTTGAAGAACTCATTAGAGACGTAGAGGAAGTGTACGTCGATGATATCGTGGTCAAGGTCAAAAACAAGGAGTCACTCCTTGACACCTTGCAGTCTGTCTATGATAAGCTGCGGGTCACCCGCACAAAGCTAAACCCAGACAAGTGTGTCTTTGGGGTTAGCTCCGGAAAACTTCTTGGTTTCCTGGTAAGTCACCGGGGCATAGAAGCTAATCCGGCAAAGATCAAAGCCATTGAAGACATGCGGCCACCAGCCCGCATCAAAGATGTCCAAAAGCTAACTGGATGTCTAGCAGCCCTCAGCCGGTTCATTTCAAGACTGGCAGAACGGGCACTCCCCTTCTTCAAGTTATTGAGGAAGTCCAGACCATTCCAATGGTCTGAAGAAGCAGAAAAGAAATTCCAGGAGCTAAAACAGTTCCTCACCACCCTACCAATTCTGGTAGCTCAGAACCCTGGTGAGCCTTTGCTGCTTTACATTTCAGCCACTGACGAAGTCGTCAGTATGGTCCTGGTCATGGAGAGACCAGAACTACCCCATACTCAGGAATCCAGACCCCTTCGGGAGGGTCTGGAGGATCCCGAAAGCGAGTCTGGGTCCCAGCTCCCAGACTTCAATCCACAAGAAGTCACTTCGGAAGACCCAGACCCCTCCGAGAGGGTCCAGATCTCTTCTGAAGAAGCTTCGGGTTCCTCCAGCTAGGACCCGGAGGTCCCCGAAGAAAATCCGGATCCCTCTGCGAGGGTCCGGGTCAGTGAAGAGGAAGCTTTGGGCCCCTACGAGAGGGTCCGGACCATTCAGCGCCCAGTGTACTTCATCAGCGAAGTATTACATGATGCCAAGACTCGATACCTAGAGGTGCATAAGGTGCTCTATGCAGTTCTTATTGCCTCCAGGAAGCTTCGCCATTACTTCCAAGCTCACAAAATCTCAGTGGTGACCTCTTACCCACTTCGAGCAATCTTGCATAATCCCAACTCAACTGGGAATATTGCAAAGTGGGCAACGGAATTGGCTGAATTTGATCTCGAATTCATTTCAAGGCAAGCAATCAAGAGTCAAGCATTGGCGGATTTCTTGGCGGAATGGACTCCCTCTCCAACAAACCTTGGGGGCCCCAGCGAGCAGAAGCCAGAACACAAGGCTCCGGTCTTCACTGAGCCTCACTGGACCCTCTACTTCGACGGCTCCATGCAAAATCAGGGGGGCAGTGCTGGAATCCTTCTCCTCACACCAACCGGAGAGAAGGTAAAATACATGGTACACCTTGACTTCAAGGCGACCAACAACATGGCGGAATATGAAGCACTCATTTACGGACTAAGGGTGGCACTGTCATACAGTGTCAAGCAACTGCTGGTCAAGGGAGATTCACAGCTCATCATTAAGCAAGTGAAGGGTGAATGCTCCTGCAACAATCTCCAGCTAGCTGCTTACCTCCTTGAAGTCCAGAGGCTTCAGAAGGACTTCGAAGTCCTAGATCTCCACCATGTCCAGCGTGCCCACAATGCTGAAGCCGACGAGCTCTCGACAAAAGCGTCAACCGGAGCTCCGGCTCCTGGCGGAACTTTTGTCTGGAGGTTGTCAAAACCCACAGCTCAGCCTGCCGAACTGAGCGAAGGGGGCGACATCAGCATCCCGAAGCTGACGGTCCCGATGGCCCTATTACCATGGCAGCCATCAAGGGTCGTAGGTGCTGCCGGAAGCTCCGAGCAACCCAGCACGCAAGACTCAGATGCTCAAGTTAGTTCCGATGCATGGATCTCGGAGATCCAGAACTACTTTAAAGATAACATCCTTCCTGACGATGATGTATCCGCTAACCGGGTAGTCAGATTGGCTAAAAGATACACATTGGTAGAAGGGGATCTCTACCGGCGCGGTGCCAATGGCATCCTAATGCGGTGCATCACAAGGGAATAAGGCTGCGAGCTCCTCGCAGAAATCCATGGAGGCGAGTGTGGGAACCACGCGTCTTCCCGAACGCTTGTTGGTAAAGCCTTTCGGCATGGCTTCTACTGGCCTACAGCACTCCAGGATGCAACTGAGCTGGTGAAGAAATGTGAAGCATGTCAATTTCATGCAAAGCAAATTCACACACCGGCTCAGCCCCTACAAATGATACCTCCTACATGGCCCTTCGCTGTGTGGGGGATGGACATCATGGCACCTTTCCCAAGAGCCGTCGGAGGTTACAAGTTCTTATATGTTGCCATTGACAAGTTCATCAAGTGGTCGGAAGCAAGTCCAGTTGTGACAATCAACAAGCAATCTGCTATCAACTTTTTGCAGTCCATTGTATGCAGATTTGGAGTCCCAAACAAAATCATCACTAATAATGGGACCCAATTCACAAGCTCTGGATTTCAAGGATATTGTGAAGACCTCGGCATTCAAGTTTGCTACGCCTCCATAGCTCACCCAGCAAGCAATGACCAAGCCGAGAGAGCAAATGCTGAAATCCTTAAAGGACTCAAAACGCGCACCTATGAGCGCTTGAAAAAACATGGAGCAAACTGGATTGAAGAGCTTCCGCCCACTTTATGGGCCAACAGAACAACTCCAAACCGGTCAACTGGAGAGACACCCTTCTTCCTGGTGTATGGAGTTGAAGCAATCCTTCCTCCGGAAATCACCTTGGGGTCACTCCGGGTCCGGACCTTCGACGAAGCCACGCAGGACCAGCTCCGGCTTGAAGACCTAGACCTCCTTGAGGAGGGAAGGTGCCAAGCCGCTATTCGGAATGCCCAATACCGCCAAGCCCTTCGGCACTATCATCAGCGGCATGTACACAACCGACAGCTCGAGGAAGGCGATTTGGTGTTACGTAGTATACAATCCAGAGAAGGGTTAAACAAACTCCCCCCCAGCTGGGAAGGACCCTTCCGAGTGATTAAAGTATCCCGTCCCGGAAGCGTTCGCTTGGCCACCGAGGATGGGACACCTCTCCCAAATCCTTGGAACATTGAGCACCTCCGTAAGTTCTACACTTAATATCACGGAGGTGAGTCTGTAGTAACTTGAGGTGTATGTTATAGAGTCATTGTACAAAGTCGGGTAGTTCCTCCAGGAGAACAGCCGGACCTTTCCAGGAAGGTCCACAAAGTTCATGCAACACTTGTCACAGTCTCAAGACTAAAAGTGTGGCTAGCTACCATGGGTCAAACGAGAAATTAAACACGCTTAGCCTGGTTCCGTACCCTAAGAGTGTACTTGTTTCCCCTGTACCCCGGACCTATAATGAAAGACATCTTCATGTGAAACAGACTCCACATGCATTTCTTTTGTACAGGCTCAACATTTTTTAATTTTCTCTTTCTTGTCTATAACAAAGTTGTGCAATTCTTAAGAAATTTTAGTTCGACCAGTTTGTGTACAATTCGAGCTGTATTGTCAATTCTTTTGGATCCCAATATTGTTCATGGCTCACTCGCCTGAATGCCGCCAAGCCAATCTAGGGCCGGAGTGTGCTATCGACTTAGCCTGGTGAAGCACCCTAAGTACGCCCACCCCGGCAGGCCGAAGTAAGGCAGGTCCAAATACAATCGGATCTGGAAGGAAGAAGGCAACACATTCGGTTGTATTCAGAATCATGTTTGACCTAAAATTTTCTTGGGAATCGTAAGCCACGACGAAGTTATAGGCAAGGAGCGAATTTTACTATTTTTCTTGGCTTCAAGTGTGCAGGAAAAATAAAGAATCCACGTTGATGGAGAAAAGCCAGAACTAACGAGCATCACCGGAGCAACCAAGCTCCGGTAAAGCTAGGGGGGCCAGCCGTCGATGTAAAATAAAAGATGGTGAGAAGACCACACAAGCCGAGTCTGCCGCCGACAAGCTACGCGTTGGCAAAGGTCACTGCCAGAGCTATTAAGCTCCGACACCCCGGAGGTCTAACTATCGATGCTCTACGCGTTGATAGGAACTACTGCCGGAGCTACTAAGCTCCGACAACCTCAGGGGGCCTTCACTATAGAAGACTTCGGACCTACACTCTACAAGTTTGAAGCAAATGAGTCTTCAACAAAACACAATATCCTCTTGGTACATGTTCACAATCAAATTGTGTACATCTACCAGGGGGCCAAGTGAAGACAAAAGTGTTGAAGACAAAAAGTGAAATTCACAAAAATTTGGGGATTTCATTCGTCTGGAGACAAGGGATTACAAAATTGAGGAAGAAAAAGAGAGAATACAAGTGGGAGCTACGGAGATGGTCCTAGACCCTATGGAAGAACTGGGCGACCTTCTGGGCAACCTCCGACACATTGGCTCGGGCAGCTTCACCTTCTCCTTCAACGGGACCTTCAAGCACTGGGTCCAGAGGAAATTGGGGATTCCGACTGGTGTAGCACGTCAGCACATATTCTGCGACGTTCTTCGCCAGGGATTGCCCCTCAACCTCCAATTGGTCCGTGATGACGTCACCAACCTTGGAGAGTTTGCTACCTGCCGAGCTCAACGCCTGCAACGCTAGGTCCGGCTCCGGCTCCGGATCATCCGGGCACACGGGACTGAAGCCCATCGGTGTCAGCGCATCATTGGCCTTGCCAAGGAACTCCCAAATCTGTAGGGAGTCCGCAGTCCTCAAGCCCTTCAATTCTTCCAAGGATCTTCTGGCCGCCACCAGTTCAGAATTCTCACGAGCGAGGCGCTCAACTTCTTTGGCGTTTTGCTGAATCTTTTCAGCAACTCGCTTCTCGAGTTTTCCGAGCTCCTCCTCTCGGAGGTGGATCTTGTTCCGGCGGTCAACCAGGTCCTTCTCCCTACCCCTCACTTTCTTCTCCCTAGCAGCAAGGGCACACTCTTTCTCGTAGAGTTCCTGCCCTCGCACCCAGGCCTTCTCCTCCTCAGTGCAACGCTCTTCCAATTTCTTGGCGCGCTCTTCAAGGCCCTTGTCGGCCAGAGCCACCTTTTCGGTGAGCTCCTCCTCCCTCCTCAGGACGTCATCCCGTAGCTCTAGGAGTTTCTGCTCTTCATCTTCGAGCCGTTTCTCCCTCTCCTCAAGTGCCTCCCGGCGCTTGATGAGAGTAGTGTTAATGGCCTCAAGCCTTTCTTGGACTTCATCGGCCGCACTGTTAGCTGCTTTGGTCTGCTCATAAATGTCCCAGGATTGATCGTCGAGGGCGCAAGTCATACTCTCCCTGTCATCCAATAATTTGCCCCAGTATTCCAGGCGGACCTTCTCCCGCTTGATCCACTCTTTGTCATCTGCTAGCCTCGACTGCGCCAGCTTAGTCTCGAAGTAGAGCCGGTTACGCCACCGCCTAAGGGTTTGGCACTCCTCTTCAAGAGCCTTGCTGTCGTGGAAGAAGGCCAGTTGAACTTGACGCAGACTGGAACAGGCGCTATTAATAGACAATGACAACAGGATAGGTTCCGGACCTGCTGGGGTCTCCTCTGCTGGTTCCAGCAAGTTTTCAGATACAAAAATTGGGTCCCACTCCACAAGAGTGGTCCCCTGGGTCTCCATGGCACTAGGGCCGTCCTCCGGGATGACCTCAGTCGCCATCGAGGAGGGTCCCGCTGATGAAGTTCTGACCTCCGGAAGTGGTTCCGAAGGCCCCGCCGCCAGGTCTACATTTGCCCCCTCAGGCAGGGGGTCAGCGACTCCACCAGGGCACTCCGGCTCAGCCGCGAGTACCTCTGATGTCGTCACTTCCAGAGCAGGGGCTGCTTCTAGCTCCGGCCATGACACCTCCTCTATTGGGGGCTCGAGCGCCGACGCCTCCGCAACAACTGGCTCGGGAGCCGGAAAGTCTTCAACATCAACCAGCCCTGCGGCCGGAGCTCAATAACAACCGGCTCTGCGGCCGGCGCTTCAGAAGTAGCCGGCCCAACCGTCGGGACTTCCTCAACATCCGGCGCGCACGCCGAGACTTCAACTACCTCCGGCTCAACCGCCGGGGCTTCGGCAATTTCCGGCTCTAGGGCCGGAATTACTGCTTCCTCCGGCTTAACGGCCGGAGCTTCCATCATCTCTGCACTGGGACCCGGAGCTTCAACCTCCGGGGCAGGTGCCGCTGGCGCATCTTCTCTCCCGCGGTCCGGCGCTACCACGGGAGTTTCTGGGGATGAGTCGAGGTCCATGACCACGACAGCTGGCGCTGGAGCTGTCGCAGCTTCAGCCACCACTTGGGGCGGCACCGGGACAGGAGCAGAAGCTTCTGCCCTCACAGCTTCAGCTGCTGTGGCTGAGGGTGGAGCCTCACTCCTCGTCTTGGGAACGCTGCAGATGATGGATGAAGAAACTTAGAAAACAATTACTACAACAAAAACAACTGTCTGAGGTAAAGATTAAAAATTACCTCGGGAGGCTTCCGCACCAGCTTGCGCGGAACCTCTTTCCCGGGCGTTCTGGGCTAACCATAGCCGCCGCCGGCGTGGAAGTTCTGGAAGGCCCCCCGGAACTCGTTGCAGCCACTGGCATTTCCCTAGTCGAGGCCCCCCTCGATCGGGAAGAACCTCCGGACCTAGAGGCCTCAACTGACCCTGGTGCTGGAGTCACATGCCCGGAGCTAGCACCCCGGGAGGACGCCGCTGCGGGTACTGTCGCCGCGGTTGTAGAAGACCTCCCCCTCCGGGGAGAAGGAGCTGATGCAGAGGTGGCAGGCCTGACGGACCTTCCGTCGGCATGCTGCAGCTTCCTCTTCCAGCTCAAGGGTTCGTCCGCCGGCTCCTTGCCCTTGTCGACGACCTCGACCCTTGGCTTCGGGGCAGGGTCGGAGCCACCTTCGGAAGCTCCAGGGATCACCACCCTTGAGGTCGACCTTCTCTCGACGACACCAAGATCGTCAAGCACGGGCATCTTCCGCCAGAGCTCCCTGCTGAACTCTACTTCCACGTTCAGAGGAGAAAAGCTGATGGCAGAGTCAAGTCGTCACCCGCGACGTCGATGCCGTGCTGGAACTTCTTGAGATGAAACTCCAATGTTGTCCCCGCCATGTTGGACTTCAGCCCGGTCTCGACCCGGTCGTCGTCCATCACACTGTTCAGGGACCAAGCGAGTTTTTCTCTCCTCTTCAGCGGTGCCCACCTGTTGACCAGGAAGTTGCAAAACACCGCCTGAGGAGTTAATCCTCCCTCCACGCACTGGCGGATCCTGGTCAGAGCAGGGTTGAAGGCTTCCGCCAGCACCGGAGCTTCACTCCAGACTATCGTGTCGATGTTGGGGAGGCCTTCGGGCAGCTCCAACCTCTCGTGCTCCTCCACCCTGATGACTATCCAGTCCTTCTTCCAATCATCCCATTTCCCAGAGGGAAACGACCGAAGGTACTTGAATGGGCACTTCTTGCGCTTCACGAAGTAGTAGAAGCCAAGGTACTCATTGCTCCTACCGGTGGTATGGACGGTGAAGAAGGTCCGGAAGAGTTCAATGCAGGGGGGGATGCCCACCCACATTTCACAGAAGTGGACGAAGACGGACACAAGAAGAATGGAGTGGGGCCAAGGTGGTACAGCTGCACACCATAGAAGTCTAGCAGCATCAAGAAAAAGGAGGAAAAAGGTGGGATCAACCCCACCATGGCGTACGAGGAGAAGTACACCATTTCACCGGCGTGCTCCTTCTCAAACGGGAGCTATCCCCCAGCATGGACCATGCGGTTGAAGAAGTCCGAGGACCATCCCATGAAGGCCCGGACCTTCTTTAGGTCACCGTCGGTCTTCAAACGGCTCTCACGGAGACCCAACTCCATCGCAGCACAGCAAGGCAGGAGAGGAAGAGCAAGCACAAGTTGGGAGTTTGAGCGCAAGATCAGATGAGAGGCGTAAAGAACCCCAAACGGTGCACACTTTCCTTCTTAAGTAAGCCCTTACGACGCTTGGATGGAAACCGCAAGGAAGTCGAAGATACTACTCAAAAATTCCACCCAGCCAATGACAAGAGGGCCCGGGACCACCCCGACGATCAAGTTGAGGTTCTTACCTAGGCGAACAGTTGTCATCATGAGGCGGGAAGCCTGAAGGCGGCGGCCTTACAAGGCGCGCGGAACCGATACGATTTTCGTATCGGGAACCAGCGACCTTCAATTGCGTGAGATCCGCACGCCAAAGATCTCACCTGCCGCACACAGGATACGCCACGCGGCGAGGATTTAACTCCAAACCATCGCCAATGGCACATCCGAAGACCTTTGAAGACTCAGTTCAAAAGTCGAAGGATGGACCCACCTCTGGCGGAATGACTTCACCCAAGGGGTCTTCCTCAGAGGTGGGCCCAGGGGGCCACTGTCAGTACCCTGGGTACCATATACTCCTTGGGATTGCAAAGATCTCAAGGGAAAGTCATCTACTTCATTTGAAGACCTTTGGAGGCCCACATGTCAGACATGTCCGGACCCGCTTCTCCAACATGGTTAGTCCCAGGGTCGCCACGTGTACTATCAAACCGGAGCTACCGCTCGCAAGGGGGAAGCTCCGGGCTATGTACCGAAATGGCACCCCCGGACCTAACCCCAGATCGAGGGAAGCTCAGGTGCTGACACGTGTCGGGTAACACCGGAGCCATCTGTTCCCCAGAGTGTGCTTCGACGCTACCACGTGTCCAACCGTCGGATCTTCAGCCTCTAACCTCCAGAAGACTCCACAACGGCTCCGGATCTTCAAAGGGGAATCAAGGACTTCAAGACCTGATCAAGTGTCATTAATACTATATTAATGAGACACGATCGGACGACCTTAATTACCAGTAACGGTGCTGTCAAAGCCCATAACTCGGTCATTAAGGGCAATTAAACATGTTGAATGTGTATCAATATCAGTAACTGCCAGGGCCACATGTCGGGCCAGGCTAACTTGTAACGGCCTGCCCTTGTACTATAAAAGAACAGGCCGACGATACATAGGACACACTCGAGATAGACTCTCTACACACACTCAAGGACACACTGGACACACATACTAGACAAACGCTCTAGACAGACATCCAATACAACACCAACACACCCCGTGGAGTAGGGTATTACGCTCAGGCGGCCCCAACCACGTAAATCTTCGTGTCCCTTGTGTCACTCGACATCTCACCTTCTGGAATCTCCGCGCGCCCATACCGAACCTTAAACTCCTTTAACACTTTAGTAGTGTCGGGAGATCTGCCGGATCAAAACCACCGACAGTTTTCATCGACCAGTTTATGACACCACTAAATGTCCTCTCATTTGCTCTTGTTATCCCTCCATCACACGACGTGAAACCAGACAAATCAATCCAATTAGGGCCATAAACTATTGTGCCTTCTCCATAAAATATCCGAAATACTAACTTCTCTGACATTTCTATTGAAATTTATAAAAACAAATAAAAGTAATCGCATGTTAAGAATGCCGATTCATAATCTTACTATCTAAAAGCAAATAGAAAACTAAAAATTACATTTCGAATAATGTATGAATTAGAGAAGTGCACTATAAACATTTATCACATATTATTACTTCTAAAATTAATAACATTAACTAAAAATAACTTACGATATAAACCTAAAAACTATAACTATTAGAACTTAATAACATACGAATACCTAAAATAGCTATCAAAAGTAGTGTAAAATGTAGAAAAATACCTAAAATACATAAAGCGGAATAACACATAACTATCACTACCTAAAATACCTAAAATAAAGAGGAATCACTACCTAAATCACTATATAATAATACATGAAGAGGAATCACTAACTAAAATAACTAACAAAACATAATAACACATAATAGTACTAGAGAGAAATACAAAATATAAAGGAATAGAAAATACCGAGTAGGGCGAGCGGGGCCGAGAGGGAGGCGGCGGAGTGGCGGTCGAGGATGGCAGAGCACGGCTGAGCGGCGGCGTGGCGGCGCGGGCGCGCGATGGCTGAGCGGCGGCGTGGCTGAGTGCCGAGAAGAAGAAGTCGTCACCGTTTTAAAGAGAACGAAAATTGTCCGTGACACATACGACAGTTCGGACGGGCCCCACACCTCGGCAAATTTCGTATGTGCCACATACGAAATTCCCTCCGGCGTCGAATCTCGTATGAGGCTCATATGATATTCGCTCGTCCTCGGGAATAGATCCGCCGCCTCGGGAACCCGAGGACAGTGTGGCACGCCACGTGAATGTCGTATGTGCCTCATACGAATTTGGTGGCCCACGTGTCATTTCGTATGAGGCACATACGAACCTGGGTTAGTTTTCAAAATTTTCAAATTCAGGATTTATTTATATTAAATTATTTTTTAAAAGATATATTAATAAAAAATTCTAAACAATAGACAATGAGTGTCTATATTTGTACTCGCTTGGGTTTGCCTCTCTCACCCGTGCCTGGACACATGCTGACACGCACGGTACAGCTGCGAAGAATTTTCTAGGGAAACCGTTTTCCTAAGTTTTTTTTGTGTCTTTTTTCTAGGATTTCGGTCCTAGTGAAACTGTCCAATTCCACTGATGATATTAAAAAATTTAGCTTCATAGGTTCTCCCTGTTCATGAAAAATTGTCGCTTTGTATTTAGAAAATAAATTATAACTTTTATAGACGGAGGAAGTAGTTTCAAAACACTTCAGAAGACATGATAGATAACGCTCTTAGAGACAACAAAATAATACCCGTATTGAAACTAGCGCAAGAATTAACTGTCACCCGTTCCTTGGTCCTAGCAGGAATGGAAGATGCAGATGACATCTCGCTCTACATTGAAGCTTGTACATCTCACTGACAGCTCAACGAATCCGATCCTCTCCGATCCATGTCACAGTGGGCCGCGCGCGGCATCCACGGGCGTATTCACGTTTTTCGGCGAGCCCCACATGCATGCATGACACTCGCGACTTGATGTGCAGAGTGCTGACGCACGTTATTAGCATACGGTTCAGCTGAAACCTTTTGCCTGCTTATAGCATCATGTGAGGTTCAATTTAATTAATTCAACGAAACCCCACGTACTTTTTATGAACATGTCCGCGTGATCTCTGCGACTGAATCCGGACGTGTTTAATTTTTTTTCGGAAAATACTGTAGTTCAGGCGTTTGAAATGGGCACCCAAGTCAGGCGCCGCGCGTTCTCTGCGCGCGTGGCAGCAGATAAGTAAATTTCTTTAATTCTGTTAATTGTAATTCATAATTTGTAAGGTTATATTAATTGTAAAATAATCAAAAAAATGTGTGATTGGTTAACCTATAGAATTAAGAGTTAATGAATAATATAATAATTAGTAACTACTAATTACTCGGTACCTGAAATTTTTTGTAATTTGAGGCACCTGAAATTTAGACAAACTTTTTTCTTTTGTGGTTATGAAGCTGCATGTAGATGGTATCATCTCTGCGTACAGACGATCAATTATTGTTTCTTCCTCTTTTCGATGAACAAACAACAGAGAATATGCATCATGCATGGACCGTTTTGCTGGTGGCTCTCGATGCGTCGCCCAGTCACATTCGCGATTGGAGCAGTGTCGTCCCGTGTAGGTTCTGATGCAGCCATTGGATGCAGACGCGCAAGCTTAGCATCGCCAAACAAGAAAAATGATGCATGCATTCAATGTCGGATCTAGACATAATTAAATTGTAGGAGGGTTGAACCGTATATTCTAGTAAACATGCTTAAATGTTCTAATTAGAAAATTAATGTTTGACACAAAGATAAAGTATAACACACATATGTGCCGACGAACCAGCAATCTTTATGAGCACTACAGGAAACACGATCATTTGCGACGGTCGTCTGTTTTGCGATGGTCCGCAAATGGCCGTCGTAAATTAAAAAAGACATCGCAAATAGACTCTTATTTGCGACGGGTGCTACAGTAATCGTCGCAAATAAGAAGGCCGTCGCAAATTAAGCTTATTTGCGACGGTCTCTTCCGTTAGGCGTCGCAAATAGTATTAATTACGACGGCCAACCCTAGGGCCGTCGCAATTAACCTGGCTGTCGAAAGTTAAAGGACTATACCGTCGGGTCGAACTCATTCACTTCATCTTATCCCTACGCGCGCCACCCCCGCTCCGCTCCGCCCCCGGCCCGCCGCGCCCCCGCCGCCCCCGGCCCCCCGCCATCCCCGGCCTCGCCGCCCCCGGCCCCTGGCCACCGCCTCCTCCCCGAGCTTTGACGCCCTCATCCTCGCCCGAGCGCCGCCGCCCTCGTCCGAGCGCCACCGTCCCTGAGCCCGAGCCCGACCGGCTGCCTCCACCGAGGTGAGCCCCCTATTAGTTGTTTGTATTTTTTATTAATTTTTGTAATTAATTGTCAATTGTTAGCTGGCACACTTAATGGGCAATTAGCTAAAAACTGTTTATACTTTGTCGAGGTGACGTGAATGGTTTTCAAATGTTTTAATGAGAGAATGAGATTCAATTGGTGCCATGCATGCTAAGAATTTGTTGCCGCTCATCTTTTCCGATATGAGCAGAGCTAGAAACTTGGTCCACTCTGTTTTGCATTCATATATACTTGTAGCCGACGCATATAAACTCTAGGAGAATAATGTGATGATTGTGATAATAACAACATTTGGAAGAACAACATCGCCGCCGCCCACCGAGACCTCCCCCTACCCCCTCCTTTTTACCCGAACACATGCCATTGGGCCATTGGCCCCACCGCCTTGTCCTTCGACTTCTCGAACACGCGAAGCCCTGTCGGCGGCTTTCTTTCCTGCCCCACTCTCTTTGACCCTCCTCTCCGGCTAGAGAGGACATAGTTCAGCGGACATAGGACAACAGGGTTCTTGTGGTGTACTCACTACTTGCTTTCACTTGGCACTCACTTCGGCACAGCGCTCACACATCACTCAACACTAGTACACACAACTTGCATTTGCCTGACACTCGACTCTCATTTTTATTTCACCTCGACGCTACCGGCCTCCTCCAACGCCTCCGCCGTTCGTTCGACGCCGTCGACCCGCTGCTCCATGCCGCACAAGTAAAGTAGGCATTTAGTTGTTAATTTCTAGATAATTAGTTGTTAATTGTTCTTTATGATTAGTTGTTGTGCTATTTAGTTGTTAATTGTTCATGATGATTAGTTGTTATGCGAATTAATTGTTAGGTTGTTGTTAATTCTCATTAATTGTTAGTTGTTGCTAATTAGGTTTGAATTGCAATTAATTGTTAGTTAGTTGTTAATTAGTTAACCATTATAATTTATTATTAGTTAGTTGTTAATTGGATCTTAATGTTACTATATTTTTTTAGGTTTTATTTAATAATGTTTAAGATTTGTATTATTGCTCTTGTTTATTATTTTCTGTTTAAAATACAGTTGCTTATGTTTTCTTTAATATTTTCAATGCTTATGTATTATATATAGAAACGGCTAAACAAAAGGGCCGTCGTATGTAAAGTAGGCATCATATATGTAGTGTATATACGGCCCATCGGGTCCAATCCTAACCTTCATTCGAGGTCGGGCAAAGAGAGAACGACGCCGCTGCAGTGTGGGTCACGATCGTGACCCGTGACTGGTGACAGGAGGTGAATCGTTAGGTGAATCGTTTGTGAGTACGTATAAGATGATGAAAACTCCGAAAAATGTATGTTGCGAGTATGTGTCCTTGACTCGCAACATCCGTAAGGCAAAAGGTTTCCCAGCTAACCAGTTGTCCCCCTTTGTACTTTATGAATTGTACCGAATAGGGGGGTGTAGTGTTAAATAGGCAGCTTTATGCTGCCGAAATATGGTAAACCGAGGTATGTCAAAGTTGTTAATGACGATGGCGATAATATGATGACAGATGTCGCATATAAGTAGCTTCGTTACTTGCCTGTGACACCTCGGTTGAAGCGTTTGTTTCTTTCAAAAAGAACCGCAAGACACATGAGATGACACAAAGAAGGTAAACGTAAGAACAAAGAATTATTGACCCATCCGTTTGACGGTGATGCATGGAAGGCGCTAGACCGTTTCGATCTAGACTTTTTCTCGTGATGCGAGGAATGTTCACATCGGATTAGCGACAGATGGATTCTCACCGTTCAGTACGAACTCCATGCCATACTCCCGTTGGCCCGTCTTTGTCATTCCATACAACCTGCCACCTGCTTTTTGTACGAAGAACGAGTTCATGTTTCTCAGCCTCATTGTACCTAGAACTGATCATCCCGGGTCACGTCTCAACGTGATGTTAAAACTGCTGATCGAAGAATTGAAATTCTTTTGAAAAGGAGTCGAAGCGTACGACAGTTACAAGAAGCAGAAATTCAACCTTTGAGCTGCTTATTTGTGGTTCGTCCAAGATTTGTCGGCATACGACATGTTTTCCAGATGGAGCACTCACGGTCGTCTGACGTGTCCGATATGTGCTTCAGACACGGATTGCTTTCGACTAACTCATGGAGGCAAAATATCTTACTTCGATTGTCATAGACATTGGCTGCCCTCGAATCACATATTTAGAGAGCAGCGGCATGTCTTTCGAAAGAAGACTGTTGTCAATAAAGGACCACCAAAGCATCTCTACGGGTCAGAAATTTCCGGTATGTTGGACAAATTGGTGCCTGATGAAGGTCGTCCTGGATATTTCGTAGGTTATGGAGAGAAACACAATTGTACTCACAGATGTGGACTTTGAGAGATACCGTATGTGAAGTCGTTGATTCTAATGCACAACATTGATGTCATGCATCAGGAGCGTAACATGAGCGAAAGTATCATAAGCACTTGCATGGATATGCCTAGCAAAACGAAAGACAATTACAAAGCTAGACTAGATTTGGCAGACATTTGTCACCTTCCAACTCTTGAAATCTCTGAAAGTGGTGGGAATACATGTGCTTCTTTCTGTCTTCGATCGAAAGAAAAGAAAGAAGTTATGAAATGGATGAAAACTTTGAAATTCCCAGATGTTTACCTCACTGGGTTGAAGAGTGATGGTTATCACATTATAATGGAAAGACTCTTACCTGTTATGTTTCGAGGCTATCTAGATGATGCTGTGTGGAAGGTTTTAGCCGAGCTCAGCTATTTCTATAGACAGCTTTGTGCTAAAGAAATCAAGATCGTGATGATGGATAAGTTAGAGAAGGAGATACCCATACTTTTATGTAAGATGGAAAATTTGTTCCACTGGGTTTCTTCAATCCAATGCAACATCTGCTTATCCATCTTCCATTCGAAGCTAAAGTTGGCGGTCCTATGCAATACAGGTGGATGTATCACATTGAAAGAGTGCTACGATATATGAAACCAATGGTTGGCAACAAGGTAAGGGTGGAAGGGAGCATCGATGAAGCATATGCTCTTAATGAAGTAGGATACTTTTCAAGTGTCTACTTTGCAGAAGAAAACAATATCAATACTTCGGCAATGCGGTACAATGTGGACAAAACACCCCCTTTAAGTGACCCTTCCATTTTTCAAACAAGAGGCGCCACCGTTGGTAGCTACACGACCTACGTGCTATCCGAACATGACATGATTCTTGCTTTACTCTACATGTACGCAAATATAGAAGGCATGCAGGAATACTTCAAGTAAGTGTTTGTCCTACATTTGTGCTAATCGACATATTTTGCTACACATGCATTCTAAAAGATGTTTTTTCACGTTCAGCGAGTTCCACACACAAAGTTGGCCACATAGGCATCAACCTACGACCAAACAAGTAGAAGGGATGCGAAAGAAGGAATAAATTGGGGGGGGGGGGGCAGAGTTTCCAATCCTTGTTTCGAGATTATGTAATATTCTCTCGTCTTCTATGTATTATAAGTTACTATTATGAAAGATGTATTATTTTAACTTACAATGATTTATGACAGTGTCGGAGTCACAATGTCCATGAAGATTTGCGACAGCTATCTTATGGATTGGTGAATGTTAGAAGCTATGGTTGATATGACATAAATGGCTTTCGATTCCGTACAACTCATTTTGAAGCTCTTCGTCCTCTCGCGGCAACATCAAATTCCGGTGTTGTGACGAGAGCAATGGAAACTTAAGGGAGTTTAACCGATTATTATGGGATCATTAACAAAATCCTTGAATTTACTGTTACCGGAAATAAGACCCTTCGAGTTGTCTTCTTTGACTATGACTGGTTTGATCGCACTCTTGGAACTCGAGAAAACCAATTTGGAATGGTCGAAGTGAAACATAAGGATCGACTACGAGGTTACGATACATTCGTTCTTGCACATCAAGTGGAACAAGTGCATTATCTACCGTATCCATGCACGAAGCTCAGTGCTTGGTGGGTGGTATATAAGGTGAATCCTCGTGAGCGGTTATATACTCCTGGGGATTATGGTTACCATGATAGCAAAGACGTTGAAGAAGTGTACCAAGAAGAAGAGTTGCCAGACACTTTTATCATCGAGCTTGGTGCATGACTCGATCAATTAGTTGGAGATGTTGAAGACGTTGAAGATGTAGAGGCAGATGATATGCGAAAACGGAAATTAGAACAGGCCACGATGGAAGATCATTGGGCTGGTTTAAGGAGTAGGGCATAGGCACATGATAATGATGTTGATGAATTTTGAAAGTGATTACATGTAATGTTTTCTTGAAGATAGTAACATAAATTTTGTATATTTTATTTGCATATTTACTCATTATCTAATTAAAACAGGATGGCGTCAAAGAAGGGTAAGAAGGTGCCGTCGATCAGGGGGTTCTTCCCCTCTAGACCTGAGGATGCTTTCGCTGGTGCCTCGTCGACTGGGAGCAGACGCTCTCAGCTGCTGGGGCACGTTCTGAGCAGCTCTAGAGCTTCGTCACAGGTAAATTTTACTTGTTTTTGACAAATTCTTTAAATTCAATTTCACATTAAACTTACTTATGTAATATTTGAATGTTGTAGTCCTCACCGGCTGACTTAGAGGCTGCGACGCCAGTTGACCTTGGCTACCCTTCGGTGAGCCAACCCTCGGCCAGCCAGCCAGCCCTCAGCTGGCGAGCCTTTTGTTCTGGAATCTTTTGACTCGACTGGTGACGAGCCTTCTGGGTCACCTGACGTAGCACCCCAACACACGCGGAGGACGAGGAGGACTCACTTTGTCAGTCCTCTACCGGTCCCTTCACAGAGGATTGTGATTCGTCCGGTCGGTGACAGGTAATAAAAATTATAGTGTTCAATTCTGGTTTCTTTTGATTACTTAAGTAATGAATCAATAAATATCTTGCAGGGTTTGGGACGACACATCCTTCACCAGTGAGAGACACCAAAGACCGGTGAACGGTGTCCTCGGGTCCTTAGTGCATTTTCACTATCCCGGGGTCATCGACGGGGTGCCTGCTCTTTCGTGGGAGGACTACGCACGCGTCCATCACCAGGAGCACGACAACCTTCAGGAGGCCGCATGGGCTGATTTTATGGTAAGTATGTTAAAAATAGTTTCTAAGTTTTAACTCTTAAACTCTTGTAATGAACATCTCCTCAATATATTCTTTATCACAGGCAAGGTTTACTTTAGAGGACCCGAACGACCCTCACCTGGTTGAGGATGCGAGGAGAGTGTTTCACTACAACACTGCGAAGGCACTTCGACAAGCTTTGTCGAATGCTTGTATTCAAATTATTAATGAGCACTTGAAGGCGAACTAGCACCATGTGCTACACTTGCGGCAAGAGAGCGAGAGGCACCTGACGGAGGAGGAGTACGCGCAGGTACGTGGGGTGTAGTAAGTATTTTTTTCTGATAATTTCCTCGATGGTATTTTTAACGACTTCTAACTATGTGCAGAGCCACGTGAGCTGGTTGCAGGGTCGTGTAGGATCAAAGAGCACGTGAAAAGCTACCAAAGGGGGGGTGAATGGTAGATTTAAAAATCTTACGTAGCGGAAACAATGAAATCCCAATCCCTTCGGCAGAAAAATGATCTGTTAAAGAAATCGTGTGTGAGACTAATCTACACGTGTTTCACCGGGAAAAAAGTGATATATATGAGAGAGAATCAAGTCACGAAGAAAACACAAGAAGAATCACTCATATCCGTCAAGAGAAACTCAAGTTAAGATCGAAAGATCAAACAAATGTCAATCTGTCCTACCTGAGAAAAACAGTTCTGGAATGCTGCAAAGAAACTCGTGTCGATAAGAAATCAAAAATCCAATGACCGTGAAATTTTGATATATGATAGATAATCAAGTTGTGAATACAACCCAAAAAGAATCACGTCAATTGTATCTGTAAAACTCGAGTTATGATAAAACCACCGACGAAAGGTAGTGCTGTCCAGAAACTCGACGAGTACAACTTGTCTGGAACAAGTCGGACGAACAAGGCACAAAAGTTCCTTCAAACTACGAATTTTATTCAATAGAACACAAGAGGAACAGCCCCAAAGTCGTGCACCACGAGCTCTGGCCTCCCTTGCTTATATAACCAGCTCGAAAGACAACTCTACTCAAATTAGGACCCTAGTCCTACTCCGTTCACGAATCGAAACTTTTCATAACTACTTAGGACTCTTCTATACGCAGATAGAAGCAATCTTAAGACTTCCAAACACCTTAGGAATGTATCCCACATTCCTAAAACAACTCAAATTCATGACCCTCATGAAATACTAACATAACTAACTCGATACTTTCTATACCGAGCCATAACCGACTCTGCCGCAGCCAAAGTCATCAACCAATACGATCCGATCCTTCCAACCAGATCTTCCCATCCATAAACCATCTTCGGAACCATGTTGCCACATCATGCACTGCATGCATACGTGCAAACACCTTCCTTCGACGTCCAATAACCTTCATATGCACTGCCCTTGATTCAATCATCCCGCGCGACCTCCTGACCCGCTCAACCACAATTCCTCCTGAATTTGGTTGTTGGAATCTCATATCCTCCCTGAGACTAGTCCAAAGGATCCTGTCACCAGCCATGGATTGAACTCAAGCAACACCTGCACATGAATTAACAACCAATGCGTACGAGCCCAAGTCTGCGACATGACTCAAGTCAGTTCCGAACACAACACCTTACGTGAGCACCTCACATAAGAATGTTGCAAAGCATATCAAAACGATATCAGCCATATCAACCAAAACACACCAAAAACTTAGTAAAAGAAAACTAAGCAACCTTTCCATAAGTATAAAGCAAGTTTGAAACATTTCACATGAAAATTTGGAACATTACGATCAAGCTCCGAACCTTGCCAAAGCTAATCGGAGCTTGAGCCGGAACTTACAAAAGCTAGCGCCAGAGCTTACCAAAACTAGTATAACCTAGCGCCGGAGCTTACCAAAGCTAGTACAACCTAGCGTTGGAGCTTACCAAAGCTAGCCGGACCTAGCACCGGAGCTAACCAAAACTAGTCAGAACTAGTCATCCCAAAAGTTGGAGCTAGAAAAACATGTCGGAGCTAACCAACATAAATCGGACCTAGGAAAACATATCAAAGCTTAACAAAGACATGCCGGAGCTACCCAAAAACATGTCGGATTTAGACAAAGAAAGTTGGACCTATTGTCGGACCTTGCAGAAGCTCGGAGCTAGAGTCAGACCTTGCTAAAAAGATGTTATGGCAGCATTCAAAACTTTTATTGTTAAAGCCAATGTATTCAGCACACATAGGTCTCACAATCTCCCCATTGATGAATGCATTGGCAACACCATTTAAAATCCGAACATTGGCATGAAAAGTTTTGATAACAATTTTCCCCCTTTTTGAAAATCAAATGAGATAGAAATAAATTTCTATGAGATAGAAATAAATTTCTCCCCCTATACATATTTCTCCCCCTTGCATAATTCACCATATTATCTCTCCCCCTTTGAAAATGTATTCAGCAAGATTCAAAAGATACATTTTAATTGTTATGAGCATATTCTAACATATACATTTAAACAAAGCTCATCCAAGTCATACTATCAAGTAACTTACACTATCACAACAATGAGATACATAAAGTAGTGTAAGCCATGCTAGAGATCAAATGTAATTTTCAATTTAAGCAAGGCATGATCTCACAAACTTAACTATTTCAATACCTGAAAGCATGACACTTGTTGCTGCTTTTTATTATTTTTCAAAGCACAAATTTAGATCATATGATATTTGCAAGAGATTATATGCGCTTCTGCCTTATTCTAACCAACCACGCCAAGCCTATGTCATTTGACAATCAGAAGCTTAAGGACATGGTTTTAGTCATACACAACTTCTTCCAAGTTCATATCTAAGTGCAATGATAAGCCATCTCAAAAGAAGAATTGTGATGCATGTATATTCTCTTGATCTTTTCTCAACTTATATTTGTTCACAAAAAACTCAACATGTGAGTTGATTGCTTGATTAATTCTTTATGATTAAAAGCACTTGTGAGCATGCACCAAGTTCAAAACAACAAGAAAGTTCGACCATGACCAGATTTAGTGTAAGTAATTATTCCAATTACTAGACATGGCAAAAACTACAAAATGTATAACACGAGTAATGTAGTAAGAACTTTCAGCATGTAAAAGGAATCACAAAGTCATATATGTATGAAATACTATGCTCATATTATTTTAATTTCAGATTCACATATAGACTTCTAGGGTTTGAAAACTCCCCCTCAATGTAAGCCATGAGGACGCATGACCCCAATTTCACTACGAATGAAACAAAAATGAGCGAAATCCAAAGGTTTTGTAAAAAAGTCAGCCAATTGTTGTTCAGTAACTACATGGTGAAGCACAACGTTTCCTTTTTCAACATTATCACGGAAAAAGTGATACCTAATATCAATGTCCTTAGTTCTAGAATGTTGCACAGGGTTTTTAACAATGCAAATGGCACTAGTGTTATCACAAAACAGTGGAACACTATCTAGATCAACCCATAGTCCTTAAGTGTTTGAACAATCTAAAGAATTTGTGAGCAAGCACTAGCAGCAGCTACATATTCAGATTTGGCTGTGGATTGTGCAACTGAATTTTGTTTTCTAGAGGACCAATAAATAAGTGAATTACCAAGAAAATGACAAGCACCATAAGTACTTTTCCTATCAATCCTACAACCTCCAAAATCAGCATCGGAAAAAGATTTCAAAGTAACGGTTGAGGAAGAAGGAAGAAAAATGCCAAATTCTTGGGTTCCATGTAAATACCTGAGAGTCCTTTTGACGGTTTGACGATGTGAAGCACGTGGAGAAGCTTGAAGCCATGCACAAAGACATACGTTGAATTGTATGTACGGTCTTGATGCCGTGAGGTACAAAAGTGATCCGATCATGCTTCTATATTCTTTTTGATCCACGGGTTCACCATCTTCATCAAGTTCAAGTGTTATTGCTGTTCCCATTGGTGTCCGAAGAGGTTTTCTTTTGTCCATGTTAAAGCGCCTTAGGAGTCTTTTGTATACTTCATTTGATGCTCAAGGTACCCTCCTTGGTTTTCTTGATTTGCAGCCCCAAAAAGTACATGAGTTCTCCCATCATACTCATCTCAAATTCTGAACTCATCATAGCTGAAAACTTGGACAGAAGATCATGAGAAGCACAACCAAAGATAATATCATCCACATACACTTGAACAAATAATGGGTCATTGCCATGCTTAAGCACAAAAAGAGTTTTATCAACCTTGCCCATGGTAAACCCCTTTTCGAGTAAGAATGTTTTTAACATATCATACCACTTTAAGCTCTATGGGCTTGTTTGAGACCGTACAAGGCTTTGGACAGTTTGTAAACATGATTAGGAAAATCTAAAGTTTTATAACCCGGTGGTTGTTTGAGATAAACCTCCTCATCTATGTAGCTATTAAGAAAAGCACTTTTAACATCCATTTGATATAGCTTAAAACCTTTAGATGCAGCAAAAGCTAACAAAATTCTTATGCCTTCTAATCTAGCAACATGAGCAAAAGTTTTATCAAAATATAGACCTTCTACTTGAGTGAAACCTTGAGCAACCAACCTAGACTTATTCCTAACCATAACCCCATCCTCACTTTGTTTATTTTTAAACACCCATTTATTTCTAATTAAAGTGTGACATTGAGGTGGAGGTACAAGTTTCCAAACATTATTTCTTTCAAAATTTTCTAACTCTTCTTGCATGGCAATAATCCAAGATTCATTAGTAAGTGCGTGTGATATATCTTTGGGTTCAAAAGAAGCAACGAAAGCAGAATAAGCATGAGTTTGGATCGCAAAACCTGGACCGTGTAACTCATTCGTGCAAGCTTCCAATAATCTGTTGCGGGGGATGATCTTTGTAAAACCGTAGGGGAAAAGATGTCTCACAAGCTTCTTCTTCTTCATGTTCATCACAAATCGATGATCTTATGACTTGAGGATGATTTGAACCAGCATTGATGGTTGTCGGTGCTGGTTGAGAATTAACATCAGGAGCTGAACCAAAGTCTTTAGCTGCTGAATTTTCGAGTAGCAGCTCCAATTCTTCCTCATCTTCAATGAAAATGCTCCCCCCCCGCGGATATGGATCTGGACCTGCAATGTTTTAGCTAGTACCTGGGCTAGCTTCATCAAAAGACACTTCACAAGTCTCCGCAATTTTGTTAGTGTCAAGTAAAAACACACGGTAGCCTCTAGTATGAGATGGATAACCAAGAAACATGCCATCAATGGATCTAGGTTCAAATTTATCAAGATTACCATGTTTCTTAACAAAGCATTTGCATCCAAAGACCCGAAAGTGCATAACACTAGGACTATGTCCAAAACGGATCTCATATGGTGTTTTACCTAGCTTAGCGCGCAAGAAAACACGAATTGAGACATAACAAGCGGTTGCAATCGCATCATCCCAAAATTTCCTAGTAGTTTGATATTCATCAAGCATAGTCCTAGCCATCTCAACTAAGGTTCTGTTCTTTCTTTCTACAAAACTGTTTTGTTGAGGTACATATGGAGAAGAAAACTGATGATCTATTCCATTTTTAGCATAAAAGTGATCAAAAGATTGATTTTTAAATTTAGTTCCGTTATCACTTCTAATTGCTTTTAAAGATCATGGGTGATCAATTGATAATCTAAGAAATAAAGTTCTAAAGTGATTAAAAACTTCATTCTTAGATGCCATAAAGTAAACCCAAGAGTATCTAGAATAATCATCAACAATCACAAGAACATACCATTTACCTCTAAAGGATTGAACACGTAAAGGTCCTATGGTGTCAAGGTGCAAAAGTTTACCAGGTTTAGTTGTCATGATCATCGTGAGAGGAGTATGTGAACCTGCAACCATCTTAGCATGTCTACAAGAAGAGCAAACAATTTATTTGTCCCCTTTAAGCTTAGGCAGCCCACGTATGCGATCAAGAGCACTAACACGCGTTAGGTGATCAAAGCCTACGTCACCAAGTCTACAATGTCAAAAATATAAGTCCTTTGAATCATTAGTAACTAGACACCTATGCTTAGAGGAAGAGATATCAAAATCAGCTTTAAAAACTCTTCCAAACTGAGACATGTTAAAAATAAGCTCACTATATGAACCTACAACTTTGCAGCAGTTTCTATTGAAAATAATTTCCAGATTTTCATCTAGCAATTGTGAAACAGAAAGCAAGTTGTATTTCAAATTTTTGACAAGTGCCACATCCTTCAAAGTTTAGTAATCATTTACTCTAACCGAACCATTAGCAATTATAGGAGTTGAAGAATTATCGGCAAAAGTAACATTCTCTACACGCGAAACAAAAGAGAGGGAGGAGAACCAATCTTGGTTACCGGTCATGTGGCGTGAGCAACCCGAATCCACAATACAAATGTTCTCCTTCCTCAAGCATGTAACCTACATAGAAGCACAATACGTCGATGACTCAATACTGGGGTTAGTCAAAAGGCATTTAGGTATCCAGTACTGAGTCACACGACATGCAGCAAAAAAAGCGCGCGAAAGGTGAGATAAAACAGTAGGTTTATGAGTCAAAGTTTGAGGTTTTTTATTCTTAACTACTGACATATAAGGTGTTACTTGTGAAAGCATCTAGGCCCTCATAAGGTATGGTTTCGGTGATTAATGACAACCGCTGGATATCACTAATAAGTTTGTGGATGCAAGGTCTCTCATATAACTCATCACACTTAATGAGCTCTATTTTTATATCATCTACTGCTCATTGGATACAATTGGAGACCCCTCAACAAACTATTTTATGAGGTCAAACGATTTTCATGAAGACTGAAAAGAAAAACATATATGTCAAAATTATTCCATTAAAATTGACAGCACACGAGACTTAGTCGTCATCAGAAGAACATTTCAAACAAATGTCTAAGAGGTCATTCAGACGAATTCCAAAAGAATCACTTAGAACAACTCGAAGCAGACAAAATCAACTCACCAGATCATCCAATGTATCCAGAAACAACTACATCGGTCGAGTTTGCTCTGCAGAAAAAGACCTCAGTCTTGGGTATACACCGCATCATCCGATGTAGAAGCGTGTGTTACATCGGTCGATCATTCCAGTAAGCAATTTCCTTGGACCAAGTAACACCAGACCATCCGATGTACAAATATGCCACATCGGTCGATCACTCCAGTAAGCATTATTTTTGGACCATCCTGGACCAAGTGTCACCGGATTATCCGATGTACAGGTGTATACAACATTGGTCGATCAACGGTCATATCTGACACAGTGACCTCAGCTAATTTGTATTCCACTGATGACAGCTTAAGGGAGAACATCGGATCATCTGGTGTTTGCAAAACAGTGATGTCAGCCTACTTTTCCAATGGCTATCTCGTGGAAGCTGGGTATTTATACCCCTTCAACCAGTCATTTGGATAAGTCTTGATGCCAAGTGCTACTCTACACATTATCAAGCATTCAAGACGTTGAGCAACCACTTCCACATCATTTACACCACTTGTACACCAAGAAATAGGCTAGAACTTACTAGAGATGATGCTTGTGCTTCCATTCTTGGTGATTGGAGTCTCTAGTCTAGTGAGAGCTGTAAGGGAGTGTCTCTTGGTGATTAAATTCACCGTGTATCAGTCGATGATTGGAGAGATCCTTCCGGAGCTTGCCAAGTTGGTTGTGGAAGCCCGGAAGATCAAACTTGTACAAGGCTTGAGCTCCACCTTGCCGGAGGTGGTGAACGGAGACTCTTAGTGAGATCCCTAGTCTTGGCGACTTGGGAGTGGCTACACCCTTGGCGGGTGCCACAACATGGATGTAGGAAGGTCTTGATGATCTTGCTGAACCACGGGATAAATCACCGTGTCTTCGTGTCTTCTCGAAAGTTTGCATACTCTTCCTTTCCCGTTATACTTATGCATTTCATATACCGCAAACTTATTATTCACTTGAATGCATAAGTTGTTTGCATAGGGAATTGGGCTTTTAGTAGTTGAGTTTTTATTGCTTTAGATTTTAAAAAGAAGCCCAATTCACCCCCCTCTTGGGCATTCGATCCTTACAATTGGTATCAAAGCAAGGTTGCTCATTGGATCATTCTAGCTTCACCGCTAGAGAGCCAAAATGGCCAAGATTGGGGGTTCGGTTCCCATCTTCGAGGGCAAGAACTTTTCCTATTGGAAAGCACGTATGTGTGCTTATCTAGAGGCTATTCCTATCGAGGTATGGGAAGCGACCCATGCGGGGTTTGTTGAGCATAACTACATAGGTGATCAAATCAAGTGGGATGCCAAGGCTAGAAATGCTATTTACAAATGCATTAGTCAAGATGTGTTTGCTAGGATTGCTAGCAATGAAAAGGCTTGTGAAATTTGGGCTTTCTTGATTGAAATTCATGAGGGTTCTTCTCGTGTTAAAGAACTAAAGTATCACATGCTTAAGGCCAAATATGATGAGTTCAAAATGCTACCTCATGAAAATGTCAATGAAATGTTTTCTCGCTTGAATGTTCTTATTGAGGAAATTAATGCTCTTGATATTGCTTCTCTTGGCAAGGGACTCATCAACCGCAAGATTCTTATGCTTCTTCCTAAGCCAAAGTACAGCATCATCAACTCCATGCTTCAAAAGGAATCTCTTGATCACATTAAAGTTTCTGAACTTATTGGAGAGATTCGCGCTCATGAGATGAGTGTGCTTGGGATGATGGAGGAATCATCTTCAAAGACAATTGCTCTAAAGGCTTCCACCAAGGTAACAAATCTCAAGAAAAAGAAAGTGAAAGAGCCTAGCTCAAGTGAAGAAGAGCAAGCATCAAGTGAAGATGACAATGATGACCTTGCATTGATGATGTGAAAATTCTCTCACTTGAACTGCAAGATTGCCAAGAAGGGATACACCTTTGATCCCAAAAAGAAAGCATTTCTACCAAGGAAAGATGACAACAAGACCTGCTATAACTGCGGTGATCAAGGCCACATCTCCTATGATTGTCCAAAACCGGACAAAAGAAGAGAGAACCACAAGGGCAAGCATCGCAAGCTTGAGGATAGTGAGGATGATGAAGAAGAGGTCAAGACCAAGCCAAGATTCTTTGGGAAGAAGAAGTATGACAAAGGCAAAGAGGCAAAACTCTTTCCAAAGAAGAGAAAAGGTCCACAAAAGGTGTTCATGTGAGGCAAATGAATGGATCACCGATGAAGAATCTAGTGATGAAGAGAGTGAAGCTGAAGAAGAGAGCTTGGTCAGCCTTGCCATTACCAACAATGATGATTCATCTCTTCGTCCACTTCCCATGTGCCTCATGGCAAAAGGTAACACCAAGGTATGCGATGACTCTAGCGATGATGAGCTTCCCCCCGATGACTTAGCTTCAATGATAAATGAATACCACACTATCATTAAAAGGGAAAAGAGTAAGGTCAAGGCTCTTGAACAAGCTCGTGCTAAGCTTGAGAGTGCTAACCTCGATTTGCTTGACAAGTATGAAAGCATACTTAGGGAGCATGACACGCTGAAATCTCATGTCAAGCAAGTTGAGGAAGATACGGCTCAAATCAAGCTAGATCATAATGAGCTTGACCTAGCACACAAAGCACTCTTGGGAAAGCACAATGAGTTAATCCAAGAGCATCAAGTACTTAACCTTGCCCATGAAGTCATTGATCAAGAATTGAAAACCATAAAGAAAGAAACCCTTAATGATAAGGTATCCATTGCTTCACATGCCACTAATGTCTTGCATAAGTCTTCGCCTTTGAAAGAAAATGCTAAGGAGAAGGATTTTATGGATGAAATTGAATGTCCCTGCACTAGTGTGGCAAGACTATCTAAGAGAGAAGTCAAACACAAAGAAACCCTCTTCCAACAAGCAAAGGCCTTCAACAAGAGAGGACTTAGATCCTTCCCGGTGCCTAACAAAGGAAAGGTGCCGTCACCGGAGCTTAAAACAAGCTTCATCAAGGAAGTTGCTTCTTATTGCCAAAATTGCGAGGTCACCAGTCACCATACAAGGGAGTGTCCTCTTCCTAACCGGCCTTCTCCAGAATTTCCTACTAACTACAAGTCCACCTTTGATGATCATTATTATCTCTTGAGTAAAGTAGATGGCAAGGTGAAGGCAAGGTTCATTGGCAAGGACATGAAGGGCATGAAGGGGAAGCTTCCCAAGCAACTTTGGGTCCCAAAAACACTTGTATCACACATACAAGGGCCTAAGTTAGCTTGGGTGCCTAAAATCAAAAACTGAATTCATGTGTGTAGGTGAACTACAAGGCCGGAGGAAAGCATTGAGTACTCGATAGCGGGTGCACTCAACACATGACCGGCATCGATGGTATGTTCACCTCCATAGAGAACCCCGGCAATCATGAACAAGTCACCTTTGGTGACAACTCTAAGGGGAAGGTAATTGGGTTGGGTAAGATTGCAATTTCACATGATTTATGTATTTCCAATGTGTTGTATGTTAAGTCACTTAGTTTCAATTTGCTTTCTATTGCACAATTATGTGATCTTGGACTAACGTGCACCTTTGGCAAGAATGATGTTGTTGTACTAGTGAAACAAGCAAAGAACTAATCTTCAAAGAGTTTCGGCACGGACACCTCTACTTAGTAGACTTCTCCGACAAGGATGCTAGCTTGACCACTTGTCTTTTCACCAAGATGAGTTTGGGTTGGCTATGGCATCGACACATCGCTCACATTGGAATGAGCAAACTCAAGAAGTCATTCAAGCTCGGGATGGTGACTGGCGTGAAGGATGTCACATTTGAGAAGAACAAGCTCTGTAGCACTTGTCATGCCAGGAAACAAGTTGCTTCACACCACCCGATGAAGCAATGGTGTCAACCTCCAAGCCACTTGAGTCGCTCCACATGGACCTCTTTGGACCGTCCACATACCAATGTCTTGGTGGTAATCTCTACTGTCTTGTTATAGTTGATGACTACTCTCGGTATGCTTGGACGTTGTTTCTAGGTGACAAGAGTGAAACTCCGGAAGTTTTCAAGACCTTCGCTAAATGTGTTCAAAGGGAATTTCAATTTCCCATCATCAAGGTCCAGAGTGACAACGGCACCGAATTCAAGAACTACATCGGGGAGTGGTGTGATCATGAAGGCGAAACATGAATTTTCAGCCACATACACTCCTCAACAAAATGGTGTCGTTGAAAGGAAGAACAAGACTCTCATCACTCTTGCACGAGCAATGCTTGATGACTATGGCACGTCTGAGAAGTTTTGGGCCGAAGCAATCAACACGGTGTGCCATGGTGCAAATCGGGTCTATCTACATCGACTACTTCAAAAGACCCTGTACGAACTCCTCATTGGGAGAAAGCCCAACATCTCCTATTTCCGAGTCTTCGGGTGCAAGTGCTATATCTACCGCAAGAAAAGGCTCAGTAAGTTTTAAAGAAGATGTGATGTTGGTATCTTTCTTGGTTATGCATCAAACTCAAAAGCATATCGAGTATTCAACCAAACCCCCGGTATAGTTGAGGAAAGTTGTGATGTTGAGTTTGATGAAACTAATGGCTCCCAAGAGGAGAGTATTGATCATGATGAAATAGATGATGAGCCTCTACGAGAAGCTATGAAGAACATGACCATTGGAGACATCAAGCCTAAAGTTGAGGAGATCCATGATCAAGGGGGAGCTTCAAGTTCCAACATCAACACATCTATGGCACCTCAAGTTGACGAAGAAGAAAAAGATGATCCATTGCCGACACAAGATTCACAAGCCACACAACATCAAGAAGAAGAACAAGTCCAACCACAAGAAGAGCAACACGCATCACCACCGCCAAGTGCTTCACAACCACTTGTGAGGCATGGACGCATCTCCAAGGCGCATCTGATTGATCCAATTATCGGTAGCCCGTCAAGGGGAGTAAGTACATGTTCTCACCATTTCGCTACGTTTTGTGAGCACTACTCGTTTGTTTCATGTGTAGAACCCACTCACATTAAGGAAGCACTCCAAGATCCAAATTTGGTAATGGCCATGCAAGAAGAACTCAACAACTTCATCCGCAATGAAGTTTGGGTGTTGGAGGAGCGACCCAAGGACAAGAACGTCATCGGGACAAAGTGGGTGTACCGCAAAAAACAAGATGAGAACGGTGTGGTTATCCTCAACAAGGCAAGACTTGTGGCCAAGTGTTTCTCGCAAGTTGAAGGACTAGACTTTGGAGAAACATTTGCTCCGGTCACTCGACTAGAAGCCATCCGTATACTTCTTGCTTTTGCATCACATTATAATATAAAGCTTTATCAAATGGATGTGAAAAGTGCCTTTCTTAATGGTTACATTAACGAGCTTGTCTTTGTTGAACAACCTCCTGGGTTCGAAGATCCAAGGAATCCTAATCATGTGTATAGGTTGCAATCTAGAGTGTGGTATGAACGACTTCAGGATTTCTTGATCATGCAAGGATTCAAGATCGGGAGGGTGGACACTACACTTTTCACCAAAGACATCGATGGAGAACTATTTGTTTGTCAAATTTATGTCGATGATATTATTTTTGGTTTAACTAACGAAGTTCTTAGCCATGAGTTTGGCAAAATGATGTCTAGGGAATTCGAGATGTCAATGATTGGAGAGCTTAACTTCTTCCTTGGATTTCAAATCAAGCAACATCGAGAGGGGACCTTCATCTATCAAGAAAAATATACCAAGGACCTCTTGAATAAATTTGAGATGGGAGATTGTAGCTCAAGAAGTACTCCAATGGCAACAAATTGTCATCTCGACGCGGATAAGGACGGTAATCCTGTTGACCAATCTAATTACCGTTCCATGATTGGTTCATTGCTTTATCTTATCGCATCTAGGCCCGATATCATGTTTAGTGTATGCTTGTGTGCTCTATTTCAAACGGCACCTAAATAATCGCATCAGAAGGCGGTCTTTAGGATACTTCGGTATCTCAAGCATACCCCAAGTGTAGGCCTGTGGTACCCCAAAGGCGCTAAATTCCATCTCTTGGGTTACTCGAATTCGGACTTTGCCGGATGCCGTGTGGATCGCAAGAGTACCTCCGGAGGGTGCCACTTGCTTGGGCATTGCCTAGTGTCTTGGTCTAGTAGGAAGCAAAACTCCGTTGCCTTGTCCACTGCGGAAGCGGAGTATATAGCGGCTGGTGCATGTTGTGCCCAAATACTTTATATGAAGCAAACCCTTTTGGACTTTGGTGTTAAATTTTGTTGTGTGCCTCTCCTTTGTGACAATGAAAGTGCGGTTAAGATTGCTAAAAACCCCGTTCAACACTCCCGCACTAAGCACATTGATATTCGCCATCATTTCTTGCAGGACCATGAATCTAAGGGAGACATCTCCTTGCAAGGCGTTAGGCCCGAAGAACAATTTGCGGATATCTTCACTAAACCACTTGATGAGAAAACGTTTTCTATACTAAGGAGTGAATTAAATGTGTTAGATGCATCGAACGTCATGTAAGTTGCCAGGGTCATGTAAGAATGCATCACATATATGTCTTGTCTAACTTTCAAAGGATAGGGGCGAGCAAGGGTTAGCTTGGGATGGCGGTTCTTTTGGGTATCCCCAAGACTTGGAGAATGGCTCTCCCTGAAGAAGCCTTTGAAAGGTTCAAATTTGGCAAGATAGATTTAATTTATGTCTTGCATGATGCCTGCCATATAGACTTGCACTCACGTTTAATATCCTGCATTAAAAATTGTTTGGCATTGCATACGGTAGACTGTCACAAAGGGGAACCCACTTCATGAGAAAGAGACTTGTTTGAAATGCAATAACTCAACTCATATGATTTGGAAAGAACAAAGTGTTAGGTGCGTTAATGCCTAAAGGAACATGCTTTAAAGAGATAGAAGTCTTCATCCTCTAACTCACAAAGCATGGACCTTACATTTTGTTTGGATTATTTCCTTGTTGTTTTTCTGGTGTTCTATTTGCTTTAGGGCTTAGCCAAGTTATTGGCAACTAGCGTTGAAGTCTTTTTTGAGGGGTTAGGGGTTGCCCAAAAAGTCCTAAGACTTGTGTTTCTCTCTGTTTGTTTAAGTCAATGGACATATATGGGCTGTTGCTGATCTTTTATAGTCATTGGATTATCCGATGCTTAGGGCAGAAGCATCATCGGATCAGTTTGTGCTTAAGTACAAGGGTCAGCTCAGACAAAGTCAAATCAACCGATGAGATCATTCTGAGAAACATCAGAGCATCCGATCTTCACATTTCTGGAGTTGTGCCAAATTCAACCGATGATAATCTTTTTCACGTAGGATTATCCGATGCTGAAGGTGCCTCTGAAATAAACTTACTGTACCACTCGACCGATGCACCCTCTCAAGTGATGTCGAATCATCCGATATTAAAAATCGAGCTAGGGTTCGGGCCGCACCTATTTAGCGCCTCTCTATTTTTTCTTTTCTCTCTACCCGACACCGCACTCCCCGTCGTGCCTCTTCTCTCCGCCGCCGCTGCTCCGCACCCCTCGCCCTACCGCCACCCGACGTCGCGCTCCAGCCGTCGCCGCCCTAAGCGCCGCTGCCGCCCTCACCGCCGCCGCCCTGCGCTGCCGCTCGTCGCGCCGCCACTCCTCGCGCCCTGCCACCGCGATCCTCTTCGCCGCTAGGGTTCGCCTGGCCGCATGCCATCACACATTCTCCGAATTCGCCATCGTCAACCCTAGCCCTCATCTTCGCCGTCACTCTTCTCCTCAAGATGGGCTGTGACAAGAAAGGAAAGGGAAAGGCCATTGAGGAGCAGGCAGCTAAGAAGCAAAAGCTGTCGAAAGAGATGAATAAAGCTAGAAAAGCTGAGGTGGCCGCTCGCGCTGCTGAGGAGCGTGAGAGTGGCCGAAGAGGATCCCTGAGGATCCGGGAGTCCTGATAGAGGCAGCTACAACCACAGCAGTCAGAGGAGACAGAGGAGTCTGAAGAGCCGCTTGTTCGCCGGCGCACAGTCAGGACCCGTGGAGGTCGTCCAGATGCAGCCGCGAGTCAGAGACCATCTACAGCTGAGCTTCGAGATGACAGAGCGGTCGAGAGAGCGGTCTATGAGATGGACACTAATGTACGGGGTTGTGAGGGTGTCCGCCTGACTGACTACAGGAAATTGAAGGCAAAGCAGCTCAAGAAGCTTCGATGGATCATTCTGTTTGAGGAGTGGTTCCCACAGCCTAGAGAGCCACTTATGGACAGCCGCTTCTGGACCCTGACACAGGCGTTGCTGTATGAGACTTATAGACGTCGGGGCCATAAACTTTTCCAGCACAACTTCATTGACTGGGATCAGCTCTCACTTGCAGCCAGCACTGAGATTCGCCCTTTCTTTGAGAGGTACAGAGGGCTAGTGGAGCTGATGTCTTTCCAGCGGAGTGCCTACGTGGAGGACTGGGTCCGAGTTTTCTATGCCACACTCTATGTTTCAGAGGGCCACAGATCCATTGACTTCATGTTCATGGGCCAACATCATCATATGACTAGACATACCTTGGGACAGCTACTAGGCATGGATCTTCATGACACCTGCCTACACGAGTTAGTCTATGGACAGGCTGACCGACCGAGGAGGCCGCTCACTGGAGGTGTGGCACCACATTTTGAGGAGATTCGGTCACTGTTTGCTCAGCCCTTCACACCTGACCAGCCTAGGGTACCTGCTCTACTCACTCTGGTTGCACGTACTATTCACCTTGCCTTGCACCGCACGCTACTACCCAGGTCAGGATACCATGAGAGCTTCACCAGTTTGCAGCAAACCCTCCTGTTCTATGTCATGAACAGGATGCAGTTTGACATCGTGGATATCCTCATCTGTGAGATGGAGGATGTCATCATTGATGGAGTTGGGATGATGAGACAGCTCGTGTTTGGCCACTGGATCAGTCACCTGCTCTACCTGTTGGCTCCAGAGGGATCCGCCGTGCGTGACAGTCTCACCGACGAGAGCGTCAATCAGTTCGGACACTACCATGCTCCAGCTCCTGGAGACCGACGCCTTGGCCACCCAGTTGAGCATCAGGTCCGAGCTCGACTTTTAGAAGAAGACTGGTTAGACTTAGAAAAGGAAGACGAGATCCTAGCACAGGCTCAGGCTCAGGGAGGGGATCTACAGCATATCTGGTCAGAGAGTGACACTAGTGACAGTGTCGAGGAGTACTTCCCACCTCCTCCCTCACCCAGGCAGTACAACGCGGAGGCTGGAGGGTCGACTGTACCACCACCTCCTACCCCACCTCCGATGTCCGAGGCACAGGTCTCTCAGCCATCAGAGCTCACTTCTCTACAACCACAGATGATTGAGCAGCAGCGACAGGATCAGCTTGCAGCTGAGTAGGCCAGAGCTGAACAGGTTGCACGTCTTGTGGAGCTCCAGCAGTAGCAGCAGGAGATGTAGCGTTAGATAGCCCACGAAAGGCGAGAGGACATTGACAGGCTCACTGGACTCATTGACAAGATGCATCAGCATACTCTTGAGCAGCAGCAGCAGACGCAGCAGGCCATGATGGGCATCCTTGGGTTGATCACCAACCTCTACACTCAGACCGGGAATGCCCTGCCCTCACAGCTTCGAGGTCTAGCTCCAGGTCCACCTGTCCTAGCACCAGTCTCAGCTCCAGTGCCGACCACGCTGATACCGACTATCAGCATGTCACCACTGCTTGCCCCAGGCGCACCGATTCACTCTCCTCTGCCGGCTACGACCATCTTTCAGCAGACTTCGGCTTTGGTTGTTAGTGCCCCACTACCGGTAGTCCCGACTCATCAGGCACCCTTAGTACCGACAGCGACTCCCACAACCCCGGTCTCCTCCACTCCAGCCTCAGCAGCAGCAAGCAGCAGCTCCGACAACAGCACCCCCGATGGCGACCAGTTCGTCATCGCCCCTAGTGCTCAGGATCCTTAGGCACTCGGCTTCCCTTTTTGGTGTCTTGATGCCAAATGGGGAGAAGATTTAGAGTCAGGGGGAGGGATAGCTTAGTCTTAAAGGGAGTCCTAGTTGTAGGGGGAGTATTATTTTTTTGGGAGCTTTTGTAATTTGGGAGCTTTGCTATTCTTTTGCTATCCTTTAGTATCCGTGTGCTACTTTATCCTCTTATGTTTTATTGATCGTTTTTGAGCCTTCGAGCTTCGTGTGCTGGATCTTGTACTTGTTATATATCTTTTTGAGTATCGTATTCTTAATTTCATTACTGTTATGCTTTACTCGCTGTGTTGTCATCAATCACCAAAAAGGGGGAGATTGAAAGCATCTAGGCCCCTATAAGGTATGGTTTCGGTGATTAATGACAACCGTTGGATATTACTAATAAGTTTGTGGATGCAAGGTCTCTCATATAACTCATCACACTTAATGGACTCTATTTTTATATCATCTACTGCTCATTGGATACAATTGGAGACCACTCAACAAACTATTTTACGAGGTCAACGATTTTCATGAAGAATGAAAAGAAAAACATATATGCCACATCCGATGTATTCCAAAAGTCGTCATCAGAAGAACATTTCAAACAAATGTCTAAGAGGTCACTCGGACGAATTCCAAAAGAATCACTTAGAACAACTCAAAGCAGACAAAATCAACTCATTGGATCATCCGATGTATCCAGAAACAACTACATCTGTCGAGTTGGCTCTGCAGCAGAAAAAGACCTCAGTCTTGGGTATACACCGCATCATACGACGTGGAAGCGTGTGTTACATTGGTCGATCATTATAGTAAGCAATATCCTTGGACCAAGTAACACCGGACCATCTGATGTACAAATATGCCACATCAGTCGATCACTCTAGTAAGCATTATTTCTGGACCATCCTAGACCAAGTGTCACCAGATTATCCGATGTACAGGTGTATACAACATCGGTCGATCAACGGTCATATCTGACACAGTGACCTCAGCTAATTTGTATTCGACCGTTGACAGCTGAAGGGAGAACATCGGATCATCCGGTGTTTGCAGAACAGTGATGTCAGCCTACTTTTCCAACGACTACCTCGTGGAAGCTATCTATTTATACCCCTTCAACCAATCATTTGGATAAGTCTTGATACCTAGAGCTACTCTACACATTATCAAGCATTCAAGACGTTGAGCAACCACTTCCACATCATTTACACCACTTGTACACCAAGAGATAGGCTAGAACTTACTAGAGATGATGCTTGTGTGCTTCCATTCTTGGTGATTGGAGTCTCTAGTCTAGTGAGAGCTGTAAGGGAGTGTCTCTTGGTGATTGCAGTCACCGTGTATCAGTCGGTGATTGGAGAGATCCTTTCGGAGCTTGCCAAGTCGGTTGTGGAAGCCTGAAAGATCAAACTTGTACAAGGCTTGAGCTCCACCTTGCCGGAGGTGGTGAACGGAGACTCTTAGTGAGATCCCTGGTCTTGGCGACTTGGGAGTGGCTACAGCCTTGGCTGGTGCCACAACGTGGATGTAGGAAGGTCTTGATGATCTTGCCGAACAACGGGATAAATCACTGTGTCTTTGTGTCTTCTCCGGAGTTTGCATACTGTTCCTTTCCCATTATACTTATGCATTTCATATACAGCAAACTTATTATTCACTTGAGTGCATATGTTGTTTGCATAGGGAATTGGGCTTTTAGTAGTTGAGTTTTTATTGCTTTAGTTTTTAAAATGAAGCCCAATTCACCCCCCTCTTGGGCATTCGATCCTTACAACTTGTGTAGCACAAAAATCATTAGCTTCGGAGGAAAAAACAGAAGGTCCGGAGGTAAACTTTGAATGTTTTTGACCCATAACAGCAGATTGCATGTTCTTGTCATTCGGTTTAATATGTGCAGCAAATTTTGCATGAAAGTTATGAGATCTAGCAATCATTCTTTCCCTTTTCTATTATTTAGCTAGTCTATAACAAAAATCTTTGACAGGACCATCTCTACCACAGTATGTACAATGAAATTTAACTTTGTGTTCATGTCTAGATGAGCAAACAACATTTTGATTTGAAACCGAATGAGACAACACCCCTGCAGATTTGAAAACCACATCTTTTTGTTTAGGAACTGTTTGAATCAAACCACTTCTTAATGACTTTACAATTTTAGGTGGATGTGCCTTAGCATGAGCATGAGAATCAAAACCTAAACCAGTTTTATCATTGCAAGACTTGGAAGAATTCAGCAGCAAGTTTATGTTCTTATTCCCATTACAAAACTGATCTAATGTCCTATTATCAAGTTTATTGGACAGATCAAGGCAATTTTCACATGAAGTTTTTCTTTTTAATTTGCAATTGGAACAATATTTAACTTCATGAGATCGTAAAGCATTATTCAATATTGAAATTTCATTCATAGCATCTTTTAGTTTCTTTTCAAGATCATCAAAACTAGAACAATGCAAATCAATTGTAGAACAAGAAGCATCTTTTAAGTTTCCAATGTCAAGTGCAGCAAGCTTTTTGTTCTTTTCAATTTCAAGTTCAAGTATATCTAGAGTGGAGGAGTGTGCAGTTCTTAGTGTGGACAATTGTTCATAGATTAAATCACATGAGGGACAAGAATCATCACTAGGAATCAAGGTTTTCAAATGGTTGATTTCAGATTCTAGTGATTCAATTTTAGCAGCATTATCCCTAAGATTTTTGTCCTTTTTTCTTAACAATAATAGTTGCACGAGAAATTGCATCACACATTTTGTTACAGGTAGAACATACCTCATCGTTGTCACTGTTGTGTTCTACATCCTCCTGACTTGATCTTGATCTTGTTTTGCCCACCATGAAGCATAAGTTGGCCAAATAATCTTCATCTTTGTCACTTCCAATGTCCACGTCGCTTAAGCCAAGTTCCTGGAGTGCGGAGATAAAACTGTTCACCAGTTGGCAACGTGTAAAGCCCTTCTTCTTCTTCTTCTTATTATCATTTGTTGAGGAGTGCTTCGTCCTTGATTGTTTTTCTTCTCGGGAAGTAGAACCTGAAAGGTTAGGGCATTCTGTATGAAAGTGTCATGTCTTACCACATTCGAAGCATCGTTGAGGTCCGGAGCTTCCTTTCCTTCTAGTTCTCACATTTTGCAATGCCTTTGAGAACCTAGTAGAGAGAAGTACTAGCTCCTCCTCTGGAAATTCCTCGATCTGCTCTAGGGTTAGTGAGGACAATAAAGAAAGAGTATTGCAAGATGATGATTGGCCGGAGCTAGGCATATCACATTGTGAGAAAAATGCAATAGACTTATTTGGATTTTTATGTGATAAGATGTCAATTTCATGAGTTTTGAGTTTAGAGTAAAGCACATCTAAAGTAAGTGTACTCATGACAGTAGATTCACGAATACATGTGACTTTCATCTCCTAAATTGACATATCTTATGCACTTAACAATTGCCTAGCATTTTCAGCATCTGAAAAATTAACATTCACACTACGCAAGTTGCTGATAATTTTATTAAAGCGAGCAAAAAGGTCATCAATAGACTCACCGGGTTGCATCTCGAAGCGCATGTATTCTTTCTTGAACATGTCTTGCCTTACCTCCTTGATTGTTTTGGATCCTTCGTGGTAGTCACAAAGTGCTTTCCACACATCCTATGCAGATCGGAGGTGTGCAATACGGTCGAAGTCGCTTTGAGTTAATCCTTGTATGATCAAGTTTCAAGCCTTGTTGTTGTTATTGACATCTCTCAGATTTTTAGCTGTAAATTGATCATTTTACGGCACTTCGTAAGGATTGTACACCTTCTCCCATATTGCAAAGCCTTGCGCCTGGATGAAAGCCTCCATGCGTGCATTCCAAACCTGAAAATCAATACCAGCAAACACATAAGGTTTGGCAGAATATTTCTCCATGCTGATTAGTCAAAAACACGTGCAAATCACAATGATTAGAGAACCATGGCTCTGATACCAATTGTAGATTGAAGAGCACGTGAAAATCTACCAGAGGGGGGGGGGGGTGAATGGTAGATTTAAAAATCTTACACGGCGGAAACAATTAAATCCCAACCCCTTCGGTAGAAAAATGATCTGTTAAAGAAATCGTGTGTGAGGCTAATATAAACATGTTTCATCGGGACAAAAGTGATATATATGAGAGAGAATCAAGTCACGAAGAAAACACAAGAACAATCACTCAAATCCGTCGAGAGAAACTCAAGTTATGATCGAAAGATCGAACAAAGGTCAGTCTGTCCTACCCGAGAAAAACAGTTCTGGAACGCTGCAAAGAAACTCGTGTAGATCAGAAAAAATCCAATGACCATGAAATTTTGACAGATGATAGATAATCAAGTTGTGAAGGTAACCCAAAAATAATCACATCAATTGGATCTGCAAAACTCGAGTTATGATAAAACCACCTACGAAAGGTAGTGCTGTCTAGAAACTCGACGAGTAAAACATGTCTGGAACAAGTCGGACGAACAAGGCATAAAAGTTCCTTCAAACTACGAATTTTATTCAATAGAACACAAGAGTAACAGCCCCAAAGTCCTGCACCACGAGCTCTGGCCTCCCTTGCTTATATAACCAGCTCGAAAGCCAACTCTACTCAAATCAGGACCCTAATCCTACTCCGTTCACGAATTGAAACTTTCCATAACTGCTTAGGACTCTTTTATACGCAGATATAAGCAATCTTAAGACTTCCAAACACCTTAGGAACATATTCCACATTCCTAAAAAAACTCAAATTCATGACCCACACGAAATCCTAACATAACTAACTCGATACTTTCCATACCGAGCCATAACCGACTCCACCGCAGCCAAAGTCATCAACCGATACGATCCGATCCTTCCAACCAGATATTCCCATCCATAAAACATCTTCGGAACCATGTTGCCATGTCATGCACCGCATGCATATGTGCAAACACCTTCCTTCGACATCCTGTAACCTTCATATGCACTGCCCTTGATTCAATCAACCTGCGTGACCTCCTGACCTGCTCAACCACAATTCCTCCTGAACTTGGTTGTTGGAACCTCATCTGCTCCTTGAGACTAGTCCAAAGGATCCTGTCACCAGCCATGACTTGAACTCAAGCAACACCTGCACATGAATAAACAACCAATCCGTACGAGCCTAAGTCCGCGACTTGACTCAAGTCAGTTCCGAACACAACACCTTACGTGAGCACCTCACATAAGCATGTTGCAAAGAATATCAAAACGATATCAGCCATATCAACCAAAATGCACAAAAAACATAGTAAAATAATACTAAGAAACCTTTCCATAAGTGTAAAGCAAGTTTGAAACATTTCACATGAAAATTTGGAATATTACGATCAAGCTCCGAACCTTGCCAAAGCTAACCGGAGCTTGAACTGGAGCTTACAAAAGCTAGCGCCATAGCTTACCAAAACTAGTACAACCTAGCGCCGGAGCTTTCCAAAGCTAGTACAATCTAGCACTGGAGCTTACCAAAGCTAGTCGGACCAAGCACCGGAGCTAACCAAAACTAGTCGAAACTTGTCATCCCAAAAGTCGGAGCTAGAAAAACATGTCAAAGCTAACCAACATAAGTCGGACCTAGCAAAACATATTGAAGCTTAACAAAGACATGCCGGAGCTATCAAAGACATGCCAGAGCTAATGACAAAGCTCACTGGAGCTACCCAAAAACATGTCAGATCTAGACAAAGAAATTGGACCTATTTTCGGACCTTGCAGAAGCTCGGAGCTAGAGTCGGACTTTGCTAAAAAGATGTTATGGCATCATTCAAAAATTTTATTGTTAAAGCCAATGTATTCAGCACATATAGGTCTCACAGGTCGGACTGATGCATTTCGGGCCCTTTGTCGCTACTGGGCTAGCGATGAGTTTAAAACTAAGTCCGAGAAGGCTCGAGAGTGCAGAGGGGTCGAGGGGAAGAGCAGGCACATCGAAGATAACCACTTGCGTTTAGCTAAACGCATGGTAAGTGTATATAACTTATGTTTATATATTCATAATATATTATTCGTACTAACACGTATTGACAGGAGTGCGAGACGGGGGTGCCACCGACCCCTGCTGAGATTTGAAAGAGAGGTCACAAAGACCCTTCTCAACCTCAGGGGTGCAGTCATGCTGCAGCCGAGCGATTGGTAAGTTTAGAAATATTTCATATTAAATATAACTATATGTATTGTTGAACTTACACGGTTTCCTTGTTTTGCAGGCTAAGTACGGGGAGGAGGCTAGGAAGATACACGGCGAAGATTTCGATTGGGAACGTGAACCAATCGATCCTCAAGCTGCGTATGCAAGCGGAGGTGGAAAAGTACACGGAAGGTGAGTTTATAAGTCATTTTATTATTTTTCAATTTAATGTATTCAAGATATTTCAATTTCATATTACTGACTCTCTTTTTTATAGGCTCGCCATATTCGACGGAGTTATCGACTCGAGGGCGGGGAGACCTGCGAGAGGCAGTTCCACGTAGGCTTCTTCGGTGGGCACGAAAGATCGTCGCATCTCGCAGAGGGACAATGAGATGTAGTCCCTCCGACAAACTGTAGAAGAGAATCTCAAGCGACAGGAGGAGGCGGAACGTCAAAGGATCATGATGGAGGCCACAATCCAAACCCAGGCAGCAGCGTTGACGCAAATGCGGGAAACAATGGAGGTAAGAAAATAAAAACTAAAGTTCTCATTAATTCAGCGTAAATGACTTACTAATATGTAACATTTAATGTTTGCAATGACAGGCCTTGGCTCGGGCGTAAGGTCTGGGGATCCAGCTATTCCCACTACCACCGGTCCTTTCAGCGATCCTTCTTCTGCGGGTCAGGTAATTTTCTATGTCAACTTAGCAATTCTAGTTTTAACTCAACTTAACTAAAATAAAGTGAGAAAATGGAGTGACAGTGAAAGATAGATAGAGTAAGAGATGAAGTTAGAAGAGGGAGGAAGATAGAGAAAAAAGGATTGAAATAGAATAGAGAGGAGATAGTTAGATAGAAGAAAAAGATTGAGATGGAAGAAAGAGAGATAGAAGAAAGAGTGAGAGATAGTTAGATAGAGTGGGTGAGGAATGACGAGAGAGAGGGAGATTAGAGATAGGAGAGGGAGAGATAGACAGAAAGGGAGACGTAGATTGAGATAGAGGCAGGAAGATAGAGGGAAAATTATAGCAATAGAGAGATAGAAAGAAGAGAGGAAGAGAGGAGATCTAAATGTAGATAGAGGGAGAGGAAGGGAGGATGTTGATGCATTTATATTTTAACTTTAAGTTTCATTAATTACAGGGATCTGCGATGGTTGCACAAACTCTGCCGCAGTCACTACCACCATCTGGAATGAGGCGCGACGATGACTTCGACTTCGGAGGTGGCTACGGAGGCCAGACGGGGGAGTGAGCCCTTGTTTAGTTTGTTGATGGTGATACCATATTTCGACGATGTGTTGTGATGTGTTTTGAGACTGTTATGATGTTTATGTGACTGTTTGTTATATATTGCCTGTTGTGTGATTCTGGCCATCGAGCCGGGTAGTATTTTCTGTTTTTTTTTGAAAATAAAAAACCTTATTTGCGACGGCTTTTTATATAGTACCGTCGCAAATAAAGTCCCATACCGTCGCAATTAAGCCTCTGTTATTTGGGACGGCCAGGCCGTCACAATTAAGACCCTATTTGCGACGGCCAGGCCATCGCAAAATGGCCGCGTGGGCCCTGTCGGTTGGCCACGTGGGACCCATCGGTTGACCTTATTTGTGACGGCCTGACCGTCACATATAAGGTCTTAATTGCGACGGCTAGGCCGTTGCAACTTGCCCTTTGGGGCCCATCGGCCCCCGGCAATAATTTGCGACGCTGGCCGTCACAAATAAGCTTATTTACGATGTATTATTTGCGACGGCCAAAAATAAATAAGGAAACCCATCGCAAATAGCTTATTTGCGACGGTTTCTAGTTTATTTGCTAGATCGTTGGGATTCCCGTAGTGGAGTAACAATCTGATATGAAATAGATGACAGATATATACTTTTTTTCCCAAGTTATCATGATAATGAGAGATAAAATATTTAAATCATATTGGATTTTGTAATATTCTAATGTGCCACACTATTACTATCTTCAGAAAGGTGGGATGCATAATGGCATACTAGATGTCCGTCACGAACATATAAAATTTCTATTTGTGCTCGTACCTTTTGCTGATGTCAAAGTCAATAAATTAATTGATCATGCTGTAGGTCAAATGTAGTGCTGTTCTTCTCTTACCTGATTACGTCTTAATTTCCAGCTGAATACTATTCTCTTACCTGATTACATCTTAATTTCCAGCTAAAAACTATAAGTATCAATGTGTTTCTATTTTAAAACTTGTAAAAAATAAAACTCAAATATTAATGTTATCAGTTTGGAGTATACAATGTCAAAAACAACGTGAGCACGCATGATCTCATCTGTTGCAATGTATTATGTGAGTATATTGGACTAGGCCCATGTAACTAGCCCACATAGGCTCTATATGTACCCTAGACTGTTAATCAATGAAACTCTAATCTCATTATCCTCTAATTTGATATCAGGCTACCTCTCTCCCCTCTCTCTTTCCCAACCATGGATAGGCCGCTGCTGCCTCTGGCCGCCGACGCGCCGCCGCCGCCGCCGGCTGGTCCCCACCACATTCCCCCTCTCTTCTGGGCTTTCTCCATGCCGCCGCCGCCCCTGGCGCGTCCCCCGGCCGCAGATCTGCCCCCGCCTCCACTGCCGGACTTGGATCCGGCACTGCCGGGCCTGGATCCACCGCCGCTGCCCCTGGCGCGTTCGCTGCCGCCCCTAGCGTGTCCCCCACCCGCGGCTCTGGCCTGGCACCGCTGCCTGCCGCCGCCGCCAGTCCAGTGCCGCCCCCCCCCCCCGTCGGCCTGGAGCCCCCTGCTGTCGCCAACGGACCAGTGTTGTCCGCCGCTGCCATCACCAGCCCAGTGCCGGCCACCGCCGCTGGCCTACCGCCGACAACCCCTGCCGCGGCCTGGGCTGCTCCGGTGACCTAGATCGCCGCACCGTCCTCCTGGGCCACTTCTCCACCGCCTTGGGCCGCTTCTGCCAGGACTGTTCCTCCCCCACGGGCCCCACTACCGGCGATGCCATCACATCCCCTGTGGTGGTCCTCACCTGCCGTAGGTGCCGCTGGATCTGACGCACCACCACCACCACATGAGACTGTTTCGCGCAGCTCTTCCGCGTCATCGGCCGTACTCTTCACTAATCTCGCCACTCTGGCAGATCATCGGAGTTCGTCTGGACAGCCTTCTGCGGCTGCGTCCAGTGTTGCTGCTACTTTGGCAGCCTCGCACGAGCGTGAGCAGCCAAGAGCAAGCGTCCATGGTGGCTCTCACTCACCAGCTCGAGGATGCCACACACCCACAGTGGAGTACTTCCCGCGAGCCCTCCCTAGGTGATGGAGCAGTCTACAGTACCTACGCGGCGATCCTTGTTGCTGGTCTCCATGCCCAAGCTGCCGGTGTCCAATACATCCGGGCGCTCATCCCAGTTGTCCTGAGCTCCAACTCCACCACCTACGCTCGATGGCGTAACTTACTTCTCTTCACATTGAGGCGTTTTCGCCTTGACGATCACGTCCTCTGTGATGACTCTACGCTGGACGATTCCTGGATTTGCATGGACAGTTTGGTTCTTGCCTGGGTTCTTGGCTCTCTCTCCGATGAGCTACAGGATCTTGTGGGGCGACGTGGTGGTGGCACGGCTCGTCAGGCGTTGCTCGTCATCGAGCAGGACTTCTAGGGAACTGTTCGACCCGAGCTCTCCACATTCGGGCGCGGTTCGCAGCTACCGTTCAGGGGGACCTGTTGGTCTCCGCCTACTGTCGACAGATGAAAAGCTATGGCAGGTGCCCTTCACGACCTTGGGGACCCTTTCCCAGAGACCTCTCTTGTTCTTCAGGTCTTGCAGGGCCTGAACGAGCACTACTCCCACCTTCGGACAGTGATTCTTTGTTAGGAGCCACTCCCGACCTTCGACAAGGTCTGGTCTAATCTTGAGCTTGAGGAGATCACTTCTGCAGGCCCTTTCGTCTCCTCGACTGCCATGGCCTTCTACAGCTCTGGGCAGCCCTCTCGTCCTGCCTCCGAAGGACCGCTCTCGCGCCCACCTACCATCCCAGGGACCCCTGCCAACCCCAGGGTGGTAATCGTCGTGGTGGTGGTCGTAAGCGCATTGGTCATGACAGCACTGGTGGCGACGGAGGCACCATTGGCGGAGGTGGTACCGCTGCCAGCAGAGGTACCAGTGGCAGAGGTGTCACTAGTCCGGGTGGTGGCCCCGTTTAGGGTGGCACTGTTCTTGGTGCTCTGCCATCCTGGCCCACGCCCTACAACCCATGGACTGGCCAGATTGCCATGTGGCCTGGGACATCTCTGGGTCTCCCACCACCATGACCCTCAGGCGGCCTACGTGACTACTCCCACGTACGATGGTGGACAGTGGACTCCGACCACTGGTGGGCCGAGCTACCCTGTCAGTGGACCTTCCAGTTACTAGGGCATGGACACTGAGTCCTTGGCACCGCACTCCACTTCTGACAGGTGGGACCATCACTCGCTGGCCTCCTCTTTCAGCACGATGACTCTCACTCCACTCGATGCTGATTGGGTTGTTGATTCAGGCACTTCGTACCACACCACTCCTTATGCTGATATACTCTCTTCTACCCACCCTTCCCACCCTTCTCATCCTTCATATATCGTTGTTGGGAATGGGTCTGTTCTTCCAGTCACCTCAGTAGGTGACTTGGGTTCTTCGGGTTCTTTCCGACTCAGATATGTTCTTGTTGCTCCTGATATCATTCATAATCTTCTTTCTGTTTGTCGATTTACCACTGACAATCATGTTTCTATTCAGTTTGATCCTTTTAGTTTGTCTGTGAAGGATCTTACTACCCGACGTATTCTTCTCTGCTGTGAGAGTTCGGGGCCCCTGTACACATTTCGTCTTCCTGGTTCCACTTCGAATTCACCTTTTGCTCTGGCTATGACAGCTGCTTCCATGACTTGGCATCGCCGGCTAGGCCATCCTGGTGTTGATGTCCTCTATAAGTTGTCTAGTAGTTCAGTGATTTCATGTACTAGGGGTACTTATGAGTCTTTGTGTCATGGTTGTCAGCTTGGTCGTCATGTTCGGCTTCCCTTTCCGCACTTTGTTACTCATGTTGAGCGGATTTTTGATCTGATTCACTGTGATCTTTGGACCTCTCTGGTTATCAGTGTTTCAGGTTATAAATATTACTTGGTTATACTTGATGATTTTTCGCACTATTCGTAGACTTTTCCCTTGCGACAGAAGTCCGACACGTTCGTCACTCTTTATCACTTCTTAGCTTGGGTGTCCAACCAACTTGGGCACACTATTCGAGCCATCTAGTGCAATAACGGGCGCGAGTTTGAAAACTTTGTGTTCCATGCCTTTCTTCTCTCTCGCAGTGTTCAGTTACGCATGTGTTGCCTGTACACTTCTACTCAGAATGGCAAGGCCGAACGCATGATTCATACCACTAATGATGTTATGCGTTCCCTGATGTTTCAGGCCTCCATTCCTTCTCGGTATTGGGCAGAGGCACTTCACACCGCCACTTTTCTCATTAATCGCCTTCCTACTAAGGCGGTTAGTGCCCCCACCCCTCACTTTGCACTTTTCGGCACCACACCTCTCTATGACCATCTTCGAGTATTTGGGTTCACCTTCTACCCTAACCTCTCCATCACCACCTCTCATAAGCTTGCGCCGCGCTCCACTCGGTGTGTCTTCCTTGGGTACTCCCCTGATCATAAGGGGTACCGGTGTCTTGACCTTGCTACCCGTTGTGTCTTGATCTCTCATCTCGTCATCTTCGATGAGTCTACCTTTCCCTTCTCTGCTTCGCCCTCTGACTCTGTTGATGAGTTGGATTCTCTCTTTTCTACTGACCTTGAGGTCACTCCTGTACAGCGACCTTTTGTTTTACCATCTGCAGGTTACCGCCGTGCTACACAACGCGTGGCCCCGGTGTCCCCGGCATCTCCCGCTGTGCCTTGCGCGGCCCCGACATCCCCAACATCGCCCGTTGCGTCACGCGTGGCCCTGGAGTTCCTCACGTCGCCCGTCGCGCCACGCGCGGCCCCGGTGTCGCCTGCTGCGCCACACGCAGCTCCGGCGTCCCCGACATCGCCAGCTACGCCCCGCGCGGCTCCGGTGTCCCCGAAATCACCAGGTGCGCCCCGCGCAGCTCCGGCATCCCCGACATCGCCAGCTGCGCCACGCGCGGCCCCGGCTTCCCCGTTTTCTACTGCTGCGCCACGCGCGGCCCCGGAGTCGCGGTACGCCATCCCTGCACTTGTCTATCAGCGATGAGTGTGGGTTGGTTCACCGGCTTCTTCCCGTGCGGAGCCTCAGGTGTACCACCCCCCACTGCTCCATCGAGACCCCGTCACGTCCACCCGATGGTGACCCGATGGGCGACTTAGGTTCTCAGACCTGTGGAGCGGTTCTCCAAGGTAGTCCTCTCTTTGACGACCCACCCGTCGCCTACTTCTTTGACTGCCTCGCCTATCCTTTCTTCTGTTCATAGCGCCCTCACTAATCCTCACTATTGGGCTATGGAAGAAGAGTATGCGACCCTAATTGCCAACCGGACTTGGGACTTGGTTATTCGTCCTGGTCGTGGCAATTTTGTCACGGGAAAGTGGGTCTTCACGCATGAGCGTAAGGCGGATGGGTCTCTGGAGAAGTACAAGGCTCGATGGGTTCTTCGCGGCTTCACTCAGCGCCCTGGTGTTGACTACAATGAGACCTTCAGCCCGGTGGTGAAGCCGGCAACGGTTCGCACCATTTTTTCGCCAGCTCTCTCTCGTTCTTGGCCTATCCACTAGTTGGCCATTAAGAACGCCTTCCTCCACAGCACGCTGACGGAGACAGTGTACTGCTGTCAGCCGACAGGGTTCGTTGATTCAGCCCATTCGGACATGGTCCGCCGGCTGAACAAGTCCCTGTACGGCCTCAAGCAGGCGCCCCGAGCTTGGTACAGTCAGTTTGCCTCCTTCCTGGCCTCGCTCGGTTTCATCGAGGCCAAGTCGGACACCTCAGTCTTCGTCTATAGCCGTGAGGGGTGCATAGTGTACTTCCTCCTATACATCGATGACATCATCCTCACGGTGTCCAGTTCGACCCTTCTTAATGCACGATCTCCGCCCTGCAGATGGAGTTCACGATGAAGGACCTGGGCCAGCTCCACCACTTCCTGGGCGTGACGGTTGAGCACTGGACGGGCAGTTTGTTCCTTCACCAGCGAAAGTACTACTTGGATGTCCTCTAGCGAGTGGGCATGGCTGACTGCAAGCCGTGCTCCACTTCGGTGGACACCCAGGCGAAGGTTCCCTCAGCTAACAGCGCCCCTGTTACTGACCCTACTGTTTACAGGAGTCTTGCAGGTGCTCTTCAGTACCTCACCTTCACCAGGACAGATATCTTCTACGCAGTTCAGCAGGTGTGCCTCCACATGCATGATCCGAAGGAGCCACATCTCACCGTTGTGAAGTGGATACTTTGATACCTGCACGACATCCTCGATTACGGCCTCCTCCTTTGGGGTGACTGAGCTTCTGAGCTAGTCGTCTACACCGATGCTGACCGGGCGGGCTGCCCAGAGAACCGTTGGTCCACCTCTGGCTATGCTTCCTTCCTGGGCGGCAACCTCGTCTCTTGGTCCTTGAAGCGGAAGCCTGTGGTGTCACGCTCGAGTGATGAGGCGAAGTACTGCGTTGTGGCCAACGGTGTGGATGACACCTCCTGGCTCCAGTAGCTGCTTTAGGAGCTCCACTCCCCAGTCGCCGGAAGCACATTGGTCTACTGCAACAACGTTAGCGCCGTCTACCTCTCCACCAACCCCATCCAGCATCAGCGCACGTGACATGTGAAGATTGATCTTCACTTTGTTTGTGAGCGTGTTGCCCGTGGCGAGGTTCGGGTCCTCCATGTCCCGAAGATGTCGCAGTTCGTTGACATCTTCACAATGGGTCTCCCTTCATCGTTGTTCACTGAGTTTCGGTCCAGTCTCAACATGTGCCGTGGTTAGATGTTGTGACTGCGGGGGGTGTTGGACTGTATTGTGTGAGTATATTGGGCTAGGCCCATGTAACTAGGTCATGGAGACTCTATATGTACCCTATACTGTCAATCAATGAAACCCTAATCTCATTATCCTCTAATTTCATCTACTGCTTTAAGATAATTTGTAAAATAATTTCAGCAAGTCATCAATGTAAAATAACAACTATGATATTTCAAGATAGTTTTCTTTCTACTACTTTTCCTAAAATTCACTTATTTTCTGCAATGAACTTATTTAAAACAAATGCCAATAACGAAGTTCCTATTGTTTCCTCAGAATTGCGTTACCAAAACTACGTCTAGTTTCTTTTACATTGTTATGATCCAAAGAGAAAAAATGCTTTACCAAGCCATGAGAAAATAGAATAAAGCAACAAACGTGAAATTTGGCCTTTCAGACTTGAGAATCAAGATTATTTGTCGGTGTCGCTCCACTTGCACGCTCATCGGCACCTGCTCGCTGGAACCAGCTGCCAGCCACGCCCACAAAAGTCAAATAGGTTTGGACTCAGGGTGAAACAATCACCAATGGATGACACGGACCAATACTATTGGGGTTGGTTTTCTGCTCGTATTCTCATAACTTTAGTTCACTTTCGTGGATAAAACCATGTTTAAAGCCCAAGTCATGGACATAGTCTTTTTCAACCTCCATCCCTCTTTCTATCTCTTCAGTGGCTGAAAAAATTTAAGGAGTGGCTCTTAGGGAGGCTCCATTGTTCAACGGACAATAGGGAGTGTTGACGGTCGTTACATACAAATTTCGACCGTCAATATAACTTAATTATGTCAATTAGTAAATGTTTTTTACACACATCACCTTTAGATTTAACATAATCCTACCTGTAATTGAAGAAATAGTGCATGTATGTATTTTATTCCAGAAATGAGCAAGAATGAGGGGAGCAATCCTTAGATGTGACATTCCAACCAATCATGCGATGACATGTGGCATCACATGGATCCATGGATCGTTTCCCAAGCATATATGAGGGAATCCAATGTCAACTCACGCAGGGATGAGGTCAGGGCGCACCAGACAGCGACCAGGAGGAATCGTAAGCTGAGGGGCGCCAGGACCAAGTCTGTCGAGCCTCTAGTTAGGCCGACCCCTTCCTGGCGCCAAACTCGGTCAGCTGACGTGTGTAGTCCTCCTGTGGTGCCCTGAAGTCGGTGGTAACTGATTCGCATGCAAAAGTTAGCTGACTTTGTGGTCCACTACCCCGCGGGTATTGCCGAGGATGTTCTGGTGAGAATTTGGAATTGCTTCATACCCGTGGACTTCGTGATGCTCGACATGGAGGTCAAAAAGGAATCTGCGCTCATTCTTGGGCATCCTTTTGTTAGCAACGCTGACGCTTGCATTGATGTGGGATCCGGAGAGATCCACTTCTATATCAATGGCAAGGAAGTTGATTTATGAGGAGACTTTTTTTTTCACCCATGCCGACACTTCAAGAAGATGCAGAAGCCAAGGCCGCATGAATGATACAAGCTAAGTCCATTAAACCGCGAAGTATGAATGGCTAAAGAAGCAAGCCATGCCTACTTCTCTGGGGCCAGAGGCTGAAAATTGAAGATTCACAAGATGGAGGAAAATCCATCTCATTGGATTTCTTTTTTGATGAGACTTCGCCAATAGTATAATTTGGTAGTTATCACATTTGTATTTTCCATCCCCATTTGAATTTTTCCATTTGGATTTTGCTTTTTCCACATCATGTTTGATTATTATATAGGGAGATGATAATTTTTGTATTCTCAACCTATATTTTCTTTCTTTGATTTTTTAAAATAAGAATTAAAATATTGGATTTCGTGAAGTTTTATTTGAAAAATAATTTTTCGGAGCAAATGTGTGGTCAATTCACCCAACAGCTAGAAATATAGCCGTTGGAGAACCACTTGCACAAAGAGGGACTAAAGGGGCACCCTGCAGGGTGGCCAAACCCTCTAGTCGGCCGACTTGGGGGGTGCCATTTTGGCTCCCCCTCCTCGAGCAGCTATATGCTCTTGTCTTGTGACCATCGGGGGATGCTACACTATTTATACATGCTCGGGTGAGTGTGTTGCTTCACACTTCACTCCATTTTCACCCCTCTAACTCACACACTCGCTTGCTCGAGAATTGATTTGCTCTTTTTTTAAACACTTCTCCCAATTTCCAAGATGTCGAAGTGTTAATGCGACACTTCTCCCGGATCTGCTAAGGAGAAGCCCACGGAGGTTCTTGTTCAATGGGGATTAGGCCTCAATCGAGTGTATGCGCGTATGGAGTGTATGAGACGGTGGTTTTTACGTGGTTCGGGCCGCAAGTAGTGTAACACCCTACTCCATGGTGGATTGTATTGTATGCATCTGTGCGTCAGGGATTTGATGTTAGGTCCTCGTAACGGTGGCAGTCCGGCCCTTTTATAGCTAAGGCCGGATGCCTTACAAGTGGGGTCCGGGCCCCGACAGGTGGTCTTGAAGCAATGTTATCTTAAAGGTCTAAACTTCTCGCATAAGCTTCCTCTGACCGTGGCAGTGAAGACTCACCGTCTTGCCGCCTCCCTCGTCAGTAGCCCACGCGCCATTGCTAACGATGGCAGAAGGTGTCCCTTTAGCCTGTCTTGTTGCCGCAAGCTACCCACTTGGCCGAGTGGGATAGGCATGCATCACCTTCACTGTGATGAAATTGGTCATAGCGGTCTCAGACCATTGGCGTGCTCCGTGTTGTGCGCCAGAGGTGGGTGTCCATCTTCAATGCTTGTCTTGGGCAGGGCGCACCATCCCTTAACTCCCGCATCTTACCATCCAGGACAAGTTGCAAAACAAGTGGCAGCGTCGGGGCTGACCCCTGCTGGGGGGCCAGCCCCGGTGCCTTATGATGCGTGGCCGCTCCGGGGCTCTCCAGGGGACGTAGCAACTCCGGGTCCTTTCTTCTGGGGGGTGCCTGACCTGGCGCTCCGAGCCACGTGGCCGCACTGGAGCTCTCCCCCAAGGCTGGGTGAGGTCCCATCCCTATGCGTGGCATCGCGGGAGCCTGTCTTATCAGAGGGTCCGAGTCCCATATTCAAGGCTCACGTTGTAGTACCAGAGCTCGATCTTGAGGGAGGCCGAGGTCTTGGCACCTTCGGACCACGTGGCACCACCAGACGTGCCTCGATGTCTTCATCCTGTGTGCGAGGGTACGCTGTCTGCAGGATACCGACAGTTGCCCATGGGTCCACCTTGGGGCGAGGTGAACAACCCAAAGGTGGAGCCCTTTCATGGTTTTCCCGCACTATGCTTTGAATTTTGTCTTGGACAGCTGAAGCGGTGGACGCTTCTGCCAACATCGCCATGCATCCTCATTTTGTGGCGGCACTATGGCGATAGGATCTTTGCTTGCTGTAGTATATCAGTCTTCTGCGGTGCCTTTAACCGCAACGGTTTCCGATGCAGCTATAGCACTTTCATTTGCTCCACCTTTATGGGAGCCGATTTAGCTGTTTTCTCAGGCAGTTGACCGCTTGGGCCAGTGCTTCTACAGGGGGCACAGGGGCCCTTGTCATTGGTGTTGTGCGCTGAGTGGTGCGGGCTGAACCATTGTGATATGCATGGAGTACTCAGGCATCGCGTGTGTGATAAAAAAAGGAAACATCTGTTAGAGGGGACAATTCCTTCCTTACTCACATCCCATAGCCTAAGTTTTCGCGTTCTTCTTCGAGCACCCAAGATTTCACCCCTTAGCTGAAGCTCTCACCTTAGCTTGCTCTAATGGCCTCCCCACTGCCTTTTTCTCGCCTCCAGTCGGCCGATGACCTGTTGTCGATGTGGTGACTGCTTGGCTGGTTGGCGGCGGAGTGTGCGTGGATGATCCGCTGCAGATCTCCCACTCTTGAAGACCTGCGCGAAGACAAGACTATCCTCTTCTCTGCCTACGTGTCTGCGGGGCTTGGGCTCCCACCATCGAGGTTCTTCCTTGCAGTGCGGGAGGAGTATGGGCTACAACTTCATCACCTGTCACCGAACTCCATCACCGTGATCGCTGTGTTCGCCCTCTTCTGTGAGGCGTTCGTGGGCTGCAAGCCAACAGTGGATATGTTCTGGTTCTTCTTTGTGATTAAGACCATCGGAAAGAGTGAGATGACCCAAGTGAGAGCCTACTACTTTCAGCACCGGTACAAGACCTCCCGAACCTACATCCCTTTGCTCAAAGGGGGCAAGTGGAAGACATGGATGGAAGATTGGGTGATCGTGCGGGTTGAGGTCCATCCTGCTCTGAAGATGCCTTCTGAAGGTCCTACTTCTGATCCCCTCCCCTAAGAAGCTTTCCAAGGATTGACGAAGGAGTATACACCGATATTGAGGAGGATCCGGTCCCTGGCGCGCAAAGGCTTGACCTCCCTGATGGTGTTGGCCGACTTCTTGCGCCGCTGCACCACCCCTCTCCAGAAGCACCAGTACGGGGCCTGGTACTACACCAGTACCCATGATCGGTGCCGGCTGGCTCTGGAGGACCTCTCCTCGGAGATGTTGGAGTGGTGACATGTGACACGGTCGACGAGCACGTCTCCACCCCGGACGACTACCAGCCGCTCTTCATGACCGCCGAATTGAGGGACGAAATGGTGAGCTCGATGCTGGCGGTCAACGTGTTCGGCGTTACCCGTCTGCACCCCGAGGAGATGTCTGAGGCCTCTGCGGTCCTGGCCGCACCATGACGCAACCAAGGTCGGGGTCCTCCTCTCGTTCTTTAGAGAGGGCGGAGGTAGGGCCCCCCAACATCTTCCATCAGGCTGGAGGGCAGCCAGCCAGTGATAGTTCCATCATCGAGAAATTGTTCCCGCCCTCTAGTCGAGGGTTCAGTCACTACTACGCCGAAGAAGCGGAAGCTGGCGCGAGGGGATAGTACCCAAATCTCTCATTGCAATGGGGCCGGAGCGACCGAAGCTCTCGTCGTCGACTTGGTTTCTGATTCTAGTGGTGGTTCTGGTCTCGGAGGAGGCACAGAGGGGTCTGCATAGGTGGCCACGCTGACGCGGGTCGATCAAGAGCTGGTGCCGGAGATGGTAGCACCGACCTCATCGTCAGGTCCTGGCGACCTTGGTCTACCGTGTGGGGTGGGAGGCCAGGGTCACTGGAGCGGTCCGACCCACCGATAAGCCGCATCTTCTCCCCTGCTATTTCTCTTCCTTTCTCCTTCGCTCTGACGGGGTTTTATCCTGGCTTTTCAAGGCGTTGTCAGCCGACTTGGTGCCCTTAGTGCTTCCAGGAGTGGGCTTGGTATCCCCTACTTCTCCCGGAGCTGGAACGGGGCATGCTGCGCCGTGTCCTGCGCTCAGAGGTGCACCAGTCTCCGGTGAGGTTGATACCTTTGTGCCCCCGTCCGTTGAGGCAGATGGGGCAGAGGTGATGCCACGCGAGGTGGTGCCGGGCGAGGAGGTGCCATGCGAGGAGGCAGCTATCATGGTCATGGCAGCGTCCCATGGCGGAGCTGACCCACTCGCTGTTGAAGCAACACCGACACCTGATGTTATTGGCGCGCAAGATGGCAACTCGCCACCGGCGTCGGGCGATGCCCTTGCAGCGGAGGAGGAGGGGACTCCAACACTAGGCAGCGATGTGATGGTTCCTAGGGCTCCAGCCGAGGGGCCATCTGGTCCCCCAGCACTGGTGTCTACCGTGGAGTCGCCAGAGGAGGCGGAGAGGCAATCGTTCATGGCGACGGTCACACCGATCCCTGTCGTCGATGCTGTTGCCACGGCCCAATCTATCTTGCGCCAAACGTAGGCTGCTTTCGCCTGAGAGTGGGATCAACTTGCAGAGGAGCGGTGCATGGTGAAGCTGGTCGACGCCAAGAACAAGGAGCTCAAGGTGAAGGCCTTGAAGGCTCATGCCATCACCAATGCCCGCCTAAAGCTAGGCTATGCGACGATTGGCGGCTGGAGCTAGTCCGCTGCGAAGTTTCCATTCCTGACGCAGAATGAGACTTGGCGGTGAAAGAGGAGGAGGTATCTCAGAGCCTCGACATGCTGGAGGAGAAGCGCCATGCTATGCAGGACTCGAAGCTCGCCATCAAGTGCCAGGAGGACGATCTGGAGAGTCGTGCTCGGGAGCTCACTGACCGGGAGGAAGCTGTAAAGAGGGAGGTGGAAGGCCTCTAGGCCTCCGGCGTAGCCGAAGCTCAAGGGATCCAAGACTTCCTGGCCCGTGCTGGTGCGGTATTGGAACCCCTCGGCCTTGGTCCCGTGCAGTGCGGGGAGCCATCTCAGGGGGTGGCCCAACTGCTTCCCGCCTTGGACTCCCTTTACTCATCGTTTGGGTCAGTGGACACTGTCCTCGTGAGGCGGCTGGAGGACGAAGGAAGGGAGCTGGATGAGCTGGTGACCTCCCATGTCTTGGTATGCTTCCAAAGCTGGTACCATATGATCCCGCTAGAGCCAGTGGAGAAAGGCCCACTTGATGAGCGAGAGGACGAGGCGAGATCCAAAGTCCAGGACCTTGCGAAGCAGGTGGCCACTTCGTTCCAGTGGAGTTTAGACCGGCGGTACCCAGGCGGAGTGTTTTTTGTATCCGGGGATGACCCCTTTGTATAAATAACTTGTTAATGAATTTGAATCCATTTTGTTTTGCTTGTTGTCTTGTCTTTTGCTTCTCAAATTGTTGCCCCAATTCCTTCTTTGTGTAAGGTCTTGAAGAGCTTTTTGATGATGTCATTAGCTTTTGAGGAACCAACGCTTGCACAGTTGACATGGCCGATTTGTTGCTAGTTGATGTCCTGCCTATGTAACTCCCTTAGAGGCCCCCCCCTGGTAGGTGTGGCCAGGTTGTTGGTTATGCCTACCTCTTGAGCGCAGGATGTCTACGATTGGTCCCCCAACGAAGTGGGGGAGCTTGAGTGGTTGACCTTGGTGTGGCCCTTCCGGGAGCGCCGTGCTTTGTCCGAGTGTTGGCACTGACGAGAGGCCCCCTGGGTGGTGCCGGAGCTGGATGCTACGGCGTCGCCCACCATCGTCGTAGGTGCATTGGCAGTAGGTCTCCTGGGATGTGTCGGAGCTGGATGCTCCTGCGTCGCCCACCATCGTCGTAGGTGCGTTGACGGTAGGCCTCCTAGGAGGTGCCAGAGCTGGCTGCTCTGGTGTCGCCGTTCATTTTCATAGAGCCATCGACGGCAGGCACCCTTGGTGATGCCAGAGCTAGATGCTCTGGTGTCGCCCACCATCGTCATAGATGCGTCGACGGCAGGCCCCCTAGGAGGTGCCAAAGCTGACTGTTCCGGTGTCGCCCTTCATTGTTGTAAAGTCGTTGACGGCAGTTCCCTGGTGTACAGGATACCACAAGAGAACCTTGTTAGCAACAAGAGCGGGACAGGAGAGTGTACTCACTTATCAGCGCTTGTTGCTATCATCAACATGCTGGGACAATGACGGTAGGCCTCCTGGGAGGTGTCGGGGCTGGATGCCTCAGCGTCGTCCACCATCTTTGTAGAGACGTCGACGGCAGGCCCCGTTGGAGGTGCCGGGCTGGGTGCCCCGGCGTCGTCCACCATCTTCATAAAGATGTCAACAGCAGGCCCCTTGAGAGGTGCCGGAGGTGGCTGCTCTGGCGTCGCCCACCATCATCATAGGGACGTTGACGGTAGGCCCTTTGGGAGGTTTCGGAGATGGCTTCTCTGGCGTCACCCACCATCGTCCTAGGGACGTCGACAACAGGCCACTTGTGAGGTGCCAGAACTGGATGCTCCAGCGTCGTCCACCATAGTCATCGATGTGTCGACGGTAGTCCCCTTGTTTACCGGATACCACAGGAGAACCTTGCTAGCAACAAGAGTGGGGCAGGAGAGTGTACTCAGTTATCAGCGCTTGTTGCTGTTGTCAACATGCTGGGACGTCGATAGCAGACCTCCTGGGTGATGCCGGAGTTGGATGCTCTGGTGTCACCCACCATTGTCGTAGGTGCGTTGACGGCAAGAACCTTGGATGATGCCGGAGCTGGTTGCTCCGGTGTCGCCCACCATCGTCGTAGATGCATCGATGGCAGGCCCCCTGGGAGGTGCCAGAGCTAGATGCTCCAGCGATGCTCATCATAGTAACCTGCTCTGTATGTCCTACACACATAAAAGGGGTGCATATTTTTCACTTGTTGGTGATCTTTTCCTATTCTTTTTAGTTTTCCATGTCTTACAGTCCTGGGCTGGTACGTGGGGTTTGGGTAATTCAGTGCGTTAGCGCTTGGTACCCAACTCCCACCTTATTCGGGGTGTGAGCGTCCTGGCCCTCAGTACTTAGCCGTAGCACCGGGAGGCAAAGCGCGCACACATAGGGTACAAGACCAGGCTAAGCAAGCTGCATGCTCTGGACCTCCAGCTCGGCATAGGCCATTCTTGGGGGACCATTTGGCACCACGGGACCCCAATTAAGAGGGCAGCCGCGATGTCCAAGAACACCTTGCAGGTACCTCAAACAAGCCCGCCTTCAGCAGGGTTGCATAACTCTACTAGGGGTGATATAGAAAAAATTCACCAGCTATATGAAGATAATATATGAAAGAACGAGACTAGTCTTATTGATCACAAAATTAATAGGTAATTAAGTGAACATTAGAGAAAACACATGGTAAGAAAGTGATTTTTTCAAATTGGTATTCATAGGAGGGATTGGCTTACAATAAGGTAACGACCCACTCCGGTTGGCAACGGAGGCAGTGTGTTCATGCTTAGGGTACAGGACCAAGCTAAACGGCTGAACACTCTGGACCTGTCCCCCCCCCAAGAGATTGGTTGTCCTACGTGCTGTTCCTCGACACCATGACACTCTACATTGTCCTACTATTTATGCTTGAGGATAGAACTTATGGAGGTGCTCTATGTTCCAAGGGTTGGGGATGGGCTCTCCTTCTATGGCCAGGCGGACACACCAGGGGCGCGATACTTGTGTCACTCGGAAGGGGCCCTCCTAGCTGGGGGAGAGTTTGTGCGATCCTTCTCGAGAAAGTATACGCCGCAACACCAGGTCACCTGTCTGGAGCTCTCTACTCCGCACAAACCGCTCCTGGTAGCACCTGTCAGTAGCGTTCGTTTTAGATGGTGGCGTGTCACCTTGCTTCGTAGACGAGGTCAACATCTTCTCGTCAGAGCTGGTCCTGTGAGGCTTCATCAAACGCTGGGAGTCTCGCTTGACCAGTATCTGCAATCTCTGGGGGGAGGACGGCCTCGGCCCCATACGCTAGGAAGAAAGGTGTTTCTCCAGTGGCGCGACTGGGTGATGTTCGGCTTGCCCATAGTGTGTAGGGGAGTTCGTCGACCCACTTGGCACCATGCTTATCCAAGTTGTTATACGTGCGTGTCTTGAGGCACCTTAGGATCTCTGCATTGGCCCTTTCAACTTGACCGTTGCTCTTTTTGGATGAGCCACGGATGCATAATAAAATTGGACGCCGAGGTCTTCGCAGTGGTCTTGGAACGCTACACAGGTGAACTGGGTCTCGTTGTCCGTGATGATCCTGTTCGGGACCACAAACCTGGAGACAATCGACTTGATGAACTTGATTGCGGACCCCTTGTTGATGTTGATCACTTGGGCTGCCACTGTCCACTTGGTGCACTTGTCTACAGCGACGTAGAGGAACCAGAACCCTCCGACTATCCTGGGTAAGGGTCTCAGGATATCCAGCCCCCAGACCGCGAAAGGCCAGGAGGGTGGGATCATCTGCAGTGTCTGCGCCGGAGTGTGAATTTGCTTGCGGTGGAACACGCACGCCTTGCATCTCTTGACCAGCTTGATGGCATCTTGTAGTGATGTTGGCCAGTAGAAGCCATGCCGGAAGGCTTTGCCAACCAGCGTGCGGGAAGCTGCGTGATACCCGCACTCTCCTTCGTGGATTTCTACGAGCAAGTCGCATCCTTCCTCCCGAGTTATGCACCGTAGCAACACACTGTTGGCGACACACTGGAAGAGGTAACCTTCTACCAGCATGTAGCATTTTTCCATCTCGATAATCCTCTCATCTGATACTGGATCCTCTGAGAGGATGCTGTCCTTCAGATAGTCCCGGATCTCCGTGATCCACGCATCAGGACTATCCTAAGGTTCTGGATTATGGGCGCCGAGTAATCCGGGGTCTCCAACGACACAAAAGAACACCAACGGGCCCCATGGTTGTAGGGCTACTATGATCGCCAGCTCTGTGGTGCTGGCCTCGCGTTCTTTGTTAGGCTCGTAGGCCTAGTGGTCGGCCGCACTGACCTCTTGCCGAAGACCCCTTCAGAGGCTGGGGCTCTTGTGGACGCGATGGTTGACAAGTCGTCAGCGATGGAGTTCTCGGCATGTGGCACATTGCAGATGTCCAAGGCCTCGAAACTAGCTTCCAGCTTCTTGACGTGCAGCAGGTACGCCACGAGCTGGGGGTCGTTGTAGCAGCACTATCCCTGGAACTGCTTGATGATCAGCTGGGAGTCTCCCTTAACCAGCATCTGGTGGACACAAAGACCCTACGCAGCTGTGAGCCCGAAGATGAGGGCTTCATACTCTGCCATGTTGTTGGTCACCTTGAAGTCGAGGTGCACCACATACTTGGACTACTCTCCTGTTGACGAGGTGAGCAGTACGACGGCTCTAGCCCCTTTCTTCCGCGAGGATCCATCCAAGAAGAGTGTCCACTGAGGTCCAGTAAGCACAGTGCCCTGGTCTCCGGCTCGCTAATTTCCCGGCCCCTGCGTTGCTTGGTGACGGAGTCCACTCGGCGACAAAATCTGCTAGCTTTTGGCTCTTGATCGCGTGCTGCAGTATGAAGTTGAGCTCGAACTCCGCCAGTTCAGCCGCCCATTTGGCGATATTGCCTGTTGCGTTAGGGCTGCGCAGCACCACCCCCTAGTGGGAACGAAGTCACCACTGAAACTCTGTGTGCCTGAATGTAATGGCGGAGCTTCCTCGACGCGATTAGCACTGCATAGAGAAGCTTGTGCACTTCAAGGTACCTTGTTTTTGCTTCATGTAGGACTTCGCTTATGAAGTAGACCGGGCATTGGATGGTCCGGGATCTCCTTGGAGACAGCGGCGCGTCCTCTTCCATCTGCTCTGGGCCAGAGACTCCATGTCCCCAGGGCCTGGTGCATCCTTTGGGGGATGGAACCCAAAGGCTCCTTGATCTCCGAAGCCCCCTAGGGGGACCCGGTCATCCTCTGGGGGCTGGGACCCAGTTGCTCCTTGCTCCCCGGGGCCCCGTAAGGTGACCCAGACATCCTCTGGGGGCTGGGACACAGAGGCTACTTGCTCTCCAGGGCCCCTAAGGGGACCCATACATCCTCTGGGGGTTGGCACCCAGAGGCTCATCGCTCTTCGGGGCCCCCTAAGGGGACCCGGACGTCCTCTGGGGGCTGGGACCCAAAGGCTCCTTTGTTGTTGCGGCCTCCTGCAACCTCCAAGCCCTGGGGCTCAGAATCAGTGGCAGGGGAACCTTCCATCCATCGTGGCCACTGGGAACCAACCCGTTCTGCAACCAAAACCATACTTACCACCTCTGTTGTGGTGGCGATGTAGAGGTACAGGGGCTCCCTGGGCTTCGGTGCCACCATTGTGGGCAGCGACGTTAGCTGCTTCTTCAGCTTGTAGAATGCCCTCTCTGCCACCTTGGTCCAGACAAATGGTACTGACTGATGCTGGAGTCTGAAGAAGGGGAGGGCTTGCTCAGCCAGCCTAGAGATAAACCGGCTGAGCACTACCAAGCAACCTGCAAGCTTCTGCATGTCCTTGATGCAGCCTGGGGGCAGCATCAGTTCCACCGCCTTGATCTTCTCTGGGTTGGCCTCAATCCCTCGGTGTGAGACCAAGAAACCGAGGAGCTTACCAGCTTTGACTCCGAACACACATTTGTCGAGATTGAGCTTTGTGCGTGGGGTTTGCAGTCTGTCAAAGACTAGGGCGAGGTTCTCTAGCAATGATGTATGTGTCTGGATTTTTACTTCAATATAATCTACATACACCTCTACTAGGTCTCGAATGAGGTCCCCAAATGTTTTATGCATGGCACGTACAAAGGTGGGGAGGGCATTCTTAAGACCGTAAGGCATGGAGACATTGCAATAAATGCCATCTACAGGTATAAATGCGATATGTTCTTCATCCTCTCTAGACATTGGTATTTGGTGAAACCCTGAGTAGGCTTCTAGAAAGCATAGCATATCGTATCCCGAGGTTGAATCTATGATTTGATCTATTCTAGGGAGGGGGAAAGGATCTTTAGGACATGCCTTATTGAGGTTGGTGTAGTCAATGCACATCCAGAGCTTACCGCCGGCCTTGGGGACAACAAAAGGATTAGCCAGCCATCTGGGATGGTGGACCTCCTGTATGAAGCCAGCATTGAGTAGCTTCATGGAGTTATGCCGCTCAATGGACTCCTTACGAAGCCTCTGTTGTTGTGGCCAGGCGTCGGGGTAGATCGTCAGGCGGTGCTCAATCACTTCCCTGGGGATGCTTGGCATCTGCGATGGTTACCAGGCAAAGATGTCGACGTTAGCTCGCAAGAAAAAGGCGAGCGCTGATTCCTGCTCGTTGTCTAGACTCCACGCGATACGGATGGTTTGAGTAGCATCAGAGTTGATCTGGATTGTCTTGATGGGCATGTCGTCATCGTCGGAGGGCTGCACCCGAGGCACAGCAGCGTGACTACGCACGCGTGAGTCTGGCGAGGGCTGACTCAATCCAGCATCGCTCGGGGGAGGTGCTGGGGCTGCTGCCAGCTCTCGGAGCTTTCCCAATGCCATCACCGCAGCAGCGCAGTCTCCGCAGATCTTGAGGACACCGAAGGGAGTCGACATCTTGCGGACAAGGTAGCCGTAGTGGGCTACAGCTATAAACCATTATAGGGCTGGCCTGCCGATGATGGCATGGTAGGGGGAGGCTAACCTGTGCAAGGTCGAATAGGATATTCTCCGTCCTGAAGTTCTCGGGTATCCCGAGGGTCACCTGGAGGTGGATGCTGCCGTATTGGATAATACTCCCGGCCCTACCCCCAAGAATGGTCCCGATGGGGCGATCTTGGACACCATAATCATCAGCTTGTCAAAGGCCACACGGCTGATGAGGTTGAGTTCGGCCCCACCATCTATCAGGATGTACTGGAGCTTGATGTTGGCAATGGTGGTGCCAACTAGGAGAGGTAGAACCCCTACCCGGCCATGTTCTTGTGGTAATCATAGGCGTCGAAGCCGATCAGCATCTCCTTCTATTAGTGGTGCGGCGCCGGGGCATGAGTAGAGGTTGTTGAAGCCATTGCCCAGCACAGGGTCTTGACTGCACTCCTGGATGCGGGTTCCCAAGATCCTCAACATATGACATGGAGTGCTTTGCGACGCTCGTGGCCGCTGTTGAGGTCGATGTTCACCGCCTGGTGAACCGTTTCCATGGCGTGTTCCGGCCTTTGGAACTCCATCTCCACGTTTTTGTCAACATGCTGGTCAACCTTTTGCAGCTTGATCTTGCCACTACTCGAAGGCTTGATGAACACCATGGTGGTGAAAACGCTACCACCTTTTTGGGTGAAAAAGCCCCTACTTGGCGAGCCAAATGTCAAAGTGTTAATGCGACACTTCCCCCGGATCTGCTAAGGAGCAGCCAGTGGAGGTTCTTGTTCGGTGGGGCTTAGGCCTCAATCAAGTGTACGCGCGTATGAGAGTGTATGAGATAGTGGTTTTTACATGGTTCGGGCCGCAAGGAGCGTAACACCCTACTCCATGGTTGATTGTATTGTATGCGTGTGTGTGTGTCGGGGATTTGATTTTGGGTCCTCGTAACAGTGGTGCTCCGGGCCTTTTATTGCTAAGGACAAACACCTTACAAGTTGGGTTTGGGGCCCGATAGGTGGTCTCGGGGCAATATTATCATAAAGATCTAAGCTTCTCGCATAAGCTTCCTCTCACCGTGGCAGTGAAGACTCGCTGTCTTGCCGCCTCTCTCGTCAGTAGCCCACGCGCTGTTTTTGATGATGGCAGAAGGTGTCCCGTCAGCCTATCTTATTGCTGCAAGCTACCCACTTGGCCGAGTGGGATAGGCCTGCAGTGCCTTCACTATGATACGATTGGTCATAGCAGTCCCCGACTGTTGGCGTGCTCCACGTTGTGCGCCGGAGGTGGGTGCGTCTTCAATGCTTGTCTTGGGCAGGGCGCACCATCCCTTAACTCCCGCATCTTTTCGTCCAGGACAAGTTGCAGACCACATGGCAGCAGGGCTGACCCCTGCTGGGGAGGCCAGCCCTAGTCCTTTGTGAAGCGTGGGAACTCTGGGGCTCTCCAGGGGACGTAGCAGCTCTGGTCCCTTTCCCGTGGGGGGTGCCTGACTTGGTGCTTTGAGCCACGTGGCCGCACCGGAGCTCTCCCGCAAGGTTGGGTGAGGTCCCGTCCCTATGCGTGGTGTTGTGGGAGCCCGTCTCACCAGAGGGGCCGAGTCCCATCTTCAAGGCTCACGTGGTAGTCCCGGATCTCGATCTTGACGGAGGCCGAGGTCTTGGCACCTTCGGGACACGTGGTGCCACCGGACATGCCGCAGAGTCTTCATCCTTTATACGAGGGTACCCCGTCTGCAGGTACCAACACAAGCCAAAAATATTTGCTTTCATTCTCATTTGCATTTTCATGTTGCTCTCAAGTTGGCAAAGGAACTCGATGAGAGTTTTGTTCGGTTTTCACTAACATAACTCGTTTTGAATTTGTTTTGTTCGTTCTCAAGTTGTGCAGCCATAGAGAAGGGCATGAAAAGGTTGTTTGGGAAGAGGAAGAGAGCCTCATCAAGCTCAAGCCGTGGGAGAGACTCAAGATCGCACCTCTCCTCTGAGCCTACACCGAGTCTACGGTGGGGAGGCGTGCAAGGTGACGTCCCAATGGAGAAAGGGGATGCTCCACTCTGCCTTCTCAACGACAATGACATCAACTTGCAGCATGACTTTGAGCAACAAGCCTACAACGTCCTCCGAGATCGTGAGTTTTCTCACGCAAAGGCCTACAATCCGGCGCTACTCTCCAATATTGGTACGGTTTTGAATTCTTTATCGCTTGGCATGCATTATGGTGGGATCATTTTGCTCAAATAGATGATGAAGGTTCACGGCTCCTCACCTTTTAATTCCTATGCACCCTAAACTTAGGATTGGAAGGTATTACTTTTAGGTTTTTTAGAAAAGTATACTTTAACCTATGCAAAGAATTAAGTGAAATCCTAGCCTTCCATAGACATTGTTTAACAGATTTAGACACTTTGCCTAAATTTAATAAACAAGGTTTTTGGCAAGATTTTGACTTGTGAGATAGCATGCAGGGGTCCTATGAGATAGCCACTTGCAAAATCCCACTTTACGCTTCATGCATAGATGGGTGGCTATGTCTATGTTCCCTAGAGGAGATGTTAGGGTTGTGCGCGAAGATGAGTCTAGGATACTTTATGCCACGGTTATAAAGATTAAAATTGATCCTATAAAGGTTATGATATCTCAATGGTTAGAGAACACTGTAGTAACGGGTCCAATAGAATGTACATCATTAATTACCAGCATTGCTATGAAAGTAGGAGCTTTAGAAAATGTTTCAACTAAATATATTTTAACAAGCTGCTACTTGATAGATAAGGACTATCTAGTGCAAGGACATACTCTTAAACGTGATCTGGATGAATCCTTGGCGATTTTCTATTCTGTCTATGTGGATGAGGTTTAGTTAACTAACTCGGACTTTCATTTATACAAATACCAGCAACTAACCATTTCTCTTCAACCTATCGAAGAGGTCCATAGGATTAATGTTTCTTGCAGGGTCACAAGAAGCCATTCAAGAAGAGTAGCTATGGAGATGCCTCCACGATCTACTCCCTCCTATGAGTACAAAGAGGAAGTGGATCCGACGGGTGATGCACCCGACTGAACCCAACCTCAAACGTATGAGTCCGGAGGGTGCTCATGGCAAGAGTAGACTACCACAGGGGGGAGATGGGACCCCTATGGTTCTAACTCAAGCTTTTGTAGCTTGTCTCCTCCACCGATGAGTACACATCATTCCTTCTCGACCTAAGGTTCTCATGACCAAGGCCAAGGAATGGTGGAACTCACTCAATGGATGGGAGACTTTGAAGTGAGGAAGGCGATGTCCTCAACACCCTTCAGGATCACATCCAGTGTACCCACGACTGGCAGCAACAAGTCGACATGCAATTCAATAGCATCAATGACACGCTGCAACAACAACAGGCCGACCTCATGGCCTACTTACGTCATCAAGGGTTCAACCCTTATCGAACAGATTGATGAAGGACAAGCTTAGTGGAGGACCCCCACTTGAGGTAACTTGTAGCACATCCCATTTGAATTCCATTATTTTATGTATTTATTTATTTATTTACACATTATTTGCATCTAAAAATATGTATTATAGGTTAGTTGATAAAATAAAAGATGTGCGGTGAGAATATTCTTACTTTGCATAAGTTGAAATGATATATAAGTGCTCTGTTTTATTTTTCCTTAGTCTCTTGTATACAACTTAGTATTATCCAAGTATTGCATTTATTGGCTTAGAATACTCCTCCCTTAAAACTTGGAATTTGTGAGTAGCATAAGCTTAATCTAAATCTAGGTTGTTGTGGGATATGATATAGTGATAAGAGCTACTAAAACCCTAGTTAAAGTGAAACTTGATTTTTTTCTTAGAAATTCTAAAAAGGAAAGTTCCTCATTTGATAGAAATTCCTACCAAAGCTATATGATGTTCAAACTTGATAAATCCTATGCATATGCTATTTGTTTTCACATTGAACCTATTCAAACTTGTATAGACCTATGTGATACACTTTTCATACTTTTAAGATCAAGATTTCATAGACATATGCTAAACTTCTACATTAGAAGTGAGCAAAATTCCACCATAGCACTCTACCATCAAAATATACTCCATCTCTCTTCACAAATATTTAAAAAAGGAGGAGTAGAATACATGACTATAAAAAGAAAAAAAAAATGCATGCTTATGTACAAGAGCATGAGAAAATAAAAAGAGAAAGAGAAAATAAGTAGTCATGTCGCATCCTCACAATAAAGGGAGTGCATAAAAAAGAGTTATATTCATCTTCCACCACCACAAATATTTCATCATACTTTCACAATCTTGATTAAAATTATGACTTGTTTTCTCCTAAAGCTTACTCTTTTGACTTAGCAAAATATGTGTTGCAAATATGTCTACTCTTGATCCCTACCAAGCTCAATTATTGTTATATACCAATTTTAACTGTCAATATAACTCAATTATGTGAAGGAATAAATATTTCTTGCACACATCATAGTTAGATTTAACATAATTCCACTTGTACTTGGATAAATAGTGCATGCAAGAGTTTTTATGCAGAAATGATGGAGAATGAGGGGAGCAATCCTAAAAAGTGCCACCCTAGCCAATCAGGCGATGACACATGGCACCACATGGATCCATGACTCACTCCCAAGCGTATCCGAGGAGATCCAATAGGGTATCACCTGGGAAGGGGATAAGGGCCCACCCGGAAGTCACCCCGAGGAAGCACACTCGAAAGGGGGCCAGGATCAGGTCGGCCGACTTGGACCTAGCGCCAAACCTAGTCTTCCTCCACATGTTGGCTACTCATGGCTCCTTGAAGGCAGTGAAGACTTATTCACGTGCTAATTGTTGCGGGAACCGCATGTACTTTGTGTATAAATAAAGGGGTGCCTCACTTCTCACACACACCCCTCTAGCACTCTCTCTTGTATTACACTACTGATCTTAGTCCTTTAGTGGAGGATAGGATGTAGAGAGGAGCCTCTAGTGCAAAGTCCAAATTGGAAAAGGTATGGCTCATGTGTCTTCTCTTATATTTGTGACATTATGCATTATAATATTATTATTAGTCTTTATTTATTCATATACTTGAATGAAGTGTTCCTTGTTTGGTTGTGGAATCCATGCATGTGTTAGGTGTAGATGTCATTATGGTCTATTTATAATACCTTTATTATATTATCATAAACATCATACACCTCCATTATAGTCTAATTAGGTATTAATATGATTTTGTTAATATGAGTAATGTAGTGCTTGGTTCCAACATCGGTTTCAACAATGTTTAGATTATTGCCTTAGAGAGGTATTTGTACTCGACCCTCTAAGGTATTTACTTGTTATGTAAGCATGGTGCTTAGATAATTAAGTAGCGTTGGATGTCTTGTAGACCGACGGTTCGTAGGGGTAGGCAGCAGGTGGTGACAACCTTGTCCATCATTCTTAATCCCCATGTTTAGCCACGCCGTGCCCGTCGTGCCTGATATTCTTAGGGGTAGACCCGTACCCGATGTGTTGGACCACTAAGCCCTCGTACTCGTAGTTAGCATAGCCATATGCACACTAGTTGAGCATGTATATGAATACCTAAAGAAAAGTAGGAGTAACTCCTTTCCTGACTTATCCTCCACTAGGACATTCTTACCCCTTAGAGTAGTTTGCTTAGGTGTGTGTCACACTACCCCTTCAATTCATTAATCCATCCTATCGGGTCCCTCACTAGAACACCCTCTTCTACCCCTGACCTTGTTACTCTTCTACCTTGCATTCCTTTGGGACAAACAAATACGATACACTATGGAATACTCTCGGGTGAAATGCTACAATGGTACTTTTTGTGCGCTTGCGGAACTCATCTTGCTTTGGCTTAGGTTAGCCTAGTGCCTCTACAGAACTAGTCTTGCTGCTAGGATGACCTGTAGACGTTAAGAAATACCAATAAGCATTTTTGGCGCCGTTGTCAGGGATGATTTGTTAGTATATCTTAAGAAGTACCAACAACCATTTTTGGCACCATTACCGAAGGAGGCACAAAAGATTTTCGTGATAATGTGGTAGATAGGATTCTAGTAAGTATTTAGTAGGATAACCCTCCATTGTTTTCTCTTTCTTTGATGTGAAAAACAGAGTAGTGTATGCCGGTTTCTGATTGCCGGCTAACTACGTAGAAGATCTCGAGTCACTGATGAGAAGAGTTCGACCTCGTGTCATTCCTCCTAAGTTGATCTTGACAGCTCGGAAACCCGTCATTTCTGCACAATCACGCTCCAAGCCAATGGCCCATAAGACTCTTCGTGAGTTTTCAGCTCCCCCTGCTAACAATGTGCCTACTGGGCCCAATGCCAACACAAGAGACGTGAACTTCGAGATCAAGACTGGGCTAGTCACTATGGTTCATTCTAATCCCTTCTATGGAAAAGCCAACGAGGATGCCAGTGCTCACTTGCAATAATTCCTCTAGATTTGTAGCAGTTTTAAGATCAAGTATGTTGCACTTGATGCCATCCGCCTTAGACTATTTTCGTCCTCCTTCCTTGGAAGAGCGAAGCAGTGGTTCTATGCAAACCGATGTGCTATAAATACTTGGGAGAAATGTTCCTCAGCATTCCTCATCAATTCTTCCCATTGGGCAAGACTAATGCCCTATGTGAAAAAATTTCAAGCTTCTAGCAAGAGCCCAAGGAATCCATTTCGGGGGCTTGGGAAATGCTGCAGAAGTACATCCTAGCCTGTCCCCACCATGGGATGGATGATTGGCTCATCATCCAAAACTTTTACAACAGGCTGACTCAGTCAGCTCGTGACCATGTGGATCCTGCTGCTGGAGGAGCCTTATTCTCTCTTACAGTGCCCAAAGCTAAGGAGTTTATTAAGAATATGGTTTCCAATATGGGTTGGAGCGATGAGCGTCTCCAATCCCGACAGCAAGGCGTGAAAACCTTGAATGAGGTGGACATGATCGCTGCCAAATTGGACCTCCTTATGAAGAAGTTGGACTGTCAAGCCAGTGGCGAAGCATTTGGCACCGTTAAAGCCTTAGACTCTCACATGACATGTGAAGTCTGTGGCAACGCGGGTTATATGGGGAGTGACTGCCCCGAGACCCGTGAGGATGCCTTATAATTGGCCAACAACGGGAATTACAACAACAACAATGGCTACTGTCCAGGAGGTCAAGGGTGGGGCCGACCACACCCATTCTTTCAAGGAGGCTACAACAACAACAACAACAACAACAACAACAACAACAACATCAATGGGAACCAGCCTCACTTAAGGGAATTTGCCATTAGCCAACTCAAGATTAATGATGCCCTATCCAAGAAGTTGTCGGCTAGTGACAAGACCCTAGAAAACAACAATGCTAAGGTTGAAGGCTTAGCTTATGCCTTCAAGAACCAATTGAGCTTCAACAAGATGTTGGAGACTCAATTAGCTCAACGGGCAGCTGATGTCTCGCCATTGGAAACTGAAAAGATGCCCGAACAACCCGAGCATCCTGTCAAAAATGTCAACATGATCTATCTACGGGAAGGCAACTAGCTGAAGGACCCAAGATATCCCATCATATCCTGCTCGATTGGGACACTACACTTTGACAAGGCACTTTGTGACCTTGGCTCAAGTATTAGTGTCATGACGAAGTGGTCTTTGACAAGCTGAATTTCACCATACTATCTCCAATAGCTATGCAACTCTAGTTGGCCGACTCATTGGTCTGCTACCCCGCAGGTATCGCCGAAGATGTCCCAGTGTAAATTCATAACTGATTCATACTCGTGGGTTTTGTGGTGCTCGAGATGGAGGTCGAGAAGGAAACCCCGCTCATTCTTGGGCGTCCATTCCTTAGCATCGCGAATGCTCGCACCAATGTGGGAGCTGGAGAAATCCACTTCCATATCAATGGCAAGGAGGAAACGTTTGATTTCGGCCAAGAAAGGAGCCATGTTCCATGATCAAAATAAAGTATGGCCCGAATGTCAAACATATCAAGGAGGTCAAAGTTACACCACCCCAAGTGGACTCCGTCATAGCATCATGAGGAAATTAAATTATGAGTAGACTCCATCTTTTCATCCACGTCGACCATTTGAAAAGATGGAAAAGTCAGGGCCGTCCGAACGGCCCAAGTTGTGAGACCTATGTGTGCTGAATACATTAGCTATGACAATAAAGGTTTTGAATACTGCAAAACACCCTTTTAACAAGGTCTGACTCTAGGTCCGAGCTCCTGCAAGGTTTGATGATAGGCCCGACTTGTTTTGGGTAGCTCCGGCAGGATCCGACGTAAGGTACAACTTACTTTGTCTAAGTACGACATGTTTTGGCTAGGTCCAACTTGCTATGGCTGGGTCCGACATGTTTTTGCTAGGTCCGGCGCAAGGTTCGACTAGCTTTGGTTAGCTCCGGCTACCTATGGTTTGCTCTAGTGCTAGGTCCGAGTAGCTTTGGTAAGCTCTGGTGCTAGGTCCTGCTAGCTTTGCTAAGCTCCGGTTCAAGGTCCGGTTAGCTTTGGCAAGGTCCGGTGCTAGATTGCAATAGTTTTGCTTTTAACTTACGTTTGAACTTGCTTTACACTTATGGAAAGTTTGCTTTGTATTCTTTTTACTAAGTTTTTTGACGCGTTTTGGTTGATCATAGTGGTTAATGTTTTTTCTATGGTTTGCAACATGCTTATGTGAGGTGCTCACATAAGGTGTTGTGGTTTCGGAACTAACGTGAGTCAAGTCAAGGACTTGTGCTCAGAGGTATTGGTTGTTTATTCATGTGTAGGTGTTGCTTGAGTTCAAAAGATGTTTGCACGTGCGCATGGAGTGCATGGACATGGCTGCATAGTTCCAAGGCGTGACTAAGAGAAGTGGACGTAAAGAATTGGTCAAAAAGGTCCAACCGACTAGGTTATGGACTCAGGCTGCAGCTGAGTCGGGTTTGACTCAAATATGGAAAGATTTGAGTTGGTTATGATAGAATTTCATGTGGGTCACAAAGTTGAGTTGTTTTAAAGAATGTAGGATACGTTCCTAAGGTGTTTGGAAGTCTTAAAATTGCTTCTATCTTCGTATATAAGAGTCTTGAGCAGTTAGGGAAAGTTTTGGTGGAAACTGAGTAGGATACGGGTGCTAGTTTGGTTTGGGTTGGCCTCATGGCTGGTTATATAAGAAGGGGAGGCCAGAGCTCGTGGTGCACGTATTTTGAGCTGTTCCTCTTGTGTTCTATTGAAGAAATATCGTAGTTTAAAGGAACTTTTGTACCTTGTTCGTTTGACTTGTTTCAAACAAGTTTTTCTTGTCGAGTTTCGACACAACACTACCTTGCTTTGGTGGTTTTATCATACCTCGAGTTTCACAAATTCAATTGATGTGATAATTTTGAGTTTTCTTCAAAACATGATTATCTATCATCTGTGAAAATTTCACAGTCATTGGTTTTGTGGTTTCTGATCTACACGAGTTTCTTTGCAGTTTTGCAGATCTGTTTTTACTCTGGTAGAAGAGATTGACCTTTATTTGATCTTTTGATCGTAACTTGAGTTTTTCTCGACAAATTTCAGTGAGTCTTGTTGTCGTGTCTTCGTGACTTGATGCTCTATAATGTCTACCATTTTTTTCAGTTGAACACGTATAGATTAGTCGCGCAGACAATTTCTTTAACAAATCAATTTTCTGTCGAGAGGTTTTCGTTGCTTCCGCTAAAAAATTGTAATCTACAATTCACCCCCCCTGGTAGCTTTTCGATCCTACAATTGGTATCAGAGCCACGGTGCACTAATATTTGATATTTGAATGTGTTTTGAAAAATAATCATGGAGAAATACTCCGCCAAACCTCACGTGTTTAGTGGTATTGATTTTCAGGTTTGGAAGGCATGCATGAAGGCTTTCATCCAGACGCAAGGCTTTGCAATATGGGAAAATGTGTACAAGCCTTACGAAGTGCTACCAAAAGATAAAGTTACAACTACAAATATGAGAGATGTCGACAACAACAACAAGGCTCGGAACTTGATCATACAAGGATTAACTCAAAGCAACTTAGACCGTGTTGCTCACCTCTGATCCGCGTACAATGTTTGGAAAGCTCTATATGATTACCACAAAGGATCCAACACGATCAAGGAGGTAAGGCAAGACATGTTCAAAAAGGAGTACATGCGCTTTGAGATGCAACTAGGTGAGTACAACGAAGACCTCTTTGCTTGCTTTAATAAAACTCTCAGCAACTTGCGTCACGTCAATGTTATTTTTTCAGATGCTGAGAATGCTAAGAAATTACTAAGTTCATTAGACATGTCAATTTGGGAGATGAAAGTCACTTCTATTTGTGAATCTGCTGTCATGAGTACACTTACTTTAGATGTTCTATATTCTAAATTGAAAACTCATGAAATTGACACAATCTCACGTAAGAACCCAGTAAGTCTCTTGCATTTGTTTCTCAACGTGACATGCCTAGCTCTGACCAATCTTCATCCTGTGGAACACTTGCTTTGTTGTCCTCTCTAATCGTTGAACAGATTGAAGAGTTTCCAGAGGAAGAACTTGCACTCATCTCTACTCGGTTCTCAAAAGCATTGCAAAATGTGAGAACTAGATGGAGAGGGAGTGCCGGACCTCAACGGTGCTTCAAATGTGGTAAGACAAGAAATTTTCACATAGATTGCCCTAACCTTTTAGGTACTACTTCTCGTGATGAAAAGCAAACAAGGACGAAGCACTCCTCTACAAAAAAACAACAAGAAAAAGAAGGGTTTTACATGACGTTAATTGGTAAATAGTTTTATCTCCGCACTACAAGAATTTGTCTTGAGCGATGTGGACATCGGAAGTGACGAAGATGAAGATGATTTGGCAAACTTGTGCTTCCTGGCGGGCAAGTCATGATCAAGTATGGAGGAGGCAGAACACAACAACGACAATGAAGAGGTATGTCCTACTTGCGAAGAAGTGTGTGATGCTATTTCTCGTGCCACTGTTATAGTTAAGAAAAGGACAAAAATCTTAGGAAAAATGTTGTTAAAATTGATTCACTATAATATGAAATTTATCGTTTGAAATCTTTGATTCCTAGTGATGATTCTTGTTCCTCATGTGATTTAATATATGAACAATTGTCCTCTCTAAGAAGTGCACACACCTCCACACTTGATAGACTTGAGTTAGAGATTGAAAATAACAAAGAGCTTGATGCACTTAATGATAAAAACATGAAATATGCTAGCTGTTCTACAATTGATTTGCATTGTTCTAATTGTGATGATCTTGATAAGAAACTACAAGATGCTATGAATGATATTTCTATATTGAACAATGCTTTACGTTCTCATGAAGTTAAATATTATTCTAATTGCAAACTAAAAGGAAAAACTTCATGTGAAAACTGCCTCGACTTGTCAAAGAAACTTGATGACATGAATAGGACACAAGAGCAGTTTTGTAATGGGAATAAGACTCTGAGCTTTCTGTTGAATTCTTCCAAGTCTTGCAATGATAAAACTGGTTTAGGTTTTGATTCTCATGCTCATGCTAAGGCACATCCACCTAAAATTGTAATGTCATTAGAAAGTAGTTTGATTCAAATAGTTTCTAAACAAAAAGAAGTGGTTTTCAAATCTGCAGTGGTGCTGTCTCATTCGGCTTCTAACAAACATGTTGCTTGCTCATGTAGTCATGAGCACAAAGTTAAATTTCATTGTACCCACTGTGGTAGAGATGGTCATGTCATAGATTTTTGTTATAAACTAGCTAGACAACATAAAAAGGAAAGAGTGCAAGCTAGATCTCATAACTCTCATGCAACATTTGTTGCACATGCTAAACCAAATATCAAGAACATGCAACCTGCTGTTATAAGTCAAAAACATGCAAAGTTTGCTCCCAAACCTACTATTTTTCGTGCTACACATGTAACACGTCATAAGTCAGTAGTTGGGTACAAAAATCCTCAAACTTTGGCTCATAAACCTGCTGTTTTGTCTCAGCTTTCGCGTGTTTTTCCTGCTGCACGTCGTGTGACTTAGTACTGGATTCCTAAATGCCTTTTGACTAACCCCAATATTGAGTCATCGATGTATTGTTCTTCTATGTAGGTTACATATTTGAGGAAGGAGAACATTTCGATTGTGGATTCAGGTTGCTCACGCCACATGACTAGTAACAAAGATTGGTTCTCCTCCCTCTTTTTTATCACGTGTAGAGAATGTTACTTTTGCCAATAATTATTCAACTCCTATAATTGTTAAAGGTTCGATTAGAGTAAATAATCACTACACTTTGAAGGATGCGGCACATGTTAAAAATTTGAAATACAACTTGCTTTCTGTTTCACAATTGCTATATGAAAAATCTGGAAATTATTTTCACTAAAAATTGCTGCAAGGTTGTAGATTCAAATAGTGAGCTTATTTTTAACATGTCTCAGTTTGGAAGATTTTTTAAAGCTGATTTTGATATGTCATCCTCTAAGCATAGGTGTCTAGTATCTAATGATTCAAAGAACTTATATTTCTGGCATCGTAGACTTGGTCACATAGGCTTTGATCATCTAACGCGTGTTAGTGCTCTTTATCGCATACGTGGGCTGCCTAAGCTTAAAGGGGACAAAGAAATTTTGTGCTCCTCTTGTAGGTATGCTAAGATGGTTGCAGGTTCACATGCTCGTCTCAGAATGACCATGACAACTGAAACGGGTCAACTTTTGCACCTTGACACCATAGGACCTTCACGTGTTCAATCCTTCGGAGCTAAATGATATGTTCTTGTGGTTGTTGATGACTATTCTAGATACAATTGGGTTTATTTTATGGCATCTAAGAATGAGAATTTTTGTCACTTTAGAACCTTATTTCTTAGATTATCAATTGATCGCCCAGGATCTTTAAAAGCAATTAGAAGTGATAATGGAACTGAATTTAAAAATTAATCTTTTGATCTCTTTTGTGCTGAAAAATGAATAGATCATTAATTTTCTTCACCCTATGTACCTCAACAAAATAGTTGTAGAGATAAAGAACAGAACCTTAGTTGAAATGGCTAGGACTATGCTTGAAGAAAATCAAACTCCTATAAAATGTTGGGCAGATGCAATTGGAACTGCTTGTTATGTCTCAAATCGTGTGTTCTTGTGTGCTAAGCTAGGAAAAACACCATATGAACTTCGTTTTAGACATAGGTCTAGTGTGACACAATTTCGGGTCTTTAGATGTAAATTCTTTCTTAAGAAACATGGTAATCTAGATAAATTTGAAGCTAGATCTATTGATGGCATGTTTCTTGGTTATCCATCTCATACTAGAGGCCACCGTGTGCTTTTACTTGACACTAACAAAATTGTGGAGACTTGTGAGGTCTCTTTTGATGAAGCTAACCCAGGTACTAGCTCTAATATTGCAGGTTCAGATTAATATCTGCAGGGGGATAGTATTTTGGTCGAAGAAGACGAAGAAGTGGTGCCGCTGCTCAAATAATTGAGAAGCAAATGGCGTTGATCACGCTGCTAATTTTGCACCACAACCAGCACCAACAACTACTGCAGCTAGTACAGATTGTCCTTAAGCCACAAGTTCTTCGTTCTGTGATGAACATGAAGAACCAAGAGCTTGTGAAGTGTTTACTCCCCTCCGAATTCTCAAAAGTCATCATCCACAACAAATCATTTGGAGCTTGCATGAACGAGTCACACAATCCAGGTTTAGTGATCCAAACTCTCACGCTCAATCTACTTTTATTGCTTCTTTGGAACCCAAAGATATATCCCATGCACCCACTAATGAATCTTGGATTATTGCCATGCAAGAAGAGCTAGGAAGTTTTGAAAGAAATAATGTTTGCAAACTTGTACCTCCACCTCAAGGTCACAATGTAATTGGAACTAAATGGGTGTTTGAAAATAAACAAAGTGAGGATGGGGTTGTGGTTAGGAATAAGGATAGGTTGGTCGCTCAAGGTTTCACACAAATTGAAGGTCTAGATTTTGATGAAACTTTTGCTCCTATTGCTAGAATAGAAGCCATAACAATTTTATTAGCTTTTGCTGCATCTAAAGACTTCAAGTTATATCAAATGGATGTTCAAAGTGCTTCTTTTAATAGCTACATAGATGAGGAGGTTTATGTCTAGCAACCACCAGGTTTTGAAAATCCAGATTTTCCTAATCATGTCTACAAACTGTCCAAAGCCTTGTATGGTCTCAAACAAGCCCCTAGAGCATGGTATGGTAGGTTAAAAACATTCTTACCTAAAAAGGAGTTTACCATGGGCAAGGTTGATAAAACTCTTTTTTGTGCTTAAGCATGGCAATGACTCATTATTCTTTCAAGTGTATGTGTATGATATTATCTTTGGTTGTGCTTCTCATGATCTTGTGTCTAAGTTTTCAGCTATGATGAGTTCAGAATTTGAGATGAGTATGATGGGAGAACTCACATACTTTTTGGGGCTGCAAATCAAGCAAACCAAGGAAGGTACCTTTGTGCATCAAACGAAGTATACAACAGACCTTCTTAAGTGCTTCAACATGGAGAAAAGCAAGCCTCTTCGGACACCAATGGGTACAACAACGACACTTGAACTTGATGAAGATGTTGAACCCGTGGATCAAAAAGAATATAGAAGCATGATCGAATCACTTCTGTACCTCACGACACCAAGACCGGACATACAATTCAGTGTATGTCTTTGTGCATGATTTCAAGCTTCCCCACGTGCTTCACATCATCAAGCCATCAAAAGAATTCTCATTTACTTACATGGAACTCAAGAATTTAGCATTTTTCTTCCTTCTTCCTCAACCGTTACTTTGAAACCTTTTCCAGATGCTGATTTTGGGATTGTAGGATTGATAGGAAAAGTACTTTAGGTGCTTGACATTTTCTTGGTAATTCACTTGTTGCTTGGTCCTCTAGAAAACAAAACTCAGTTGCACAATCCATGGACCGAATTTGAATATGTAGCTGCTGCTAGTGCTTGTTCATAAATTCTTTGGATTGTTCAAACACTTAAGGACTATGGGGTTGATCTAGATTGTGTTCCACTACGTTGCGATCACACAAGTTCCATTTGCATTGCTAAAAATCTCGCGCAACATTCAAGAACAAAGCACATTGACATTAGGTATCACTTTCTCCATGATAGTGTTGAAAAAGGAAACATTGTGCTTCACCATGTAGATACCGAACAACAATTGGCAGATATTTTTACAAAACCTTAGGATTTCTCTCGTTTTTGTTTCATTTGTAGTGAAATAGGGGTTATGCATCCTCATGACTTAAATTGAGGGGGAGTTTTGAAACTTGGGAAGTCTATATGTGAATCTGAATTTAAAATAATATGAGCATAGTATTTCATACATATATGACTTTGTGATTCCTTTTACATGCTGGAAGTTCTTACTACATTACTCATGTTATACATTTTGTAGTTTTGCCATGACTAGTAATTGGAATAATTACTTACACTAAATCTGGTCATAATCGAACTTTCTTGCTGTTTTGAACTTGTTGCATGCTCATAAGTGTTTTTAATCATAATGAATTAATCAAGCAAATCACCTATTCACATGTTGACCTATTATGATGAACTAAAAATGAGAAAAATATCAAGAGAATATGCATGCATCGCACTTCTTCTTTTCAGATGGCTTATCATTGCACTTAGATATGAACTTCGAAGATGTTGTGTATGAGTAAAACCATGTCCTTAAGCTTCTGACTGTCAAATGACATAGGCTTGGCTTGGTTGGTTAGATTAAGGCATATGCGGCATATAATCTCTTGCAAATGTTATATGATCATAATTTGTTCTTTAAATAATATTGAAAAATGAAAAATGGAGCAACAAGTGTCATGCTTTCAGGTTTTGAAATAGTTAAGTCTGTGAGATCATGACTTGCTTAAATTGAAAATTACATTTGATCTTTAGCATAGCTTACACTACTTTATGTATCTCATTGATGTGATAGTGTAAGTTACTTGATAGTATGACTTGGATGAGCTTGGTTTTATATGTATATGCTCATAAAAAATTAAAATTTCTTTTTTGTACCTTGCTAAATACATTGTCAAAGTGGGAGAAATTGATCACACATTGCAAACAATCACAAGTGTTTTGGCATGATTCTTCTCAGGGGCAGTGTACATCCTTAGGGGGAGAATTTTTGTTTTTCTTCTCATTTTATTTCTGATTTTCAAAGGGGGGGGGAATATTTCAGGGAGAAAATTGTTTTCAAATCTTTTCATGTGAATAAGCCAATGTTCGGATTTTAAGTGGTGTTGCCAATGCATTCATCAAGGGGGAGATTGTGAGACCTATGTGTGTTGAATACATTGGCTATGACATAAAACTTTTGAATAATGCAAAACACCCTTTTAACAAGGTCCGACTCTAGGTCCGAGCTCCTGCAAGGTCCGACGATAGGTTCGGCTTGTTTTGGGTAGCTCTGGCAAGTCCGACATAAGGTCCGACTTACTTTGTCTAGGTCTAACGTGTTTTGGCTAGGTCCAACTTGCTATAGCTAAGTCCGACATGTTTTTGCTAGGTATGGCGTATGGTTCAAATAGCTTTAATTAGCTCCAGCACTAGGTACAACTAGCTTTGGTTCGCTCCAGTGCTAGGTCCATCTAGCTTTGGTTAGCTCCGGTGCTAGGTCCTGCTAGCTTTGGTAAGCTCCGGTTCAAGGTCCGATTAGCTTTGGCAAGGTCCGGTGCTAGAATGCAATAGTTCTGCTTTTAACTTACAATGTTTCAAACTTGCTTTACACTTATGGAAGGTTTCTTAGTATTCTTTTACTAAGATTTTTGATGTGTTTTGGCTGATCATGGTGGTAAATGTTTTTGCTACAGTTTGCAACATGCTTATGTGAGGTGCTCACGTAAGGTGTTGTGGTTTTTGAACTAACGTGAGTCATGTCGAGGACTTGTGCTTGGAAGTATTGGTTGTTTATTCATGTGCAGGTGTTGCTTGAGTTCAAGACATGGCTGGTGACAGGATCCATTGAACTAGTCTTAGGGAGAAGATGAGGTTCAACAACCAAGATCGGGAGGAATTGTGGTTGAGTTGATCGGGAGGTTGCGCAACATGTTTGAATTAAAAATAATGCATATGAAGGTATTGTGGACGTTGTTGGAAGATGTTTGCATGTGTGAATGGAGTGCGTGGATGTGGCTGTATGGTTCCAAGGCATGATGAAGACAAGTGGACGTAAAGAATTGTTCAAAAAGGTCCAACCGACTAGGTTATGGACTCAGGCTGCTGCTGAGTCGGGTTTGACTCAAATATGGAAAGATTTTAGTTGGTTATGATAGGATTTCGTGTGGGTCACAAATTGAGTTGTTTTTAGGAATGTGGGATACGTTCCTAAGGTGTTTGGAAGTCTTAAGATTGCTTCTATCTACGTATAGAAGAGTCTTGAGCAGTTAGGGAAAGTTTCGGTTGAAACTGAGTAGGATACGGGTCCTAGTTATGTTTGGGTTGGCCTCGTGGCTAGTTATATGTGCAAGGGAGGCCAGAGATTGTGGTGCACGGATTTTGCGCTGTTCCTCTTGTGTTCTATTCAATAAAGGTCATAGTTTAAAGGAGCTTTTGTGCCTTGTTCCTTTGACTTGTTTAATACAAGTTTTTCTCGTCGAGTTTCGGCAAAGCACTACCTTGCTTTGGTGGTTTTATCATAACTCGAGTTTTATAGATCCAATTGACGTGATTCTTTTTGATTTGTCTTCAAAACTTGATTATCTATCATATATAAAAATTTCACGGTCATTGGATTTGTTGTTTTCGATCTACACGAGTTTCTTTGCAGTGTTGCAGATCTATTTTTACTCAGGTAGAACAGATTGACCATATTTCGATCTTTCGATCGTAACATGAGTTTTTCATGATGGATTTCAGTGATTCCTGTTGTCGTATATTCGTGAATTGATCCTCTATAATATCTACCTTTTTTTCACAGTTGAACACGTTTATATTAGTCACACATATGATTTATTTAATAGATCAATTTTCTATAGTGGGGTTTTCGTTGCTTCCGCTAAAAAATTGTAATCTACCAATCACCCCCTCTGGTAGCTTTTCACGTGCTCTTCGATCCTACACAACTCCACAAGACCACTAGTCGGCTGAGCTAGGGAGAGTGCAATTTTTGCTCTCTCTCTCTCTCTCTCTCTCTCTCTCTCTCTCTCCTCCATTGGCTATATTTTTTGCCTCTTGTGACCGTTGGGGGGTGCTATACTATTTATACATGCCCGGGTGAGTGGTTTGGTTCACACTTCAGCTCATTTTGACCCCCCCCAACTCACTCTCACATTTTCTCAAGAATTGTTGTGCACTTTGTTGCAACACTTATCCCAAGTTCAAGCCAAAAAGGTTTGCTTTAATTCTCATTTGCATTTGCAAGTTGCTCTCAAATTGGCAAAACAATTCATCGAGGTTTTTTGTTTGGTTTTCGCTAACGTAACCTGTTTCGAGTTTGTTTTCTTTTGCTCCCAAGTTGTGCAGCCATGAAAAGCATGAAGAAGTTAGTTGGGAAGAGTAAAGGCCCTTCATCCAGCTCAATCCATCGGAGGAACTCAAGCTCACACCTCTCCCCCGAGCCTACACCAAGTCCACTGTGGAGAGGTGTGCAAGACAACATCTCGATGGAGGAAGATGATGCTCCACTCCGCCTCCTCAACACAGACGACCTCGACTTGAGGAGTGACGTTGAACAACAAGCCTACAACATCCTCAAAGATCGTGAGTTTGTCCACACAAAGGCCTACGATCTGGCACTACTCTCCAAAATAGGTATGGATTCGAATTCTTTACGATTGGGCATGCATTGGTTGGGATAATTTTGCTAAAATAGATGAGGAAGGTTCACGCCTCCTCACTATTCAATTCCTATGCACACTTAAATTAGGATTTAAAGGTATTTCTTTAAGGTTTCTTCAAAAAGAATACTTTATCCTATGGAAAAAATTTAGTGAACTCGTAGGCCTCCAAAGACATTGTTTGATAAATTTAGATGCTTTGCCTAAATTTAACAAACAAAGTTTTTAACAAGACTTAACTGGTGAGGTAGTCCATAAGAACCCTAGGAATCGCCACTTTCAAAACCCAAATGTACGTTTCATGCATAGATGCGTGGCTATGACTATGTTTCCTAGAGGGGATTTTAGGATTGTGCGTGATGATGAACTTAGAACCTTTTATGCCATGCTTAAAAATATTAAAATTGATCCTATTAAAGATATGATTTCACAATGGTTAGAAAACACTAAAATAACAGGACCAATTGAATGTAGTTCATTGCATTTCTATGAAAGTAGGGGCTCTAGAAAATGCTTTAATTGAATATATTTCAGCGGCCCGCTACTTAATAGATAAGGATTATCTAGTACAAGGACACACTCTTAAACATGATCGAGATGGATCCTTAGTGTTTTTCTATCCCGGCCATGTAAATGGAATATGGTTACCTAACCCGGATTTTCATTTATATAAGTGTTGGGAACTAACCATTGCTCTTCAGCCTATTGAAGAAGCTTGTAGGAGTAATGTTTCTGGCATGGTGACAAGGAGCCATTCACGTAGAGTAGCCATGGAGGTGCCACCATGATACCCTCCCGCCTATGTGTACCAAGAGGAAGTGGATCCAATGGGTGATGCACCCGGTTGGACCCTAACACAAACGTATGAGGAAGGAGGATCGTCGTGGCAAGAGTGGGCTACCACCGGAGGGAGCACAAGCTCTAGTAGTTTGCCTCCTTCACCGATGGGTACAAGACATTCCATTTTGGCCCGAAGTTATTGTGACCTTGGCCAAGGAATGGCGTAACTCACACAACGGATGGGAGATCTTCAAGTGAGGACCGGTGACATCTTCAACACACTTCAAGACTACATCCAAGGTACACACGACCGACAACAACAATTAAACGCACAATTCAGCAATGTCAACACCATGTTGCAGCAACAATAGGCCGACCTCATGGCCTATTTTCTTCATCAAGGGTTCAACCCTTATCACGGAGATTCAGAAAGAGCAAGCTTGGGGTAGGACCACCACTTTAGGTAACATGCATCACACCCCATTCTCATTCTTTCATTTTATTTCTTTCTTTCCACCACCATTGCATCTAAAAAATGTAGTATAGGTTAGGTTAATAAAATAAAAGATGTGTAGTGAGAATATTTTTTACTTTTCAAATGTTGAAATGATGAATAGTTGCTCTATTTTATTTTCTCTAGTCCCTTGCATACAACTTAGTATTCTCCAAGAATCACTTTGATGCAGCCCGCGGAGTTCCTTTTTTAGGAGGGGCGAAATTTCTGGAACTATGAGCATGATGAACACAAGTGTAGACTGAAGATTTACGCGGTTCGGACCACCGGAGCGTAATATCCTACGTCCATGGAAGAGTGTGTGTTGTATTGCTTGTCTGAGCACTAGGTTCATCTTTTTTTAGCTTTGTTGTCTCTACAGTAGCAGCTCGGGCCTTTTATATGCTAAGGTCCGGCTACTAACAGTGTGACTGGGCCCGAAATGCGGTCTTGGTTAAATAAAGTTCCCTATACACAATCTAAGGCACTAAATTTTGCCTTGAAAGTGTATTAACATGGCTTCCAGGGCACGTTGATATGTCTTGAATGCTTACTGATCATGTTGTGCTAATGCGGTCTTAATGATGCACTAATGTTGTCTTGAAGGTGTGTTAATGTGGTCTTGAGTGCACATGTCTCCTTCCTTTACTGCGGGACACGTGGCAACACTAGAACCCTCCTCAGTGGGAAGTGGGTCCAGAGCTACGGAGCACGTGGCAACATCGGAGCCCTCCTCAGCAGGGAGGTGGGGTATGGAGCTGCGGAGCACATGGCAGTGCCGGAGCTCTCCTCAACGGGGAGGGTGGGTCCGGAACCACGGAACATGTGGCACCACCGGAGCCCTCCTTAGTGGGGAGGTTGAGTCCGGAGCAGCGGGATGCGTGGCAGGACCGAAGCCCTCCTCAGTGGGGAGGCCAGGTTCGGAGCTGTAGGTCATGTAGTTGTGCCGGAGCCCTCCTCAGCGTGGAGGCGGGGTTCGGCCTCGTGAAGCATGTGGTAGCCTCTAAGTACCACCCCTCTTTGGAGGTGGGACCCATCGTCTTTTCTTCCTTGTATGCGGGGTACCCGGTCTGCAAGGTACCGACAGTGGCCATCGGGCCCACCTTAGGGGAGGCGACGATCCCGTAGGTGGGGCCACCATCATCAACGCTAAGAACATGGATGATGGGCCCCTGGGAAATGTCGGTGTCGGAGCTTGAGGTCCAACTGTGGAGCCCAAAAAAGGGTGAACTAGGACCTGCACAAAAGTGACGGTAGAAAGAGTAATATTGCTGACTGGTTACAATCTTTCTGCTCTTAGTTTTGTTGTGGCTTAAAGTCTTTAGCTGGGCTAGGGCGCCTGAGTAATTCAATACGACATTTTCTGGATACTAGTTGCTGCCTCGCTCAGGAGCGTGTGCTGTCCGAACTCGCCGTACTTTGCTGCAACACGGGAAGCTAGAGTGTGCATACTTAGGACGCAGTACCAGTCTAAGCAGGCAACACACTTTGGACCTTCCATTGGCATTGGATTTTTCAGGCGAGTAGGCCATTCAGTGAGCACGGGATCCAAAATGAGAAGACTACCTAGAATACCCAGACACATCACAGATAATACAGGCTGCATGTCTGAAGCAGGATAGCACAACTCCAACTATGTGCGAACAGTAAAAAAGTAACAGGCATATAGCAGACATTACGCAAAAGTAAGCATAAAATTGATTGGTAAATTAAAGAACATGGTGACTGTATCCGGACTATGGTTTTTATCTTGTTTAGGGGTATGTGCCTTTCGGTCCCTGGTATAAACCACTATGTTGGTGAGGAAGAGTGCACTGGCTTAGGGTCACATGGCACAGGCTTTGGGTGCAAGACCAGGCTAAGCAGGCTGCACACCCTTGACCTCCCATCGACATTAGTCTTTCGGGGGATGTCCGACTCCCATTACTCATCCGCGACATTGGAAAGGTAGAGTGTTCATACTTAGGATGCAGGACTAGGCTAAGCCAGAACACTTCGGACCCTCTATTGACATTAGCTTTTCATGGGAGTGACCATTCAGCATCATGGGACTCCAAGCAAGAAAATAAACAGAGGACATCGGATACGTCACAATTACCTGGTGGCGTCATTGTTGTCGTGGCGGCAGGTAGTCATTGTGTGGTTGTGGAAGTAGCCATGAGGCAATGTGTACATGCTTAGGATGCAGGACCAGGCAAAGCAGATTGTACACTTTGGACCTCCCACTAGTGGCCCAATGTTGCGGTGGCAGTAGAAAGTTGTCGCGCGGTCATAGTAGTAGCCAATGGAACTGTGACCGTGTGTCCGCTGGGTTAGCTCACTATGGAGCGGGAAGTGTCACCGTCCTTCCTAATCCGTTCATGGCAGGAGGGTCGAGAGGAGCCGGCGATGGACTAAGTATTCACCATCGTGGTGAGGCTCATAGATCCTAAAATCTTCCCCCTACCTGACACGCCAAATTCTGAAGTGTAGCAATGACACTTCTCCCGGTACCACATTGAAGCAGCCCGCAGAGGATCTCTTTTTGGAGGGGCGAAATTTCTGGAACTACAAGCACAATGAAAACGATTGAACGCCGGATATTTACGTGGTTCGGGCCGCTGGAGCGTAATACTGTACGTCCACAGGAGAGTGTGTGTTGTATTGCTTGTATGAGCGCTAGGTTCAGCTTCTTTTTAGCTTCGTTGTCTCTACGGTAGCAACTTGGGCCTTTTATATGCTAAGGTCCGAATACTCATAGTTTGACAGAGGCCCAACATGTGGTCTCGGTTAAATTAAGTTCCCTATACACAATCTAAGGCACTTAATTCTTCCTTGAACGTGTATTAACGTGGCTTTCAAGACACATTAATACTGCCTGAATGCTGACTAATTGTGTGGTGCGACTGCGATCTTAATCACGCACTAATGTTGTCTTGAAGGAGCGTTAATGTGGTATTGAGTGCACACGTCGCCTTCCTTTAACACGGGACATGTGGCAACACCAGAGCCCTCCTCAGCTGGGAAGCGGTGTTCGGAACTGCGCAACACATGGCAACATCAGAGCCGTCCTCAACAGAGAGGTGGGGTCCGGAGCTACGAAGCACGTGGCAGTGCTGGAGCTCTCCTCAGCGGGGAGGTTGGGTCCAGAACCGCTGAACACATGGCAGCACCGGAGCCCTCCTCAGCGGGGAGGTCAAGTGCGGAGCCGCAGGACGTGTGGCAGCACCGGAGCCCTCCTCAGCGGGGATGCTGGGTCCAGAGCTGCAGGTCATGTGGTTGTGCCAGAGCCCTCCTCGGCGTGGCGGCGGGGTCCAGCCTCACGAAGCATGTGGTAGCCTATGGGTTCATCCCCCTTTGGGAGTTGGGACCCAACATCTTATCTTACTTGTATGCGGGGGTACCCGGTTTACGGAGTACCAAAAGCTATCACTTATGATTAAGTTATAGGTACTAGTGGTTATTAGACAGGATTACTCTTTCTTTGTTTTTGCCATTGTGCGAAAGTGGGGTAGTGTTTGGCTAGCCCATTCTTTGTAAAAGACAAAAGAGGACGCAAGAGCTTAACTCCATTAGTACTTTAAGGCATTCCTCAAAAAATTCTTCCCGTTGGGCAACATCATGGCCCACAGCGGGAGTATTCTCCAGCTTCCAGTAGGAGCCAAAGGCATCTATACCCAAAGCTTGGCGGAGGATCCAAGATTATATCTTGGTTTGTCTTCACCATGGGGATGGATATTTGGTTCATCATGCAACACTCCTAGAACGGGTTGATTTCATTGGCCAGTGATCGAATTCCTGTTGAAGTTGGAGGTGACCTCTTCTGAATGATCATGACAAGGATGAAGACTTAATGGAGAGGAAGGTCAACATTCAAAGGGTTGGATCCATGAATGCTTCAGTTCCGTTGGCACGGCATGCACACCATTGACCAGATAGACATGTTGGCCATGGAACTGCACCTCCTATTGAAAAATCAAGAAGGTCAAGCCAATGAAGAAGTGTTTGGATGATCCAAGCCATGGATATTCACATATCTTGTGAAAATCCATGTCAACATGGAATTCTTGGGGATTTATTTCTCTAAGACCCATGAGGATCTTTCGTTTCTAAACAAGTCCAAAGGACACCACAAACAAGTAGGTCAAAAGTGGAATCAATACCATCAAAGAGGCTATGTGAATTTGAATTCCAACGAATTCAACTTCAACTAGCCTACCTTGATGTATCTTGTACATGGCCAAGGAGAAATCAATGACATATCCAAAAAGCATTTGGTCAAGTACAAGCCACTTTGAAAAGAATTCAAGATCCAAGGGTTCCACAATCACTTGTTGGACCCTACACTTCGACCAAACCCGTGCAACTTTGGGCAAAACGACACTGTGGATGAAGTGTTTCTTGTTTGATTGTGAAGTCCACATGTCATTATGCCCAAGGAAGCCTATTGATCTTGGATCAAGCATGGGTTGGATCAAAAGAATACCTTGAAGGTCGAAGTAACACCCCACCTTATATGCCTTTATGAGGAATGAGGAGACTCCCTCATGTCATCCACAATGACATTCTAAGAAGATGGAGAATCCAGGGCCATCCAAATGGCCCAATTCCACTAAACCACTAGCAAGGGAATGGCGGAAGAAGGACAAGCCTCACCAGGATCATGAAAGGATATATTGAAGGAAAAGTCATCGCAACATCAACAAGTCTTCATCAAGGCGACGACGAGGCCAGGGCCACTGTTGATGGCTGTTATATACCAATTTCACCCGTCAATATAACTCAATTATGTAAAGGAAATATCATTTCTTGCACACATCACCTTTCTATTTAACCTATTTCCACTTGGACTTGGAGAAAGTAGTGCATGCAGGGATTCTATGCAGAATTGAAGTGAAACAAGGGGATGGGTCCTATAAAATATCATTCCAGCCAATCAGATGATGCCACATGGCACAACATTGATCAAATGGCCCACAAACAGAAGTATCTAAGGCCATCCAATGGTGTAGCACCAATATCATGGAATGGGACCCACCTGCCGGTCACCTAGAGGAAGAACTTGCCGTTTGGAGCCAGGACCAGGTCGGCCGACCCCACTAGTCGGCCGACTAGTTCCTGGCGCCAAACACGGTCAAACGCCACATGTTGGCTCCTTCCGGCTTCAAGAGGTCATGGGTGACTGATTCATGCGCTCCTAGTGGCAGGAACCGACCCTTCTCCAAGCTATAAATAGGATCCCTCACCCCTAACTTCAACACACACCACTCTAGTATTCTTCCTTTGTGTCCACTACTCTCCATAGGTTTAGAGGAGTATAGGATGTAGAGAGGAGAGCCTCTAGTCATATTCCTGGTAGGAGAGGAGTAGCTGGAGTATCTTCCCGATTGGGAAACGTATGTCTCCTATATTCCTATTTGTATTTGTGAGTTTATTCTTAATAAAGATGTTATCTTTAGTCTTCCATTGTTCATATACTTGGATGAAGCGTTTCTTGTTTCATTGTGGATTCCATGTATGTGATAGGAGTAGTATTTATGATTGTGCTATACCATGATCATTATTACATCATAAACACTATGAACCTCCACTATAGTCTAATTAGCTATGATATAATTATGTTAGCATGAATAACTTGTGCTATGAATTAACATTAGTTCAACGATGATTTAGTTCATTGCCTTAGGATGGCTTGGGCCTAGGCTCTTAAGGTAATTACTTAATATGCTAGCATTGTGTTAGGATAGAGAGTAGCGTTCAATGTCTCATAGACCCACGGATTGAAGAGGTAGGCAGTAGGTGGTGGCAGTCCTATCTGCCCTTTGTTATCCTCCAGGTTTGACTATGCCACAGGCTCTTAACGGGAGTCGCCTAGTGTTGCTATGGGTAAACCCATGCCCGATGTGTTATTCCACATAGCATGAAAATTCATAATTAACTTGATCATTAGTAACTAACTTAGGGTATCTATATGTACATTAGAAGCATAGTAGGAGTATCTACCTAACTCTTAGCTTAGTTCCTCTATTACCTCATTTATCCCCTTAGGATAGAATGCTCTTGTGTGTGTCACACTACCTCCACTTATCAATTAACCCATCCTTGCTAGAACCATACCTAGACCAACCAAGCCTCTCCATTTCATGATTGCTTTACTTCCACCTAGCCTTCCTTTGGGAAAATACAAATGACACCCTTTGAGAATACTCTTAGAGGGGAAAAGCTACATCGATAGTTTCCATGCGCTTGCAGATTCACATGTATAATATAAAACCTACCATCAAGCATTTCTAGCACCCGTGCTAGGGATGAATTGTTAGTAGTGCATAGGAAATATCAACAAGCATTTCTGGCACCATTGCCGGGGAAGGCAGCCAAAGTATTGCATGATTGAGTGAATAGGATACGACCCTGGTAGGTTTTAGTAGGATGACCCTTATTTGTTTTTGCATTTTATTTGAAAACAAGGTAGTGTATGCCTGGTTTCCACTTGCCAGAAAACTTTGTTAAGGATCACAAATCCCTTCTGAGAGATCGACCTCATGTCGTTACTCCTCAGAAGCTTCGAGCGGCAAAGCAAGCCAGCACAACCAAACTAACAACCAAAACACCAATGACCCAGAAGACCCTTCAAGAGTTTTTGGCTCCCTCTGCTAACAATGTGCCTTTTGGGCCCACTGTTAACATGGGAGACGTAAACTTCTAAATCAAGACTGGTCTGATAACTATGGTGCAAGCCAACCCATTTTTTGGGAATGCTAACGAGGATGCAAGTGCTCACATGCAACAGTTCCTTAAGATCTACAACACTTTTAAGATTAAGGATGTATCCCATGATTCTATCCGTCCTAGGCTATTCCCTTTCTCTCTTCTTGGGAGAGCGAAATAGTGGTTCCTAAAGAACTGAAGTGCTGTAGATACTTGGAAGAAATGTTCTACAACATTCCTTGCCAAGTTTTTCCCGTTGGGCAAGACCAATACCCTACGTGGAAGAATTTTCAGCTTCCAGCAATATGCCAAGGAATCAATTCCCGAGGCTTGTGAAAGTGCATCTAGGAATCCCTTGTGGGTTTTGGATGATTTATGACAAGCAAATGAGATCCTAACCACTTTGTTGAGATGAGCACAGGTTCTGATGAGAAAATGAGCAAAGTGCCAAAAAGAAAGGAGAATGAGGAGTAATGTAGAAAAGAGCTCAAGAAACAAGTGTAGTAGATCATTGTGTATGGAGTGTGGAAAGGAAACACACCCCAAGAGCTCAAGCACAAATAATCTCACACATTGAATATATTTATACAGGACCGGACTAGTCCGATTGACACTGGACTAGTTCGATATATTTCTGCACAAGATCGGACAAGTCCTCACAATGCGGACTTGTCCTCATAGTCCAGTTTTTCACTGACCGGACTAGTCTGATATCACCATGGACTAGCCCGATATCTCTCGGACTAGAATCATGCTAGTCCTCCCCAGTGCGGACAAGTCCCCAAACACTTCACAAGTTGCACAAAATCAGACAAGTCCGATAACACAACGTACTAGTCCGATATCTTTCTGATGTCAATCGGACAAGTCTGATATTAGCACGGACTAGTCCGAAAAACCCTCTGATCTAAATCGTACAAGTACTCCAAGTGCGGACTTGTCCCAAATTCACTTAGGGTTTCACATATCCGGACAAGTCCGATATTTATCGGACTAGTTCGAAGTTTTCCAGAACCAAAATCGAACAAGTCCGCTTTCAACCAGACAAGTCCGATATTTCGAGACACCTAGGGTTTGCTACACGCAGCACACCAGACTAGTTCGGTGTCCACCACGGACTAGTCCGATCTTTCTAAACCCTAACAGTATCTTTTGGAAACCCCATATAAATAGGTGTACACGGCCCATATTTTACCTCGCTCGGCCCCGTGCGCCGTCACACCTCCCTAGAGCCTAGAAAACACCTCTCTCCACGAAATCAAATGCAAGAAAGATCAATCCCTTGAGGATACACTTTGGATCATTGGAGAGACACGGTTCAACTCATTGAGGTCTTGGTTTGATTCCCTAACACACTCCTGTGATTTTCATTGTGATCTTGAGAGTGTGTTCTTAGTGGTGTTCATATCATAATCTTGGGGAGCCCGAAACTTGTGAGAAGGCCCCTTGAATTTGGTTATTCCCCCTTTGTGATTAGTGAAGTGGATGGGCCTCCGTGGCAATCCGACGAGGGTAGGGTTGGAGAAGACCTGGTCCTTTTGTGGAATCCTCAACGTGGATGTAGGTTGCCTATGTGGGAACCGAACCACGTGATAAAGTGCTTGTGTTCTTAGTTTGCGCACATTGCTCTTACAGTTCATATATCTAGGGTTTCAACCAATCTTGTTCACTTTACATTGAAACTTTGAATATAAGATTAACTTGTAGTACATCCTAGTTCATAGTTGTGTAACACTTCAATTACAAGTATATTTCTGCTTCATACATCCTAGGATCAAGATAATCTATCCAATTTGATCAACCTAGTATGTACACACCGAACTAATCTGCACTCTACCGGACTAGTCCGATATTTCGAGATTTGATCTGGTTGTTAAGTGTTGCAGGTTCTGACAGAAAATCAAAAAGGCCTATTCACCCCCCCTCTAGGCCACATTCAATTGGTATTAGAGCAAGGTTCTTCAAAAACAAGACTAATCGCTCGAAGAGATCATGTCAGACATGAAGGACGTATACAAGAGCAATAACCAAGAGAAGGTTGAAGAAGACAAGAACCAAAAATTGGAGAGGATCCTCGAGGCCATTCAAGAAATCGAGGATGACGATGAGGAGACACTGGAACTAAAGGCGCTCCTAAGGAAGAAAACTCTTTCCAAGGGAAAAGTAAAGATTAAGGATGAGAAGAAGAAGAAGGGGAGTAGTCACACTGACTACTCCCGATATCCTTTCAACTATGATCGTCTTAACTCTAGCAATAATCACTACTTATCTATTCCACTTGGAAAAGCCGCACACTTCGACGGCAATGACTACTCAATGTGGAGGCAAAACATGCAAATGCATTTGATTTCTCTGAATCCAAGTTTGTGGCACATAGTATGCACAAGAATAGATATCCTGGACGATGATGAGGAGCTCACATCTAGCCAAGAGCAAGCAATCCATCGAAATGCCCAAGCTACTGCTGTCATCACCTCATCACTCAGTCGGGATGAGTTCACAAAGGTGGATGGACTCGAGATCGCAAAGGAGATATGGGATATGTTGCAAACCTCACATGAAGGCGATCGTCATGTGCGAGAAGCAAAAATCGAGATGATTGAAGGCGAGTTGGGAAGATTCGCCATCGAAGAAGACGAGTCACCACAAGATATGTAAAACTGACTAAAGACGCTCATCAACACGGTGCGAGCATACGGAAGCAAGAAGTGGAACGACCACGAGGTGGTGAAGCTCATTCTTAGAGCTTTCATGCCTCGCAATGTCACCTTGTGCTTCATGATACGAGAAAGCCCCGAGTACAAGAAAATGACCCCAGATGAGTTATTTGGGAAAGTCATCAACTTTGAGATGATGGAAAAGCAAGCCAAGCACGTTAAGGGGATTGCTGATCTCACCTCGGCAAAGAAGAAAGGGGTCGCCTTGAAGTCCACTCTCAAGCTCTTATCTAAAGAAGCTCGAGAAGCTCAATTAGAAGAAGATGGTGACGATGAGAGCAGCAAATTGGATGAAGATGACATGATACTATTCATAAAGAAATTAAAAAGAATGATGAAGAAAATACAAGGGGCTAAATCAAGTGAAGGAAAGTATAAGGAAAAATCAAAACCAAAGTTGAGGCGGGCATGCTATAACTGTGGTCAGTATAGCCACTTTATAGTTGATTGCCCATATGAAGAGAACAAGAAGAAGACCAAGGAAATGAAGCCTCAACCCAAGAAATTCGTCAAGAAGAAGAAACAAGCTGAACAAGCGCATCTAGGGAAAGTGTGGGACTCAAATGATGAGTCCTCATCCGAAGAAGAAGAAGAGATGGCTAGCATAGCCATCGAGAAGACATCCAAAAAGTCCACTCTCTTTCCTACTCTCGGCGCATGGAAGGGGAACGACACTTGCCTCATGGCAAAGGAAGGTAAACGCAAGGTAACAAACAAACCCTCTTTTGTATATTCCTATTATAGTGATAGTGAAATTGCTAGTGATAATGAAGATACGCTCATCGGCTTAGACAAGAAAACAGCTGCAAAAATGAAATTTTTACTTGATGAACTTGTTGAGAAGGAGAAGTTGATACATCGTCAAGAAGACATGATTATCTCCCAAAAGGAGGAATATGTTGAACTTGACAAGCTTCTAGAACTTGAAAAGGAGCGAAGCAAGTCACTAGAGCTTGAGTTAGCTTCAAGCAAGGAAGCTTGCATGGAGCTAAGCGACTCAAATGCTACAATCAAGGACAAACTTGCTAACCTAATCAAGGTTAACAAGATCCTTGAGGTACAAGTTGAGTCACTCAAGCAAAGTGACCCTTCACCCTCTTCAAGCTAACCTTCTCAACCCCTTAAAATTGAAACTACTTCTACTTGTGCATATGGTAAAGTTGACACTAGCTTGAAAGACAAGTCAACCTCTACCAAGGATAAGCATCCTTCACAAAATGGCATATTTGACAAGGAGAAGATCAAATATGCACGTAGTGCATACTTGGTCACAAGATCTCCAAATGTCAAATATGGCATTGGTTACTCTTATGGTGAAAAGCAACATGCTAGAAGCCATAAGAATAACGAGAGCGTTGCCTTTATAAAGGGAAGACCCTCTCAAACTGGAAAGACCAAAGTTAACACACATGATCACCGGACTAGTCCGGTTGGGACACGGAGAAGTCAAATCCTCCAGACAAGTCCGATCTCTCGGACTAGTCCTGTATACAAACAACAACAGTTGCTTTTTAGAACCTTTGATGCATCTTATGTTTTAATGAGAAGTAATTTTGGAAAAGTTTATGCTCATTATGTTGGGCCACACCATGGGAACATCAAATCTCATGTGTGGGTGCCTAAATCCCTTGTGACTAACCTAAAAGGACCCAAGCAAGCTTGGGTGCCGAAAACAAAGGCATGATTTGTTTTTGTAGGCCTATTCCTTCGGTGGATCAAAATGGGTGCTAGACAGTGGCTGCACCAACCATGTGACCAGAGAAAGAAGGATGTTTGTTGAGTATGATGAGAATGAGGATCCAAGCGAGAGCATCTATTTTGGAGACAATAGTCAAGGAAAGGTTCTCGGTACCGGTAAAATTGCCATATCATCTAAGCACACTCTTTCTCATGTAGTACATGTTGATTCCTTGGATTATAACCTGCTGTCCATATCTCAATTATGTGACAAGGGTTATAATTGCTTGTTCACTAATGAGGGTGTGACCGTCTCTAGAAGGAGTGATGGTTCCATTGCCTTCAAGGGTATGTTAAAGGGAAAGCTTTACCTTGTTGACTTCAACAAGGATAAAGCCGAACTTGACACATGATTGATTGCAAAGACCAACATGGGTTGGTTTTGGCATAGACGGCTAGTGCATGTTGGTATGAGGAATCATAAAAAACTCCTGAAGAGCGATCACCTTCGAGGTTTGAAGGATGTTGTTTTTGAGAAAGACAGGCACGTGCCAAGACGGGAAGCAAGTTGGAGCACCTCATCCCACTAAGAACGTCATGACTACAACAACACCATTCGAGCTACTTCACATGGACTTATTCGGTCCAATTACTCACATAAGCATCGGCGGTAACAAATATGGATTAGTAGTTGTTGACGATTTTTCTCGCTTCACTTGGGTTTTCTTTTTACATGATAAAGGAGAAACACAAGGAATCATGTAGAAAATTTTCAAGTGTGCTCAAAATGAGTTTTCATTGATGATCAAGAACATTCGAAGCAACAACGGCACAGAGTTCAAGAAAGAACAAGTACCTAGATGAAGAAGGCATAAAGCATGAGTTTTCAGCTCCTTACTCCCCTCAACAAAATGAGGTTGCCGAAAGGAAGAACCGAACCCTTATAGAGATGGCGAGAACAATGCTCGATGAGTACAAGACCTCAGATCGATTTTGGGTGGAAAGCGGTTAACACCGCTTGCCACGCCATAAATCGACTTTATCTTCATCGACTACTCAACAAGACATCCTATGAGCTACTCACCGGTAACAAGACTAATATTTCATATTTTTGAGTTTTCGGTTCCAAATGCTATATTTTGAACAAGAAGCCTAGGAATTCAAAGTTCACTTGGAAGTCTGATGAAGGTTTCTTGCTTGGTTATGATTCGAACACTTACGCCTATCGTGTCTTCAACAAGACCTCCGGACTTGTTGAAGTAGCACGAGCTGTAGTGTTCGATGAAACTAATGGCTCCCAAAAGGACCAAGTTGATCCATGTGTGCTAGATAGAGAAGAAGCTCCCTGTCAAGCATTGAGAATAATGGCGTTAGGCGAAGTTTGACCACAAGAGCAACCTCTACATATACATGAGGAAGATGAATCACAAGAGGGGGCCAAAGATCAAGGGGGAGCTTCCATACAAGATCAACCTCAAGAAGAAGAAAATGATCAACAAGTCAATGAGGGCAACCATCTAGGGGGAGAAGAAGATGACCATGAAGATTCAAGACAGCAAGTGCCACACCCAAGAGTACACCAATGCGTCCAAAGGGATCACCCAATCGACAATATCATCGGTGACATCCAAAAGGGAGTAACCACTAGATCTCTCATAGATAATTTTTGTGAGCATTATTTGTTTGTGTCCTTTTTGAAACCACGCAGGGTTGAGGATGCGTTGAAGGATCCGGATTGGGTAGTGTCCATGCAAGAAGAACTCAACAACTTCAAACAGAATGAGGTGTGGGAACTAGTCGAAAGACCCAAGTCCAACATCGTCGGCACCAAATGGGTATTCCGCAACAAACAAGAAGAACATGGGGTGGTGACAAGGAACATGGCACGACTTGTGGCCAAAGGGTATTCACAAGTCGAAGGTTTGGATTTCGATGAGACATTTGCTCCTGTAGCTAGACTTGAGTCCATTAGAATATTACTTGCATATGGTACTCATCATGATTTCAAGCTCTATCAAATGGATGTGAAAAGCGCATTCCTCAATAGACCAATCAAGGAGGAGGTGTATGTGGATCAACCCCCCGGATTTGAAGATGAAGAGTTCCTCGACCACGTATTTAAACTGCGTAAGGCTCTCTACAGCTTCAAAGGAGCTCCTAGAGCTTGGTATGAGTGTCTTATAGATTTCTTAATTGAAAATGGCTTTAAGATCGGTAAAGTAGATTATACATTGTTTAAAAAGAACCTTGACAATGATCTCTTTATTTGTCAAATTTATGTTGATGATATAATCTTTGGTTTTACTAACAAATATTTCTGTGAGGAATTTAGTAAGACTATGACAGATAAGTTTGAGATGTCTATGATAAGAGAGCTAAAGTACTTCTTGGGATTCCAAGTGAGGCAACAAAAGGAAGGGAGGTTCATAAGCCAAACTAAGTACACTCAAGACATACTCAAGAAGTTTGGAATGGACAAGGCTAATCCTATAAAGACTCCCATGGCAACGAATGGCCACTTGGATCTCAATGAAGATGGACCAAATAATGATCAAAAGGTATATCGCTCCGTGATTGGATCTCTACTCTACTTATGTGCATCTAGGCCAGATATTATGTTGAGTGTATGCTTGTGTGTAAGGTTTCAAGCCAACCCAAAAGAGTGTCATTTGACAACCATTAAGAGAATCTTGTGGTATTTAGTTCATACACCCAACCTAGGCCTTTAGTACCCCAAAGGTTCCAATTTAAATCTCATCGGTTACTCCGATGCAGATTATGCCGGATGTAAAGTAGATAGAAAAATTACCCCCGGTACGTGCCAATTCCTAGGGAGATCCCTAGTTTCTCGGTCCTCCAAGAAACAAAACTCCATTGCCTTATCCACGGCTGAAGCGGAGTATGTTACTGCCGGGAGTTGTTGTGCACAACTCCTTTGGATGCGACAAACTCTGAGGGATTACGGTTAAAATATGAACCGTATTCCACTCCTTTGTGATAATGAGAGTGCCATTAAAATTGCCCATAATCCCGTTGAGCACTCTAGGACCAAACACATAGACATCCGACATCTCTTTTTGAGAGACCATTCAATGAAGGGAGATATAGCCATTTCACATGTCAATACCGAAAAGCAACTAGCCGATATTATCACCAAGCCACTTGATGAAAAATGCTTTTGCAAACTGCGTAATGAACTAAATATCCTCGATGCTCGGAGTGTAGCTTGAAATCTTGTATACCTGAATGCTATCTTCAAAATTCATGGATTGAGTTGTGAAAATCATCTCTCTCAATTTTTTGAAAAACTATGTCAATTACTAGATCCTGGTGAATTATGATCATTGCTTGATTGTTGTATGTTTACTGATCATATTCATCAAGATTATTTGATTTGCTTCACCTCTCTATTTTCTTAATAAGTACCTTCAAATATATATGAATGGGCTAAGCATTTCTTCCCTGGTGACCACGGACTAGTCCGTGGTTGGGACTAGTCCGCGGAGTGACGGCTAGGTCGGACTAGTCCGACAGACCACAGACTACTCCGATATAGTCTTTGGAAAAGTTCGGACTAGTCCGATCATTTTCGGACTTGTCTGATTTTTCGTGTCCATAATCCTAGCCGCCGCCAAATCCTAATCTTCCTCACCCCACACTTGCCTCAAGCTTTCTCTCTCCACGCTCGAGCTCCCCAAGGCGATTTGGCGTTTCCTCAATCAAAACTTCGCATGTTTGGGTGGAAATCAACCTCCTTCGTGTAGGGATTGAAGACCACGGAATTGTCCACTCGTTCAACCCCTACATCTCCGCAAATCGAACAATTTCGAACAATGTCGAGCACCAACGACAAAATCTATGATTTCGAGGCCGAGATGGACCACGAAGTCGTGCTTTGATCCTCAACGAGCCTAAGCAAGAAGTGCCAAGAGCGCCCATCCGAGCCGGCTCCCTCTCCTCCCAAGGCTCGAAGGAAATTGCTCGCGAAGAAGCCTGTCTCCATGGCTTCTGCTGGAGGTGGCCCTCGCCAAGCAAAGGGCAAGGGAAAAGGGATTGCAATGGGCCCGATTGGCCCCCTAAAGTTGCCAGATCCAAGGGAAGGGGCCCGGGATCCCGCGAAGGAAAGATTCAATGGCAAGGGCAGCAACACGGCTGCAAAGTTCTGAAATGTGGATTGCTACAGCTGTCCCAAGCAAGCTGCTAATGGGAGGTTTTGGAGCAACTTCCATGCAGACTTCTAGAAGTCTGTATATCTTCCAATGAAGACCCCCATGGTGTGCAACCAATGGATCGACTGGGCACATTTTGAGAAGAAGGGTTGCTCACACTTCGTGGAGGTAGTAGAGGCTATTCAGAGGCATGGCTTGAAGGACCTCTTTGCCTTCCGGAATAATTGAAATGATGAAGTCATAGCACAATTTTATGCCACTAGTCACTTTGCTAGTGGCAAGGAAGAAAGGGTGACTTGGATGACCCATGGATCCAAGTACACCATCACTTATGAAGAGTTTGCAAGATTGCAGCATCTTGACACCTCGAGCAATGACAATTTGATCATCAACAACATTGGTGTCATGGAGAAGGAAAGAATGAAGTTTCTCTATGAACCCACCTCCTAGTTCAACCCTCCTTCTACCAAGAATATGAAACCTTTCATTGTGGTGCTGAACAGGGTCCTAAAGAAGACCATTGCCCCCAAGGATGGGGATGCTGGAAGTGTTCAAGGGTACCTCAGGACCTTGATGAAGGTCATAAGAAAAGATAGGAAGTTTGATGTCTTTGATTACATTTGGAATGACAATGTGAACATATCCTGCACACTAAATTGGTCCTGTGGCTACGCACCTTACCTCATGTTCATTATTGAGAAGGTCACATGCATAGAGTTTGTCAATGATGTGGAGCATCTTCCCTTGAGGCCCAGAAGCTTCAACAACCAAGTATTCAAGCAGCTCCCTCTCTAGCTTCCAGCCCTGAGGCTCCAGTGAGAGCCAGTGGAGATGATAGGGATGCTCCCGCTCCTCGGGCCCCTCCTCAAAAGGGCTCCCCAAGTGGTATCTTAAAGTATCTGTCAGCCATCTTTGCCTCCTGCAAAAAGGCCGAAGTGAAGGCCCACAAGCTAAACAAGAGGAGAAAGGCCGACATGAGATATGTCAAAGACAATGTGAAGCAGATTTGCCAAAAGCTGGAGGTCGAGCCCATTGGGTCTCCAGTCATTTCCAATGACTCAGATTTTGACTTCACCGTGTTTAGGCCCTTGACTCCCTCCGAGCTTGCCTATTTTGGCATTGGGGACTCAAGTGGTTTCGTTCCTCCTTCTCCTCCTCATCAGCTAGAGAATGAAGATGAAGACGATGAGAGGACTGGCAGCGAGGCTTGAAGACCTTATGTCCCTCCTCTCCTTTTTTTGGTGTCTTGATGCCAAAGGGGGAGAGATTGAGGGGGAATTTTAGGAGTCTTAGGCTTTAGCTGTAGGATGCGAGGAGAGCTCTCTCTTTTTGTGTCTTTTGTCTATTTGTGGGTTGTAAGACTTATAATATGCTCTTTTAGTACTATTGGTCCTGTGATGCAATGTTTTGAACTGTTTGTGAAGATATTAATAAAATTTGTGATTTTGCTCTAAGAATGACATATATGCTTGCTGTTAACATGTTGATGTCAATTATGTCATTCTCATCATGATTATTGTTTCTATTCACTTAGTTCTGCATCCCACCATAAAAAGTGCACATATGCATCATGTTTTCATTGCTTAATGTGTCTTAAACTCATATGTGCACACTTTATGAAAATCTCAACTTTTTATTATATTTTGTGAAATCTCAATTGGTTGTCATCAATCACCAAAAAGGGGGAGATTGAAAGTGCATCTAGGAATCCCTTATGGGTTTTGGATGATTTATGACAAGCAAATGAGATCCTAACCACTTTGTTGAGATGAGCACAGGTTCTAATGAGAAAATGAGCAAAGTGCCAAAAAGAAAGGAGAGTGAGGAGTAATGCAGAAAAGAGCTCAAGAAACAAGTGTAGTAGATCATTGTGTATGGAGTGTGTTAAGGAAACAAACAACAAGAGGTCAACCACAAATAATCTCAAACATTGCACATATTTATACAGGACCGGACAAGTCCGATTGACACCAGACTAGTCCAATATCTTTCTGCACAAGATCGGACAAGTCCTCACAATGCGGACTTGTCCTCACAGTCCAATTTTTCACTGACTGGACTAGTCCAATATCACCATGGACTAGCCCAATATCTCTATGACTAGAATCGGACTAGTCCTCCCCAGTGCGGACTAGTCCCCAAACACTTCACAGTTGCACAAAATCAGAAAAGTCCGATAAAACAACGGACTAGTCCGATATCTTTCTGACGTCAATCGGACAAGTCCGATATTAGCACGGACTAGTCCGAAAAACCCTCTGACCTAAATCGGACAAGTCCTCCAAGTGCTGACTTGTCCCAAATTCACTTAGGGTTTAACATATCCAGACAAGTTCGATATTTATCGGACTAGTCCAAAGTTTTCCAGAACCAAAATCGGACAAGTCCGCTTTCAGCCGAACAAGTCCGATATTTCGGGACACCTAGGGTTTGCCACACGCAGCACACCGGACTAGTCCGGTGTCCACCACAGACTAGTTCGATCTTTCTAAACCCTAATAGTAACTTTTGGAAACCCCATATAAATAGGTGTACACGGCCCATCTTTTACCTCGCTCGACCCCTGCGCCGTCACACCTCCCAAGAACCTAGAAAACACCTCTCTCCACGAAATCAAATGCAAGAAAGATCAATCCCTTGAAGATACACTTTGGATCATTGGAGAGACACAGTTCATCACTCATTGAGCTCTTGGTTTGATTCCCTATCACACTCATGTGGTTTTCATTGTGATCTTAAGAGCGTGTTCTTGGTGGTGTTCATATTGTAATCTTGGGGAGCCCTCAACATGTGATAAGGCCCCTTGAATTTGGTTATTCCCCCCTTTGTGATTAGTGAAGAGGGTTGGCCTCCGTAGCGATCCGACGAGAGGAGGGTTGGAGAAGACCCGATCCTTTTGTGGACTTCTCAACGTGGATGTAGGTTGCCTCTGTGGGAACCGAACCACATGATAAAGTGCTTGCATTCTTACTTTGCGCACATTGCTCTTACACTTCATATATCTAGGGTTTCAACGAATCTTGTTCACTTTACGTTGAAACTTTGAATATAAGATTAACTTGTGGTACATCCTAGTTCATAGTTGTGTAATACTTCAATTACAAGTATATTTCCGCTGCATACATCCTAGGATCAAGATAATCGATCCAATTTGATCAACCTAGTCGGTACACACCGGACTAGTTTGCACTCTATCGGACTAGTCCGATATTTCGAGATTTGATCTGGTTGTTAAGTGTTGCACGTTTCGACGGAAAATCAAAAAGGCCTATTCACCCCCCTCTAGGCCACATTCAGCTTGGGAAAGGCAGCAGGAATATATTCTAGCCTCTCCCTAGCATGGGATGGATGACTGGCTAATTATCCAAAACTTCTGCAATGGGTTGATTGCTGGAGGTGCCTTCTTCTCATTGACAGTGCCCAAAGGAAAATATTTGATTGAAAAGATGGTGTCAAACATGGGATGGAGCGACGAGCGTCTCCATACCCGCTAGCGAGGCTTGCACACCTTGAAGGAGGTGGACATGATTGCTTTCCAAATTGGACCTCCTTATGAAAAATATTGATGAACAAAGCAATTGTGAAGTCTATGGCAACACGGGCCATTTGGGCAATGACTGCCCAGAAACCTGCAAGGATGCCCTATACGTAGCCAACAATGGAAACAACAATGTCTATCGTCTAGGAGGTCAAGGGTGGGGCCAACCATGCCCATTCTTTCAAGGAGGGTACAACAACAATGGCATCAATGGAGATCAACCCAACTTGAGAGAACTTTCCATTGGCCAGCTAAAGATCAATGAGGCTATATCCAAGAAGTTGTCGGCCAATGACATGACCCTAGAGATCATAAATACCAAGATTGAAAGACTATCCTCAGCCTTCAAGAATCAATTGAGCTTCAAAAAGATGTTGGAAACTCAATTGGCTCAACTGGCTGCAGTTGTTCCTCCAATGGAGAAAGTGAGTGCTGTGGCTGCGAGAGGTGACAAGGCCACTCGTGACCCACCGTACCCCACACAAGAGAAGAGGACAACTACAAAATAAAAGGAGGATGTCCCAGCTGGCATAAGTGAACCTCTTAGTGAGAGAATGGCCAAGCACTTTGAGGACACCAACTTATTACCATTCGCTCATAGGCAAAGGAACCCTACAGTGGATGAGCAGTTCAACCGCTTTGTTGATATCATCTAGAAAATCCATATCAATGTGCCCTTGATTGGCGTGATGCAAATACTCACTTATGCTCGCTATCTCAAGGACATATTGAATAATAAGCGGCCATTTTCCACCATTGAGGTTGTCAATCTTACGGAAGACTGCAGCCCGTCCCTCCGGGTCCGAATGTCAAGAAATGAAGAAGGAGGAATGTCCATCTCATCGGACGATGGTTAGACCTATCCAATAGGTTAAATTGGAGTTATCCTTTTATTTCTTTTCCTTTTCTCTTTATTTGATTTTTCCCATTTAGTTCGATTTTCCCCACTGCATATTTGATTTTCTTAGTGAGTTGAGAATCTTATATTCTCAACTATCTTTTTTATTTCTTTATTTTTCACAAAAAGAAAATTGTTGGGTTTTGAAAATGGAGTTTTTATTTGGAAACAATTTTTTTGAGCTGCAGAATTGGTATTTCACCAACGTGCTAATCTCATAGCCGTTGGGGAGCCACCTGCCAAAAGGGTAAATAGGGGGGCCCACCTGTCAGGTCAGCTGACCCTCCTGTTCGTCCGACTAGGGGAAGGAGCCAATTTGGCTCTCTCTCCTCCAACGGCTACATTTGGTTCCCTAGTGACCGTTGGGGATTGCATACTATAAATGGTGACCGTGAGGAACTCTTCTCCTCACACATCACCTCATTTCATACATACCCAAAGTCACTCTTGCTCACTTTGTTTTTCTTGATCTTCATTGAAGCACTCTTGCTCAAAATCTAACTCAAAAAGATTTGCTTTTGTTTGCATTTTCAATTTGCTCTCAAGTTTTTCACGGGAAAATTCGTCGGGGTTTTGCTTTCCCTAACATCACCTCTTTCGAGTTTTTGCCTTATTGTGTTCTTATTTATTGTGGCCATGAAAGGAACAAAAAGGTTGTTTGGGAACAGGAAGGAGGCTGCAGCTCAAGCCATGGCGGAGATTCAAGTGCACGCCCCTCTTCCGTTGCTACACCAAGTTCACGGTGGAGGAGTATAGGATAGGACACTCTCATGGGTGAGAGGAGCAACCAGCACCAACTTCTTCATGACGATGACCTCGACATCCAAAGTAAAGTTGAAGATCAAGCACGCAAGCTCCTCCAAGATCGTGAGTTTTCTCATACGAAAGCTTATGATCCGGATTTTATCTCTGAAATAGGTATGGATTCCAAATTCTTTTCCATTTGTTGTGCATTAGGATGGGAAAATTTTTCTCACATAGAGGAGAAAGGTTCATGCCTTCGCTCCATACAATTCCTTTGTACACTCAAAATAGGATTTGATAGTATTACTTTTAGATTATTTCGAAAAAAATACAACATCCTATGGAAAGAATTAAGCAAAATCCTAGGCTTCCATAAAAGTTGTTTGCTAGATTTTGTGGGGACCAGGGTGCCGACATCTAAGGATCTCATTGGGTGGTGTTGTGCGATGCGACACCCAACAGTATACATGAAAAGAACCAGAATAAAATACAAATCAAGTCTTTTATTTATAAACACAGCGGAAATTTTTACAATACTAAACGAAGGAAAGAGTCTATACATCATATCTACGCTCTCAACTCTAGGTATGCAAAAGCAAAGTCATCCATGCCCTTAGGACGCTTTGCACTAGCAACACTTACTCTCCTGATCACGGCGGCGTGCATGGCTCCCACTCAGCCGTGAACCCTGATGAGGGTAAGGCGCCGCCGTCAAGCCCTTCATCAATGGTATAACCTCCAAAAACTCGTTAACTGCAAATGTGAGCATAAGGCTCAGCAAGGCTGACCCGTCTCACTAGACATATGCATGGTAAAGGCTAAACATAGGTAGGAAATAGCATAAATAGAATCGCCTACAAGTGTATCCTCTTAGTCATGTTTTAAGTAGCAAATGACATTCCTTAGGCACAGCACATCATAGACTCCACAATCAAACAAGAAACGCTATGCCAATGATATGACATGCCCAAAGGACATAATGCTATTACAGGTTAAGTGTTTGGAAACTATAAACTTTAATTGTGGTATGTCTAAGTCAAACAAGTTTCAATACAATTATAATCATGGCAACAGTTCATAATAATTCAACTACTGTTTATTACTACGTCACAGCGCAGTGAACAAGTGGTACTCGAATAACCGCGAGGGGCAGTGATTGCAATCAGTAGACACTCGGATAACACGTCACGCACACCCGTGCGTAAGAAGCGTGTGGTGCTCCTCACCACGTCATACGCAACAACCTTTCACAAGAAACTGAAATGCTGAACCGGTCCCACCATCATGGGCATAAGGTCCCCGCACGGAGCGTGTATGTGCCCGCTGGCAGATTTACACCTTACTACCCTCAACCACCCCTATCGATAGTGGGCTATGCCTCAACACCCAAGTTATCAAGTTACATCGGTTTCCTGGGTTCCATATGCCCAGTATGCATCCAGTACAGTTCAAACTTGTCCAGCAGGGCCGCACACGGATCGGTCCTCAATCGACACAAGCAGGATACACACATGAGACCACATCTCTCTGCATCCTACCCGCTGCTTGGTCTCAAATTCATATTCATGAACCATTCTTTGATCAAATCCATCCCGTGTGATAAAATCATATCTCGCGAGTAGATTCCAACTACTCGACTTCTATCGGATTCCTCAAAACATTCGCATGGCATTTTCAACTCGTTAAGGTAGACCTACCCAATACTCAATGGTATTTGTGGGTCATGCAAGTGGAGTAAGAAGCACCTCAGCCCTAATGCACAAAACTCATCCTAGACATAAGTGATAAAAATAGGAACTTTGAAATAGCACTTAAACGCAAACTGGGGCTTGCCTTAGTTTACGACTCCATTAAATGTCAATGGTCAGTGGTCTTCTTCTGAGACTCCGCCAAGGACTTCAAGATGGTGACTCCTCAGCTCATTCTCCAAGTGAAGTTCCTCGTCAATCATCTCCATCATGTTTCCTTTTTACATTATTATTCATATAAGATAAACAATGTAATATAATAATAGACCCAATGTGGTTCTATACACCTTAAGATGGCAAAGCTTGACTAGGAGGGACATACATGGCTCTGTTCTATGGAGTAACAGAGGATGAGTCAAGGTGGTCATAGTAGTGTCGAGGTAAGAACTGAAGGTGCAATGTAAGCACACCTTGCAACTTAGCAATCAACACTTGGAGCTAAGCCACATAAGAGTGATAAGACTGACTGGTGAGGAAGTGTTCGACTGAATAGTGTAAGGATCACTAAGGGATCAAGGTGAAACATAGCATGATTAAGGTATGAGATGACTATGCAAAGCATGAGATTGAAACTCCGGATTCAATCTTATGACTGGAGAATTAAAGTCGTGTAAGAACTAAGAGACGATCTACAAAGCTTCTAAGGACATGGGAGGAACTTACTATGGGTTTTCCTTAATTGTTCTAAGATTCTTACTCTACATTACCTTTGTGTCGTACGAAATCAATTCTAAGGTTCCTACGATGAGAATGACTATTAACCAATCGACAAGAATTAAATGGACCCTCGATAAGGAGCTTAAAGTCAAAGGAGAGAATCAGAAGACAGAAGTAGCAATAGGAACGAATTACCAAGTAGTCATCCCTCGTCACTAACAATATGTGCAGGATTAGGGAACACTAGTCGCACTACTTTTCCATCCTTATAAGCAGGCTCATCTTGTAGGCATTTCACCGAACAGTTTGGATGCGCTCTCGACTTGGTTAGTCTTGTACAATTCAGAGGTCGCCATGGCCTAAGTTGCATGTTGGTTGTGACGCTGCAATGTTCCTGCATTATAGACCAGCACTGTACCACACTTGACTTGGTGTTGTAAACATTTCATCGAACACCTTGGTTGCAGTCACTCATCCGATCAATCTTGCACAAATCATAGCTAACCTTAGACCAGTTGTCGATGCCATTGTGTCGTTGACATGTTCCTGCATATCACACGTCATGCGCATCACTCCCCAGTCGCCGGAACGCGGTTATGGTGCAGAACGTTGCAACAATGTCAGGTGATCAACGACGACGGAGCGAAGGAGACAGCCATGGACACTAGCCATCGCAGCATGGAAGACGACAGCAGGGAATGTGGAGCGATTCCCGTACCTGAGTGAAGACTTAGACAGTGGTGAGGGCGTACATGGCGGACTCTCGGCGAGATGCAAAGGCTATCATGCTGCTGGCCTGGATGAGGTGCAGCGCAAGCAGGGAGTGCAGTGTCCATGGCAAACGCGTTGAGGAAGGGGACGCACACAACACTGTGCACCGATCTATGTGAGAGACGAAGATGCGGGCGACATCTACGCTGCAGAACGCGCAGGAAGTGGGTGCGCGGAGTCTGGCGAACGTGTGGCACAATAGCGCGGAGCGGGGACAGCAGGGAGAACGTGAGGCGGCTGGCGCAACATCAAGTAGCGATGGCAGGGAGGGTGGTTTGGCGCTGAAGGGCGACGAGGTGGTGCCGGGGAACCGTGTAGGACGGCTGCGCGACTGGAGTGGAGGCGGGCGCTGGGCGCATGGTGCACGACAGGGGTTGCAGGCGGGCTAGCGAAGGAGGCGCGGCGCTGGGCGCTCGTGGTGCGACGAGGAGGAGGCGCGATAGGGGAGCGCTGGGCGGCTCGGCGAGCGGGAGGAGATGCAGCGCGGTGGTCGAGTGGCGCGCATCCGGTGTGGGCGCAGTGAAGAGCGCGCAGACGGCACTGCTGCGGCCGTGAGCGAGCTGGGTGCTAGCACGACTTCGGCAGGGTGCGCTGGTGAGGAGACCAGGCGGCAGTGAGCAGGGGCCGGGAGGAGGTGGAGCGCCGTGGCAGCTAGGACGCGGCCAGGAGGGCGGGTGGGCGATGCTAGGGCGGCGAGTGGGGGCGGCGTCGGGGAAGCGTGTGGCAAGCTGGGTCTCTCTGCACCTAGACGATGGAACAGTGCAGAGAAGAGATTTCTTCTCTGTTCTGGCAGGTGGGACCTACATCCCATTCTTATCTTCTCCACTTCTCTGCAAATAAATATCTAACATGCCCTAGAATTCTTGAAAGTTGGCAGAGGAACTCAACAAAATATGGTTAATATTTTGATTAACTTAAATCTGGAGTTTTGACCAATTGGAGTTTGAATTTAAATTCCAATTTGAAATATTCCTTTATGTGTTGATTTATTTACCACACTAGTCAAGCTCCTAAAATGGTAAAACTTTGTATGTTGCCTAACTAACGGATGAAGAATCTAACTGTGAACATAAATTTGAGTTTTGACAAGGTTGAAAATAGAATTTGAATTCAAATTTAAATTTGAATGCTCTCCAATAGTTTGATGGAATTAAATAGAAATTGAGGTTAATAGTTACTAAAACTTGGCAGTGATGAAATTTGAATCATGAGAAATACTTTAGTGAATTCAAATTTGGAATTTGACAGATTCGAATAAGAAACTTTTGATTTGAATTTAAAACTACCATTGTAGAGTTTGAATTAACATATTCCTATATGAAGTATGTGTTCTATTTCACATCTTCCTTCTTGTACTTAATTCTTGAGCTTAGAAATGCATCCAAGTTTTTAGGAGTCATATTTTACCCTCATTTATTAGTTAACCTAGATCACACGATTTGAATTTCTATTTAAACTTGAAAATTTTATGTTCAAATTTTTGAATTCTTTTTATTTTCAAATGTGGGCTTTCACAATCCTTCCCCCTTAAAGGAATCTCGTCCTGAGATTCTAGAGAAATGAGAAAGTTAGGATAAGTCGTTGAAGAGATGACTTCATTGTTCCACGTGATTGGAAGAAAGACACTCTTCGTCTTCTTCTGTAGGTTCTTGAAGTTGTGGCTAGTCTAACTTATGTTGTAAACCACATCGTCTAGGTTTAGTGGCTTGCATCTTCGTCCTGCAACTCAGATTTGGATGCTTGACATGATAAAGACCACCTTGTAAAGTTTGTGTCTTAGCAAATTATGTTGATGTAGCTAGGTTATGTGGAGATCCTCTTCTTTCCGTCAAAATGAAGTAATCTTCTTCATCGTAGGAACACTAATGGTTCTATGATATTAAGAATCCTTAACTCATGAAGTTCTTCTCATGAAGGCCTTACTGCCCTAGTCTTGTATCTAAGAATTTGTACTTGTTCTTCAACTCTCTTGAGTATTCAGATGTCCTTGATACCAGTTGCTTTCAGCGTTGGCTTTGTGTACTAAATCCTTTAAGCTTGGTGTAGTATTACTCACTACAGAATCAAGGGAGTTTGCGAGATTAGACAATGAATCGTTAATCTCATCTTGATCGAGTTTTGCACTTTGGTAGTCAATAATCTGACTACTTTAGCGTGACATAATATTAGTAAAGATGTCATCTCTCTTATGTGGTCAAAATGGCAATGTTACAATGTGTATGACAACCACAAGGTTCCCGACATGTCAATGTCACCATTCACTATAAATCAATGAGTTTCGCAAGCTCAACATAAATGAAAATCTTTCAAACCGGGAAGATCAAGGGGTATTAAGAATGATCACTCGCAAGATATTGTGATCTCAATAAACTAGTCAAATGATGAAATGCTTTGTACTTGACATAAGAGAATTCAAGGTTTGGTTTATATTATGTCGTCAAAATACAAAAATGTCTAAGACATGGCATCTACACAGTCGTCAGACAAAGCAAAGTTACCATGCATTACCCTTCAAAGGGTTCTCAAAGAATGATATCGCGAATAGAAAGAATATAAGGTTCTCGCGGGGTCGAGAAGTCATCAGGAGACTCCTCGCAACTAGAAACAATCATCTTTCAGCAATCGAGTTGATTGAGCCTTAACAAGTCAAGGATAAAGACTCAACTGTGTTTTGGTCACAAGCTGCATCTAAAGATTCATAAATTGAGGAAGAACCTCATGAATCAACAGTATGAGTGCTTACACAACCACGGCAATTGAGCCCACAAAAATCAAGGATGATGGTTCAACTCATAGTTGTACTACAAATAGGATTGAGTAATCAGTTTCCCTGATATTACTCAATGAAGGCAAAGCAACTGGAGCGTTCATCACAAGAGTTTGAAACAATCACGACAATCAGACATCACTTAAGTACTTGAATAGAGATACATATTCTTGCTCAAAGTTAGTTAAGACTCATGTATCATGATGCATTACAAACCAGCTGATGTTATGCATACACAATGCAATCCTGGGAAAACTATGCATAAGGTATGATGCATTCATTTTTGTGGTTTGAGCAAAAGTATGTATAACGATTCAAACACGATAAGCACTATCTCAATTTCACAATGTTTGAATCCCTTGTCATGAGAAGTGTTGGACAAGGAACATCCTTCTCATAGGTTGATCAAGATAGAAGGATTCAAGGATAACCATAGAAACAAGGAGCGGTGAGCAATATACTACACAATCTTAACCTTCGTAACTTGTACACATTCTAACCAGTATATCCACTTGTCTCCCTAGGTCCTTGTTGCATCTACCGAGTCACAGACTCATCTTTGCTCGAGAAATCCACTAACTAGGTTACCTTGATGACTTGATACTATTCAGTATGGGGTCAAAGTTACTAGAGTTCACGTAGTGGTGTTTCGCTTAATCTTCTCTTCAATCATGTAGTGATGATTGACATCTTCCATGATAATGCTGATGTAGTTGAGGATGCACTCCGTCTATGAGGTGCCAACCTCGTGCTTGAACTTTGTTTCTCTTGAAGATGTAATTTCCCGATCACTTTAAGCTATTTGGATGCACACCTTCCCCCTTAAGGTTTTGAACTAGAGGTTCGAGAAGTTTACTTTAACTAATCCTTATGGGAAGGTTATGTACAACTCCTGGAAGTAAAACCAATGCTCAAATCCACCACACAGTGTCGAACACCAGTTGCGGAACATGAGCAATGGTCCAAGAAATTTAAACTGAGACTGATCGAATTTTGAAATTCGAACCACTGTCCAGGTTCTGGTACAGCTGACCACTATGGAGGAATTCAAATTTTTCGACTGGTTAGGGGCAAAATTTGGATTGGAGTTGAACTACAAAGTTGTAGTACTCTCGATGAGCTTTCCAGAATGTCTTTGTTTGCCCCCAAATCTCTTATGGTCGACATGATATGGCTTTGAAAAATTGATCGATCTTCTGAAAATTTCCTGCAGCATCCTAGTTGTAGATATCCTCTTGATCCAACTGTTTCTTACCTTATCCAATTTCGACCCAAACATACAACTACAAATTTGTGGTCTACCTCCTAAACTTTGTATACAGGTGATGCATAACTTTTGGTGACTCTTATTTTAGAAACATGCGCACTGTGCAGCAATATACAGAAACACTGTTCAGATTGGGTGTGGCTGGACAATTTCTGCGATTTCCAAACTTTCACCCACTTAAAAGGGAATTCTGATCTTGAGTTGAATAGAGAACTTGTAGAGGACTTCAAAGCTTTCCAAAAAGTATACATTTTCCCTCATAACATCTCTGGTTGAGGAGATATGGAATTTTAAAGTTCGACTATGTTCCCATATTTTAGTGAAATTTCGATAGAACTTCCTTTGTTTATTGCTGATTTTGTCCACAATTTTTAGACAGTTGAATAACAATATTTGCAGAAACAATATATTACAAAAAAATTTCATCCACCCTTAGGATTCCATAAATGTAAAACACCAAGCAATTAGATTATTCTTCTCGAAGGTATGGTCAAAATAGTATCTGAATATAAATCTGTCCAGATTCGGTGCTGTCAAGACAACTTTCAATGATACTTCGATTTAAACCATGTTCTTGCTAGTTTTAGCCTTAGTGTCCGAAAGAAACTCATTCGATGAATCCTTAAGTGTCGGTACCCTGCGTACCGGGTACCCCTCGGTAACGCAAAAAGTGCAAGAGAGTTCCAACTGTCAAAGTTAAAGGTCTCCTCAGGCCCCACATGTCATACTGCACCGGACCTGCATCCCTCATATGGGTAGCTTTGGGATTGACACGTGTAATGTAACTCTGGAGATAAACCCCCAATGCAGGGAAGCTCCACAATCAAAACGTATATGACGACCCCGGACCTAACCCCCAGCACAGGGAAGCTCCGGTGCCGACACATGTTTAGCGGCTCCGGAGCTACCTCCCCGCAAGGGAAGCTCCAAAGCTGACACGTGTGGAGCCTCCGGACCTACACCACCAATGAGTACACTGGCGGATCTCCAACAGCACGGATATTCATGGGACAGTTAAAGCAGCAGTTACCAAACCTGATTATGTGTCATTAATGCTATATTAATGACACACGATCAGAGCATTGTTAATAAGGGTAATGCAGTCATTAAGGCACGTTACCACACTATTAACCATGCTTAATACTCATAGACAGTGTATTAGGCTATTAAATACGCAAGGGCCACATGTCGGGCCAGGCAAATGTTGTAACGGTCGGTCCTCGGATTATAAAAGGACTGACCGCACGATACAAAAAAGGCTAAGTCAAGCACCACGCCTGCCTACGGAAGAGAGGTCCTTAATACAACAACACAAACCCCGTGGAGTAGGGTATTACGCTCAGGCAGCCCGAACCACGTAAATCTCTCGTGTCACCATGTTGTTCTTGATCACTACGTGCCCAAACCAATACAAAAACCTCGCAGGCTACATTTAGTAGTACCGTGGGAAGTGTCGTTCTCACACCTCGACATCTTGGCGCGCCAGGTAGGGGGGCCCAAGATCTCAAGATGGTGAACTCCACCACAGGATCCTCCAGCGGCAACCATGCTGAGCAGCCTGCTAGAGGCAATCCCTCTAACATGCAGCATCCAGCAGGCACCGTTGTCCCGGCGGGTGTCATGCCACCACGACCATCTGCCCCAGAATATAATGATGGAGAACAGGATGGGGTACTTGTGTCGGTCATAGAATCGGCATACAACAACCCCGAGAACGCGCTAATGGCTGCGAGAACCCTGTTGGAGCAAACACCAGCGCCAAGAGAACCTCAGATGCAATGGAGCAGTGGTGTGCTGATGTACAACATCTTGTTGCAGCCACAGCCAATGCCATCAGCAAACAGGACCGCCCCCCCCCCCCCCCCCTTCGGTGCAGGCAACAGCTCAACGTAGGACCTTGTCTAGAAGACTTGGTCCTCACGTGTCACAGCACTGACGTCGTGCTGCTTCTCAGCAGGTGACCTCATTGCCTTCTGGGGCACGACGCACCCACACCATCACAAGGATTCCGACCCATGATCTGCTATCAGAACTTGAGCGCCGTTACCAACAGCAAGATGGTCGCGTCCATATCGAGATTGCTCGTAAGAGGCCAGAGGCTCGGGATAACCCTGCTCCTCAAGGAGTAGGAGGAGGCTGTTCTTCCCTGGCCATGCACTTACGTATGTTCAGATGGCCACAGAATTTCCAGCCTCATTTACCTGAGAAATTCGACGGGATTGTCAACCCTAATGAATTTCTTAAAATTTACTCCACTTCTATACTTGCAGGCCTTAACCGGAACCGTTAGGTCCTGGTTTATGAGCCTCCCACCTGACTCCATCAACAGTTGGGCGGAGCTATGCCAATAGTTCACTGCTAATTTCGGGAGTTCATACACTCAACCTGGCACTGAACTAGACCTTTTTGCTGTCACGCAAAAAATGGGAGAGTCGTTGTGATCCTTCCTCTAACGATTCTCTCAGGTATGTAATACCATCCCTTCTATCTCAAGCGCCTCTATTATTATTGCATTTAGACAGGTCGTTCGAGACAAAAAGATGCTGGAGAACCTGGCTGTCTCCGGCAGATCTCCCGACACTACTGAAGTGTTAAAGGAGTTTGAGGTTAGGTATGGGCGCGCGGAGATTCCAGAAGGTGAGATGTCGAGTGACACAAGGGACACGAAGACTTACGTGGTTCGGGCCACCTGAGCGTAATACCCTACTCCACGGGGTGTGTTGGTGTTGTATTGGATGTATGAGCTCAACGTTAGTTGAGAGTGTAAAGTCAGCATGTCTCCAGAGAGTGTGTCCTATGTATCGTCGGCCTGTCCTTTTATAGTACAAGGGCAGGCCGCTACAAGTTAGCCTTGCCTGACATGTGGCCCCGGCGGTTACTGATATTGATACACATTCAACAAGTTTAAGTTATGGGCTTTGACAGCACTGTTACTGGTAATTAAGGTCGTCTGATCGTGTGTCATTAATATAGTATTAATGACACTTGATCGGGTCTTGAAGTCCTTGATTCCCCTTTGAAGATCCGGAGCCGTTGTGGAGTCTCCCGGAGGTTAGAGGCTGAAGGTCCAACGGTTGGACACGTGGCAGTGCCGGAGCACACTGTGGGGAACAGATAGGTCCAGTGTTACCCGACACGTGTCAGTTCTGGAGCTTCCCTCGATCTGGGGTGAGGTTCGGGGGTGCTATTTCAGTACATAGCCCGGAGCTTCCGCTTGTGGGCGGTAGTTCCGGTTTGATAGTACACGTGGCGACCCTGGGACTAACCATGTTGGAGAAGTGGGTCCGGTTATGTCTGACATGTGGGCCTCCGAAGGTCTTCAAATCAAGTAGATCACTTTACCTTGAGATCTTTGCAATCCCAAGGAGTATATGGTACCCAGGGTACCGACAGTGCCCCCCTGGGCCCACCTCTGGGGAAGACCCCTTGGGTGAAGTCATTCCGCCGGAGGTGGGTCCAACCTTCGACTTTTGAACTGAGTCTTCAAAGGTCTTCGGATGTGCTGTTGGAGATAGTCTGGAGTTAAATCTTCGCCGCGTGGCATATCCCGTGTGCGGCAAATGAGATCTCTGGCGTGCGGATCTCACGCAATTGAATGTCGCCGGTTCCCGATACGAAAATCGTATCGGTTCTGCGCGCCTTGTCAGGCCGCCGCCTTTGGGCTTCCCACCTCATGATGACAACCGTTCGCCTAGGTAAGAATCTCGACTTGATCGTCGGGGTGGTCCCGGGCCCTCTTGTCATCGGCTGGGTGGAATTTTTGAGTAGTATCTTCGACTTCCTTGCGGTTTCCATCCAAGCGTTGTGAGGACTTACATAAGGAGGAAAGCGCCCACCGTCTGGAGTTCTTTACGCCTCTCATCTGATCTTGCGCTCAAACTCCCAACTTGTGCTCGCTTTTCCTCTCTTGCCTTGCTGTGCTGCGATGGAGTTGGGTCTCCGCGAGAGTCGTTTGAAGACCGAAGGTGAATTGAAGAAGGTACGGGCCCTCATGGGATGGTCACCGGACTTCTTTAACCGTCTGGTCCGCGCCGGAAGAGAGCTCCCGTTCGAGAAGGAGCACGCCGGCGAGATGGTGTACTTCTCTTCGTACGCCATGGTGGGGCTGATCCCACCTTTTTCCTCCTTTTTCTTGATGCTGCTAGACTTTTATGGTCTGCAGCTATACCACCTTGGCCCCCACTCCATTCTTCTTGTGTCTATCTTCGTCCACTTCTGTGAAATGTGGGTGGGCATCCCCCCCTGCATTGAACTTTTCTGGACCTTCTTCACCGTCCATACCACTGGTAGGAGTAATGAGTACCTTGACTTCTATTACTTCGTGAAGCGCAAGAAGTGCCCATTCAAGTACCTCCGGTCGTTTCCCTGTGGAAAGTGGGATGATTAGAAGAAGGACTGGATAGTCATCCGGGTGGAGGAGCACGAGAAGATGGAGCTGCCCGAAGGCCTCCCCAACATCGACACAGCAGTCTGGAGTGAAGCTCCGGTGCTGTCGGATGCCTTCAACCCTGCTCTGACCAGGATCTGCCAGTGCGTTGAGGGAGGATTAACTCCTCAGGCGGTATTTTGCAACTTCCTGGTCAACAGGTGGGCACCGCTGAAGAGGAGAAAAAAACTCGCTTGGGCCCTCAACGGCGTGACGGACGACGACCGGGTCGAGACTGGATTGAAGTCCAACATGGCGGGGGCAACCTTAGAGTTACATCTCAAAAAGTTCCAGCACGGCATCGATGTTGCGGGAGATGACTTGACCTCGCCATCAGCCTTTGTCCCTCTGAACGTGGAAGTAGATTTCAGCAGGGAGCTTTGACGGACGATGTCGGTGCTTGACGACCTTGGTGTCGTCGAGAGAAGATCGACCTCCAGGGTGGTGATCCCTGGGGCTTCCGAAGGTGGTTCCGACCCTGCCCTGAAGCCAAGGATCGAAGTCGTCGGCAAGGACAAGGAACCAGCGGACGAACCCTTGACCCGGAGGAGGAAACTGCAGCATGCCGACGGAAGGTCCGTCAGGCCTGCAACCTCTGCATCAGCTCCTTCTCCCCGGAGGCGGAGGTCTTCTACAACTGCAGCGACTGTACCCGCAGCGGCGTCTTCCCGGGGTGCTAGCTCCGGGCATGCGACTCCATCATCAAGGCCAGTTGAGGCCTCTAGGTCCGGAGGTCCTTCCCGGTTGAGGAGGGCCTCGACTAAGGAAGTGCCCGTGACTGCAACGAGTTCCGGGGGGCCTTCCAGAGCTTCCACGACGGCGGCGGCTATGGTCAGCCCAGAACGCCCGGGAAAGAGGTTCCGCGCAAGCTGGTGCGGAAGCCTCCCGAGGTAATTTTTAATCTTTACCTCAGACAGTTGTTTTTTGTAGTAACTGTTTTTTAAATTTCTTAATCCTTCATCTGCAGCATTCCCAAGAAGAGGAGTGAGGCTCCACCCTCAGCCACAGCAGCTGAAGTTGTGAGGGCGGAAGCCTCTGCTCCTGTCCCGGTGCCGCCCCAAGTGGTGGCTGAAGCTGCGGCAGCTCCGGCGCCAGCTGCCGTGGTCATGGACCTCGACTCATCCCCCGAAACTCCCGTGGTAGCGCCGGACCACGTGAGAGAAGATGCGCCAGCGGCACCTGCCACGGAGGTTGAAGCTCCGGGTTTGGGTGCTGAGATGATGGAAGCTTTGTCTGTTGAGCCGGAGGAAGCATTAATTCCGGCCCCAGAGCCGGAAATTGTCGAAGCCCCGGTGGTTGAGCCGGAGATTATTGAATTCCCGGCGTGCGCGCCGGATGTTGAGGAAGTCCCAGCGGTTGGGTCGGGTACCTCTGAAGCACCGGCCACAGAGCCGGTCGTTGCTGGAGCTCCGGCCGCATGGCCAGTTGATGTTGAAGACCTTCCGGCTCCCGAGCCGGTTGCCGTTGAAGCTCCGGCCGCAGGGCCGACTGTTGTTGAAGATCTTCCAGTGCCTGAGCCGGTCGTTGCGAAGGCGTCAGTGCTCGAGCCCCCAGTATAGGAGGTGCCCAGGCCGGAGCCAGAAGCAGTTCCTGCTTTGGGAATGACGACGCCGAAGGTACCCTCGGCTGAGCCGGAGTGCTCTGATGAAGTCGCTGGCCCCCTGCCCGAGGGGACGAACAAAGATCTGGTGGCTGGTCCTTCAGAACCACTTTCGGAGGACGGAACTTCAACAGCAGGACCCTTCTTGATGGCGACTGAGGCCATCCTGGAGGACGGCCCTGGTGCTGTGGAGGCTTTGGGGACCACTCTTGTGGAGTGGGACCCAATTTTTGTAACTGAAAACCCGCTGGAACCAGCGGAGGAGACCCCAGCAGGTCCGGATCCTATCCCGTTGTCATTATCTATTGACAACGCCTGCTCCAGTCTGCGTCAAGTTCAGCTGGCATTCTTCCACGACAGCAAGGCTCTTGAAGAGGAGCGCCAAACCCTTAGGAAGTGGCGTAATCAGCTCTACTTCGAGACCAAGCTGGCGCAGTCAAGGCTGGAAGATGACAAAGAATGGATCAAGCAGGAGAAGGTCTGCCTGGAGTACTGGGGCAAGTTATTGGATGACAGGGAGAGCTTGACTCGCGCTCTTGATGCTCAATCCCAGGCCATTTATGAGCAGACCAAAGCAGCTAATAGTGCGGCTGATGAACGCCAAGAAAGGCTTGAGGCCATTAACACTACTCTCATCAAGCGCCGGGAGGCACTTGAGGAGAGGGAGAAAAGGCTCGAAGATGAAGAGCAGAAACTCCTAGAGCTGCGGGATGACGTCTTGAGGAGGGAGGAGAAGCTCACCGAAAAGGTGGCTCTGGCTGACAAGGGCCTCGAAGAGCGCGCCAAGAAATTGGAAGAGCGCTGCGCTGAGGAGGAGGAGAAGGCCTGGGTGCGAGGGCAGGAACTCTACGAGCAAGAGTGTGCCATCGCTGCCAGGGAGAAGAAAGTAAAGGGCAGGGAGAAGGACCTAGTTGACTGCCGGAACAAGATCTACCTCCGAGAGGAGGAGCTCAGAAAACTCGAGAAGCGAGTTGCTGAAAAGATTCAGCAAAACGCCAAAGAAGTTGAGCGCCTCGCTCGCGAGAATTCTGAACTGGTGGCGGCCAAAAGATCCTTGGAAGAACTGAAGGGCTTTAGGGCTGCAGACTCCCTACAGGCTTGGGAGTTCCTGGGCAAGGCCAACGACGCGCTGACACCGATGGGCTTCAGTCCCGTGCGTCCGGATGATCCGGAGCCGGAGCCGGACCTGGCGTTGCAAGCGCTGAGCTCGGCGGGTAGCAAACTCTCCAAGGTGGGCGACGTCATCGCGGACCAGTTGGAGGTTGAGGGGTAATCCCCGGCGAAGAACATCGCAGAGTATGTGCTGACGTGCTACACCAGTCAGAATCCCCAATTCCCTCTGGACCCGGTGCTTGAAGGTCCCGTCGAAGGAGAAGGTGAAGCCGCCCGAGCCAATGTGTCAGAGGTTGCTCAGAAGGTCGCCCAGTTCTTCCATAGGATCTAGTACCATCTCCGTAGCTCCCACTTGTATTCTCTCTTTTTCTTCCTCAATTTGTAATCCCTTGTCTCCAGATGAATGAAATCCCCAAATTTTTGTGAATTTCACTTTTTGTCTTAAACACTTTTGTCTTCACTTGGCCCCCTGGTAGATGTACACAATTTGATTGTGAACATGTACCAAAAGGATATTGTGTTTTGTTGAAGACTCATTTGCTTCGAACTTGTAGAGTGTAGGTCCGAAGTCTTCGATAGTGAAGGCCCTCTGAGGTTGCCGAAGCTTAGAAGCTCCGGCATTGTCTATCGTCGGAGCTTAGTAGCTCCGGCAATAGTCCCTATCAACGCGTAGAGCATCGATAGTTAGTCCTTCGGGGTGTCGGAGCTTAGTAGTTCTGGCAGTGACCTTTACCAACGTGTAGTTTGTTGGTAGCAGACTCCGCTCGCGGGGTCTTCTTACCATCATTTATTTTGCGTCGACGGCTGCCCCCCCTAGCTTTACCGGAGCTTGGTTGCTCCGGTGATGCTCATTTTCAATGTTTAACATCGATTACAAGCCACCTAGGGGGAGTCGGAGCTTAGTTAGCTCCGACTTTTCTCCATTAATGTGGATTTTTTATTTTTCCTGCACACTGAAGCCAAGAAAAATAGTAAAATTCGTTCCTTGCCTACAACTTCATCGCGGCTTACGATTCCCAAGAGAGTTTTAGGTCAAACGCGATTCTGAATACAACCGAATGCGTTGTCTTTTCTTCCAGATCCAATTGTACTTGGACCCGCCTTACTTCGGCTTGCCGGGGTGTAGGTAGAGTGGCGTACTTAGGGTGCTTGACCAGGCTAAGTCGATAGCACACTCCGGCCCTAGGTTGGCTTGGCGGCATTCAGGCGAGTGGGCCATAAACAATATTTGAATCTAGAAGAATCGACAATACAACTCGAATTGTATATGAACCAGTCGAACTAAAATTTCTTAAGAATTGCACGTCTTTGTTATAGACAAGAAAGAGAAAAAATAAAAAAGGTTGAGCCTGTACAAAATAAATGCACGTGGAGTCTGTTTCACATGAAGATGTCTTTCATTATAGGTTCGGGGTACAGGGGAAACAAGTACACTCTTAGGGTACGGAACCAGGCTAAGCGTGTTTAATTTCACGTTTGACCCAGGGTAGCTAGCCACACTTTTAGTCCTGAGACCGCGACAAGTGTTGCATGAACTTTGCGGACCTTCCGGGAAAGGTCTGGCTCTTCTCTCGGAGGAACTACCCGACTCTGTACAATGACTCTATAACATACACCTCAAGTTACTACAGACTAACCTCCGTGATATTAAGTGTAGAACTTACGGAGGTGCTCAATGTTCCAAGGATTTGGGAGAGGTGTCCCATCCTCCGTAGCCAAGCGAACGCTTCCGGGACGGGATACTTTAATCAGTCGGAAGGGTCCCTCCCAGCTGGGGGAGAGTTTGTTTAACCCTTCTCTGGATTGTATTCTTCGTAGCACCAGATCGCCTTCATCGAGCTGCCAGTTGTGTACATGCCGCTGATGATAGCGCCGAAGGGCTTGGCGGTATCGAGCATTCCGAACAGCTGCTTGGCACCTTCCCTCCTCAAGGAGGTCTAGGTCTTCACGCCGGAGCTGGTCCTGCGTGGCTTCGTCGAAGGTCCGGACCCGGAGTGACCCCAAGGTGATTTCCGGAGGAAGGATTGCTTCAGCTCCATACACCAGGAAGAAGGGTGTCTCTCCAGTTGACTGGTTTGGAGTTGTCCTGTTGGCCCATAAAGTGGGCGGAAGCTCTTCAATCCAGTTGGCTCCATGTTTTTTCAAGCGCTCATAGGTGCGCGTTTTGAGTCCTTTAAGGATTTCAGCATTTGCTCTATCGGCTTGGCCATTTCTTGCTGGGTGAGCTACGGAGGCGTAGCAAACTTGAAAGCCGAGGTCTTCGCAATATCCTTGAAATGCAGAGCTTGTAAATTGGGTCCCATTATCAGTGATGATTTTGTTTGGGACTCCTAATATGCATACAATGGACTGCAAAAAGTTGATAGTAGATTGCCTGTTGATTGTCACAACTGGAGTTGCTTCCGGCCACTTGGTGAACTTGTCAATGGCAACGTACAGGAACTTGTAACCTCTGATGGCTCTTGGGAAAGGTCCCAAGATGTCCATCCCCCACACAGCGAAGGGCCATGTAGGAGGTATCATTTGTAGGGGCTGAGCCAGTGTGTGAATTTGCTTTGCATGAAATTGACATGCTTCGCATTTCTTCACCAGCTCAGTTGCATCCTGGAGTGCTGTAGGCCAGTAGAAGCCATGCCAAATGGCTTTACCAACCAGCGTGCGCGAAGACGCGTGGTTCCCACACTCGCCTCCATGGATTTCTGCGAGGAGCTCGCAGCCTTCTTCCCTTGTGATGCACCGCATTAGGATGCCATTGGCACCGCGCCGGTAGAGATCCCCTTCTACCAACGTGTATCTTTTAGCCAATCTGACTACCCGGTCAGCGGATACATCATTGTCAGGAAGGATGTTGTCTTTCAAGTAGTTCCGGATCTCCGAGATCCATGCATGGGAACTAACTGGAGCATTTGAGTCTTGCGTGCTGGGTTGCTCGGAGCTTCCGGCAGCACCTACGACCCTTGATGGTTGCCATGGTAATAGGGCCATCGGGACCGTCAGCTTCGGGATGCTGATCTCGCCCCCATCGCTCAGTTCGGCAGGCTGAGCTGTGGGTTTTGACAACCTCCGGACAAAAGTTCCGTCAGGAGCCGGAGCTCCGGTTGATGCTTTTGTCGAGAGTTCGTCGGCTTTAGCGTTGTGGGCACGCTGGACATGGTGGAGATCTAGGACTTCGAAGTCCTTCTGAAGCCTCTGGACTTCAAGGAGGTAAGAAGCTAGCTGGAGATTGTTGCAGGAGCATTCGCCCTTCACTTGCTTAATGATGAGCTGTGAATCTCCCTTGACCAGCAGTTGCTTGACACCGTATGGCAGTGCCACCCTTAGTCCGTAAATGAGTGCTTCATATTCTGCCATGTTGTTGGTCGCCTTGAAGTCAAGGTGTACCATGTATTTTACCTTCTCTCTCGTTGTTACGAGGAGAAGGATTCCAGCTGCGGCCCCCTGCTTTTGCATGGAGCCGTCGAAGTAGAGGGTCCAGTGAGGCTCAGTGAAGACCAGAGCCTTGTGTTCTGGCTTCTGCTCGCTGGAGCCCCCAGGGTTTGATGGAGAGGGAGTCCATTCCGCCATGAAATCTGCCAATGCTTGACTCTTGATTTCTTGCCTTGAAAGAATTCGAGATCGAATTCGGCCAATTCCGCTGCCCACTTTGCAATATTCCCAGTTGAGTTGGGATTATGCAAGATTGCTCGAAGTGGGTATGAAGTCACCACTGAGATCTTGTGGGCTTGGAAATAATGGCGAAGCTTCCTGGAGGCAAAAAGAACTGCATAGAGCAGCTTATGCACCTCTAGGTATCGAGTCTTGGCGTCATGAAGTACTTCACTAATGAAGTACACTGGGCGCTGGATGGTCTGGACCCTCACGGAGGGGCCCGAAGCTTCCTCTTCATTGATCCGGATCCTCCTGGAGGGGTCCAGATTTTCTTCGGGGACTTCCGGGTCCTTGTTGGAGGAACCCGGAGCTTCTTCAGAAGCGACCTGGACCCTCCTGGAGGGGTCTGGGTCTTCTGAAGTAACTTCTTGTGGATTCAAGTCTGGGAGCTGGGACCCAGACTCGTATTCAGGAACCTCCAGACCCTCCTGAAGGGGTCTGGACTCCTGAGTACGGGATGGTTCTGGTCTCTCCGCAACCAGGACCATACTGACGACTTCGTCAGTGGCTGAAATGTAAAGCAGCAAAGGCTCACCAGGGTTCGGAGCTACCAGAATTGGTAGGATGGTGATGAGCTGTTTTAGCTCCTGGAACGCCTTTTCTGCTTCTTCAGACCATTGGAATGGTCCGGACTTCCTTAATAACTTGAAGAAGGGGAGTGCCCGTTCCGCCAGTCTTGAAATGAACCGGCTGAGGGCTGCTAGACATCCAGTTAGCTTTTGGACATCTTTGATGCGGGCTGGTGGCCGCATGTCTTCAATGGCTTTGATCTTCGCCGTATTAGCTTCTATGCCCCGGTGACTTACCAGGAAACCAAGAAGTTTTCCGGAGCTAACCCCAAAGACACACTTGTCTGGATTTAGCTTTGTGCGGGTGACCCGCAGCTTGTCGAAGACAGCCTGCAAGATGTCAAGGAGTGACTCCTTGTTCTTGACCTTGACCACGATGTCGTCGACGTACACTTCCACTATGTCTCTAATGAGTACTTCAATGGTTTTGTACATAGCTCGTACAAAGGTTGAAGCTGCATTCTTGAGACCAAATGGCATGGCTGTATAACAGTACAATCCATCTACTGTGATGAAAGAGGTATGCTCTTCATCTTCCCTAGACATTCTGATTTGATGATACCCAGAATATGCGTCTAGGAAACACAGTAATTCACAACCGGAGGTGGAATCCACTATCTGATCTATTCTAGCTAATGGGAATGGATCTTTTGTACATGCCTTATTTAGTGTTGTGTAGTCGATACACATCCGAAGCTTCCCGCCGGCCTTGGGCACAACGACTGGGTTTGCCAGCCATTTTGGATGGATGACTTCTCGGATGAATCCAGCTTCGAGCAACTTCTTCACTTCTTGTCGAATGAAGTCTTGTCGCTCTACGGATTGCTTCCAAGACTTCTGATGCATAGGCCGGGCGTCGGGGTAGATCTTCAGATTGTGCTCAATCACTTCCCTGGGGATCCTAGGCATTTGTGACGGTTGCCAGGCAAACACGTCGACATTAGCCCGTAGGAAAGCAATGAGCGCGAGTTCCTATTTGTCGTTCAATCCCCCCGATATACGGGTGGTCTAAAGCGGCATCAGAACCGATTTGGACGACTTTGACGGGAATGTCGGTGTCGCCGCTTGGCTGCACACGAGGTGCAGAAGTCGAGCCTCGCTGACGAATGCTCGGGGGTTTTGGAGCTTGCTCCTGCCTGGAGTCCTCCTCTTGCGCCGTAGTAAGCGCATGGAGTTCTTCCAGAGCAGTTACTCCGGCAGTACGATCTTCGCGGATCCGGAGAACGCCTACTGGTGTTGGCATCTTTAACACCAGGTAACCATAATGAGCAGCTGCCATGAATTTGTACAAGGCAGGCCTACCCAAGATGGCATTGAAGGGTAAGTTGATCTGAGCAACATCAAAGACCAACTTCTCGGTGCGATACTTCTCCCGGGTCCCAAAGGTAACAGGGAGGGTAATAGCTCCGAGTGGGGTAATAGCTCCCGGACCTACTCCGGAGAAAGGTCAGAGCTGAAGCTTGGTAAAAGCTTCGAAGCTTATGAGGTTGAGCCCCGAACCTCCGTCTAACATGACATGGTGGAGTTGGATGTTATTGATGGTAGGAGATACCATCAAAGGTAGCTGACCTGCTCCAACCATGCTTTGAGGGCAGTTCGAAGCATCAAAAGTGATGGTTGTGTCCATCCACTTCCGATGAGGCTCCGCCCTGGCTGTAGGAGCTACAGCAGCCATGTCCCGACGCATAGTCTTGATGACGCGGCGGGAGGTGATGTCCCATGATCCACCAAAAATGGTGTTCATGGTCTTCCGACGCTCGTTGTCAGAGACGTCGGAATAGTCGTCGACAGAGTGTAGATGGCCTTCAGGACCTTTTTGGGATCCTGAAAACCTAACTCCTCTTCAGCCGGAGCTTCGCCAACTTTTTGTTTTCCTTCCCTCTGTCGGAAAGGAGCTTCTTCCCGGCGCTTGTTGTAGCGCTCGGGAAGGTTTTGGACCTCCCAGTGGTCTTCCAAACTGTGGTTGTCCGTTTTGTGAATTGGACACCACACCTTTGGTTTGCTACCGTCTTCAGAAGATGGTCGAGGTCGCTTCTCGGGGCGTGGCCCCCGGCCACCCGGAGCTGCAGCAACTGCAGCATTGGATGCACCGGCCGACGGCTTCTTCTTGCCGTTGGTCTTTTTCTTCTTCTTGCCACTCCCGGAGGTAGCGGCTTCTCCTTTTGAGGATTTCTTGTGATCCTCCAGAGTTGGTTTGGAGTGCATTTCACGGCCCTCCACAGCTCTGGCACATTTGTCAGCCAAGCTGAAGAGTTCTGTGACACTGGTAATCTCCTTGATCGCCAGTTTCTCCAGCATCTTCTTATCCCACACTTCCTGTCTAAATGCCACGATGACAGAGGTGCTAGAGATAGAAGGGATAGTGTTTCGTACCTGAGAGAATCTCTGGATGAATGATCGCAGGGATTCTCCTCCTTTTTGCACAACTGCAAAAAGATCCAGTTCCGTGCCTGGTCGGGTGTAAGAACTCCCGAAGTTGGCGGTGAACTACCGGCACAACTCCTCCCAACTGCTGATGGAGTTGGGTGGAAGGCTCATAAACCAGGACCTGGCAGTCCCAGTTAAAGCCATTGGGAAATAATTGGCCATTACGGCCTCATTTCCTCCAGCTGCCAAGATAGCAGTGGAGTAAATCTGAAGAAATTCGACAGGATTAACGGTCCCATCAAACTTCTCCGGCAGGTGAGGCCAGAACTTCTGTGGCCACCTGACCATATGCAGATGCATGGCCAGGGCTGAACAGCCTCCTCCTACTCCTTCAGGAGCAGGAATGTCTTGAGCTTCTCATCTTTCACGAGCACGCTCAATATGGACTCGGCCGTCTTGTTGGCGATATCGGTGAATAAGCTCCGCCCGGAGGTCATGAGTTGAAAGCCTTGATACCGTGTGAGTGCGTCGTGCCCCGGAGGGCAACGACGTCACCTGCTGTGATGCAGCACGTCTCCTGTTGTTGGAAACGTGCGGACCAAGTCTGCCAGACAAGGTCCATCGCTGCGACAGGGCCCATCCTGAAGGAGGAGGACCCTGGTTGCTGATGCGGTCGGCTGTTGCAGCAACCAAGTGTTCCACATCGGCCCTCCACTGCTCCATTGCATCCCGGGATGCGTCCGGAGGTGGTGGGCGCTGAAGAAGAGCACGTGCTGCATGAAGCGCGTGTTCCGGGTTGTCAAGATTCGCCGACGCAGTGATTGACGCCGGTGCACCATCGCGTTGTCCAGCTTGATTTGCTGGTGGAGGCGGCAGTGGTGGAAGGGTGACTCCTGCTGGAATCGTGGTTCCTGCTGGTGGCTGCATATTGGAGGGATTACCCCCAACAACTTGAACAGCGGGATGACCATTGGATGATCCAATGGCTGAGTTCACCATTCTTGAAATCTCCGGGCCCCTTCCTGGAGCGCCAACTATCGGTGGTTTTGATCCGGCAGATCTCCCTACACTACTAAAGTGTTATAGGAGTTTGAGGTTAGGTATGGGCGCGCGGAGATTCCAGAAGGTGAGATGTCGAGTGACACAAGGGACACGAAGATTTACGTGGTTCGGTCCGCCTGAGCGTAATACCCTACTCCACGGGGTGTGTTGGTGTTGTATTGGATGTATGAGCTCAACGTCAGTTGAGAGTGTAAAGTCAGCGTGTCTCCGGAGAGTGTGTCCTATGTATCGTCAGCCTGTCCTTTTATAGTACAAGGGCAGGCCGTTACAAGTTAGCCTGGCCCGACATGTGGCCCCGGTGGTTACTGATATTGATACACATTCAACACGTTTAATTGCCCTTAATGACCGAGTTATGGGCTTTGACAGCACCGTTACTGGTAATTAAGGTCGTCCGATCATGTGTCATTAATATAGTATTAATGACACTTGATCGGGTCTTGAAGTCTTTGATTCCCCTTTGAAGATCCGGAGCCGTTGTGGAGTCTTCTGGAGGTTAGAGGCTGAAGATATAACGGTTGGACATGTGGGAGCGCTGGAGCACACTGTGGGGAACAGATAGGTCCGGTGTTACCCGACAGGTGTCAGTTCCGAAGCTTCCCTCGGTCTGGGGTTAGGTCCGGGGGTGCCATTTCGGTACATAGTCCGGAGCTTCCCCCTTGTGGGCTGTAGTTCCGGTTTGATAGTACACGTGGCGACCCTGGGACTAACCATGTTGGAGATGCGGGTCTGGTTATGTCTGACATGTGGGCCTCCGAAGGTCTTCAAATCATGTAGATGACTTTCCCTTGAGATCTTTGCAATCCCAAGTAGTATATGGTACCAAGGGTACCGACACTGGCAATCAAAGAAGTTACCAGTGTAATAGAACTCTTCAGCCTAGCAGACAAATGTGCTAAAGTTGCGGAGGGCCGTGAGATGCACTCCAAGCTAGCTCCGGAGGCCAACAAGAAGTCCTCCAAACCTAAAGCCAGTACATCTGGAGATGGCAAAAAGAAAAAGAAGCCCAATGGCAAGAAGAAGTCGTCGGCTGGTGCGCCTACTGCTGCGTGTACTGCAGTTCCAGGTAGTCGACGACCAAGCCCAGAAAAATGACCTCGTCCTTTGTCGGAAGACGGCAACAGTTCCAAGATGTGGTGTCCGATCCACAGGACGGACAAACACAGCCTGGAAGAATGTCGAGAGGTCCAGAACCTTGCCGAGCGCTACAACAAGGGCCGGGAAGAAGCTCCTTTTTGCCAGCGGGAAGGGAAACAAAAAGTCGACGAAGCTCTGGCCAAGGAGGAGCTAGTTTTTCAGGACCCCAAGAAGGTCCTGAAAGCTGTCTACAACACCGTCGATGATGAATCCGATGTCTCTAACAACGAGCATCGAAAGACCCTGAACATCATTTATGCTGGTTCTTGGGACATCACCTCTCGCCGCATCCTCAAGACAATGCAGCGGGACATGGTCGTTGCAGCTCCCACCTCTATGGCGGAGCCTCATCGGAAGTGGATGGACACTCCCATCATTTTTGATGCTTCAGACTGCCCACGCAACATGATCGGAGCTAGCCAACTCCCATTGATGGTGTCTTCGACCATTAACAATATCCAACTTCACCATGTAATGGTGGACGGAGGTGCAAGACTGAACCTCATAAGCTTCGAAGCCTTTGTCAAGCTCCATCTCCAACCTTCGGACCTTCGCCGATCTCGACCTTTTTCTAGTGTAGGTCCGAGGGCCATTACCCCTCTCGGCTCCATCACACTGCCAGTGACCTTCGGGACTCAGTAGAACTACAGAACCGAGAAGTTGGTCTTCGACATCTCGCAGATCAGTCTGTCGTTCAACGCCATTTTGGGCAGGCCTGCCTTGTACAGGTTCATGGCCGCTGCCCATTATGGTTATTTAGTGTTGAAGATGCCAACACCTGCGAGCGTTCTTCGGATCCGCGGAGATCGCACCGCAGGAATCACTACATTGGAAGAACTCTATGCACTTAATGCAGCGCAGGAGGAAGCACCCGGTAAGGAGCCAGTTCCAAACCCTCTGAGCATTCATCATCGAGGCTCTACCTCCACACCTCGTGTGCAACCAAGCGACGACACTAACATTCCTGTCAAAGTCGTCCAAATTGGTTCCGATGCTGCTGAGACCACCCGTATATCGGGAGGTTTGAACAACAAATAGGAACTCGCGCTCATCACCTTCCTCCGGTCTAATGTCAACGTGTTTGTGTGGCAACCGTCGCAAATACCTGGGATCCCTAGGGAGGTGATTGAGCACAATCTGAAGATTTATCCCGACGCGCGATCTGTACACCAGAAGCCCCAGAAGCAATCAATCGAGCGGCAAAACTTCATCCGATAGGAGATCAAGAAGTTGCTCAAAGCTGGTTTTATCCGAGAGGTGTTTCATCCAAAATGGCTGGCAAAACCAGTTGTGGTGCCCAAGGCTGGCGGGAAGCTTCGGATGTGTATTGACTGCACCACCTTAAATAAGGCATTTTCAAAGGATCCTTTTCCACTACCTAGGATAGATCACATAGTGGACTCCACATCCGGGTGTGATCTATTGTGTTTCTTAGATGCATATTCTGGATATCATCAAATTCAAATGTCTAAGGAAGATGAAGAGCATACTACCTTCATAACAGTAGATGGATTGTATTGTTATACTGCCATGCCCTTTGGTCTCAAAAATGTTGCTTCAACATTTGTGAGATTTATGTACAAAACATTTGGACAGCTAATAAGAGACTTGGTGGAGGTGTACGTCGATGACATCGTCGTGAAGAACAAGAACAAGGAGTCACTCCTTGACAATTTACAAGATGTCTTCGACAGGTTGCGCATCACACGAACCAAGATGAACCCGGACAAATGCGTCTTTGGGGTTAGCTCTGGGAAGCTTCTAGGTTTGTTGGTGACTCACTGAGGAATTAAAGCAAATCCAACAAAGATCAAGGCTATAGAATAGATGCGGCCCCCAACCCGCATCAAGGATGTCTAGAAGTTAACTGGATGTCTAGCTGCGCTCAGCCGGTTCATCTCAAGACTAGCAGAATGGGTGCTACCCTTCTTCAAACTCTTCAGGAAGTCCGGACCATTTCATTGGCCTAAAGAAGCAGAAAAAGTGTTTCAACAGCTGAAACAACTCCTCACCACACTACCGATCTTGGTAGCTTCGAATCCTGGTGAGGCTTTATTGCTTTATATTTTTACAACTACCAAAGTTTTCAGCATGATCCTGATCGCGGAAAGATCGGATCCACATCCAGTCTAGGAGCCCAGACCCCTCCGGGAGGGTCCGGAGTAACCTGAAGGCGTGTTTGGGCCTCAACCCCCAGACACAAAACCTCAAGGCGAAATGCTAGGAGATCAACCTCACTCACCTGAGGGGTTCACCTAGCCAACCAATATGATTCAAACCTTTCTAACAAGGTCCGAGTCGAACAAGAAGAAGTTTTGGACCCCTCCGGGAAGGTCCAAGAAGCTTATCAAGAAGGTCTGGACCCCTCCGGGAGGGTCCGAGTCGATGGAGAAGAAGCTATGAGCCCTTCCAAGAGGGTCCAGACGGTCCAGCGCCCAGTGTACTTCATCAGCGAAGTACTCTGTGATGCCAAGACAAGATACATTGAGGTGCATAAGCTGCTTTATGCAGTTCTTATTGGCTCAAGGAAGCTTCGCCACTACTTCCAAGGCCACAAAATATCAGTGGTAACATCTTTCCCACTACGTGCTATTTTGCAAAACCCTAACTCTATTGGGAACATTGCAAAGTGGGCATCGGAGTTGGCTGAGTTTGACCTAGAATTTGTGTCACGACAAGCAATCAAAAGTCAAGCTTTGGCATGCTTCGTGACGGAATGGACTCCCTCTCCATCAAATCCTGGGGGCCCCAGTGGGCAAAAACCAGAACCCAAGGTTTTGGTATTCACTGAGCCTCACTGGACTCTCTACATCGACGACTCCGTGTAGTTGCGGGGGGACAGAGCTGGAATCCTTCTCCTTGCTCCGACTGGGGAGAAGGTCAAGTACATGGTTCACCTTGATTTCAAGGCGACCGACAATATGGCAGAGTATGAAGCTCTCATCTATGGACTCAAGGTGGCACTATCTTATGGTGTCAAACAACTGTTGGTGAAGGGTGATTCACAACTCATCATCAATCAAGTCAAAGGCGAATGCTGCTGTAACAATCCCCAACTAGCTGCTTATCTCCTTGAAGTCCAGAGGCTCCAGAAGAACTTTAATGTCCTGGATCTCCATGATGTTCAGCATCAACATAATGCTGAAGCTGACAAACTCTCGATGAAGGCTTCAACCGGAGCTCCGGTTCCTGACAGAATCTTCATCCGGAGGTTGTCAAGACCAATAGCTCAACCTACCGAACTGAGCAAAGGGGGGGGGGGAGACCAGCACCTCAAAGCTGGTAGTTTCGATGGCTCTGTTACCATGGCATCTACCAAGGGTCGTAGGTGCTGTCGGAAGCTCCGAGCAACCCAGCACGCAAGACTCAGAAGCTCAAGTTAGCCCTGATGCATGGATCTCAAAGATCCGGAGCTACTTGAAAGACAATATCCTTCTTGAAGATAGTGTATCCACTGATCGGATTGTCAGATTGGCTAAAAGATACACGTTGGTAGAAGGGGATCTCTACCGACGCGGTGCCAATGGCATCTTATTGCGGTGCATCGCAAGGGAAGAAGACCACGAGATCCTCATGGAGATCCATGGAGGAGAGTGTGGGAACCATGCTTCCTCCCGCACGTTGGTTGGTAAAGCCTTCTGACATGGTTTTTACTGGCCTACAACACTCTAGGATGTAGTTGAGCTAGTGAAAAAATGTGAAGCGTGCCAGTTCCACACAAAACATATTCATACACTGGCTCAATCACTACAAATGATACCTCCTACATGGCCATTCGTTGTGTGGGGCATGGACATCTTGGGACCATTCCCAAAAGTCGTCGGAGGTTACAAGTTCCTCTATGTCGCCATCGACGAGTTCACCAAGTGGCCAGAAGCAACTCCAGTGGTGACAATCAACAAGCAATCAGCAATCAAGTTCTTGAATCCATTATATGCAGATATGGAGTTCCAAATAAAGTCATAACTGACAAAGGAACCCAACTCACAAGTGATGCATTTCAAGAATATTGCGAAGACCTCAGTATACAACTGAGCTACGCCTCAGTAGCTCATTCAGCAAGTAATGGCCAAGCCGAGAGAGCAAATGCAGAATCTTAAAAGGACTCAAGACGTGCACATATGAGCACCTGAAAAAGCATGATGCCAATTGGATTGAGGAGCTTCCATCCACATCGTGGGCGAACAGGACAACTGCATTCCGGTCAACTGGGGAGACTCCCTTCTTCCTGGTGTACGGAGCTGAAGTAGTTCTTCCTTCGGGGATAACCTTGGGGTCCCTCCGGGTCCAGACCTTCGATGAAGCCGCGCAAGACCAGCTCCGGCATAAAGACCTTGACCTCGTCGACGAGGGAAGGTGCCAAGCAGCAATTCAGAATGCACGTTATCGCCAAGCGCTCTGGCGCTATAATCAAAGGCATGTGTGTAATCGACAGCTTGAAGAAGGTGATCTGGTACTTCAGAAGATACTAACTCGTGAAGGAATGATAAAATTCTCCTAGCTGGGAAGGTCCCTTCCGAGTGATCAAAGTATCCTGACCTGGATGTGTTCGCTTGGCAACTGAGGATGGGATTCCGCTTCCTAATTCTTGGAATATCTAGAAAGATTATACCAATATGCTTGTTATCATGTCGAATTTCTTTGGATCTAGAACTCAAACAAGAATGATAAGTCACAAACAACTTATAGATAAAAGAACGAATTTTACTATTTCCTTGTCTTAAATGCGTAAGAAAAACAGAAGAATATAGTGATGGTGGACGACGCCGGAGCGACCATGTTCCGACATCCTCCAAGGGGGCCTGCTGTCGACGTGTCATATGTTGATAGAGGGTACCGTCGGAGCTACCAAGCTCCGACAATCCCAGGGGCCCCGCCGTCGATGGGTCGGAAATAAAGACTTCGGACCTAAAATCTATAAGTTTGAAGCGTTCAAGTCATCAACATACTATCAAATCCTTTTGGTACACGTACACACTTGAATTGTGCACATATACCAGGGGGCCAACAAGACAGAGCACAATATATTGAAGACAAGACAACAATAAAGTGAAATTCATGGCAAAGTGGATTTCATTAATTCGAAGCACTGGATTACAAAATTGGGATTATATCAGAAGGCAAAAGGAAAAAGTCCTAGCTACTGGAGGATCTAAGTCCCGCAAAAGAATGAGGAGACATTCTGGGCAACTTCTTGGACGTTGGCCTTGGCAGCGTCCTCCTCTTCAGCAAAGGGACCCTGGAGCATCGGGTCTACAGAGAATTGGGGGTCTCGGCTCACATAGCACGTCAGCACATATTCTGCGATGTTCATAGCTAAAGACTTCCCCTCTATCTCCAGCTGGTCCACAATGACATTGCCCATCGCGTCGAGTTTGCTGCTAGCAGCATCGAGGGCCACTAGTGCTCGGTCCAAGTCCAGCTCCTGATTGTCTGGACGTACAGGATGAAGCCTAGTGGCGTCAGCGCGTCGTTGGCTCGCCCCAAGAAGTCCTAAACTTGAATGGACTCCGTCTCCCTCAAGCTCCACAGCTCCCCCAGTGATCTTCGGGCGGCCACAAGATCCGAACCTTCCTGAGCGAGGCGCTCGACCACTTTGTCATGTTGCTGCATATTTTTAGCAACTTGCTTCTCGCGATCGGTCAACTCCATCTCTCTAAGGTGGATGTGGTTCCGCCTTTCTGCCAGGTCTTTTTCCCTGCCTCTCACTTTCCCTTCCCTGGTGGCGACATCAGCTTCTCTTTTCGAGAGCTCCTGCCCCAGTTTCCAGTACTTCTCCTTTCCCTCTTTATGCCACTGCTAAAACTTCTTTTAGCGACCCGCCAAATTTTGCTCTCCTAGAGTTAGCTTCTGGGTGAGCTCCTCCTCCCTCTTCAAAAGATCCTCCTGCTGTTCAAGGAGCTTTGCTTCCCTCGCCTCAAGGTCCACTCGGCGCTTCAAGAGGACCTCGTTTAACTCATTGAGGTTTTCGTGACGCTCATCAGCAGCATCACTCCTCTCCTTTGCTTGCTCAAGGATCTCCCTAGAGTTAGCATCGAGCGCCCTAATGGAAACTTCCTTCTCCTCTAGTAGCATGTCCTAGTATTCCATTCAGGCCTTTCCCTCTTAACCCACTCCTTCTGGTCAGCAAGCCTTGTCGGCGCAAGTCTGGTCTCAAAATGGATCATGTTATGCCAACACCTTAAGGTGTTGCGCTCCTCCTCCAGGGCTCTGCTCTCATGATCGAAGGCGAGTTGGACTTGTCAGAGGCTTGAGCGGACGTTTTCTATGGACAATGCCAGGGGAATAGGCTCCGGGCCTGCTGGGGTCAACTCTGCTGGCTCCAGGGGGTTCTCCATTACAAAAATAGGGTCCCACTGAACAAGTGAGGACCTCTGAGTTTCGGCAGCGCTGCGAACGCTCTCTGGAAGCCCATCAGCAGCAGTAGAGAAAGAACCCACTGGGGGAACTCCCACCTCCGGAGCGGAAGTCGGAGGCACTGCTTCTGGGTAATCAGTTACCGGTTTTGAAGGCGGAGAACCTGCCGCCACTTCGTCATGCTGCTCCGACTCTGGCCCAGAAACCTCCGGGGCAGCTACCTTTGGGGCAACGGTGTGAGCTTCATCCGGTGCCTCTACTACCGCTGGCTCAAGAGCTGGCATGTCAGCCACTTCCGATTCAGCGACCAGAGCTTCAAGCATTTCCGGCTCAGCCACCGGACCTTCAACAACTTCTGGCCCAAGGGCTGGAGCTTCAACCATCTCCGGCCCAATGGCCAGGCTTCAATCGCCTCTGGCTCAGCGGCCAGAGCTTCAATGACTTCCAGCTCAAAAGCCAGAGCTTTTAACATCTCCGGCTCCGGCACTGGAGCAACAACCTCTGACACTGTTGCCAGTGGTGCACCTTCAACTTCTCCCCAGTGGTCCGGCGCTACCACGGGAGCTCCCGGCGATGACTCTAAATATAAATCCACGACGGCTAGTGCCAGAGCTACCTTGATTTCTGCCACCACATGAGGAGGAGGCTCCATGGTCGAAGCCGGAGCTTCAGCATGCGCAACCACAGTCGCTGCAACAGATGTCGAAGTCCTTTACTCCTTTCACGTCACCCTGGAAACAAAGAGATGAGAAGATTAAAGACACAACAAAAACAAGATTAGCATTTTAAGGCGAGCACACGATGGTTACCTAGGGATGCTACCGCCCTAGTCACCGCGGAACCTCTTCTTCTGAGGCCTGGAACCAGAGCCCACCAAGTATGGTGAGACAACAACAGGTTAGTGTTGACTGTTCGGAGCTAGCGCCTCTCGAAGACGCCTGCGTCGGAGAATGTGTAGCCACAAAAGACCTCCCTCGTAGGGGAGAAGGGGCCGTTGTAGAAGGAGCAGGCCTGACGGACCTCCCATCAGCATGCTTCAGCTTCCTCTTCCGACTGGAGGGTTCGGCTGGCTCTTTTTCCTTGCCCTTGCTGATGTCTTCAACCCTCTTGCTCGAAGCAGGTGGCCACCTCCTTGGAAGCTCCGAGGATTACAACCCTGGAGGGTCGGCGTCGTTCTACCTCGCCATGGTCGTCTAGCGCATGCATCTTCCTCCAGAGCTCCCTGCTGATCTCTAGAATCATTTTCAAGGGCAGGAAAGCAGCCGACGGAGCCAAGTCATCGCAGTCAACTAGCCCATGCTGAAATTTCTTGATATGAAGCTTCATAGCTTCATCATCCAAGTTGGACTTTAGACCGGTTTCAATCCGGTTGTCATCCATTACGCTGTTGAGAGGCCAGGCGAGCATCTCCCTCTTCCTCAGCGGAGCCCAACTGTTGACCAAGAATTTTCTGAAGACAATCTGAGGGGTCACTCCACCCTCCACGCATTCTCGGACCCTGGTTAGGACAGGATTGAACACCTCTGACAACATCAGAACTACATTCCAGGCCTCGTTGTCGATGTTGAGAAGTCCATGAGATAGCTCCAACCTATCGTGCTCATCCGCTGCAATAACGATCTTGTATTTCTTCCAATTGTCCCATTTGCCCGAGGCGACTTCATGTACTTGAAGGGGCAGTTCTTGCGCTTCACAAAGTAATAGAAGCCTACCAATTTTGTCCCCTTGCCGGTGGTATGAGCTGTGAAGAAGGTTCGGAACAACTCAACGCAGGAAGGCATGCCCACCCACATCTCGCAAAAGTGGACAATGGTGGCAACGAGTAGAAGGGAGTGCGGGCCGAGATGATGCAATTGGAGACCGTAAAAGTCCAGCAGCATCAGGATGAAGCTCGAGAACGGTGGGATCAGTCCCACCATGGCATACGCCAAAAAATACACCATCTCCCCGCTGCTCTCCTTCTTGAAAGGGAGCTTGCTGATGTGGACTAGGTGGCTGAAGGAGTCACTGGACCATCCCATGAAGGTTCAGAACTACATCAGATTGTGTTTGCTCTAGATGCGGCTCTTGGGAAGACCCAACTCCATCGTGGCAAAGTGGAAAAAAGGAAGGGAAATTTAGGCAATGTTTGGGTGGCTCTGAGCGCAAGTTTGATCGAAAGCGTAAAGAGTCCTCAAACCGTGCATACATTCCTTCTTAAGTAAGCCTCCGCGACGCTTGTATGGAAACCGCAATGAGAGCAGGGTCACATTTAAAAAATCTACCCCGTCAATTATGAATGGACCCGGGACCACCCCAACGAAGAGATCGAGGTTATTACCCCAGGCGAACTATTGTTATGATGGGCGGTGGGAAACCCAAAGGTAGCACCCGGACAAGGCGATGGGAACCGATACAGTTCTCGTATTGGGAACTGGCGACGTTAAATTGCGTGAGATCCACACTCAAAGGTCTCATCTGCCACATTCATAACAATCCACGCGTCTATGGTTTAAATCTGGACCATCACTCCAATGGCACATCAGAAGGCTTTTGAAGTCATAGCGTGGGAATCGAGGATGGCTCCACCTCCGTTAGAATAACTTAACCCAAAGGATTTCTCCCATAGGTGGGCCCAGGAGCCACTGTCGGTACCCTGCGCACCGGGTACCCCACGGTACCGTAAGAAGTGCAAGAGAGTTCCACCTGTCAAAGTTAGAGGTCTCCTCAGGCCCCACACATTATACAGCACCGGACCCGCATCCCTCATATGGGTAGCTCCGGGATTGACACGTCTAATGTAACTCTGGAACTAAACTCCCAACGCAGGGAAGCTCTACAATCAACACGTATATAACGACCCCAGACCTAACCCCCGGCAGAGGGAAGCTCCGGTGTCGACACGTGTATAGCGGCTCCGGAGCTACCTCCCCATAAGGGGAAGCTCCGAAGCTGCCATGTGTGGAGCCTCGGGACCTACACCACCAACGAGTACACTGGCGGATCTCTAATAGCACAGACATTCAAGGGACTGTTAAAGCAGCAGTTACCAAACCTGATCACGTGTCGTTAATGCTGTATCAATGACACACGATCAGAGCATTGTTAATAGGGGTAACACAGTCATTAAGGTACATTACCACACTATTAAGCACGCTTAATACTCATAGACAGTGTATTAGGCTATTAAATATGCCAGGGCCACATGTCGGGCTAGGCAAACGTTGTAACGGTCGGTCCAGGATTATAAAAGGACAGACCGCATGATACAGAAAAAGGATAAGTCAAGCACTACGCCTGCCTACAGAAGAGAGGTCCTTTATACAACAACACAAACCCCATGGAGTAGGGTATTATTCTCAGGCGGCCCGGACCACGTAAATCTCTCTTGTCACCATCTTTTTCTTGATCTCTGCATGCCCAAACCAATACGTAAACCTCCGCAGGCTACATTTAGTAGTACTGGGGGAACTGTTGTTCTCACACCTCGACATTAAGCTTTCCAGACATGTATATATATTCCTATGTTGCTGTTTGGATTTTGGACTTATCTCTATTCGAAGTTCACAATTTTCCTGGCTGGTTCCGGTAGCACATATACTCTTGTTCCAGTTTTTAACTCAAGTTTATAAATATTTTTGATCTGAATTTGGGGCAACAATGAATTATAAAGTTGTAGCATAGATCCTTCCCTTTCCGAAAATGCATCACAATGTCCTAGAAGAGTTTTCTATGAAGAGATATGGCAAAAATACAGCTGATGGTTCACTCAGTTTCAAAAATACAGCATTGGTGATTATGGTGCACTTTCATCATCTTAGAAAGGTCTTATGGCTTGGAGGTCAACATAAAACTTATTGAAGACTTTCCAAGCTTTTCAAAAATTGTTCATTTGCCTCCATAGACTTTCTGGAATATGAGATATGGAAGATTGATCATAGGGTACAAGATAGTTCAAAACTGGAGTATCAAAATCAGTTCTGTTTCAGCTGACCATACTGTATAAATTAAAAATTTGCATACAGTAAAGGTCAGTACCAGGATTTGAGTTGAATACGAAAGTTTTATTTCACTTCATAAATTTTCCATATTGTACTTGCACACCTCCAGGTGAGCTCTGGATTAAAAGTTATTCAGGTTTGAGGTTGACTAAATTTTCTAGAAATTTTGACAGAACATCCCCTGTATATGTGGTTATCACCCACAGTTTATACAGGTATATCAAAACAATATATTGAGGTAATGACAGAATAAACATGGTACAACATCATGTTAACATCCCAGAAATAGAATAGTTCATCCTTACAAAGTTGTTATACAGGTCAAGCGCGCAAATTTAAAACTATACACAAATGGTTCCTGGTTATGAACTGCCAGAACATTGTTTGCAACAAATGGAATTTGGCACTGCTATTGCAAGATTCAGTCCAAGAGTCGAATAGAAAGTTGATAGAGGGTTTCCTAAGATTTCCAGGAATGTATTTATATGACTGTCACCTTTCTGGATTAAGAGTTATAACTATCTAAACATCACAGATTGAGTACAGGGTTTCTGCCAGCAGTCCTGCAGATCTCAAAATTTGATTTGGTTCAATGTCGAATTAGAGAACACTTTGAATTACCAAGTTGTATAGCTGATTATTCCCTTTCCAAATATGTATCGTAATGATTCAGGAGATTTTTCTACAGGATGTTATGGCAAAAATACAGAGACTTTGCAATGGTATAGGCATCTGGAGTAGTTTTGCTAGAGTTCGAATTTCACCAGGATATCAAATATTTCCGTCTTAGTGGTCAACAGAAAGTTTTTAGAGGCCTTCAAGAGCTTTTCATCCATATAGCATATCCTTGTGCTCTCTACTAACTAACAAAGATTGCAACCTGGTGAAGTTGAGCAAACTTCTGCCAGAAACAAAGAATCTTGGTTCTACCCTTCGTTGAGTTGGAATTCAATTTATGGAGTCCAAGACATACCAGCAACTGATAGTCAGACTTTCAAAACATAATGCATCCATACTGTCATGGGGGGTAATAGTCAAGTATCAAATGTGATACTGATGGTACTACGTGCCTCACCAACTATAATCTAACCGGTATATTCGGATACGTCTATAGGTGGCCCTAGTATGAATCACTCGCAAACATGTTCTACACGGGTCGCTATCGTAGTTAGTGTACTGCAGAAGACAAACAATCCCCTTTCACTCCTTCACACCTCAAGGGCGGCATAGGGAAACACGATAGGCAGTCACAATAATATATATGAAAGTAAATGCATACGACTTTGGTGTGAGTCGCCCTCGAGGGAAGTCATGTCTTGTGGTACATGGTTGTACTATGTCTGTACAACAAAGACTCCCGCACGAACCGGCTTATAAACGCTCGGGCATACGTGTTTCGTGCACTCCCATAGAACATGAATAGTTCTAGAGATGCATACTATCGGGTTATCCACCACCCGACGTGGGCTCCCACTAATTTTGAAGCACAATGGATTACCGCGTGTCATATGTTCTTAGAAACATGGAGCGTTTCAGTGACTCATATTGACTTTCCGTGCAAGCCACAGAAACAATCACATACCACATCCCGTATGGACGAGCTTACCGAGATTGATCCGCTCTTGGTGGCGTACCTTACCTCTTACCTGACGTTGGAGCGTCATTACGGAAATAGTAACCAGTATGTTAGCTTACCACCTTTATATCTTGTACTAGTAATACTCCTTATAGGGGAATATAACTATTTCCTCACTCATATACTCCTAAGTTTTTGAAAATATGCTCTTTTCAGGCACACTGTTCCCAATGATGCTCTGATACCATGGTGTGGGGACCATTGTCCCGACATCCAAGGATCTCATTGGGTGGTGTCGTGCGATGCGATACCTAACAGTATACATGAAAAGAACCAGAATAAAATACAAATCAATTATTTTATTTATAAACACTGCGGAAGTTTTTACAATAATAAACAAAGGAAAGAGTCTATACATCATATCTACGCTCTCAGCTCTAGCTATGCAAAAGCAAAGTCATCCATGCCCTTAGGACGCTTCGCACTAGCAACACTCACTCTCCTGATCACGGCGGCGTGCATGGCTCTCACTCAGCCGTGAACGCTGATCAGGGTAAGGCATCGCCGTCAAGCCCTTCATCAACAGTATAACCTGCAAAAACTCGTTAACTGCAAATGTGAGCATAAGGCTCAGCAAGACTGACCCGTCTCACTAGACATATGCAAGGTAAAGCCTAAACATAGGTAGGAAATAGCATAAATAGACTCGCCTACAAGTGGATCCTTATAGTCATGTTTTAAGTAGCAAATGACATTCCTTCGGAACAACACATCATAGACTCTACAATCAAACAAGAAACATTTTGCCAATGATATGACATGCCCAAAGCACATAATGCTATTACAAGTTCAGTGTTTGGAAAATATAAACTTTAATTGTGCTATCTCCAAGTCACACAAGTTGCAATACAATAATAATTATGGCAGTAGTTCATAATAATTCAACTACTCTTTATTACTACATCACGGCGCAGTGAACAAGCGGTACTCAAATAACCGCGAGGGATTGTGATTGCAATCAGTAGACACCCGGATAACACGTCACGCGCACCCGTGCATAAAAAGCGTGCAATGCTCCTCACCATGTCATACGCAACAACCTTTCACAAGAAACTCAAACGCTGAACCAGTCCGCCCATCGCAAGCATAAGGTCCCTGCACGGAGTGTGTCTGTGCCCGCTAGCAGATTTACACCTTACTATCCTCAACCCACCCATATCGATAGTGGGCTATGCCTCGACACCCAAGTTATCAAGTTACATCAATTTCCTAGGTTCCATATGCCCAATATGCATCCGATGCAGTTCAAACTTGTCCAGCAAGGCCGCACACGGATCGGTCCTCAATCGACACAAGCAGGGCTACGCAAGTGAGACCACGTCTCACTACATCCTACCCGCTGCTCAGTCTCAAATTCATATTAATATACAATTCTTTGATCAAATCCACCCCGTGTGATAAAATCCTATCTCGCGAGTAGATTCCAACTACTCGACTTCTACTGGATTCCTCAAAACAATAGCATGACATTTTCTACTTGTCAAGCTATAGACCTACCCAATACTCCATGGGATTGTTGGGTCATGCAAGTGGGGTAACAAGCACCTTAGCCCTAATGCACAAAACTCATCCTAGACATAAGTGGTACAAATAGAAACTTTGAAATATCACTTAAATGCAAACCGGGGCTTGCCTTAGTTTGCGACTCGATTAAATGTCAATGGTCAGTGGTCTTCTTATGAGACTCCGCCAAGGACATCAAGATGGTGACTCCTCAGCTCCTCCTCCAAGTGAAGTTCCTCTTCGATCATCTCCATCACGTGTCCTGTTGACATGATTATGCATATAAGAAAAACAATGTAATATAATAATAGACCAAATGTGGTTATATACACCTTAAGATGGAGAAGCTTGACTAGGAGGGACAGACATGGCTCTGTTCTGTGGAGAAACAGAGGATGAGTCAAGGTGGTCATAGTAGTGTCGAGGTAAGAACTGAAGGTGCAATGTAAGCACACCTTGCAGCTTAGCAATCAACACTTGGAGCTAAGCCACATAAGAGTGATAAGACTGAGTGGTGAGGAAGTGTTTGGCTGAATAGTGTAAGGATAACTAAGGTATCAAGGTGGAACATAGAATGATTAAGGTATGAGATGACTATGCAAAGCATAAGATTGAAACTCCAGATTAAATATTATGACTGAAGAATTGAAGTCATCTAAGAACTAAGAGACAATCTACAAAGCTTCTAAGGACTTAGGAGGAACTTACTATGGGTTTTCCTTATTTGTTCTAAGATTCTTACTCTACATTACCTATGTGTCGTATGGAATCAATTATAAGGTTCCTACGATGAGAACAACAATTAAACAATCTACAAGAAATAAATGGACCCTCGATAAGGAGCTTAAGGTCAAAGAAGAGACATCACAAGACAGAAGTAGCAATAGGAATGAATTACCAAGTAGTCACCCCTCGTCACTAACAATATGTGCAGGATTGGGAACACTAGTCGCACTACTTTTCTATCCTTATAAGCAGGCTCACCTTGTAGGCATTTCACCAAACAGTTTGGATGCACTATCGACTTGGTTAGTCTTGTACAATTCAGAGGTCGCCATGGCCTAAGTTGCATGCCAGTTGTGACACCACAATGTTCCTGCATTACAGACCAGCACTGTACATCAACACACTTGACTTGGTGTTGTAAACATTTCATCGAACACCTTGGCTGCAGTCGCTGATTCGATCAATCTTGTACAAATCAGAGCGAACCATAGACCAGTTGTCTATGTCATTGTGCCATTGACATGTTCCTGCATATCACACATCCTGTGCATCACTCACCAGTCACCGGAACGCTATCATGGTGCAGAACGCTGCGATGATGTCAGGTGATCAACAATGACGGAGCGAAGGAGATGGCCATGGACACTGGCGATCGCAGCGTAGAAGACGACAGCGGGGAACATGGAGCGATTCCCGTACCTGAGTGAAGACTTGGACAATGGTGAGGGCGGACAAGGCAGACTCTCAATGAGATGCAGAGGCTATGGTGCTGCTGGTCTAGATGAGGTGCAGTGCAAGCAGGGAGTGCGGTGTCCATAGGCAAAGGCGTCGAGGAAGGGGAGGCGCACAGCACTATGCACCGGTCGATGTCGGAGACGAGGACGGCGGCAAGTACCTGCGCTGCAGAACGTGCAGGCAACGGCCGTGCATAGTCTGGCGAACGTGCGACACAACAGCGCAGAGCGGGGAAAATAGGGAGAGTAGCATTGGCGGGGAGGGTGACCGGGCGCTGAAGAGCGACGCGGTGGTGGCGGGGAACCGCGCAGGACAGCGGCGCGATTGGAGTGGAGGTAGGCGCTGGGCGTGTGGTACGCGGCGGGGGTTGTAGGTGGGAGAGCGTGAAAAGGCGCGGTGCTGGGCGCGCATGGTGCGACAAGGAGGAGGCGTGATAGGGGAGCGCTGGGCGGCTCAGCGAGCGTGGGAAGACACGGCGCGGTGGTCGAGCAGCGCGCGGTTGGCGTGGGCACAGTGAAGAGTGCACGGACGGTGCTGCTGCTGCCGTGAGCAAGATGGGCGCTGGCGCGGCTGGCGGCAGGGTGCACCGGTGAGGAGACCAGGCGGCGGCGAGCAGGGGCCGGGAGGAGGCGGAGCACTGTGGCCGCAAGGACGCGGCCAGGAGCGCGGGTCGGCGGCGCTAGGGCGGCGCGTGGGGGCGGCATCGAGGAAGTGTGCGGCAAGTTGGGGCCCTCTGCACCTAGACACTGGAACAGAGCAGAGAAGAGATTTCTTCTCTGTTCTGGCAGGTGGGACCCACATCCCATTCTTATCTTCTCCACCTCTCTGCAAATAAATAGCTAACATGCTCTAGAATTCTTGAAAGTTGGCAGAGGAACTCAACAAAATATGATTAATATTTTGATGAACATAAATCTGGAGTTTTGACGAATTGGAGTTTGAATTTAAATTCCAATTGGAAATATTCCTTTATGTGTTGATTTATTTACCACAGTATTCAAGGTCCTAAAATGGTAAAACTTTGTATGTTGCCTAACTAACGGATGAAGAATCTAACTGTGAACTTAGATTTGAGTTTTGACAAGGTTGAAAATAGAATTTGAATTCAAATTTAAATTTGGATGCTCCCAATAGTTTGATGGAATTAAAAAGCAATTCAGGTGAATAATTACTATAACTTGGCAGTTATGAAATTTGAATCATGAGAAATACTTTAGTGAATTCAAATTTGGAATTTGACAGATTCAAATAAGAAAATTTTGATTTGAATTTAAAACTATCATTGTAGAGTTTGAATTAACATATTCCTATATGAAGTATGTGTTCTATTTCACATCTTTCTTCTTGTACTTAATTCTTGAGCTTACAAATGCATCCAAGTTTTTAGAAGTCATATTTTTACCCTCATTTATTAGTTAACCTAGATCATATGATTTGAATTTATATTTAAACTTAAATATTTTAAGTTCAAAATTTTTAATTTTTTCTATTTTCAAATGTGGGCTTTCACAGATTTGGACACTTTGCCAAAGTTTAACAAACAAAGTTAGGAAGATTCAACTAGTGAGGTCAGATGTAGTGCACCTAGAAATAGCCACTTGCACAACTCTACTTTACACTTCATGCATAGATGGGTGGCTATGACTATGTTCCCTAGAGGAGATGTAAGGATAGTGCGTGATGATGAGCTGAATATTTTGTTTGCAATGACTAAAAATATAAAAGTTTGCTCCAGTTATTGCCATGATGAAACAATGGTTAGATTACATTCCAAGGGTAGGGCCAATTGAATGCACTTTGTTGATTACCCGTATTGCTACTAGGGTAGGAGCATTAGAATATTCTCCACTTGAGTATATTGAAAATGAAAGAGAATTAATTGATGAATATTAATTAGTGCAAGGACAAACTCTTAAGCATGATTAAGATGGCTCTTTGATATTTTATTATCTCGATTTTGTCAATGAAATTTGGTTACCTAACCTGGATTATCATTCGTACAAATGCAGGAGGCTAACCATTGACCCCCTTCCCATCGAGGAAGCCAGAAGAAGTAATGTCTCTGACAGGGTAATTAGAAGCCGTACAAGGAGAGCGGCCATGCCCCCGACAACCTCCACGGTCCATGAGTACGAAGAGGAAGAGAACCCAATGGGTGATGCACCTGGCTGGACTCAACCTCCATCGTATGAGACCGAAGGACCGTCTTGGCATGTATGGCCAGGTGCCACGTAGGAGACACCCCTAATCACTTCAAGCCATAGCAGCTTGCCTCCAACATCTATGAGAAGATGTCATTTTACTTCGGCTATAAGTCATCGTGACTACAGCAAAGGAATGACGGACCTCTCTAGACGTATGGAGGAGCTTGAAGTAAGGATGGGTGACATCTACAACACTCTCTAAGGGCATGTCAAAGGTACCCAAGACTAGCAACAACACATGGACGCTCAATTCACCAACTTCAACCCCATGCAACAACAACAAGCCAATCTCGCGGCATACTTCCGTCATCAAGGGTTCAACCCTCATTACGGAGGTGAGTGAAGAACAAGCTTGGGGGAGGACCCCCCACTTGAGGTAAATTGTATCAACCCCTTGCATATTCATTTTCCACTTACCCATCATCTACCTTGCATTTAAAAAAATAATATAAGTTTTATTTTCAAATAAAATAAAAGGTGTGCTGTAAGAATGACTTGGAATTCACATAGATGAAATGATGAATTATTGCTCTTTTTTAGTTTTCCTAAGTCCCTAGTTTACAACTTACTACTCTCCAACATATTGTTCTCATTGGCTAAATTTGCTTTTGCCTTGATTTGGAAATTGTGGGTAGCAAAAACTTTATCCATTCTAAGTTGTTGTGAGATATGATATAGTGATAGGGCTGCTATTCCTAGTTTGACAGTGAAACTTAGATTTCTGGAGAAATTCTAAAAGGATTTAAGTTATCCTCATTTGATTGGAAATACCTACCAAAGCCATATGATACATTATAATGATAGGCATTCTGCATATGCCATTTGTCTTCACATTGAGCTTTATTAAACTAGTATAAACCTATGTGAGATTTCATTCATTACTTTTTGAATTCAAGACTTCACTTGCACATGATATGCTTCTACACTAGAAGTAAGCAAAATTTCCATCATACCACCATTCCACAATAAAAAGAGAAACTCCATATCATTCATGCTTAGTACTCTCTCCCAAATTCATTGCATAAAAAGTGAGTCGAAGACATGGCTACAAGAAAAGGAAAAAGAAAATGCATGCTTATATCATAAGCATGAGAAAAAAAAAAAAGAGAAAGAAAGAAGAAAAAGTAGCTATGTTTCATCCCTTCAAAAATAGGAGAGTCCACTAAAAAAGGAGTCATCTCAAATATCCACATCCACTCCATTCCATCACACATGCACAAGTCTTGAATCAAATTGTTTTGAATTGATTTCTCCTAGGGCTTGCTCTTTTGACTTACCAATATTATGTGTTGTAAATATGCCTACTATATTCCCTACCAAGAACCACATACAATCCTTATGTAGTGGTAGGATGAATTTAGGCACAGTGCCTTGGTGAGGACATATTTCCACAACACACAAAAGAGAGACTTGAGAGAATCAAATTTAGATACTTAAAATCTGAATTGAACTCTCCCGAATTTGAGTGAAACTTGATTTCTAGGGTATGTGTGCTCCATTTGCTGTTCTATCTTTCAACCACCCATGAATAGAAGATGGCATAAGCCCCATAATGACCTAAGATGGGTGAAGTACCATGCCAATTTTTGTAATACGAGGTAGAGTATTTTGTTGTGCACATGGTACTTTTTAAAAATATAACATAGTAGCAACTCCTGATCATCAACCTAAAGTGTTGACTTTGCTCGGGACGAGCAAAGGATAAGCTTGGGGGAGTTTGTTGATGGCTGTTTCACACGTCAATATAACTCAATTATGCGAAGGAAATATCATTTTTTGCACACATAACCTTTCTATTTAACCTATTTCCACTTTTCCTTGGAGAAAGTAGTGCATGTAGGGATTCTATGCAGAATTGAAGAGAAACAAGGGGATGGATCCTATAAAATATCATTCCAACCAATCAGGCAACACCACATGGTACCACATGGATCAAATGGCCCACAAATAGAAGTATCTGAGGCCATCCAACGGTGTAGCACTCATATCATGGAATGGGAGCCACCTATCAGTGACCTGGAGGAAGAATTGGTCGTTTGGAGCCAGGACCTTCTTGGCGCCAAACGCGGTCAAACACTACATGTTGGCTCCTCCCAGCTTGAAGAGGTCATGGGTGACTGATTCGCGCACTTTTGGTGGCGGTAACCGACCCTTCTCCAAGCTATAAATAGGACCCCTCACCCCTCACTTCAACACACACCCCTTGAGTATTCTTCCTTTGTATCCACTACTCTCCATAGGATTAGAGGAGTATAGGATGTAGAGAGGAGAGTCTTTAGTCCATAGTCCAAGTAGGAGAGGAGTAGATGGAGTCTCTTCCGAATTAGGAAAGGTATGTCTCCCATATTCCTATTTGTATTTGTGACTTTATGCTTAATAAAGATGTTATCTTTAGTCTTCTATTGTTCATATTCTTGGATGAAGCGTTTCTTGTTTTATTGTGGATTCCATGTATGTGGTAGGAGTAGTATTTATGATTGTGCTATACCATGCTCATTACATCATCATAAACACTATAAACCTCTACTATAGTCTAATTAGCTTTGATATGATTATGTTAAAGTGAATCACTTTTGCTATGAATTAACATTGGTTCAATGATGATTTATTTCATTGCCTTAGGATGGCTTGTGCCTAGGCTCTTAAGGTAATTACTTAATATGCTAGCATGGTGCTAGGATATAGAGTAGCGTTGAATGTCCGTAGACCCATGGATTGAAGAGGTAGACAGTATGTGGTGACAGCCCTATCTGTCATTTGTTATCCTCCACATTCGACTATGCCACAGGCTCTTGGCGGCAGTCGCTTAGTGTTGCTAGGGGTAAACCCGTGCTCGATGTTTTAATCCACTTAGCATGAAAGTTCATAATTAACATGATCATTAGTAACTAACTTATGCTATGTATATGTACATTAGAAGCATAGTAGGAGTATCTACCTAACTCTTAGCTTAGTTCCTCTATTACCTAATTTATCCGCTTAGGATAGAATGCTCTTGTGTGTGTCACACTACCTCCACTTATCAATTAACCCATCCTTGCTAGAACCCTACTGTCAGTACCCTGCGCACCGGGTACCCTATGATACTGCAAGAAGTACAAAGGAGTTCTACCCGTCAAAGTCGAAGGTCTCCTTAGGCCCCACATGTCATATTACACCGGACCCGCATCCCTCATATGGGTAGCTCCGGAGAATGACACGTGTAATGTAAATCTGGAGCTAAACTCTCAACACAGGGAAGCTCCTCGATCAACTCGTGTATAATGACCCCGGACCTAACCCCCAGCAGAGGGAAGCTCCGGTGTTGACACGTGTATAGCGGTTCTAGAGCTACCTCCCCGCAAGGGAAAGCTCCGAAGCTGCCACGTGTGGAGCCTCTGGACCTTCACCATCAACAAATACATTGATGGACCTCCTTCAGCACGGACATTCAAGGGACTGTTAAAGTGGCAGTTACAAGACTTGATTACGTGTCGTTAATGTTGTATTAATGACACACAATCAAAGCACTGTTAATAGAGGTAACACAACCATTAAGGCACGTTATCATACTATTAACCATGCTTAATACTTGTAGACAGTGTATTATTCTATTAAATACGACAGGGCCACATGTCGGGCGAGGCGAATGATGTAACGGTCAGCACTTGGACTATGAAAGGATTGAGCCGCACGATACAAGGGGACAACCCCAAGTTAAGCAATACACCGAGCATACTAGCGACACTCAATACAACAACACAAACCCCGTGGAGTAGGGTATTACGCTCAGGCGGCCTGAACCACGTAAATCTCTGGTGTAATCATCTTGATTCTGATCTCTGCTTGTCCCAACCGAAACAAGAACCTCCGCAGGCTACATTTGGTAGTACTGGGGGAAGTGTCATTGCTACACTTCGACATTTGGCGCGCCAGGTAGGGGGATTCCGAGATCTCAAGATGGTTAATTCCGCCGCAGGATCCTCCAACGGCAATCGAGCTGTACGACCTTCTGGAGACAATCCCTCCAATGTGCAGCAGCTAGCAGGTGCCATTGTTCCGCAGACACTATGGCACCACAGCCGCCATTTGTTCCGACAAACAATGATGGGCGATAAGATGAGGCATCTGCGTCGATCACTGCATCGACAAACAACAACCCTGAGCACGCGCTCAATGCTGTGCGAGCTCTTCTACAACATCCACCACCTTCAGGAGTGCCTCGGGGTGCTATGGAACAGTGGAGAGCTGATGTTGACCATTTGGTTGCAGCTGCAGTTGCTGGCATCAGCAATCAAGGTCCTCCCCCTTCGGGGCAAGCACCGTCTCAACGACGCACATTGTCAGGCCGACTTGGTCCGCAAGTCTCGCAGCATAGGAGACGTGCTGCATCCCAGCAGGTGACTTCGCCGCCTCCCTGGGCACGATGCACCCACACAATCACCAGGATTCCGACTCACGACCTACAGTCAGAACCTGATCACCCTACTCCTCAGGGAGTAGGAGGAGGTTGTTCTGCCCTTGCCATGCATTTACACATGCTCAGATGGCCACAGAAGTTCCAGCCTCACTTGTCAGAAAAATTCAACGGGACTGTCAACCCCGCCCAATTCCTTCAAATCTACTCCACTATTTATACTAGAAGCAAGGGGTGATGAGGTTGTGATGGCCAGCTACTTCCTGGTGGCTTTAACTGGGACTGCAAGGTCCTGGTTCATGAGTCTTCCACCTGACTCCATTAATAGTTGGGCGGAGCTATGCCAACAATTCCCTGCCAACTTCGGGATTTCTAACACTCGGACTGGCACTGAATTGGAATTGTTTACTGTAAAGAAAACAACAGGGCATTCAGACAGGGTGTTCGAGATAATAAGATGCTGGAGAAGCTAGAAATCAAAGAAGTCACCAGCGTCACAGAACTCTTTAGCCTAGCAGACAAATGTGCTAGAGCTGCGGAGGGTCGTGAAATGCACTCCAAGCCAGCTCTGGAGGCCAACAAGAAGTCCTCCAAAACAAAATCCACTACATCCGGCAGTGGCAAAAAAAAAGAAGCCCAATGGCAAGAAGAAGTTGTCGCCCGGCACCAGCTGCTGCAGCTGTTGTAGCTCCGGGTGGCCGGGGAAGACGGCAACAGTTCCAAAGCATGGTGTCTGATCCACAAGACGGACAGACACAGCCTGGAAGAATGTCGGGAGGTCCAGAACCCTGCCGAGCATTACAACAAACGCCGAGAAGAAGCTCCTTTCTGTCAGAGGGAAGGAAAACAAAAAGTCGGCGAAGCTTCGGCTGAGGAGGAACTAGGTTTCTAGGATCCCAAGAAGGTCCTTAAAGCTGTCTACAACACTGTCGACGACGACTCCGACGTCTCTGACAACGAGCGCCAGAAGACCCTAAACACCATTTATGGTAGTTCTTGGTACATCACCTCTCGCCACATCCTCAAGACAATGCGGCGGGACATGGTCGTGGCAACGCCCACTATAGGGCGGAGCCTCATCGGAAGTGGATGGACACTCCCATCATTTTGATGCTTCGGATTACCCCCGAAACATGATTGGAGCTAGCCAAATCCCGTTGATGGTGTCACCCACCATTAACAATATTCAACTCCACCATGTAATGGTGGATGGAGGTTCAGGGATGAACATCATAAGCTTCAAAGCTTTCGTTAAGCTTCAGCTTCGGCCTTCAGACCTTCGCCCATCTCAACCTTTTTCTGTGGTTGGTCCAGGGAACATTACTCCTCTCAGTTCCATCACACTCCCAGTAACCTACGGGACTTGGGAGAACTACAGAACTGAGAAGTTGGTCTTCGATGTCGCGAAGATCAGTCTGCCATTCAACGCCATTATGGGTAGGCCAACTTTGCACAAGTTCATGCCCGCCGCTCTTATGGTTACTTAGTGTTGAAGATGCCAACACCTGCGGGCGTTCTCCGGATCCGCGGAGATCGCACTGCAGGAGTCACAGCTCTAGAAGAACTCTATGCGCTTACCACAGCGCAGGAGGAAGCATTTGGTAAGGAGCCAGCTCCGAACCCCCCCGAACATTCATCGTAAAGGCTCTACTTCCGCACCTCATGTGCAACCAAGCGGCGACACCGATGTTCCCGTCAAATTCGTCCAAATTGGTTTTGATGCTGCTCAGACTACCCGCATATCGTGAGGTCTGAATAACAAATAGGAACTCGCGGTCATCACTTTCGTTCAGGCTAATGTCGACGTGTTTGCCTGGCAACCATCACAAATGCCCGGGATCCCTAGGGAGGTGATTGAGCACAATCTGAAGATTTACCCTGACGCACGGCCTGTACACCAGAACCCCCAAAGCAATCAATCGAGTGACAAAACTTCATCTGACAGGAAATCAAGAAGTTGCTCGAAGCTGGATTCATCCGGGAAGTCTTTCACCCAAAATGGCTGGCAAACCCTGTTGTTGTACCCAAGGCCGGTGGGAAGCTTTGGATATGTATCGACTACACCACCTAAAAAAATAAGACATGTCCGAAGGATCCATTTCCACTACCTAGAATAGATTAGATAGTGGACTCCAACTCCGAGTGTGGGATATTGTGTTTCTTGTATGCATATTTTGGATATCATCAAATCCAAATGTCAAAGGAAGATGAAGAACATATTGACTTCATAACAGTAGATGGATTGTACTGTTATACTGTCATGGCATTTGCTCTTAAAAAGGCTGCTTCAAAATTTGTGTGAGCTACGTACAAAACATTTGGAGAGCTAACTAGAGACTTGGTGAAGGTGTATGTCGATGACATTGTCATGAAGATCAAAAACAAGGAGTCACTCCTTGATAATTTACAAGCTGTCTTCGATAAGCTGCGCACCACGCGCACCAAGCTAAACCCGGACAAATGTGTCTTCGGGGTTAGGTCTGGGAAGCTTATAGGTTTCTTGGTGACTCACCGAAAAATTGAAAAAAATCCAGCAATGATCAAGACCATATAAGATATGCGGCCCCAGCCCGCAACAAGGACGTCCAGAAGTTAACTGGATGTCTAGCTGCGCTCAGCCGGTTTATCTCAAGACTGACAGAATGGGCGCTACCCTTCTTCAAACTCTTGAGGAAGTCCAGACCATTTCATTGGTCTGAGGAAGTAGAAAAGGCATTTCAAGAGCTAAAAAAGTTCCTCACCACACTATCGATATTGGTAGCTCCGAATCCTGGTGAGCCTTTACTGCTTTACATTTCAGCAACCATTGAAGTTGTCAGTATGGTCCTGGTCGCAGAAAGACAGGAGCCACATCTAGTCCATGAACCTAGATCCCTCCGGGAGGGTCCAGAGTTAATCGAAGGCGTGACTAGGTCCCAGCGCCCAGACACGGAACCAAAAGACAAAATTCTAAGAGATCAACCTCATTCACTTAAGGGGGTTCACCTGGCCGACCAAGACGATCTGGACCCTTCTAGCAAGGTCCGGGTAGAACAAGAAGGAGTTTTGAACCCCTCCGTGAGGGTCCAAGAAGCACAACATGAAGGTTCGAACCCCTCTAGGTGGGTCCGGGTTGATGGAGAAGAAGCTTCGGGTCTTTCCAAAAGGGTCCGGACCGTCCAACACCCCGTGTACTTCATCAGCGAAGTGCTCCACGACGCCAAGACAAGATATGTTGAGGGGCATAAGCTTCTTTATGCAGTTCTTATTGCCTCAAGAAAGCTTCGACACTACTTCCAAGCCCACAAAATATCAGTGGTAACTTCTTTTCCACCGCGTGCTATTTTGCATAACACTAACTCTACGGGGAACATTGCAAAGTGGGCAGCGGAACTGGCTGAGTTCAATCTAGAATTCGTGTCACGACAAGCAATCAAAAGTCAAGCCTGGCCGACTTCGTGGCAGAATGGACTCCCTCTCCATCAAACCCTGGGGGCCACATTGAGCAGAGATCAGAACCCAAGGTTCCGGTATTCGTCGAGCCTCACTGGACTCTCTACTTCGACGGCTCTGTGCAGAAGCAGGGAGTCAGAGCTGGAATCCTTCTCCTGGCTCCGACTTTGGAGAACGTCAAGTACATGGTTCACCTTGATTTCAAGGCGTCCAACAACATGGCAGAGTATGAAGCTCTCATTTACGGACTCAAGGTGGAACTATCTTATGGTGTCAAACAGCTGTTGGTGAAGGGAGATTCACAACTCATTATTAAACAAGTCAAAGGTGAATGTTCCCGTAACAATCCTCAACTAGCTGCTTATCCTTGAATTCCAGAGGCTCCAGAAGGACTTCGAAGTCCTGGATCTCCATCATGTTCAATGTTTTCACAACGCTGAAGCTGACGAACTCTCGACAAAAGTCTCAATTGGAGCTTCGGCTACTGACGGAATCTTCATCCGGAGGTTGTCAAGACCAATAGCTCAGCCTGCCGAACTGAGCGTAGGGGGCGAGACCAGCACCACGAAGCTGGCAGTCCCGGTGGCCCTGTTACCATGGCGTCCACCAAGGGTTGTATGTGCTGTCGCAAGCTCCGAGCAACTAGGTATGCAATACTCAAGAGCTCGTAAGCTCCGATGCATGGATCTCGGAGATCCGGAGCTACTTGAAAGACAATATCCTTCCTGAAGATAGTGTATCCACTGATCGGATTGTCAGATTGGCTAAAAGATACATGTTGGTAGAAGGGGATATCTACCGGCGCGGTGCCAATGGCATCCTAATGTGGTGCATTGCAAGGGAAGAAGGCTGTGAGCTCCTTGCGGAAATCCATGGAGGTGAGTGTGGGAATCACGCATCTTCCCGTACGTTAGTCGGTAAAGACTTCCGCACAGCTTTTATTGGCCTACAACACTCCAGGATGTGGTTGAGCTAGTGAAAAAATGTGAAGCATGCCAGTTCCACGCAAAACAGATTCACACATCGGCTCAGTCACCACAAATGATACCTCCTACATGGCCATTCGCTTTGTGGGGCATAGACATCTTGGGACCTTTTCCAAAAGCCGTTGGAGATTATAGGTTCCTGTATGTCGCCATCGATAAGTTCATTAAGTGGCCGGAAGCAACACCCGTTGTGACAATCAACAAGTAATCAACAATCATGTTCTTGAAGTCCATTATATGCGGACTTGGGGTTCCAAATGAAGTCATAACTAACAACAGAACCCAATTCACAAGTGTTGCATTTCAAGAATATTGCAAAGATATCGGCATTCAGCTCAGCTACGCCTCAGTCGCTCACCTAGGAAGTAATGGCCAAGCCGAGAGAATGCAGAAGTTTTAAAAGGACTCAAGACGCGCACGTACAAACACATGAAAAAACATGGAGCCAACTGGATTGATGAGCTTCCATCCACATTGTGGGCGAACAGGACAACACCAAACCGGTCAACTGGAGAAACACCCTTCTTCCTGGTGTATGGAGCTGAAGCAAACCTTCCTCCGGAGATCACCTTGGGGTCCCTCCATGTACGGACCTTCGACAAAGCCGCGCAGGACCAGCTCCGGCGTGAAGACCTTGACCTCATCAACGAGGGAAGGTGCCAAGCAGGTGTTTGGAATGCACATTATCGCTAAGCGCTCCAGCGCTATCATCAAAGGCACGTGTGCAACCGACAGCTTGAGGAAGGTGATCTCGTGCTTTGAAAGATACTAAGTCGTGAAGAAATGAACAAACTTTCCCCTAGCTGGGAGGGTCCTTTCCGAGTGATAGAAGTATCCCGACCTGGATGCATTCGCTTGCAACTGAGGATGGAACTCCGCTTCCTAATCCTTGGAACATCGAGCACCTTCGTAAGTTTTATGCTTAGAATCACATAGGTGAGTCTATAATTACACATGATGTATGTTATAGAGTCGTTAAACAGACAGGAGTAGGTCCTCCAGAAGAACATCCAGACCCCTCCGGAAGGGTTCGGGAAGTTCAAGTACACTTCATACAATCACTGCACTAAAAGTGTAACTACCTACCCTAGGTTAGAACAAGATGTATAACGCACTTAGCTTGGTCCTGCACCCTATGTGTCCTTGTCTCCCCTGTAATCCAGACCCATAATGAAAGACATTGTTGTGTGAAAACAGACTCCACGTGCATTTATTTTTGTACAAGGATCGATCTATCAAATTATTGTTTTTAACCTTCTTTTCTATAATGAAGTTGTGCAATTCTTTTTTAGTTTTTACCCAAGTTATTCATATGCGTTGAAAGTTATATTCTTGATCTCTTTGGGTCTTAACATGCTGTATAGTCTACTTGCCTGAATGCCAAGCCAACATAGGTCTGGAGTGTGCTATCGAATTAGCCTGGTCCTGCAACCTAAGTATGCCACTCTACCTACACTCTGACAGGCCTCAGTGGTGAGTACTAAAAAAGCATATGGGTCTGGAAGGGTTACATCAATATACTTGTTACCATATCGAATTACTTCGGAATAAAAACTCAAGTAAGAACAATAAGTCACAAACGATTTATAGACAAGAGGATGAATTTTACTTTTTCTTGTATTTAATGTGCAGGAAAAACAGAAATTCATAGCGATGGTGGACGGTGTCAGAGCTACTAAGCTCCGACAACCCTTGGGGGGCCTACCTTCAACTATTCGCGCAGCGACATTAGGAGCTACCAAGCTCCGATAAATCCTAGGGGGCCCACCTATTTTTATATGTTGATAGTGGGTACCGTCGAAGCTACCAAGCTCCACCAATCCTAGGGGGCCTGCCGTCGACGCATCAGAAATGAAGACTTCGGAACTAAAATCTACAAGTGCAAAGCGTTCAAGTCATCAATATACTGTCAAATCCTTTGGTACATGTACACACTTCAATTGTGCACATATACTAGGGGGCCAACAAGACAAAATACATTATATTGAGGACAAAAATAAAATGAAATTCATGGCAAAATGAATTTTATTAAATTGAAGCACTGGATTACAAAATTGGGATTACAGCAGGAGGCAAAAGGAAGATGTCCTAGCTATTGGAGGATCTAAGTCCTGCAGAAGAATGTGGTGACTTTCTTGGCAACTTCTTGGACACTGGCCTTGGCAGCGTCCTCCTCTTCAGCAACGGGACCTTGGAGCACCGGGTCCAAATAGAATTGGGGGTCTCGACTCACATAGCACGTCAGCACATATTCTGCGACGTTTGTGGCTAAAGACTTCCCCTATGTCTCCAACTGGTCCGCAATGACATCACCCATCGCGTTGAGTTTGCCGCCAGCAGCATTGAGGGCCACCAGTGCTCGATCCAATTCCAGCTCCGGATTGTCCGGATGTACAGGACTGAAGCCTAGTGGCGTCAGCGCATCGTTTGCTCATCCCAAGAAGTCCCATACTTGGATGGCTTAGTTTCCTTCAAGCTCTGCAGCTCCTCCAGTGACTTCTGGGTGGCCGCAAGCTTCGAACCTTCCTGAGAGAGGTGCTCGACCAATTTAGCATGCTGCTGCATATTCTCAGCAATTTGCTTCTCATGATCGGTCTGCTCCGTCTCCTGGAGGTGGATGCGGTTCTGCCTTTCCGCCAAGTTCTTTTCCCTGCCTTTCACCTTCTTTTCCCTGGTGGCAACGTCGGGTTCTCTTTTCGAGAGGTCCTGCCCCAGTTTCCAGTACTTCTCCTTCTCCTCTTTGCTCCATAGATCCATCATTTTGCTGCGATCCACCAAATTCTGTTCACCCAGAGTCAATTTATAGGTGACCTCCACCTCCCTCTTCACAACACCCTCCTGCTGCTCCAGGAGCTTTTCTTCCCTTGCCTCAAGGTCCGCCCGACAGCAATAGGGATCAGCAGCATCATGCCTCTCCTTGGCTTTCTCTAGGATCTCCCTAGAGTTAGCGTCGACTGCCCTGATGGCGGCTTCCTTCTCCTCCAGTAGCTTGTCCCAGTATTCTAACCGGGCTTCTCCCTCTTGATCCACTCCTTCTGATCAGCCAGCCTTGTCTGTGCAAGCCTGGTCTTGAAGTGGAGTCTGTTGCGCCAACGCCTCAAGGTGTTGCGCTCCTCCTCAAGGGCTTTAATCTCGTGATCTTAGGTGAGATGTACTTGTTGGAGGCTGGAGCAGGCATTGTCTATGTACAACGCTTGAGTGATGGGCTCCGGGCCTGCTGGGACCAACTCTACAGGCTCAAGAGGATTTTCCATCACAAAAATCGGGTCCTACTTTACAAAGGGTGGTCCCCTGAGCTCCTGCAGCACTAGGGCCGCTCTCCAGAAGCCCTTCAGCAACAACAGAGGAAGAACCCACTGGGGGACTCCCACCTCTGGACTAGGAGTCGAAGTCCCTGTTTACGGGTCTTCAATTATCGGCTCCAAGGGTGGAGGACCTGTCGCCACCTCTTCAGGCTGCTCTGGCTCTGGTCCAGACACCTCCAGGGCAGCTATCTCCGGAGCAGCAGCTGGAGCTTCATCCGGTGCCCCTACCACCTCCAGCTCAGACGCCGATGCATCAATCACTTTCGGTTAAGCGACTGGAGCTTCAAGCATCTCCGTCTCAGCCGTCGTACCTTCAAAAACTTCTGGCACGAGGGCTGGAGCTTCAACTATCTCCGGCTCAATGGCCAAGGCTTCAATTGCCTCTGGCTCAGTTGCCAAGGCTTCGACGACTTTCGGACTCTGGGTACTGGAGCATCAGCCTCTAACACCAATGTCAGAGGTACATCTCCAACTTCTCCCCCGCGGTTCGGCGCTACCACGGGAACTTACGCCGAGGACTCTGAATCCAAGTCCACGACAGCTGGCACTAGAGCTTCCGTGACTTCTGCGACCACATGAGGAGGAGGCTCGATGCTTGAAGCCGGAGCTTCGACATGCGCAGCCCTGGTCGCTGCGATAGACGCCGAAGTTCCCGACCCTTTCTTCAACACCCTAGAAATAAAGGGATGAGAAGATCAGAGATACAGCAAAAACAAGAATAGCATTTTAAGGTGAGCACTCGATGCTTACCAATGAATGCTACCACCCCAATCGCCCCAGGACCTCTTCTTTTGAGGCCCGGAGCCAAAGCCCACAAAGTCTGGTGAGACAACGACTTCAGACCTCAGTTGGGGACCGCTTGCGGCAGCCGGAGTCCTCTCGGTCGGAGCTTCTCTGGGCCAGGAAGAACTTCCAGGCCTAGAGCTCTTAGCTGGTACTAAGGCCGGGGTTGACTTCCTGGAGCTAGCGCCTCTCGAAGACATGTGCGCCAGAGAAGGTGCAGTCACAGAGGACCGCCTCCACCGGTGAGAAGGAGCTGTTGTAGAGGGAGCAGCCCTGACGGACCTCCCATCAACATGCTTCAGCTTTCGCTTCTGGCTGTAGGGTTCGACTGGCTCCTTGCCCTTGCCCTTGATGATATCTTCAACCCTCCCGCTCGGGGCGAAGGCAGGCCCTCCTTTGGAAGCTTCGGGGATTACCACCCTGGAGGTCGGACGCCTTTCCACCTCGCCAAGGTCATCAAGCATCGGCATCTTCCTACAGAGCTCTCTTCTAAACTGCGGCTCCATGTTTAGAGGAAGGAAAGCTGCCAGCGGGACGAAGTCGTCTTAGTCAACGTTTATCCCATGCTGGAATTTCTTGAGATAAAGCTTCAAAGCTTCATCATCCATGTTGGATTTTAGACCAGTTTCAATCTGGTCGTCATCCATCACACTGTTTAGGGCCCAAGCGAGCTTCTCCCTCTTCCTCAGTGGAGCCCATGTGTTGACCAGGAAGTTGTAGAAGACAATTTCAGGGGTTACCCCAGCCTCCACGCATTCGCGGATCCTGGTCAGGATGGGGTTGAAGGCATCTGACAGCACCGGAACTACACTCCAAGCGTCGGTGTCAACGTTGGGGTGTCCATGGGGCAGCTCCAACCTCCCGTGCTCCTCCACTGCAATGATGACCCAATCCTTCTTCCAATCATCCCATTTACCGGAAGGGAAATACTTCAAGTATTTGAAGGGGCAGTTCTTGAGCTTCATGAAATAGTAGAAGCCAAGAAGCTCAGTCCCCTTGCCGGTGGTATGGACGGTTAAGAAGGTACGAAATAGTTCAATGCAGAGGGAACACCCACCCACATCTCGCAAAAGTTGACGAAGGTCACCACTAGCAGAAGAGAATGGGGGCCAAGATGATACAGCTGGAGACTATAAAAGTCTAACAACATTAAAAGAAAGGTGGGATCAATCACACCATGGCGTATGCAGAGAAGTACACCATGTCGCCATTGCGCTCCTTCTTGAACGGGAGCTCGCCGGCGCGGATCAGGTGGCTGAAGGAGTTGCTGGACCACCCCATATAGGTTCGGACCTTCATCAGATCGTCCTTGCTCTTGAGGCGGCTCTTGGGAAGGGCCAACTCCATCACGACAAAGTGGATCGAAGGAAGAGAGAGCTAGGTGATGTTTGCGAGGCTCTGAGCGCAGGTATGATCAAAAGCATAAAGAGTCCTCAAACCGCACATACTTGACTTCTTAAGTAAGCCTCTGCGACACCTGGATGGAAACCGAAACAAGAGTGGGGTCACATTTCAAAAATCACCCCGTCCATGATGAGTGGTTCTGGGGCCACCTCGACGAAGATATCAAGGTTATTACCCCAGGCGAACCATTGTCATGATGGGCGGCGGGAGACCCAAAGGCGGCACCTTGACAAGGCGCTCGAAATTGATATGGTTTTTGTATTGGGAACTGGCGGCCTACAATTGCGTGAGATCCACACTCAAAGATCTCATCTACCGCATTCATAACAAGCCACGCAGCGATGATTTAACCCCGGACCATCGCCCCAATGGAATATTAGAAGACTTTTGAAGTCAAAGCGCAGGAATCAAGGATGGCCCCACCTATGGTAGAATAACATAACCCAAAGGGTTTCTCCCAGAGATGGGCCCGGAGGCCACTGTCGGTATCCTGCGCATCGGGTACCCTATGATACCGCAAGAAGTACAAAGAGTTCTACCGCTACAGGAATATCGATCACTTACGTCGGCCAAAGCCAACGTAAGTAAGGCATAAACCGACGTAAGTAAATTAATTACGTCGGTTTTCCTTTACTTACGTCGGCTACTGGCCGACGTAGACTTTTGGACGTAATTAAGGTGACTTACATCGGCCACCGACGTAAGTTACCTTAATTACGTCGGTCTTCAGAAGCCGACGTAAGTTAAATGGCGAGATGGGCCTTGGGCTGGGCCGGAGGACTTACGTCGGCCAGAGCATGCCAACGTAAGTTAAGTGCTCTAACTTACGTCGGTTGATCTAAAACGACGTAAGTTAAGTGGTTTAACTTACGTCGGTATGTTCTGATCGACGTAAGTTAAACTGGGCTAACTTACGTCGGCCAGGCCATAGCTGACACAAGTTAAGTTTTCGAATTTTTTTAAAAAACAGAAACTGACTACCTCGCTCGATGGCGAGAACATAGAACAGACAAATAACATATACATAGCATAACAGTTTCAAAATATAGTCCAAAACATCGACAACAACACAATTTGCAAAATAAATTCCACCGGGCTACACGCTATCCCCTCCACTACCTCCGTGATCTTCTCGGCTTGTTCCCGAACCCTGCAGAAGAAACAGAGTCACTAGTAAGCATCAATGTCAACTCAATGATAACATCAGAGTCCAAAAACATCAATGATAAAGTTAGAGTTGGATTTCTTCACATTAAGTCATAACCTGGGCTATCACAGAAGGTTTCAAGAGGTAATGTAGTGGTCTTTGATATTTTTTGACAGTCATGCTACATTACCTCTTGAAACCTTATGTGATAGCCCAGGTGCATGACTTAATGTGAAGCAATCCAACTCTAACATTATGGTATTACCCACCAAAATCTAGATTACACTTAACTTCCTCACCACTATAGGAATCAATATCTGACAACTCATCAAGATCTACCTCTATGTTCTACCTCCTTATCTCTCTATGTAAAATACTAAAATGGATACAACAATATTAAAGAGAGAGTTTATCACCTGCTCTGGTGTCTACACGCTAGCCCCTCCACTGCCTCTGGGATCTCGACGCGTTTCGGAACCCTGCAAAAGAATCATAATTAGGATAAATTAGAAGTCCATAATTAGAAGTCCATAAAACAACTATTCAATAGTGTGAGTAACAAATTTGCTAAATTAAATATGATGCAAGTAACTTCTTTAACATAATGAAAAGGGAATCAAACTCCTAGGTCCCTCAAACTCTTAGAGCCGACCCTGAGTTGGTGGTGGATCAAAAGGGAATCATGCATTCAACATAATGAAAATCTATGTTATGGGAGCGGTGGAAGTTGCATTTCGGGGAAGACATGGATGTCCTCCTCTAACAAGTTTCTATTTGACACTAAGGCTAAAACTATCAATAACAGGGTGTACAGAAAACAAAAAGAGGGATAGACAATATTACCTGCTCCGATGTCTGCTGCGGCGGAAGCGTAGGAATCTCGATGTCCTGACCGCTGTGTCGAGCAAGAGCCTGCCATTGCAAGATATTAGAAGATAACTAAGAGTTATTGAAGTGCTGTGAAATTTAACTACAGTACTTTAAATTACTTACCGCCACCGCTGCTTGCATCTGGGCCATCATTAAGGCCGTCCTCTGCTGCTCCTCCCTTGCCTCCGCTCTCGTCCTCTCCAGCTCTGCCTGAGTTTGCGTCAGCGTCTCCCTCATGGCCTGGAGCTCTAGCTGGGTCTGCGAGAGACGACCACTGGTCCCAACGGTCGAAGCCTGCGACGATGAAGCACCTCTCAAAGGTCGCGTCGACCTCGAGTCGACAACTCCATCAAAAATGGCAAACCTGCATAAGAATAAAAACACTAAGTAGAAGAAGATTAATTGAAAAAGAAATGAAACACACGAAGAACTCACCGTCCATGGGCCTTCCCGCCTCCGCTTGCGTACGCGGCTTGGGGGTCGATCGGCGCGCCTTCCCAATCGTAATCCGCACAGTGTATCTTCGCGACCTCCTGCGCGTACTTTGTCTACAAAACAAATAAATCTTGTAAGCATGTCAATAATAGTATTAGTTATAATGAAATTGATGAATTTCGAAAACTTACCAGTCGGTCGGCTGTGACATGACTACACTGCCCTGGCTGAGAAGGGTCACTTCCTTTGTGACCTCTCTTCCAAACCTGGGTCGGGGTCGGCTCATGACCCATCTCTCGCTCCTGTACAGCCGTGTTAGTGAGATAAATAATATATTAGGAACACATAAATAAAATAAAAAGGTACTTACCATGCGTTTAGTCAAAAGCAAGTAGCCGTCGCCGCCATAGTTGTGCTTGCCCTCGGACCCCATGCGACACTGTCTATCCTTCGTGGACTTGTTGATGAAAGCGTCGCTAGCCCAGTACCGACAGAGAGCTAAGTATGCCTCGATGTTACCCTGTAACCAGGAAATACTAACATGCACATATTTCATTTTTCATCAACGCAGTTAACATACGTAGATATTGTAAATATTTAACAATATTAAAAACTTACCTCCGCATACTGCTCCTCCATCAAGTAGGAGTCCGAGTCCTTCCAAAATACACCCCTTTGCTGCGCCTGCTCCTGCTCCCGGGAGTGCCGCTTGTAGTACGCGTTGACGGCCTGAATCCGGGCGTACGACAACGCCGCCGTCGTGATCTTCCGAGCGTTGTAATGGAACACGCGTCTCGCGTGGTCCTCCATGCCCGGTTCCTCTACTTGGTACCTCAGCTTTAAGCAAACAAATATTTAAGTGATATGCAATTAATAATTCAACTGAGTTGAAAAAATGAAACAGTTAAACTTACCATAAAATCGTGCCACACGGCTCCCTGAACCGTGCCGTGCACCGAGTGAGAGACCCGAGCATAGTCATCCCACGACAGGGCAGGAAAACCGTCAATTACACCGGGGTAGTTCAACTTGACGATAGCACCGAGGACACTGTTAACCTGCCTGTGGTGCTTCTCAGCCCCCGTGAACGAAAAGTCGTACCAACATCTACAAAATATATTAAATCATTAAGTAAAGGAAAACAACATCTAACATTTAATATAATATATACAGTATTTATACCTGTCTCCAACAGGATGGATCGTGGTCCGCTGAGTAGTAACCGGAGGAGGAGCCGCAAAGTGGGTCCTCCTCGTCCGTCGCCTCTGCTGCGACGCTGCCGCGTCCTATGACCCTGAAGGCTCTGCGGAACCCCCGGAGCCTCCAGGAAGGCTAGCCGGCTGCCCAGGGAGGCTAGCGCTAGCCGGCTCCGAAGGGAGGCTAGCGCTAGAGGGCTCCTGTAGTGGCCCCCTAGCCTCTGAGTCGGGCTCCTGTAGCGGCCCCCTAGCCTCTGACTCTGACTCTAACTCAGAAGTCTCTGAGTCAGACTGCACAAAAGGAAAAAATTGACAATTAATAATTCATAACAATTGCAATTTCAAAAATAACTTTGTTGTAACTAAAATTTACCTCTGTCCGCTGAAAGCACACGACAGCTGAGGGTGGAGCCTGTGCCAGAAAGAGCTCACGTCGGCTAGAAAGAAATGAGGTCCCTGAGCAAGGGTCTGCTAGCGGCTCAAACCCTCTCACTGGCTTCCCCTTCCCTTTCTCCTTCCCCTTTGACGACATCCTGTTGCAAGGAATAAATGATTAATATGCAAAGATAATATACAAAATTAATGTTAAATTAGTGAATAAAACGTTACTTCAAAGTTCATCAACATCACGATCATGCACCCTACTCCTTAAACCAGCCCAAAGATGAATTAAGAGATGTTGCATTGGATTGAAAAATCCTGGAGGAAATTTTTTTTCCATCTTACACAAAAGTACTGGAACCTCCTTTTCCAATTTAGTCATCATCTCTGGCGTGATTTCTTTAGCACAGAGTTGCCTATAGAAGTGGCTAAGCTCGGCTAACACCTTCCACACTGCATCGTCAAAATAGTCTCGAAACATAACAGGCAGAAGTCTTTCCATGATTATGTGATAATCAAGACTCTTCAACCCAATGAGATTTCCCGTTTTCACATTCACGGCTCGTCTTAGACTAGCTGCGTAACCATCTGGGAATTTCAACCTTTGCAACCATTTGAGAACTTCTTTTTTCTCTTTTCGTCGAAGACAGAAAGGAGCGCGTGGTTTACCACCATTTTCGGAGAGCTCAAGAGTTTGACGGTTACAAAGCTCGGCAAGATCCTTTCGAGCCTTTAAATTGTCTTTTGTTTTCCCCTTCATGTCCATGCATGTGCTTATGATACATTCGGCCATGTTACGCTCTTGATGCATAACATCAATGTTGTGCCTTAGAATCAACGACTTCACATACGGTAACTCCCAAAGTCCACATACGTGAGTCCAATTGTGTTTGTCTCCGTATCCTTCGAAATATCCAGGACGACCTTCATCTGGCACCAATTTGTCCAACATATCAGATATTTCTGACCCGTCAAGACGTCTCGGTGGTCCTTTAGCGACAACGTGTTCTTTCTGAAGACATTCCTCTGTTGTCTAAACAAGTGATTCGGAGGTAGCCAACGTCTATGACAATCGAAGTAAGATATCTTGCCTCCATGGGTAAGTCGAAAGCAATCGGTATCCGAGGCACATATCGGACACGTCAACCGACCATGAGTGCTCCATCCAGAAAACATGACGTATGCCGGAAAATCATGAACGGACCACAAATAAGCAGCTCGGAGGTTGAATTTTTGTTTCTTGTAACAGTCGTACGCTTCGACTCCTGTCCACAACATTTTCAACTCTTTGATCATCGGTTTCAACATCACATTGAGACGTGACCCAGGATGATCTGGCCCAGGTACAATGAGGCTAAGAAACATAAACTCATTCTTCATGCAAAAAGTCGGCAGAAGATTGTACGGAATGACAAAGACGGGCCAACAGGTGTATGGTGCAGCGTTTGTGCTGAACGGCGTGAACCCATCTGTCGCCAACCCGATACAAACATTTCTCGCTTCACGAGTGAATTCTGGGTCGAAACGGTCCAGAGCCTTCCATGCCTCACCATCGGACGGGTGCGTCATGACTCCATTGTTCTCACACTCACCTTCTTTGTGCCATCTCATGTGTCTGGCCATTTTTTTTGAAAGTAACAACCGCTTCAACCTCGGTGTCACAGGTAAGTAACGAAGATTCTTACGTGTGACTTCGTTGTCACTGTATTACCATCGTTATTAACAACTTCGACAAACCTCAGTTGACCACATTTCAAACATTTGCTCTCACTGGCATGCTCTCTCCAGAAAAGCATGCAGTTGTCCGGACACACATCAATCTTTTCGTGCTTCATCCCGAGACCAGAAAGAATTTTCTTCGAGTTGTACATATCCTTAGGCACTTTGTTGGGTTGTGGAAGGGCATCTTTGAACAAATCGATGAGCATGTTGTAACAATTGCTACAAAAGAAGAACTTAGACTTAATTGCCATAAGTCCAGTCATAAAATTGAGGATTGACATTTTAGTGTGTTCATGCAGAGCCTCTTCTGAATCTTTGAGACATTTGAAGAACTCTTTAACCTCTGCTGTTTGAGTATCTTCTGTAAGCTCTCGTCGTATAGCTTCCAGCATCTCATCCATCATATCAACCTCTTGAGCATCATCATTGTCCGCTTCCACTTCTTGTACAGCTTGAGAAGCTGTCTCGCCGTGGAAGTTCCACAACTCATAATGTGACACGTAACCGTTTCGACACAAGTGCAACGTAAGTTCCACTTTGTCCAAAAACGTTCCATTTCGGCATTTAATACATGGGCACCGTGCCTTATCGCTATTTGACAACGACAAAGCTCATTCCATAAAAGCTTCTGTCTTGGCGTACCACTCATTGAGTGACCACCAGTTCTGCTCTTCCAACCAGTGTACATCCAACTAAGGTCTTCGCCCATGTTTGACTCTGCAGTTTAACGCGAAAGAAATTGTCGTTAATGTATTGTTATGTTATGTGTCACGACCCTACAACCTAGGCAGATAGATCCTAAACCCACCCAAGAGTGATCGAGCGGAGCGTGCTCATGACGAGGCGCGTGATCCGGATTTGAACGAAATTTCGGCAGCATAACCCCGCTGTTCTCCACTGCAAGCCCAAAAATGGTGCAGCAGAGAACAACAGGGTTACGACACTGAAATCTCGTACAAATCCGGACCCGCGTCTCGTCACAAGCCACACCCTCTCGGTCACTCTGAGGCTGTCCAAAAAGGGACAATTCCGAACCTACACGTCTCACAGCCAATGGCATGTGAGACGTGCCGATCCGAAACGGGTAATACATTGCTATAGGTTATGTTGCTCATTTTCATTTTGAGGTCATTTAAGAGAGAGGAAAGAATTAGAGAAAGACTGAGAGGAAAGTTGGTCTTAGATGACAATTCCACATCTATTTCCACCGTCCACACAATCGCGGGTCATTGACAATCTTAAGGCGGTAAGGCGACTTAAGGCGACGGATCCCCTTGCCCCCGCGGCGCCAGCTTTCCCTGCCACCGCCGGCTTCCCTGGCCACCGCTGCCTTACCCTAGAAAGCAAGGCAACAGGGACGCCTTACGATGCCGGAGCGCCTCACCGCTCTTACTGGAGCGCCTTACTCCTCCGCATGCTGCATGACGCACCAAGCCGCGCCGCCGCCCCGATCTCCTCAGCTCACCCCTACACACGACCCACAGTTTCTCTCTCTCTCTCTTGGAGCTACCGGCGATGCCGTGGCACCCGACAGTCGGCCGCCCCCGACGCTGCCCTCCTCATGGTGCAATTAACCACTTAAGAATAAATAGATAAACCACTTGAGCATAATTAAACGCATAAGCAAATTAACAACTTAAATAAACCAATTAAGCATAATTAAACAAATTTAAGCAATTTAAGCATAATTAAACATAATTAAATAAACCACCTAAGCATAATTAAGAAAATTAAGCAAAAAAAGCAAATTAAGCATAATTAAATAAACCGCTTAAGCTTAATTATGCATAATTAAGCAAATTAAGCATAATAAAATAAACCACTTAAGCATATTTAAGCAAATTAACAACCATAATTAAATAAATAGTTAAGCAAGCACTGCCATCATAGAATCACTTGAGCAATAAAACACGACATTAAGCTAACAATTCTAAGGCTACAACGATAGCATAACAAGTATTTGAAAGCACTAAAGTCCGAATTAAAGTGCGTACCTATTGATCGATGGATGCCGACGGACGAACGACCGGAGGCGAGCCGGCGGCGAGGGCGCAGGGCCAGGGGCGGCGGCGGCGAGGGCGCAGGGCCGGGAGCGAGCCGGCGGCATCAGCGCAGGGGCGGGCCGGCAGAGGCGGCGCAGGGGCGGTAGGGCCGGGCGGTGGCTGGGGCGCGGAGGCGAGTCGGCGGCGCAGGGGCAGCGGGGGCGGGCCAGCAGTGGCGGCGCAGCAGGGTCGGGGCGGGGCCGCGGGCGAGAGGGGGATGGCGGCGGGGCGGCGACGGCGGGGCGGCGTGCCGGCAGCGGGGCGGCGACAGGGGGCAGGCGGCGGGGCGGCTCGGAGTCGGCGGCGGCGGGGCGGCTCGGGGTCGGCGGCGGCGGTTGGGAGAAGGCGCACGTGAAATGAAACAGGAGCGCACCGCTCACGCGGTTAGGTTAAACCACAACTTACGTCAGCTGAGATTACTTACGTCGGCCGACGTCAGGGCTGACGTATGTTAGTGTTAACTTACGTCGGTCTTTTAACTTACGTCGGCTATGGGCCGAGGCCGACGTCAGTACCATTTATTACTGTCGGTCCCTTTACTTACGTCGGCCAGCCAGCGTAATTTATTTAACTTACGTCGGCTACCAGGCACCAACGTAAGTTACTTACTTACGTCGGCCGGCCGATGTAAGTTGCTCTGGCCGACGTAAGTGATCGATATTCCTGTAGTGTACCCATCAAAGTTGAAGGTCTCCTCAGGCCCCACATGTCATATTACACCGGACCCGCATCCCTCATATGGGTACCTCCGGAGATTGACACTTGCAATGTAAATCTGGAGCTAAACTCCCAACATAGGGAAGATCCACGATCAACACGTGTATAATGATCCGGGACCTAACCCCCAATAGAGGGAAGCTCTGGTGTTGACACGTGTATAGCGGTTCCAGAGCTACCTCCCTGCAAGGGGAAGCTCCAAAGCTGCCACGTGTGGAGCCTTCGGACCTTCACCATCAACGAATACATTGATGTATATCCTTTAGCACGGAAATTCAAGGGACTGTTAAAGCGGCAATTACAAGACTTGATTACATGTCCATAATGTTGTATTAACAACACACAATCAAGTCACTGTTAATAGAGGTAACGCAGCCATTAAGGCACATTATCACACTATTAACCATGCTTAATACTTGTAGACAGTGTATTATGCTATTAAATACGCCAGGGCCACATGTCGGGCCAGGCGAATGATGTAACGGTCAGTCCTTGGACTATAAAAGGACTGAACCGCATGATACGAGGGGACAACCCCAAGTTAAGCCATACACCGAGCACGCTAGTGACACTCAATACAACAACACAAACCCCGTTAAGTCGGGTATTACGTCCAGGCGGCCCGAACCATGTAAATCTCTGGTGTCATCATCTTGATTCTGACCTCTGCTTGTTCCAACCGAAACAAGAATCTCCGCGGGCTACATTTGGTAGTACCGGGGGAAGTGTCGTTGCTACACTTCGACATTTGGCGCGCCGGGTAGGGGGATTCCGAGATCTCAAGATGGTGAATTCCAAAGCAGGATCTTCCAACGGCAATCAAGCTGAACAACCTGCTGGAGGCAATCCTTGCAACGTGCAGCAGCAAGCAGGTGCCATTGTTCTGGCAAGCACTATGGCACCACAACCGCCATTTGTTCCGACAAACAATGCTGGGCGACAAGATGGGGCGTATGCGTCGATCACTGCATCGACAAACAACAACCCTAAGCACGCGCTCAATGCTGCGCGAGCTCTCCTACAACATCCACTACCTCCAGGGGTGCCCCAGGGTGCTATGGAACAGTGGAGAGCTGATGTTGACCATTTGGTTGCAGTTGCAGCTGCTGGCATCAGCAATCAAGGACCTTCACCTTCGGGGCGAGCACCGTCTCAATGACGGACCTTGTCGGGCTGACTTGTTCCACAAGTCTCGCAGCAGAGGAGACGTGTTGCATCCCAGCAGGTGACTTCGCTGGCTCACGGGGCACAACGCACCCACACCATCACCAGGATTCTGACTCATGACCTATGATCGGAACTTGATCGCCATTATCGGCAGCAGGACGATCGCGTCCATATCGAGCGTGCTCGTGAGAGGCGAGAGGCTCGGGACAACCATGATCCCCAGGGAGTAGGAAAAGGTTGTTCTTCCCTGGCCATGCATTTACGCATGGTCAGATGGCCACAGAAGTTCAGACCTCACTTGTCGGAAAAATTCGACAGGACTATAAACCCCGTTGAATTCCTTCAAATCTACTCCACTACTATACTGACAACAGAGGGTGATGAGGCTATGATGACCATCTGCTTCCCAGTGGCTTTAACTGGGCTAGCAAGGTCCTGATTCATGAGTCTTCCACCTGACTCCATTAATAGTTGGGCGGAGCTATGCCAACAATTCACTGCCAACTTTAGGAGTTCTCACACCCAGCCTCGCACTGAATTGGATCTGTTTGCTGTAAAGAAAACAATGGGGGAATCGCCGTGATCCTTCATCCAACGGTTTTCTCAGGTACGGAATACTATTCCTTCAATCTTGAGCTCTTCTGTTATCGTGGCATTCAAACAGGGTGTTCGAGATAAAAAGATGCTGGAGAAACTAGCAATCAAAGAAGTCACCAGCGTCACGGAACCACATAAATCTCTGACGTCATCATCTTGATTCTGATCTCTACTTGTCCCAACCGAAACAAGAAACTCTGCGCACTACATTTGGTAGTACCATGGGAAGTGTTGTTGCTACACTTCGACACCTACCTAGACCAACCTAGCCTTTCCATTTTATGATTGCTTTACTTCCACCTAGCCTTCCTTTGGGAAAATATAAATGACACCCTGCTAGGGGAATTGCTACATTGATAGTTTTCGTGCACTTGCGAATTTACATGTATAATATAAAATCTAACAACAAACATTTCTAGCACCCCTGCTAGGGATGAATTGTTAGTAGTGCGTAGGAAATATCAACCACCACCACAGGCCCCACTTGTGCAAAAGGCAGCCAAAGGAGGTTTGGCTTGTCAACAACAGAGTCATCCACACCTTCATCTCTTGGTAAGTATGACACATCATCACGCGAAACCGGACGGAGGTAAGTCCCGCTCATCGAACTTTCAAAAATTCGGTGAGTCCTTGCCAATAGGTTATTTTGTAGTTATCTCATATTTGAATTTTCAATTGCATATTTGAATTTCCCATCAACCTTTGAATTTGCATTTAGCATGTTTGAATTTTCATACCTGCATGTTGGAAAGTAAAATTTCCAACCATCATAAAACTAAATTTTTGAATTAGGAAATAAATTTATTTTGATATGAACCTTCGGCGTAACCATTTGAATTCATCTTCCTAATTCAAACCAAAAATATTTCCCTTAATCCTCATTGCATTTGCAAGATGTTTCAAGTTGGGCAAAACAATTCGACAAAGGAAACAATTTGCTTTTGAGCTAACGTAACCCATTTTCGAGTTGTTTTGTTTGTTCTTGATTTTAGTGCAGCCAGGACAAAATTTGTAAAGAGGTTGGATGGCCTCATCAATCCCAACGCACCATCATGAGAATTCAAGCGCATATTATTCCACCGATCTCATTTGGAGTTCATGGTGGAGGAATGCTTAAGATGCTGGCCCAATGCAGGAGCAAGATGAAGCTCATTCAATCCAAACCTCAACTTGGAAAAGGCATAAAACATGAAGTCTACACCAAAACCCATGGTCGCAAATTTCTCACATAACGACCTTCAACCCGAACCGCTCTTCAATTGAGGTACGAGTTTAAAATCTTCCATCATTTGAATTGCATTAGGATTGGATGATTTTTTTTTCTTGCATGGACGAGGAAGGTGTACACCTCCTCATCATTCAATTCTTATGAAACCTCACGAGAGTAAGTATTGGCATTGTTTTTTATTTTTCCGAAGGAATGTCACCTTACTTGGGAATAAAATTAAAATAAATACCTAGAATTTCATAAGCATTGTAGAAATTTACTTAAGCATTTTTTGCCTAGGTTTAGAAAATAATGCTTATGGAATGACTTAATGGTTGAATTGGTATGTAGCAACCTAATAATAATGATGTCCCTAACTTTTTGATACTCATTCATGCATGGATCACTAAATTTCAAATTCCTAAGCAAGAAATTTAAAAATGATCAGAAGGATAAATTTGAGAATCTTGTTTGCCATAATCCACATAGTAATATTTGCTCTTGTAAAAAGTAAAGATGGTTAGAATTTTTTGCATTGAAGGAATTAATAGAGTGTACATCTATCACTTGCATTGCTATGATAATGAGCTTTAGAAAATGTGAAAATTGATTAATTTATAAAGCTCCACTCCTATATTAATGAATAACACAATGTTTATGGATGCACTCAAATTTTAACCCGATATATATTTGTTTTTTTCTTCCCCTGATGTATAAATGAAATTCAATCATCCAACCCGAAGTTTTCGTTGTACAAGTGTCGGGAGCTAACCATCCCTATCTATCAAAGAGAGGAAGCTTGCAAGAGTAGTATTTCTATGTAGGCATACAAGAAGTCGATTTGGATCTACCATTTCAACATGTCTTGGCCAATGAGTAACCAAGCATGGTTGAAACCTATCGGGATTTAATCCCAAGGGCCAATCATAGCTTTACGAGGCCAGAGGTTTGACATGGAAACCTTCCATGAGCAACCAATGGGCTGCCATTAATAAGAGGGATCTCTATGCTCCCACAATTCTAAGAACCCATTCAAGCTCAAGGAAATTGCGACCATCATTGGGTGACATTGTTCCTCTGTGACTTAAGGTTTTTTTAACCTTAAGGCAAGCAATGATAGATCACACCCAACACATGTTGGGTGCATGTTATTCCTTTGTAGCCTGGGGTTATGTTTACCTTAGCCAAGGAATGGCGGATCACACCCAACACATGGATAAACCTTATTCCTTTGTGGCCCGAGGTTACAGGACCTTAGCCAAGGAATAAAGGATGACACCCAACGTATGGGAGACCTTGAGGTGTGGATGAGCGGCATCGACAACTCTCTCCTCGACCACATCATGGAACCCATGGAAGGCGACACAACATCGACACTCAACCCTCCAATGCCGAAGCCATGCTGTGACAAAGTTAGGCAAACCTCACGGCCTACCTCCGCTGTTAGGATTTCAACACCTATCGCGAACCACAACCAAGAACAAACTTTGGGGAGGACCCCCACCTTGAGGTAACTTGTATCACACCCCATTAGCATTTATTTATTTTATTTCTTTCTTTCCACCACAAATGTATATAAAAAGTAAAATAATAAAAATAAATAATGTAGTATAGGTTAGGTTAATAAAATAAAATATGAGTGGTAAGAGTATTATTACTTCAGATAAGTTGAAGTGATGAATATTTGCTCTGTTTTATTTTCTCTATTCCCATGCATACAACCTATTATTCTCCAAGTATTGTGTTTATATGCTTAGAATATCCTTTCCTTAAACATGGAAATTGTGGGTAGCAAAAGCTAAGTCCAACTCTAGGTTGTTGTGGGATATGACATAGTGATAAGAGCTGCTAATACCCTGGTTAAAAGTGAAACTTAATTTCTCAGAGAATATTTAAAATGGGAGTTCCTCATTTGACATAAATTTGTAAAGTCATATGATGATTTGTATTAGATAAACCCTATACATATGCTATTTGCCTTCACATTGAGCCGAGTAAAACTAGTATAGACCTATGTGAGAATTTTTTGATACTTTTAAGTTCAAGATTGCACAGGCACATGCTAAACATCTACACTAGAAGTTAGAAAAATTCCATCATGCATTCCACCACCAAAAGATACTCAATGCTCCCCTTGCATAATACTCTATCCAAAATATCTGAAAGGAAAGAGGAGTAGAAGACATGGCTACAAGAAAAATAAAGAAAAATGTATGCTCATATATAAGAGCATGAGGAAAAAAATAGAGAATAAGTAGTCATGTTTCATCCTCTCAAATAAAGAGAGTGCATACAAATGAGTTATCTTCGTATTTCCACTCCATGAATATCCCACCAGACTTGCACAAATCATGATCAAAAGTATAATTTGTTTTCTCCTAGGGCTTACTCTTTTGACTTAGCAACAAATGTGTTGCAAATATGCCTACTCTTGATCCTACCAAGCTCCACATACAAGCCTTATTTAGTTGTAGAACAAGAAATGCATTGCCTTGGTGAGGATACAAATACCACTTCCCATAAAGTAGTGATTGAGTGCATCAATTGAGGAACTTAAAACCAAACACCATTTGAAATTCTCCGGAAATCTGGGTGGAACTTAAACATTAGGTGATGCATGCTCATTTTGCTGTTATATCTTTCAACCACCCAAGAAAAGGATGAGGCATAAGACCCATATTGACTAAGAAAGAGGGTGATGCACTACAGGAATATCGATCAATTACGTCGGCCGAGGCCGATGTAATTAAGGCCTAAACCGATGTAAGTAACTTAATTACGTCGGTTTTTCCTTAATTACGTTAGATGCTGGCTGATGTAGCGGTTTGGATGTAATTAAGGTAACTTATATCGGTCGCCGACGAAGTTATCTTAAATACATCGATCTGCCGCAGACGACATAAGTCACGTACCAGGATGGGCCGTGGGCTGGGCCGGAGTACTTACATCGGTCACAACAGACCGACGTAAGTTATGTGGTGTAACTTACGTCGGTTGAACCAAACCGACATAAGTTAAGTGACATAACTTTCGTCGGTGTATCCTAACCAACGTAAGTTAAACTGGGCTAACTTACGTCGGCCCGGTCATAGCCGATGTTATTTAAGTATTCGATTTTTTTTAAAAAAATAGAAACTGACTACCTCGCTCGATGGCAAGAACACATAACAGATATACAGATACACAGATACACATAACAGATATACAGAACACAAAATAGTTGCAATTAAGTTCTAAAACATCAACAACAACAAAACATCCACCGGGCTACACGCTAGCCCGTCCACTGCCTCCGGGATCTTCTCGGCGCATTCCAGAACCCTGCAAAAGAAACATAATCACTAGTAAGCATCAATGTTAAATCAGTGATAACATCAGAGTCCAAGAACATCAGTGACAAAAGAAGGAAGCATGTTGTAGTTTCAAATGAAGTAATGTTGCATATATATATAAATAGCAAACTAGCAGGTATCAGAGTTGGAGACTTTAGGTAACAGGTCAAGCTTATGAACCACTAGCCCTTTGTTAACTGGAAGCACTGATCACAACTTATTAACTATATACTAATCATTTCTGCCATGGTCAAAAACTAATAAAGCTTGATTAGATACACTTAACTTCCTCACCACTATAGGAATCAATATCTGACAAGTCATCAAGATGTACCTCTATGTTCTACCTCCTTATCTCTCTATGTAAAATACTAAAACGAATACAACAATATCAAAGAGAGAGTTTATCACCTGCTCCGGTGTCTACTGCGGCGGAAGCGTTGGAATCTCGATATCCTGACCGCTGTGTCGAGCAAGAGCCTGTCATTGCAAAATATTAGAAGATATATGTTATTGAAGTGCTATGAAATTTAACTATGGTACTTTAAATTACTTACCGCCACCGCTGCTTGCATCTGGGCCATCATCAAGGCCGTCCTCTGCTGCTCTTCCCTTGCCTCCGCTCTCATCCTCTCCAGCTCTTCCTGGGATTGCGTCAGCATCTCCCTCATGGCCTGGAGCTCCAGCTGGGTCTGCGATAGACGACCACTGGTCCCAACGGACGAAGCCTGTGACGATGAAGCGCCTCTCAAAGGTCGCGTCAACCTCGAGTCGACAACTCCATCAAAAATGGCAAACCTGCAAAAGAATGAAAACACTAAGTAGAAAAATATTAATTGAAAAAGAAATGAAACACACGAAGAACTCACCGTCCGTGGGCCTTCCCGCCCCCGGTTGCGTACGCAGCTTGGGGGTCGATCGGCGCGCTTTCCCAATCGTAATCTGCACCGTGTATCTTCGCGACCTCCTGCGCGTACTTTGCCTACAAAACAAATAAATCTTGTAAGCATGTCAATAATGATATTAGTTATAATGAAATTGATGAATTTCAAAAACTTACCAGTTGGTCGGCTGTGACCTGACTACACTGCCCTGGATGAGAAGGGTCACTTCCCTTGTGACCTCTCTTCCAAACCTGGGTCGGGGTTGGCTCATGACCCATCTCTCGCTCCTGTACAACCGTGTTAGCGAGATAAATAATACATTAGGAACACATAAATAAATTGAAAAGGTACTTACCATGCGTTTAGCCAAACGCAAGTAGCCGTCGCCGCCATAGTTGTGCTTGCCCTCGGACCCCATGCGGCACTGTCTAGCCTTTGTGGACTTATTGATGAAAGCGTCGCTAGCCCAATACCGACAGAGAGCTAAGTACGCCTCGATGTTACCCTGTAACCAGGAAATACTAACCTGCACATATTTCATTTTTCATCAACGGAGTTAGCATACATAGATATTGTAAATATTTAACAATATTAAAAACTTACCTCTGCGTACTGCTCCTCTGTCATGTACGAGTCGGAGTCCTTCCTAAATACACCCCTTTGTTGCTCCTGTTCCTGCTCCCGGGGGTGCCGCTTGTAGTACGCATTGACGGCCTGAATCCGGGCGTAAGACAACGCCGCCGTCGTGAGCTTCCGAGCATTGTAATGGAACACGCGTCTCCCGTGGTCCTCCATGCCCGGTTCCTCTACTTGGTACCTCAACTTTAAGCAAACAAACATTTAAGTGATATGCATTTATAATTCAAACAAGTTGAAAAAATGAAACAGTTAAACTTACCATAAAATCGTGCCACACGGCTCCCTGAACCGTGCCGTGGACCGGGTGAGAGACACGAGCGTAGTCATCCCACGACAAGCAGGAAAACCGTCAATGACACCGGGGTAGTGCAACTTCACGATAGCACCCAGGACACTGTTAACCTGCCTGTGGTGCTTCTCGGCCCCCGTGAATGAGAATTCGTACCAACATCTACAAAATTTATTAAATCATTAAGTAAAGGAAAACAACATCTAATATTTAATATACTATATAAAGTATTTACCTGTCTCCAACTGGATGGATCGTGGTCCGCTGAGTAGTAACCGGAGGAGGAGCCGCAAAGTGGGTCCTCCTCGCCCGTCACCTCTGCTGCGACGCTGCCGCATCCTGTGACCCTGAAGGCTCTGTGGAACCACCGGAGTCTCCAGGAAGGCTAGTGGTAGCCGGCTGCACAGGGAGGCTAGCGCTAGAGGGCTCCTATAGTGGCCCCCTAGCCTCTGAGTCGGGCTGCTGTAGTGGCCCCCTAGCCTCTGACTCTGACTCTGACTCAGAAGTCTCTAAGCCAGACTGCACAAGAAGAAAATATTGACAATAAATAATTAATAACAACTACAATTTCTAAAATAACTTTATTGTAAACCAAAATTTACCGTAGTCGGCTGAAAGCACACGACAGCTGAGGGTGGAGCGTGCGCCAGAAAGAGGGAACGTCGGCTCGAAGGTAGCGAGGTCCCTGAGCAAGGGCCTCGTGGCGGCTGGAACCCTCTCACTGGCTTCCCCTTCCCCTTCCCCTTCCTCTTTGACGACATCCTATTGCAAGAAATAAATGATTAATATGCAAAGATAATATACAAAAGTAATGTTAAATTAGTGAATAAAACATTACTTCAAAATTCATCAACATCACAATCATGCACCCTACTCCTTAAACCAGCCCATCGATCTTCTTATTCCACATATAATTTTCGTTTGCGCAAATCAGCAGGTTCGACTATGTCATCAATATCTTCACTCTTCGATTCTGATTCTGTTTCCGCTTCCGTGCCAGCCTTGATATCTTGCGCGTCTCCAACTAAGTCATCGAGTCCTACACCGGGCTCGACTGAGAAGGAGTCTGGCAACTCTTCCTCTTGGTAGACACAATCAACATCAGCTTCGTCGTGGTAATCATCATCTACTGGAGCGTATAACCGCTCACGAGGATTCACCTTATGTCCCACCCACCAATATTTGAATTTATTGCATGGATAAGGTAAATAGTACACTTGCTCTACTTGGTGTGCAAGAACTAATGAATCGAATCCTTTCAACCGTTCCTTTGATTTACTTCGACCATGCCAAATTCGTTTACTCAAATTCCATGAATGGAATCAAACCATTCGCAGTCAAAGAATACCGCTCGAATTGGCTTGTTTGTGACAAAAGTGAATTCAAGGATTTTTTTAATAATCCCGTAGTACTGTGTTTCATGATCTTGCAAATTGATTGCCCTCATCACAACTCCGGTATTACATGTTGTCGCGAGAGGACGAAGAGATTCAAATTGAGTTGTACGGAATCGAAAGCCGTTGACGTCATATCGACCATAACATCTAACATTAACCACTCCACGGGATAGTTGTCGCAAATCTTCATGGACATTGGCATCTTTTTGGCACTGTCCAAGATATGGAGTTATTAGAAAACATAAGCATTCTTATGTTATAAGAAAATGTTGTTAACATTGATTACTTATCGAGAAAACGTTACAAATCTCGAAACCAGGAGAGAAAATTAGATCCCCCGTTTATTCCTTCTCGTCGAATCTATTCTATTTGCTTGCTTGTGGGTTGATGTCTATGTCTCCAATTTTTCTTGTCGAACATACTATAGGAAGAAGAGAACCTTTTAGAATACATATGTCGGAAAAGATAGTGAAAAGGATAAGTGTAGGAGAAACACTTACTTGAAATATTCATTCATTTCTTCCATATTAGCGTACACGTAGAAGAATGCAGCACGCCTTTCTTTTGCGCTAACATCGTAGGAAGTGTAACTACCAACAGTAGTGCCTCTTGTTGCAAAAATGGAGAGATCACTACAAGGAGGTTGCTCATCCATATTGTACTTCATTACCGAAGTATTAACATTGTGTTGCTCTGCAAAATAAACACTTGAGAAGTATCCCACTTCCTTAAGAGTAAAAGGTTCGGCGATGCAACCTTCAACCCTTGCCCTGTTACCAACCATTGATTTCAGATATCTAAGTGATCTTTTAATATGATACATCCACCTATATTGCACGGGACCGCCCACTTTCGCTTCAAATGGAAGATGAATTAAGAGATGTTGCATTGGATTGAAAAATCCTGGAGGAAATTATTTTTCCATCTTACACAAAAGTACCGGAATCTCCTTTTCCAATTTAGTCATCATCTCTGGCGTGATTTCTTTAGCACAGAGTTGCCTATAGAAGTGGCTAAGCTCGGCTAACACCTTCCACACTGCATCGTCAAAATAGCCTCGAAACATAACAGGCAGAAGTCTTTGCATGATTATGTGATAATCATGACTCTTCAACCCAATGAGCTTTCCCGTTTTCACATTAACGACTCATCTTAGACTAGCTGCATAACCATCTGGGAATTTCAACCTTTGCAACCATTCGAGAACTTCTTTTTTTTTTTCTTTAGGTCGAAGACAGAAAGGAGTGTGTGGTTTACCACCATTTTTGGAGAGCTCAAAAGTTTGACGGTTTCAAAGCTCGGGAAGATCCTTTCGAGCCTTTAAATTGTCGTTAGTTTTGCCCGTCATGTCCATGCATGTGCTTATGATACATTTGGCCATGTTACGCCCTTGATGCATAACATCAATGTTGTGCCTTAGAATCAACAACTTCACATACGGTAACTCCCAAAATCCACATATGTGAGTCCAATTGTGTTTGTCTCCGTATCCTTCGAAATATCCAGGACGACCTTCATCTGGCACCAATTTATTCAACATATCAAAAATTTCTAACCCGTTAAGATGTTTCAGTGGTCCTTTAGTGACAACGGTGTTCTTTCTGAAGACATTCCTCTGTTGTCTAAACAAGTGATTCAGAGGCAGCCAACGTTTATGACAATCGAAGTAAGATATCTTGCCTCCATGGGTCAGTCGAAAGCAATCGGTATCCGAGGCACATATCGGACACGTTAACCGACCATGAGTGCTCCATCCAGAAAACATACCATATGCCGGAAAATCATGAACGGACCACAAATAAGCAGCTCTAAGGTTGAATTTCTGCTTCTTGTAACATTCGTATGCTTCGACTCCTGTCCACAACATTTTCAACTCTTCGATCAACGGTTTCAACATCATGTTGAGACGTGACCCAGGATGATCTGACCCAGGTACAATGAGGCTAAGAAACATAAACTCATTCTTCATGCAAAAAGCCGGTGGAAGATTGCACGGAATGACAAAGACGGGCCAACAGGAGTATGGTGCGGCGTTTGTGCTGAATAGTGTGAACCCACCTGTCGCCAACACGATGCGAACATTTCTCGCTTCACGAGCGAATTCTGGGTCGAACCGGTCCAGCGCCTTCCATGCCTCACCATCGGACGGGTGCGTCATGACTCCATTGTTCTCACGCTCACCTTCTTTGTGCCATTTCATGTGTCTGGTTGTTTTTTGAAAGGAACAACTGCTTCAACCTCGGTGTCACAAGTAAGTAATGAAGCTGCTTACGTGCGACTTCCGTTGTCACAGTATTACCATCGTTGTTAAGAACTTCGACAAACCTCGGTTGACCACATTTCAGTCATTTGTTCTCATTGACATGCTCTCTCTAAAAAAGCATGCAGTTGTCCGGACACACATCAATCTTCTCGTGCTTCATACCGAGACCGGAAAGAATTTTCTTCGAGTTGTACATATCCTAAGGCACTTTGTTGGGTTGTGGAAGGGCATCTTTGAACAAATCAATGAGCATGTTGTAACAATTGTTAGAAAAGAAGAACATAGACTTAATTGCCATAAGTCTAGTCACGAAATTGAGGATTGACATTTTAGTGTGTCCATGCAATGCCTCTTTTGAATCTTTGAGACGTTTGAAGAACTCTTTAACCTCTGCTGTTTGAGGATCTTCTGTAAGCTTTAGTCGTATAGCTTCCAGCATCTCATCCATCATATCAACTTCTGTGGCATCATCATTGTCTGCTTCCACTTCTTGTACAACTTGAGAAACTGTCTCGCCGTGGAAGTTCCACAACTCATAATGTCACATGTAACCGTTTTGACACAAGTGCATCGTAAGTTCCACTTTGTCCAAAAACGTTCTGTTTCGGCGTTTTGTACATGGGAACCGTGCCTTATCACTATTTGACAACGAAAAAGCTCGTTCCACAAAAGCTTCTGTCTTGGCGTACCACTCATCTGAGTGACCACCAGTTCTGCTCTTCCAACCAGTGTAGATCCAACTACAATCTTCGCCCACGTTTGACTCTGCAATTAATAGCCAGACAAATTACCGTTAGTTTCTCATTAATTTATGCATGATAGAGGAAATAATGAGAGAGACAGCGATCTGGGTCCGTGCCAGTTGAAGCCCGACACGGGCCATGATCGGGCTTGACCTCAGACCCAGCTCGGCTGCCCTCGGCTCCCTCGCCTAGTATTGAATCTATGAGGATGCGAGGCGAGCTCAACGAGCGATGACTCCTTGACTCTCGTCCAGAGGAGGCGAGGCGAGGACCTCAGCGAGACGATGAAACTGTTGGCGAAGAAGCTGTGGAGGAGGCCACGACTACAATGGTCTACACGACACGATCACACTTATTGCGTGTCGTGCCCATCTAGGTTGGTCACTTAACCCTAACGATTCATCAATGTTTGATTATCATCCGTCTCTGAAATCAAGAAATTTCGGTAACATAACGCCGCATATTTAACACTACACCCCCTATCCGGTGCAGTTCTTAAACTACAAAGGGGGGCAACTGGTTAGCTCGGAAACCTGCTGCCTTATGGATCTTGCGAGTCAAGGACAAATACTCGCAACATCAGTTTCTGGAGTTTTTATGGACTTATACGTAGTCACAAACACGCCGATGTGAATGTACGGGGGTCCTTGCGGCGAAGAGATACCTAGCTACAAACTTTTAGGGTTAGTAATGGGCCGCCCGGTCCATATACACTTAACACTAATGATTCACCTCATGTCACCACTCACGGGTCACGATCCTGACCCACATTACCTATATACGCTAGGGTTGGGCTCGATGGGTCGTATATACGCTACATATATACCAAGGCTCAGCCAGGCACGACACGCTCGGCCCGCGAACAGGCCCGGCACGGCTAGACAGGGGAAAATGGGATCTGTTGTGCTTGGCTTTGGCTTATGGCCCATCGTGCCGGCCCGGCCCGGCACGACAAATCTGTGGGCCGCGCTGGGCATAATGTTTTCATGCACGAGACCATCTGGGCTCGGGCCGGGCCGGCCCGGCACAGCCCATTGGCCATCTATAGCCACGACAGACCTATGTTCCCCGACAGCCGGCCGCCCCCGACGCCGCCCTCAACATAAACCAATTAAGCATAATCTACACTACACTAATTAAGAATAATCTACACTAAGCAAATTAAGCACAATTAAGCAACTTAACCACTTAAGCATAATTAAATAAACATAATCTAAAGTAAGCAAATTAACTAATTAAGCATAATTAAATAAACAATTAAGCAATTTAAGCATAATTTAAACAATTCAATTTCAAAATTGAACAATCCAATTCAAATAAATTCAAATCAAATTTAAACGTAGCAATTCAATTAAATTCAAATTTTAATGTGGAGGGGGTGTGGGGTGGGGGAGGGGTCTGTGGAGGGGGTGGGGGGGTCTGTGTAGGGGAGGGGGGGGCCGGGCAGGGAAGGGGGAGGTATGGTGGTCGTGGGCCAGGGAGGGTAGGGGGAGGGGGGGCGGAGAGGGGAGGTGAAGGGGGAGGGGGAGGGGGCCGGGGAGGGGAGGGGGAGGGGGAGGGGACGGCGCTCGGCCGTGTAGAGGAGGTGGAGGGGGAGGGGGAGGGAGGGCCGGACGGCAGCGATCAGGGAGGCAGGGCGGGGCGGCAGTACCTAGGGGAGGGGGCGGGGGAGCCGGACCGATGGTCGACGGGGAAGGGAGGGGAGGGGAGGGGAGGGGAGGATACCTAGTGGCAGCGGCGGCAGCATCGGACGGCGGCGGCGTGGCAGTGCGGCGACGGGGAGCGACGGTGTTGGGAGCGGCGGCGTCGGGCACGGGCGGCGGGGAGAAGAGAAAGCGGTGGGTAAGAAAGAAAAGAGAAGGCGCGTGTGGGGTAGGTTAAAATACGTAACTTACGTCGTCTAAATATTCAACTTACATCAGTATACCTAACTTACGACGACCATCCTATAAGCCGATGTAAGTTAAGGCTTATTTACGTCGGCCCACTTATTTACGTCGGCCTGTTGTCCGGGCCGACGTAAGTTATCATTAACTGTTGTCGGGCTACTTACTTACGTCCGCAGCTGACGTAGGTTAAATTACTTATGTCAGTTTCTACAGCCGACGTAAGTTAATTAAATTACATCGGCCAGCCGATGTAAATTAATCTGGCCGACGTAAGTATCAGCGTTTCCTGTAGTGATGTACCATAGCCATTTTATTCAATGCAAGGTAGAATATTTTCTTGTGCTCTTGGTACTTTTGCAAAATAGGGCATTGTAGCAACTCCTGATCAACAACCTAAGTCACTATATTTGCTTTGGGACGAGCAAAGGTTAAGCTTGGGGGAGTTTGTTGGTGGTCGTTATATACCAATTTTGACCATCAATATAACTCAATGGTGTGAAAGAATAAATATTTCTTACACGCATAACAAATAGATTTAACATAATTCCACTTGTACTTGGAGAAATAGTCCATGTAGAAGTTTTTATGTAGAAATGATAGAGAATGAGGGGAGCAATCATAAATAGTGCTACCCCAGCCAATCACGTGATGACATGTGGCACCACATGGATCATGACTCATTCTCAGGCGTATCCGAGGAGATCCAACGGTGTATCACCCGGGAAGGGGATAAAGGCCCACCTGGAAGTCACCTCGAGGAAGCACTGTCTTAAAGGGCGGCCAGGACCAGGTCGGTCGACCCCCATAGTCGCCCGACATGGCTTTGGCGCCAAACTTGATCCTGCTCCATGTGTTGGCTCCTCATGGCTCCCTGAAGGCGGAGAAGGCTGATTCGTGCGCTAATTGTGTCAGAACCGCCTCTACTCTGTGTATAAATAGGGGTGTACCTCACTTATCACACACACCACTCAACCATTCTCTCTTGTATTAAACTAGTGCTCATAGTCCCTTAGTGGAGGTTAGGCAGTAGAGAGGAGCCTCTAGTCCCAAGTACAACTTGGGAAAGGTATGGCTCATGTATCTTTTCTTGTATTTGTGACATTATGCTTTATATTAATATTATTAGTCTTTACTTATTCATATACTTGGATAAAGCATTCCTTGTTTGGTTGTGGAGTCCATGCATGTGATAGGTGTAGATGTTATTATGGTCTAGCATAATGTTCATATCTTGTTATCATAAACATCATACACCACCACTATAGTCTAATTTGGTATTAATATGATTATGTTAATATGAATATGTTAGTGATTGGTCCCTATCATTGGTTCATCGATGTTTAGGTTAGTCATTGCCTTAAGAAGATATTTTACCATGGCTCGTATGGTATTTACTTAACATGTAATTGTGGTTCTTAGATAGTTAAGTAGCGTTGGATGTCTCGTAGAGCCACGATTTGTAGGGGTAGGCGGCAAAGTGCTGACTGTTGATCCTCATTATGTATCAATTTTGACCCCCAATGAAACTCAATTATGAATATTTCTTACACACATCATAGTTAGAAATAACCTAGTTCCACTTGTACATGGGGAAAATAGTGCATGCAGGTATTTTATACAGAATTGAAGTGAAACAAGGGGATGGATCCTGAAGAATACCTTCCCAGCGAATCAGACGCTGACATGTGGTAGCACATGGATCAAATTGCCCACTGACAGAAGTATCCGAGGAGATCCAATGCCATAGCACCAAAAACAATCATGGGACCCACCTGTCAGCCACCTAGAGAAAGCATAGCCCGTTTGGCGAGTTTACCAGGTCAGCCATACAGGTGGTTTGATCGAGTTGTTCTTCATGCCTTTTTCAGTCAACTTTGATGTGGCACCCTCCTGTGGCTTGGTCATAAGAATGGTATTTGGGTCGAGCACAAAAGATGGCGGCAACTCACCTCAGTACTAGTATAAATAGGACCCTTCACTTCAACACACACCACTTGAGCATTCACTCTCTTGTATACATTAGTTTTCCAAGTCCTTAGTGGAGGTAGGCTGTAGAGAGAAGCCTCTAGTCCCAACTCCGAATTGGGAAAGGTATGGCTCATGTATCTTTTCTTGTATTTGTGACTTTATGCATTATAATGATGGTATTATTAGTCTCTCTTTATTCATATACTTGGGCAAAGCGTTTCTTGTTTGATTGTGGAGTCCATGTATGTGCTAGGTGTAGATGTTTTTATGATCTAGACATAATGCCATTATCATGCTATCATAAACATTATGCACCTTCACTATAGTTTAATTAGGTAATAATATGATTATGTTAATATGAATATGTTAGTGCTTGGATCCAACATTGGTTCAACGACGTTTAGGTTAGTCATTGCTTTAGGATAATTATTACTTTGCCAATCTTAAGGTATTTACTTGGCATGCAAGCGTGGTGATTGGATAGTAAAGTAGCGTTGGATGCATTGTAGTCCAGAGGTTCTAGAGGTAGGCGTTAGGTGGTGACAACCCTATCTGTCCATTTTAATCCTCCGCGTTCGGCTACAACGTAGGCTCTTGGCTGGAGTTGTCTGGCAGACCAGGGTAAGCCCGTGCCTGACATGTTGGACCACTAAGCCCTAGTATTCACCAGTAGCATATTCATGTGTACTTTATTAGGCTATGTATATGAGTAATTAGATCACAAAAGGAGTAGCTCCGTCTCAAAGTATAACCCCCACTATTACAACCTTACCCTTAGAGTAGATTGCTTAGGTGTGTGTCACACTACCCCTATTATCATCTTACCCCTGTTCTGATATACACTTAGTACCCTATACCTTGATCATAAGAATAGTGTTTACTTTACTTCACCACCTTCCTTTTGGGATAAATATGATACCCTTGGGAATACTCTTTGGTAAAATGCTACAACGGTATCTTTCGTGCGCTTGCAAATCTCATATCCTATCGGAGATTATTTGTGGTGTTAAGAAATACCAACAAGCATTTCTGGCGCCATTGTCGGGGAAGGCAAGGGAAGTGAAGTATAGCTATCACTTGTGATTAGGCTATAGGTACTAATATTTATTAGACAAGATTACCCTTGTTTGTTTTCTCCTTTTGTGTGAAAACAAGGTATTGTTGGCTAACCCAATTCATGAGATGGCGAACGAGGACACAAGTGCTCAATTGGAATATGATTCATGGCGTACCTCAACAAATGTCCGCTGGGCAACACCATTGCCTTTCGCAAAAGAATTTCAGCTTCCTGTAGAAGCAAAAGTCATCCATCCCCAAGCTTGGGGGATGCTCCAAGAGTTTTTCTTTGTTTGCCTTCATCATAGGCTGGATAGTTGGCTTTTTATCCAACACTCATATAATGGGTTGGCTCCATCAATCCATGACCACATTCTAGTTGGAGTTGAAGGAGCCCTATTCTCATTTATCATGGATGATAATATGGTCTCCACTCAAGGGGTGGATTGAAGTGTGCTCTAGTTCCTTTTGCTTGTCATGCACGCCACTTAACAAGCTAGACATGCTAGTTATGGAACAACACCTCCCATTGAGTAACATGAAGATCAAGCTGATGGAGAAGTGTTTGGATGATCTAAGCCATGGATATTCACATGATTTGTGAAAATCCATGTCAACATGGCCACTTGGGGAATCATTTCCCTAAGACCAATGAGGATTCTTCCTTTCAAACACATCTCCAATGGCTATCACCAACAAGGAGGTCAAGGGTGTAATCAACATCACCCTTGTAATTAAGGAGGCTATGAGGATTTCAATGGATTTAAGTTCAACTAGCCTACCTTGAAGTATCTTGTCCATGACAAAGCAAGAAATCAAGACAACATTTACATGAATCTCTTGGCGAATGAGAAGAAACTAAAAATAGCATTAAAGATCCAAGATATCCCACAATCACTTGTTGTTATTCCTACCTTTCGACCAAACCCGTGCAACCTAAGGCAAATGACATTATTGACAAAGCATTTCTTGTTTGCTTATGGAGTCCACATGTCATCATGCCCATTGAATTCTTTGATCTAGGATCAAAGTATGGGTTAACTCAAAGGAACATCAAGAAGGTCGAAGTGGCACCCCAAAAGAAGAACAAGCCTCACCATGCTCATGAAAGAATATCTTTAAAAGGGAGAAGTCGTCACTACATCAACAAGTCTCCATCAAGATGATGGAGAGGCTAGGGCCATCAGGTGGTCTACATGTCCAACTGATATGCCAAAGGAGATTTGACATGTCAATCAAGAGAAGTTGTCCACATCTTCAACTCCGGGATTGGACAACAAATCATCGCACTAAACAGGATGGAGGTAAGTCCTACTCATCGGACATCAAAAAAATCCGGTGAGTCCTTGCCAATAGGTTAATTGGTAGTTATCTCATATTTGCTTTCTCAATTGCGTATTTGAATTTCCCATCAAATCTTGCATTTGCATTTAGCATGTTTGAATTTTCACACTTGCATGTTCGAGAGTAAAATTTACAACCATCAAAAAACTAAAATTTTGAATCAGGAAATAAATTTATTTGGATATTAACCTGGGCGTAACCTCTCGAATTTATCTTCCTAATTTAAGTAAAAAATATTTCCCTTAATATTCATTGCATTTGCAAGTTGTTTCAAGTTGGGCATAAACAATTTGACAAAGGGTACAACATGCTTTTGAGCTAACTTAACCCGTTTTCGAGTTGTTTTGTTTGTTCTTGATTTTAGTGCAGCTAGGACAAAATTTGTAAAGAGGTAGAAGGCCTCATCAAGTGCATATCCCTCCATCGATCTCATTTTGAGTTCATGGTGAAAGAATGCTCAAGATGGTTGCCCACTGGAGGGACAAGATGAAGCTCATTCAACTCCAACCTCAACTTGGCAGAAGACGTTAAAGATGGTGGCTACACCAAAATTCATGGTCATGAGTTCCTCACACAACAACCCTCAACCCAGACTGCTCTTCAATTGAGGTACAGGTATAAAATTCTCCGTCATTTGAACTGCATTAGGATTGAATTATTTTTGCTTGTGAGGAAGGTTTACACCTTCTCATCATTCAATTCTTATGCATCCTCACGAGAGTAAGTGTTGGCATTACTCTTTTTGATTCTTCAAAAAGGAATGTCACCTTACTTGGGTATAAATTTAAACAAGTACCTAGAACTTCATGAGCATCGCTAAATTGACTTAGACATTTTCTGCCCAGGTTTAGTTAGTAATGCTTATGGAATGACTTGATGGTTGAATTGGTATGGAGGATAAAATTGATTTTGACTTGAAACTCATTCATGCATGGATCAATAAATTTCAAATTCTTAGGCAAGAAACTAAAAAAGTTCAGGAGGATAAAATTGAGAATCTTATTTGTCATAATCCACATGATAAATAATTGATGTTGTAAAAAGCTATGATGGTTAGAAATTTTACAAGATGAAGGGATCCATATAGTGTATTTATATCACTTGCATTCCTATGAGTAGGAGCTTTAGAAAATGTGCAAATTGATTTATCCAGAAAGACCCACTCTTATCAATGAATCATACATTGTTCATGTATACGCTTGAAATTGGACCCAATGCATTTTTTATTTTTTTCTTCCCCGTACGTACAAATGAAGATTTGGTTACCTATCCCGAGAATTTATTTGTACAAGTATCAGGAGCTAACCATCCCTCTCTATCATAGCGGAAGTTTGCAAGAGTAATATTACTATGCAGGCATTCAAAGATCCGATTGTTGGAAATGCTAAGAGGATTCCATTTCAACATTTCTTGGCCATGTAGTAAATTAGGATGGTTGTTACCTATTGGAAATTAAGCCCGATGGTCAATCATAACTATACGAGGCTAGAAATTTGACATGGAAACCCTCCATGAGCAACCAATGGGCTGCTATCAATTTGTGAAAGTATTATGCTCTCAACTATTCTAAGCACTCATTCAAGCTCAAGGGGATTTCCACCATCATTAGGTGTAACTTATTCCTTTGTGGCTAAAAGATATGATGTACCTTAACCAAGGAATGATAAGATCACATCCAATGTATATTAGGTGCAAGTTGTTCCTATGTGGCTAGAAGGTATTTTATACCTTAGTCAAGGAACAACGGATCACACTCAACCCATGTTTAGTGCACGTCATCTCTTTGTGGTTATAGGTTTGTTGTATCTTATCCAAGGAATAACGGATCGTACTCAACACATGTTCGGTACATGTCACTTCTTTGTGGCTAAAGGTTATCATTACCTTAGCCAAAGAATGACGAGTCACACACAATGCATTAGAGATACAAGTTATTCCTTTATGACAAGAAGGTATGATACACCTTAGCCAAATAATGGTGGAACACACTCAACTATGTTGAGTGCACGTCATGCCTTTGTAGCTAAAGGTTATCATTACCCTTGCCAAGGAATAAAAAGGTACATTAAACCCATGGAAACCTTGAGATGTGGATGAGCGACATCGACAACACCCTCCTCGACCACACTCGTGGAACCCATGGAAGGCAACCCAACATTGACAAACAACCCTCCAATGCCAAAGCGATGCTACAACAAGGTTAGGCCAACCTAAAAGTGCATCTAGGCATTCTCTTGTGGGTTTCAGACGATTGATGACAAACAGATGAGATCCTAATGAACATGTTGAGATGAATGAGGGTTAACACGAATGAGATAGTTTGGTGCACTCAAAAATTGAAAAATGAAGTGATGAAGAAAAAGAAAAGCCCAATTGATGAATGAAGTGCAAAGTAGACTTAATTGTATAGGATGTGTGTGAGACACATCCCAAGAGCTCAAGTCTTTGCGTAGGGGTAAGGGCTTAAAATCAACCTTAATAATTCACTAAGCACCGGACTAGTCCGCTCACAAATCGGACTAGTCCGTTCAACTTTCTAGAGTCTCACTTCACAAAGCACCGGACTAGTCCATTGTCGAATCAGACTGGTCCGTTCAACTCTATGGAATCTCACTTCAAAGTGCACCGAACTAGTCTGTTCATGGATTGGACTAGTCCGTTAAAACTTTATGATGTTCCAATACACAGGGCACTGGACATGTCCGGACTCCTACCGGACTAGTTCGGTATACCTCACACATATTAGGGTTTTTAGTGTGCTGCACATTCCACGTCGATTTATACAACACACCGGACAAGTCCGGTCCCCAGTACGGACTAGTCCGGCCACCGGGATCCCTAACAGTAATGATTTTGGAAAAAACTATAAATAGGAGATCCACGACCCCACATACACAACTCTCGTATCCTACTGTCAAGAACTGAAACCCTAGCGCCGCCACTTGTCCCAAGATCTTAAAAACACATCTCCCCACATATCTAAGGTCCTCAAAAGTGAAAATCCTTTGAGTATTGAAATTAGGGATTGGGACATTATTGTCTACATGTCATTGAGCTCTTGGGGTTTGATCTCTTTACACTCTTGCATTACTTGTAATCTTTTCGGGTGAATTAGATCATCCTTTTTCTGCTGTAATTCTTGTTGGAGCCCTCAACGTGTGATGTTGCCCCATTAACTCGGTGATTACCCGTGATAATGGAATCAAGTCCGCCTTGTGTGGTTCGAACCTCGGTAAAAAATCGTGTCCCGTGTGCTCATTTCTTTACCTTTGGAAGTTTCATCATCTAGGGCATTAGAATTGATCTATCAAGTTATTTGTGTTTCACGAGCAAGTTTGCAACATTGATATTTCAATCAAGTTTATTTGAATAGTAATTAAATTCTACTGCTATAACATTCACAAACTATGCATCAACAATTGATCAGTTCACAACACATCAGCACACCGGACTAGTCTGCAGTGACACTGGACAAGTCTGGTCCCTCAGGTATTTAACGATTTGATTAAGTGTGCAAGAAAACTTTAAAAACCTATTCACCCCCCTCTTGGCTACACTCAATTGGTATTAGAGCAGACTCTCCATCTATGAGACTCACCTCTCAAAGAGATCAAATGGCCTCAGAGAAGAACAATGAGATCCCGAAGGTGCCCAATGCCAAAGATGAACATCACACAAAGGCATTCGATGTCCTCGAGGAGAACAAACACGATGATGAAGAAGTGCATCAACTAAAGGCACTTATGAGAAAAAAACTTCTAAGCAAAAAGGGCAAGGAAGAAGATGAGAAGACGACGGGGAGTGGTCATCATGACTACTCCAGATATCATTATGATTACAATCGTCTAAATTCTAACAATCATTATCTTTCAATTCCCATCGAAAAGACTCCTCATTTCGATGAAAATGATTATACCATGTGGAAATATAATATGAAAATGCACCTTATCTCCTTAAACCCTAGTCTTTAGCATGTTGTGTGTACAGGTGTAGACATCCCGGATACCGACAATAAACTCACTCTAGAGCAAGAGCAAGAGATTCACCGCAACACACAAGCCGTTGTAGTGATCACCTCTTCCTTGAGCTGAGAAGATTTTACCAAGATTGATGGACTGGAGAGTGCCGAAGAAATATGGGATACACTCAAGACTGCCCATCTGGGAAATCCTTCAGTTCGTGAAGAAAAAATTGAAATGCTTGAAGGAGATTTTGGGAGGTTTGCCATTGAGGAGGGCGAATCACCTCAAGAGATGTACAACCAAATGAAAGCACTCATCAACAATATCAGGTACTATGGGAGCAAAAAGTAAACTGACCATGTGGTGGTCAAAAGGATGATTAGAGCATTTATGCTAAGGAATGTCACCTTGTGCTCCATGATCCGTGAAAGCCGGGGTTTCAAAAATGACTCCAGATGAACTATTGGGCAAGATTATCAACCATGAGATGATGGAGAAGGAGGCCCAATACGTCAAAGACTTAGCTGAACTTACTTCCTCCGAGAAGAAGGATGTTGCCCTCAAAGCAACCTGCAAGCCTAAAGGAAGGGAAGTTTGTGAAGCACAAGATGATGAAGACACAAGTGATGTGAGCACTAATATAGATGATGAAGATATGGTGCTCTTCATCAAGAAATTCAATTGAATGATGAGAAGAAGGAAGGGCAACAACTCAAGTGATGGGAAAAGAAAAGAGAAAGGAAAATCCAAGGCAAGACGTACCTGCTACCACTGTGGCGAGTACGATCACTTTATGGTTGACTGCACATATGAAAAAAACAAGAAGAAGAAGAAGGAAGCGAAGCCACAGGAGAATAAGAACTTCAAGAAAAGAAGCCAACCTCACCAAGCGTACATTGGCAAGGAGTGGGACTCAAACGATGAGTCCTCCTCCGACGAAGAAGTGGATATGACTACTATTGAAGCGTACGAACGACACTTCTCCCGGTACTACTGAAATGTAGCCCGCAGAGGTTCTTGTATTGGTTTGGCCGCGCGGAGATCTTTGGAAAGATCATGACACGAAGGATTTATGTGGTTCGGGCAGCCTAAGCGTAATACCCTACTCCATGGGGTGTGTGTTGTTGTATTGAGGATTTCAGTAGTGCCGGTGTGCATATGAGCTTGCCTTTTTTGTGTCGTGCAGCACATCCCTTTTATAGACCAAGGATTGACTGCTACATGAGTTGCCTGACCCGACATGTGGTTCTGGCAATTACTATTGTCTAATACACAGTCTAAATGTGTTTAAGCACCTTAATAGTGTGATAACGTGCTTTAATGGCGGCGTTACCAGTATTAAGGGTCCTCTAATCGTGCACTATTAATATTGCATTAATGGCACATAATCAGGTCTTGTATTTGTAGCGGTAACTATCCCTTGAATGTCCATGCTATTGGAGACCCATTAGTATTCCCTTTGGTGTCGTAGATCTGGAGGCTCCACACGTGGCAGCTCTGGAGCTTCCCCTAGCGGGAAGATAGGTTTGGAGCTGCTATACACGTGGTGGCACTGGAGCTCCCCTCTACTGGGGGTTAGGTTTGGGGTCATTATCCACATGTCAATCGCGGAACTTCCCTATGTTGGGAGTTCAACTCTGGTCTTGCATTACACGTGGCAATCCCGGAGCTACCCATATGAGGGAGGCGGGTCCAATGCCGTGTGACGCGTGGGGTCTGAGGAAGCCTTCAACTCTGATAGGTGGAACTCTATTGCACTTCTTGCGGTATCATGGGGTACTCGGTACACAGGGTACCGACTATAGCCCCTGGGCCCACCTCTGGGAGAAACCCTTTGGGTTAAGTTATTCTACCGGAGGTGGGGCCATCCTCGATTCCTGCACTGTAACTTCAAAGGTCTTATGATGTACCATTGGGGCGATGGTTTAAGGTTAAACCATTGCCGTATGGCTTGTTTTGAATGCGGCAGATGAGTTGTTTCAGTGTCGATCTAAGGCAATTGAAGGTCGCTGGTTCCCAATACGATAATCGTATTGGTTCCAAGCACCTTGTCAGACTGCCGCCTTTGGGTTTTCCGCCGCCCATCATGACAATGTTTCGCTTGGGGTAATAACCTCGACCTCTTTGTCGGGGTGGCCCCGGGCCCACTCGTCATTGACGGGGTAGGTTCTTTGTAATGTGGTCTTGCTCTCGTTGCGGTTTCCATCCAAGCGTCGTGCAGGCTTACTTAAGAAGGAAAGCCCGCACAGTTTGAGGACTCTTTATGCTTTCGGTTGAACTCGTGACCAGAGCCTCCCAAACTTTGCCTAGCTTTCTCCTCTTTTGCTCCACTTTGCTGCGATGGAGTTAGGTCTTCCCAAGAGCCGCATCCAGAGCAAGGACAATATGATGAAGGTACGAACCTTCATGGGATGGTCAAGCGACTCCTTTAACCACTTGGTTCATGCCGGCAGGCTCCCCTTCAAGAAGGAGCACCGCGGCGAGATGGTGTACTTTTCGGTGTACGCCATGGTGGGACTGATCCCATCTTTTTCTAGTTTCATCTTGATGCTGCTGGACTTCTACGGCCTCCGACTGCATAACTTCGGACCGCACTCCCTCCCGCTCGTGGCAACTTTCGTCCACTTCTGTGAGATGTGGGTGGGCGTGCCTCCCCGTGTCGAATTGTTCCGGACCTTCTTCACAGCCCATACCACCGGCAAGGGGGACAAAGTTGCTTGGCTTCTACTACTTCGTGAAGCGCAAGAACTGCCCCATCAAGTACTTGAAGTCATTCCCCTCTTGCAAATGGGACGTCTGGAAGAAGGATTGGATCGTCATTGCAGTGGAGAAGCACAGCAGGTTGGAGCTGCCCCAAGGACTCCCCAACATCGACACCGATGCCTGGAATGTAGTTCCGAAGCTGTCAGATGCATTTAACCCTGTCCTGACCAGGATCCTAGAATGTGTGGAGGGTGGAGTGAACCCCAAGATGGTCTTCGGAAATTTCTTGGTGAACAGGTGGGCTATGATGAGGAGGAGGGAGAAGCTCGCCTGGGCTTTTAATAGTGTGATGGATGACGACCGGGTTGAAACCGATTTGAAATACAACTTGGATGACGAAGCATTGAAGCTCCATCTCAAGAAATTTCTGCACGGGTCTATCGCCGATGATGCCCTAACTCTGCCGGCTGCTATCCTGCCCCTAAATATGACCGCAGAGATCAGCGGGGAGCTCCGGAGGAAGATGCCGATGCTACATGACCTTGGTGAGATGGAAAAGCGCAGGACCTCCCGGGTTGTGATTCCCGGAGCTTCTGTGTGAGACCTATGTGTGTTGAATACATTTTCTATGGAGATAAAATTTTAAATACTACCAAAACACCTTTATAATCAAGGTCCGACGATTGGTACTCCTTGTTTTGGTTAGCTCCAGCGCTAGTTCCGGCTAGCTTTGGTAAGCTCCGGTTCTAGGTCCGGTTAGCTTTGGCAAGGTTCAAAGCTTCATCGCAGTGGTTCTTCTTTTATATTGCAATGATTCTTGCTTGCTTTACATTGATGGAAGGATTGCTTAGTATTCCTTTGTAAGTTTTTGGTGTGTTTTGGTGGTTATGGTTGATATCATTTTGCTATGTTTTGCAACATGCTTACGTGAGGTGCTCACGTAAGATGGTGTAGTTTTGGAACTAACGTGAGTCAAGTCGAGGACTTGTGCTCGAAAGTATTGGTTGTTTATTCATGCGCAGGTGTTGCTTGAGTTCAAGACATGGCTGGTGACGGGATCCATTGAACTAGTCTTAGGGAGAAGATGTGGTTCAACAACCAAGTTCGGGAGGAATTGTGGTTGAGTTGATCGGGAGGTTGCGCAGCATGTTTGAATCAAGAACAATGCATATGAAGGTATTGTGGACGTCATTGGAAGATGTTTGCACGTATGTAAGGAGTGCATGGATGTGGATACATGGTTCTGAGGTGTGATGAAGAGATGTGTACGTAAAGTATTGGTTGAAAAGGTCCAACCGACTAGGTTATGGACTCAACCTGCGGCTTGGTCGTGTTTGACTCAAATATGGAATGATTTGAGTCGGTTATGATAGGGTTTCATGTGGTTCACGAGTTTGAGTTGTTTTCGAAATGTGGGATACGTTCCTAAGGTGTTTGGAAGTCTTAATATTGCTTCTATGTACGTATAGAAGAGTCCTAGACAGGTATGGAATGTTTTGATTCATGATTTGAGTAGGATTAGAGTCCTAGTTGAGATTCGGTTGGCCTAAGGGCTGGTTATATAAGCAAAGGAGGCCAGAGATCAAGGGTGTAGACTTCGGGGTTGTTCCTCTTGTGTTCTATTGAATGAAGATCATAGTTTAAAGGAACTTTTGTGCCTTGTTCGTCTGACTTGTTCCAGACAAGTTTTTCTCGTCGAGTTTTCTGCACAACACTACCTTTCTTTGGTGGTTTTATCATAACTCGAGTTTTAAAGATCCAATTGACGTGATTTTTGGGTTATTTTCACAACTTGAGTATATATCATCTGTCAAAATTTCATGGGCATTGGATTTGTGGTTTCGGATCTTCACGAGTTTCTTTGCAGCATTCCAGAACTGTTTTTCTCGGGTAGGACAGATTGACTTTTGTTCGATCTTTCAATCGTAACTTGAGTTTCTCTCGACGGATTCTAGTGATTCTTGTTGTGTCATCTTTGTGACTTGATTCTATATGATATCTATCATTTTTGTCACGGTGAAACATGTCTCGATTAGTCTCACACATGATTTCTTTAACAGATTGTTTTTCTGCCGAAGGGGTTGGGATTTATTTGTTTCCGCTGCGTAAGATTTTTTAATCTACCATTCACCCCCTTCTGGTAGCTTTTCACGTGCTCTTTGATCCTACAATTGGTATCAGAGCGACAGTGCTCTAGTCTTTGTGATTTGCACGTGTTTTTGACTAATCATCATGGTGATATACTACGCAAACCCTTGTGTCTTTAGTGGTATTGATTTTCAGGTTTGGAAGGCACGTATAGAAGCCTTCATGCAGGCTCAAGGCTTCCCAATATGGGAGAAGGTATCCAAGCCTTACGAAGTGCCGTCAAATGATCAAGTTATAGCTACAAATCTGAGAGATGACGACAACAACAACAAGGCTCGGAACTTGATCATACGAGGATTAACTCAAAGCGACTTCGACCATGTTGCACACCTCCGATCTGCATACGATGTGTGGAAAGCACTTTGTGGCTACCATGAAAGATCCAACACGATCAAGGAGGTAAGGCAAGACATGTTCAAGAAAGAATACGTGCGCTTCGAGATGCAACCCGGTGAGTCTATTGATGACCTTTCTGCTCACTTTAATAAAATTCTCAACAATTTGCGTAGTGTCAATGTTAATATTTCGGATGCTGAAAATTCTAGGCAATTGTTGTGTGCATTAGATATGTCAATTCAGTAGATGAAAGTCACACCCATTCGTGAATCTACTGTCATGATTACACATACATTATATGTTCTTTATTCTAAGTTGAAAACTCATGAAATTGACATAATTTCACGTAAGAACGCCAACAAGTGTTTTGCATTTATTTCTCCATGTGACATGCCTAGATCCGGTCAATCTTCATCTTGTGATACACTTGCTTTGTTGTCCTCTCTAACCCTTGAAAAGATTGAGGAGTTTCCAGAGGAGGAGATAGTACTTCTCTCTAATAGGTTCTCGAAAGCATTGCAAAATGTGAGAACTAGAAGAAGAGGAAGGTTCGGACCTCAACGATGTTTTGAATGTGGTAAGACGGGACATTTTTCATTTAGATTGCTTTAACCTTTCAGGTCCTACTTCCCGGGATGAAAAGCAAACAAGGACTAAACACTCCTCTGCAAACGATAAGAAGAAAAAGAAGGGTTTTACAGGACGTCAATTGGTGAGCAGTTTTATATCCGCACTACAAGAACTTGGCTCAAGCGATGTGGACATTGGAAGTGACGAAGATGAAGATGATTTGGCAAACTTGTGCTTCATGGCGGGCAAGTCAAGATCAAGTATGGAGGAGGCTGAACACAACAGCGACAATGAAGAGGTTACACGCTTGAGGTAGGAGAACTTTTGGATTGTGGATTCAGGTTGCTCACGCCACATGACCGGTAACAAATAATGGTTCTCCTCCCTCTCTTTTGTGTCACGTGTAGAGAATGCTACTTTTGCTGATAATTCTACAACTCCTATAATTGCTAAGGGTTAGGTTAGAGTAAATGATCACTACACTTTGAAGGATGTGGCACTTGTTAAGAATTTGAAATACAACTTGCTTTCAGTTTCACAACTGCTAGATGAAAATCTGGAAATTATTTTCACTAAAAATTGCTGCAAAGTTGTAAATTCAAACAGTGATCTTATTTTTAACATGTCACGGTTTGGAAGAGTTTTTAAAGCTGATTTTGATATGTCTTCCTCTAAGCATAGGTATATAGTTGCTAATGATTCCAAAGATTTATATTTTTGGCATCATATACTTGGTGACGTAGGCTTTGATCATCTCACGCGTGTTAGTGCTCTTGATCGCATACGTGGGCTGCCTAAGCTTAAAGGGGGCAAAGAAATTGTGTGCTCTTCTTGTAGACATGCTAAGATGGTTGCAAGTTCACATACTCCTCTCACAATGATCATGTCAACTGAACCGGGTCAACTTTTGCACCTTGACACCGTAGGACCTTCACGTGTTCAATCCTTCGGAGGTAAATGGTATGTTCTTGTGATTGTTGATGATTATTCTAGATACTCTTGGGTTTGTTTTATGGCATCGAAGAATGAAGACTTTAGTCACTTTAGAACTTTATTTCTTAGATTATCAATTGATCACCCATGATCTTTAAAAGCAATTAGAAGTCATAATGAAACTGAATTTAAAAATCGATTTTTTGATGACTTTTGTGCTTAAAATGGAATAGATCATCAATTTTCTTCAGCATATGTACCTCAACAAAACAGTGTTGTAGAAAGAAATAATAGAACCAAAGTTGAGATGGCTAGGACTATGCTTGATGAATATCAAACTCCTAGGAAATTTTGGGTTGATGCGATTGCAACCGCATGTTTTGTCTCAAATCGTGTTTTTTGCATGCTAAGCTGGGTAAAACACCATATGAGCTCCGATTTGGACATAGGCCTAGTGTTACACACTTTCGGGTCTTTGGTTGCAAATGCTTTGTTAAGAAACATGGTAATCATGATAAATTTGAACCTAGATCCATTGATGACATGTTTCTTGGTTATCCATCTCATACTAGAGGCTACGTGTGCTTTCACTTGACACTAACCAAAATGTGGAGACTTGTGAGGTGTCTTTTGATGAAGCTAGCATGGGTACTAGCTCAAACTTTGCAGGTCCGGATCCATATCCGCAGGGGAGAGCATTTTCGTTGAAGATGAGGAAGAAGTGGTGCTGCTGCCCGAAAATTCAGCAGCTTCTGATTTTGATTCACAGCCAGCACCGACGACCACCATTGCTGGACCAGATCCTCCTCAAGTCACAAGCTCATCGATTTGTGATGAACATGAAGAAGAAGAAGCTTGTGAAGTGTCCACTCGCCTCTGGGTTCTCAAAATTCATCCTCCACAACAAATTATTGGAAGCTTGCACGAACGAGTCACACGGTCCAGGTTTTCCGATCCAAACTCTCATTCTCATTCTGCTTTTGTTGCTTCTTTTGAACCCAATGATATATCACACGCACTCACTTATGAATCTTGGATTTTTGCCCTGCAAGAAGAGTTAGAAAATTTTGAAAGAAATAATGTTTCGAAACTTGTACCTCCACCTCAAAGTTACACTTTAATTGGAACTAAATGGGTGTTTAAAAATAAAAAAAAAAGTGAGGATGGGGTTGTGGTTAGGAATAGGGCTAGGTTGGTTGCTCAAGGTTTCACTCGAGTTGAAGGTCTAGATTTTGATGAAACTTTTGCTCTTGTTGCTAGATTAGAAGCCATAAGAATTTTGTTAGCTTTTGCTGCATCTAAAGGTTTTAAGCTATATCAAATGGATGTTAAAAGTGCTTTTCATAATGGCTACATAGATGAGGAGGTTTATGTCAAACAACCACCGAGTTTTGAAAATCCAGATTTTCCTAATCATGTTTACGAACTGTCCAAAGCCTTGTACGGTCTCAAACAAGCCCCTAGAGCATGGTATGATAGGTTAAAAACATTCTTACTTGAAAGGGGGTTTACCATGGGCAAGGTTGATAAAACTCTTTTTGTGCTTAAGCATGGCAATGACTCATTATTCGTTCAAGTGTATGTGGTTGATATCATCTTTTGTTGTGCTTCTCATGATTTTGTGTCCAAGTTTTCAGCTATGATGAGTTTATAATTTGAGAGGAGTATGATGGGAGAACTCACGTATTTTTTGGGGCTGCAAATCAAGCAAACCAAGGAGGGTACCTTTGTGCATCAAACGAAGTATACAAAAGACCTCCTAAGGCGCTTCAACATGGACAAAAGCAAGCCTCTTCGAACACTAATGGGAACAGCAACACCACATGAACTTGATGAAAATGGTGAACCCGTGGATCAAAAAGAATATAGAAGCATGATCGGATCACTTTTGCACCACACGACATCAAGACCGGACATACAATTCAGCGTATGTCTTTGTGCACGATTTCAAGCCTCCCCACGTGCTTCACATCATCAAGCCGTCAAAAGGATCCTCAGGTACTTACATGGAACTCAAGAATTTGGCATTTTTCTTCCTTCTTCCTCAATCGTTACTTTGAAAGCTTTTTCGGATGCTGATTTTGGGGGTTGTAGGATTGATAGGAAAAGTACTTTTGGTGCTTGTCATTTTCTTGGTAATTCACTTGTTGGTTGGTCCTCTAGAAAACAAAACTCAGTTGTACAATCTACAGCTGAATCTGAATATGTAGCTGTTGCTAGTGCTTGCTCACAAATTCTTTGGATTGTTCAAACACTTAAGGACTATGGCTGTTTTGTGATAACACTAGTGCCATTTGCATTGCTAAAAAACCTGTGCAACATTCTAGAACTAAGCACATTGACATAAGATATCACATTCTCCGTGATAATGTTGAAAAAGAAGACATTGTGCTTCACCATGTAGATACCGAACGATAATTGGCTGACATTTTTACAAAACCTTTGAATTTCACTCGTTTTTGTTACATTCGTAGTGAAATAGGGGTTATGCATCCTCATGGCTTAAATTGAGGGGGAGTTTTCAAAATAATACGAGCATAGTGTTTCATACATATATGACTTTGTGATTCCTTTTACATGCTGAAAGTTCTTACTACATTACTCGTGTTATACATTTTGTAGTTTTTGTTATGTCTAGTAACTGGAATAAGTACTTACACTAATTCTGGTCATGGTCAAACTTTCTTGCTGTTTTGAACTTGTTGCATGCTCACAGTTACTTTTAATCATAAAGAATTAATCAATTAATAAACTCAAATGTTGAGTTTTTATGAAGAAATATAAATTGTGAAAAGTTTAAGAGAATATGCATGCATCACACTTCTTCTTTTAAGATGGCTTATCATTGCACTTAGATATGAACTTGGAAGAAGTTGTATATGACTAAAATCATGTCCTTAAGCTTATGATTGTCAAATGACATAGGCTTGGCTTGGTTGGCTAGAATAAGGCAGATGTGGCATATAATCTCTTGCAAATGTCATATGTTAAAAGTTTGTGCTTCAAATAATAAAATGCAGCAACATGTGTCATGCTTTCAGGTTTTGAAATAGTTAAGTTTGTGAGATCATGACTTGTTTAAATTGAAAATTACATTTGATCTCTAGCATGGCTTACACTACTTTATGTATCTCATTGATGTGATTGTGTAAGTTACTTGATAATATGACTTGGATGAGCTTTGTTTATATGTATATGTTATAATATGCTCATAACATTTGAAATTTCTCTTTTGAACCTTTTTGAATACATTGTCAAAGGGGGAGAGATAATACATGAATTTTTAACATTTTTAAAAACAAGTATGCAAGCACGATTCTTCTCAGGGGGGAATTTGTTTTTCTTCTCGTTTTATTTCTGTTTTACAAAGGGGGAGAAATTGTTTTCAAAACTTTTAATGTGAATAAGCCAATGTTCAGATTTTAAATGGTGTTGCCAATGCATTCATCAAGGGGGAGATTGTGAGACCTATGTGTGTTGAATACATTGGCTATGGCGATAAAAGTTTCGAATACTACCAAAACACCTTTATCATCAAGGTCCAACGATAGCTCCGGCGCTAGGTCCGGCTAGCTTTTGTAAGCTCCGGTTCAAGGTCCGATTAGCTTTGGCAAGGTTCGGAGCTTGATCGCAATGGTTCTGCTTTTATCTTGTAATGATTCGTACTTGCTTTACATTGATGGAATGATTGCTTAGTATTCATTTGCTAAGTTTTTGGTGTGATTTGGTGGTTATGGTCGATATCATTTTGCTATGTTTTACAACATGCTTATGTTAGGTGCTCACGTAAGATGTTGTAGTTTCGGAACTAACGTGAGTCAAGTCGAGGACTTGTGCTCGAAAGTATTGGTTGTTTATTCATGTGTAGGTGTTGCTTGAGTTCAAGGCATGGCTGGTGATGGGATCCATTGAACTAGTCTTAGGGAAAAGATGAGGTTCAACAACCAAGTTCAGAAGGAATTGTGGTTGAGTTGATCGGGAGGTTGCGCAACATGTTTGAATCAAGAACAATACATATGAAGGTATCGTGGATGTTGTTGGAAGATGTTTACACATATGCAAGGAGTGCATGGACATGGCTACATGGTTCCGAGGCGTGATGAAGAGATGTGGACGTAAAGAATTGGTCGGAAAGGTCCAACCGATTAGGTTATGGACTCAAGCTGTGGCTGAGTCGTGTTTGACTCAAATATGGAAAGATTTGAGTTGGTTATGATAGGACTTCGTGTGGGTCACAAATTTGAGTTATTTTAGGAATGTGGGATACGTTCCTAAGGTGTTTGGAAGTCTTCAGATTGCTTCTATTTGTGTATAGAAGAGTCCTAAGTAGTTATGGAAAGTTTCGATTCGTGATTTGGGTAGGATTAGAGTCCTAGTTGAGATTGGGTTGGCCTAAGGGATGGTTATAAAGCAAGGGAGGCCAGAGCTCGTGGGTGATGACTTCGGGGTTGTTCCTACTGTGTTCTATTACTAAAGATTTTAGTTTAAAGGAACTTTTGTGCCTTGTTCGTCCGACTTGTTCCAGACCAATTTTTCTCGTCGAGTTTTCTGCACAGCACTACCTTTCTTTGGTGGTTCTATCATAACTCGAGTTTTACAGATCCAATTGACGTGATACTTTTGGGGTTGTCTTCACAACTTGATTATCTATCATCTTTCAAAATTTCACGGTCATTGGATTTTTGGTCTCTGATCTACACGAGTTTTTTTGCAGCATTCTAGAACTGTTTTTCTCGGGTAGGACAGATTGACCTTTGTTTGATCTTTCAATCGTAACTTGAGTTTATCTCGACGGATTTGAGTGATTCTTGTTTTGTCGTCTTCGTGTCTTGATTCTCTCTGATACCTGTCACTTTTGTCATGGTGAAACACATTTAATTTAGTCTCACACACGATTTCTTTAACAGATCGTTTTTCTGCCGAAGGGGTTGGGATTTAATTGTTTCCACACTGTAAAATTTTTTATACTACCATTCACCCCTCGCCCTCAGGTAGCTTTTCATGTTCTCTTCGATCCTACATTCTGAAGAGGTGGTCGCCCCTGCTCTGAGTCAGAGGGATGATGACGTCGACAAGGGCAAGGGAAAGGAGCCATCCGAACCTTCCAGTCGGAAGAGAAAGCTGAGGCATCCTGATGGGAGCTCCGTCAGGTCTGCTCAAGTAACAACAGCCTCTTCTCCCTGGCGAGGGAGATCTTCGGTGGCGACACCTCCTCCAGTAGAGTCATCTTCAAGAGGTGCTAGTTCCGGACAGTCGACTCTGGTCCCAGTGCCAGCTAGGGGCTCCAGCTCCGGAGGTCCTTCCCGACCGAGGGAAGTTCCGGCTGAGAAGACTCCAGCTGCTGCAGGTGGTCCCCGGCCGAGGTCTGAGGTTACTGTCTCACCAAACTTGGTGGGCTCTGAATTTGGGCCTCAAAAGAAGAGGTTTCGCGGCGACTGGGGCGGTAGCATCCCCAGATAAGCATTGTGGACTTACCTTGAAATGCTAATCTTGTTTATGTTATGTTTTTAATCTTCTCGTCCCTTTATTTCCAGAGTGTTGAGAAGGGAGGCCGAGGCTTCAACATTTGTTGCAGCGACTGGGGCTGCGCATGCTGAAACTCCGGCTTCAACCATTGAGCCTCCTCCAGTGGTGGCAGAAGATACGGCAGCTCCGGCGCTAGCTATTGTGGACTTAGATCCAAAAGAGATGCTAGAAGCTCCCGTGGTAGCGTCGGACCACGGGGGAGAAGTTGAAGATGCACCACTGGCAACAGCGTCAGAGGCTGAGGCTCCAGTGCGGGAGTCGGAGATGCCGGAAGCTCCGGCGTCCGAGCCAGAGATAACCGAGGCTCCGGTCTCTGCGCCAGAAGTTGTTTCTGGGCTGGTGGCACCAGAAGCTCCGACCCTTGAGCCGAAAATTGGTGAAGCTCGGGCCGCTGAAATAGAGATGGTTGAAGCTCCGGCCCTTGAGCTAGAAGTTGTTGAACCTCTGGTTGCCGAGTTAAAGATGCTTGAAACTCCGGCCGCCGAACCGGAAGTGGTTGATGTACCGGCGCCTAAGCCAGTGGTGGAAGTTACTTTGGGTGGAGCTCCAACAATCACCCTGGAGGTAATTACTCCGAAGGTATCAATGCTGGAGCCAGAACACAATGAAGAAGCGGTGGCAGGCTCTCCACCTATGGAGCCAGTGGCCGAAGACCTAGAAGTAGGACCTTCGGCTTCAGCTCCGAAGGTAGAAGTTCCCCCAGGGGGCTCTTCCTCAACGGCTGCCGAGGAGCTCCCGGTGGGTGGCCCTAGTGCCTCAGAAGCTCAAAGAACCTCGCTTGTAGAGTGTGACCCTATTTTTGTTATGGAGAATCCCCTGGAACCAACAGAGATGACCCCGACAGGTCTGGAGCCCATCCCCTTGGCGTTGTCCATAGACAATGCCTGCTCGAGCCTCTGACAATTTCAGCTCGCCTTCGATCACAACAGCAAGGTTCTTGAAGAGGAGCGCCACACCTTGAGGCGTTGGCGCAACAGGCTCCACTTCGAGACAAGGCTTGCACATACAAGGCTTGCTGATCAGAAGGAATGGATTAAGAGGGAAACGGCCCGTATGGAATATTGGGGCAAACTGCTGGAGGAGAAGGAGGGCACCATCAGGGCCCTGGACGCTAATTCTCGGGATACTCTCAAGCGTGCCAAGGAAAGGAATGATGCTGCTGACAGGCATCATGACAATCTCACTGCTTTAAATGAGATTCTCAAGAAGCGTCGAGCGGACCTTGATGTGAGGGAAGAGAGACTCCTGGAACAACAGGAGGATGTTTTGAAAAGGGAGGAGGAGCTCACCCAGAAATTGACTCTAGCTAAGAAAAATTTTGCAGATCGCACTAAGAGGTTGGATCTGTGGGGTGGGGAAGAAAAGGAGAAAAACTGGAAATTGGGGCAGGAGCTCTCAGATAGAGAAGCTGATGTTGCAGCTAGAGAAGGGAAGGTAAGGGGCAGGGAGAAGGACCTGGCCGAACGGCGGAACCGTATCCACCTCTGTAAGACGGAGCTAGCCAAACGCGAAAAGCAAGTTGCTGAGAGTATGCAGCAACATTCCAAAGTGGTCGAGCGCCTCGCTCGAGAAGGTTTGGAGCTCGCGGCCGCCCGGAGGTCACTGGAGGAGCTGCGGAGTTTAAGGGAGACTGAGTCCATACAAGTATGGGACTTCTTGGGGCGAGCCAATGACGCGCTGACACCGCTAGGCTTCAGTCCAGTGCGTCTGGACAATCCGGTGCTGGACCGAGCGCTGGTGGCTCTCGACGCTGCTAGCGGCAAACTTGATGCAATGGGTGACATCACTGTGGACCAACTGGAAACAGCAGGGAAATCATTGGCTAGGAACATAGCTGAATATGTGTTGTCGTGCTACGTGAGCCGAGGTCCCCAGTTCCCTCTAGATCCGGTGCTCAAAGGTCCCATTGCTGTAAGAGGAGAACGCCGCTAAGGCCAGCTTTCAAGAAGTTGCCAAGAAGGTCGCGTCATTCTTCTGTAGGACATAGATCCTCTAGTAGTTAGGTCTTTTCCTTTTGCCTTTTGTTGTATCCCTGATTTTGTAATCCAGTACTTTGAATGAATGAAATCCACTCTTTCTACCATAAATTTCACTTTATCATTGTCTCAATATACTGTGCTTTTATCTTTTTGGCCCCCTGGTATATGTGCACAATTCGACTGTGAACATATAGCAAAAGGTTTTGGCGGTATGTTGATGACTTGAATGCTTTGAACTTGTAGATTTTAGGTCCAAAGTAGTTAATTCCGATACTCTTTGCCACGTCGACAGCGGGCCCCTGGGGTAGTCAGAGCTTGATAGCTCTGGCGGCACCTACCATCAACACGGCGATGGCGGGCCCCCCTGGAAGTTAACAGAGCTTTATAAGTCCGGTACCGCCCAATGTTAACATGCAAATCGTCAATGGCGGGCCCACTAGGGTTGTCGGAGCTTTGTATCTCCGATGGCACCTTCCGTCAACATATAACACGTCTCGCTATGAGTTTTTTGTTTTTCCTGCACTTTGGAGACAAGAAAAAGAGTAAAATTCATCTTCTTGTCTATAAATTGTTTGTGACTTGTAATATTGTTTTAATCTTTCTAGACCCGTATGCTTTTTAGTACTCACCCTACTGAGGCTTACCAGGGTGTAGGTAGAGTGGCGTACTTAGGGTGCAGGACCAGG